>OZ038320.1:6862170-7519670 GCA_964035795.1 Pterobdella sp. o SKG-2022 | reverse complement strand
AAAGATAGAAGTGCGGCTAGATAAGTACATAAAAGAGTAAAAAGAAAGGTAGATAGATATTTAAATGAGTAGGTGAATCTAGTTAGATGAGTGGTATGTAAGATAGATATGGGTGAATAAATAAACCAGCAGAGAACGTCACAATCAATCAATCAATCAATCAAATCCTTTTTATAGCACGTTTTCCTTTACCAAGAGTTGGGCTTTTTGAAAGTTCTATCTCGAAGTCGGCCTTTCCATTCAGAACAATTGAGTGGATCCGCACAAACCATGTCTAGCTTTCTTTTATCATTCAACATGAGCTCGTTTCAAGTCTTTTTGGCCTACCAGGCTTCTTGCAAGTATTTAAATCCAACTTTCGCACCTGAGAGATCCAACCCACGCTACGCTCTGTACGTCCAAAAAAAACCACCTCATTCTGCTTGTACAAAGAGCTACCTCAACATCCCGAATGCCAAGTTTTGAAAGGAGTGAGTGAGAGCAAACGTTATCATTCGTTTTGATGTTGCACATCCAGCGAATCATGGCAAGGTCATTTCGTCTAAGGCGGTTCAATATGGAAACTGTTACGGGCCATGTTTCAGCAGCATGTAACATAGCTCTTCTGATACAGGTTGAATAGACACGGCCTCTGGTCAATAATGATAAATGACGATTAGCAAGCAGTGGAAGAAGTTGGCGAAATTTAGCCCAGGCACACTTACAACGTGTTATTGAAGCAAGCTCACATCCACCACCTAGAGATAACATATCCCCAAGATATATGAATGAAAAGAAAGAAATGGATGATAAGATATGATAAGGTATTTTCCAGCTGAATTAACATCAATACCACTAAATTTATTTATGAAATTCAAATAAATATAAATATTTCACACGTGCTAACTCACTTCCCTTCATATTCTTCAGTGAAATGTCAATCATATGTTTTGCTTTTTCAAGGTAATTATTCCGTTTTGAGTCTTTTTCTAGTTTTAAATACAACTGGAAATACATTAGAGCTATGCCTGTGATGTGGTGGTAATTAAAGAGAGTTTTGGTGATAGTGTAGTAGTGGTTGATGAAGATGTGCTGGTGGAAAATTAAATGGTGTAAGATGTGATGATGTTGTAAGGATAGTACCACGGTGTTAAATGGTGAGTTTTGTCATAACCAAAAGCATTTTTGCAAAATAATTGCATCAACTTGACTCAGTAATTACTCACAAAAAAAACTCAACTTCATAGAAATTTTCAAGTCCTGTCAAAACACAGATTGTATTTTTTTTCAAAATTTAAAACTAAACCACAAAATTATATGAACAGGAAAGAGACTAAAATGAATGTTTAACGCTGTGCCAACGAATACTGGATGAAGCTCGGTCAAGGTATTATTAAAAACACTACTACAGGGAAGATGAGAGCAATGTATGAAAAGATGCTAGAAACTACAAAACTTTCTGTAAAAAATTTTTATTCTACAAAAGTTTCTTTTAAAAACTGGTAAAACATTATTTAGATCTTCACACAAAATCAATGACAAATGCATTCAAGCAATGACAACTTATGCATGATCTCATCAACAATTTCAATAAAACATATTTCATAACTATCTGCTTATATTTTTTCTTGTTGTATCAAAGGTGAAAAGCTCAGAAAATGAGAATTCCTATAAGAACTAAGTCATCTAGGTAAAATCTATGCAAAAATTTTTTAGTTTGACTAAGAAAATTAACTGATACGATTTAATCTGACTCTCAATGTTGTTTATTGATGATAGCAGGATTTCTAAAAACATCTTTTTTGGTCAGCTTAAAAAAGAGGTTCGAAACCAAAGACACCAATTAAAGATATAGGGATGTCTGCAAAAAAACATGGAGTGTTTCAGCATCAAACAGTTATCCTGAAACAGTAGTTTCCAACAGAAGTTTAAAAAAAAAATTGAAAAACAGTTTTTATTGGTAAGTAGAACTGAACAAAAAATCCATCAAAAGATCTAACTTCAGGCTTTCTAAAGGTTATATCCCTACACAAGAAATTTGAGAAAATACCAGAATTGATCAAAAAATATGAAAGGACTAGCTTATTGTTGGTTAAAAATAAATAGTATTGGAAGATTGAATGTCATGTTGAAGGTTCAATGCTTAAAATTTTGAGGAAAGGAATTCAAAAATAATGTCTAGGCAATTATTTGGATTTCATGTGTTAATAAATTTATTATGATACATTGAGAAAGTTTGTGATTTCAATACCGACTGAGTTGAATATCAGTATAACATTATTATTTTAAGCACTGACCTGCAGTGCCTGTGTACACAGTGAAATCATCATTAGGTGTGTAATGCCTTTCCAAAATTCCCAAAAGATTTTGGATTTGATTTTCAATCATAGGTAACACCTCGAGGGAAAACTTGGTGGTAGAAAGGTGTTTGTGTGATTGTTTTAGGCTATTAATGTTATAGTTTTTGTGAAAAATTCAAAGTTGACGCAATTATGATTATTTATATATATATATATATATATATATATATATATATAATGAATATAATATTTTAAAAACAAAAAAAAGTTCATTCCGTAATTTATAGCTTTTATTTCACTAACCTACATTATCAAATACTAGTAGCAATTAGAAATGCATTTTATTGAAAAAAATATTTTATTCAAAATATATTCATTTAGAAAACAAATTTAAATGAAATAATATGAAATTAAATTATTTTCTATGCAACAATTGTTAAAAAAGTTGTACTTTCAATGAGAAAATTTGATACATAATTTGTTTGCAGTATATTTTCGTTGCAATAATTTTAAGTTGAATTTTTTCATACATTCTAGCAAAAAAATAAAATAAATTAAACATAAAATTATATTAAAGTTATATTCACCGGCTCTCCCCCCTGATAGTCTGGGTAAGGGTTTTCAATATACCTTGATCTATTTTCCATTTCGAAATTTTTATTGACTATAAAACAAAACTGCAAAAAAGTCCAACAAATTGACTTTAAATCCAGTTTTACATCTAATCTTTTTATAAAAGCAAAAGAGGATCTAAGAGGTTCAATTTTTAAAAATAAAATTATAAAATTATTTTTTATTCAAAAAGTTTTCAATACGTAAATTTATGTTTGAAAAATTCTTGTGAAAAATTAATGTTTCAACCAGGCAAACAGATTTCACTACCTTAAAAAGCATGATCTCTCATTTTTATCACATTCTACTACTGAAAAAATCATCAAATATATTTTCATCTTTAAATATAATTCCTATTTCCCTGCTAAAGCGTTTTTCCAGCATTTTCGCCTCCATTATACGCAGGCTTTTCGCTCATTCTTTTTCGCGAGGCACTTTCCCACATTGTTCAAAACGCCGCAAATATCCTTTTTACTAAAAATATAGCGCAGACCCATGCAGCCATCCAACTATCACCTAGTTTCAACCCACAGCACCATTTCAAAAATTGTAGGAAAGGTCGTTCTCCAGAGGTTCTTCTTTCACTTTTATATACTGTGTAATTTTAACTCATTCCATTCAAAATATCGTTCTTATCACTCGACGGAAACTGCGCTTTTGTTTATAACCCATATCCTCCACAACATCTGTGCTACCAAGTCTGCGGTCGTCTTAGTTTTTTAAAATATTTGAGCAGCTTTCAACACTATCGTTTATCCTAATGTGCTGCACATTCTTGAAAACTACTTTTAAATTTTTGATATTCCTTTATTCTGGTTTCATTCTTTTTTATCCGTGTGCAAACAATTTGTTCAAATAGGTTTTTTTCTAGTACTAATTCTCTTCGTTTTGGGATACCTCAAAGTTCCGTTTTTGGACCCATACTCTTTTCTCTATAGATTTTATTAGCTAGATCATACAAAACACGCCGTTTTATAGCATCAATTTGCTAAGATTTCCGTATGCATCACCGAATTCAATTTCTAATTTTCTAACAATCATCTTATGCTGAACTCAAAAAAAATCGAAGTAATGTTTGTTGGCAATTCTTTCCAAATCCCAACTTTCTACCGAAGTCACCTTTGACGGCAATACTCTTTCCGTGACTTCAATACTGAAAATACTAGGTGTAGCTCTCGATCCTAGCCTCAGCTTTACACAATTTTTTTTCGCATTATGCAAACATCCAACTTTTATCCCCATGTGATCAATCATGTACCCAAATTCCTACCCTTTAAATCATAGATGAGATTCTGTTCTCTGAACATTCAATGCTAAAGCATCGTATTGAAAATTATTCTCTACAATCCATACTATACAAAATTAAAAATCATTATACAATAGACCTATTTTGAACTTAATTTATAGTTGATTCTCCGTACATAAACTAACGTAATTTTCCAAAATATCTTTTTAGGTTTCAACACTAATATCTATAAAAATATTGGTTTTATGGTAAGTAACGTGGTATTTATAAAGCGCTTACCCTTTTAGTTTAAAGCACACATTGGAACAGGTGCTTTTTGTCAGCCCACACGGGATCGAAGCCGGTGCATTTAGATAATTAGTCTAATGCTCAACCACTGAGCTATACGGGCCGACAAGGCCTTATTTACCAAAAACTACATCTTGAGCTTGAATAAATGTATCAAAATTCCTTAAATTGATGTTTTGCAGATAATTTCTATATAAAAAATACATAAGATGTTTTTGAAAGTAATATCTAAGTGTGTATATTATTTTTTAAATTGTGAGTCACCATCATAATTGTTTGATAGTATCAAAGGTGCGTCATGGTTGTATGTTGGAATGAAAACTAACGGTTGCTATGTCGTATTTATGAAGAATAAAATAACCTTTTATTGGAACGCAAGTTTATAATTAAATCGAACGAAAACAAAACTAGCCTTTAAATCTTTTTTAAACGTCACCAGGCTTATCGAGTTGCTGATGTAAGCTGAAGTTGCGAGTGTCACATTAGATTAAAATCTCGGTACTGAATGCTAGGTATAAATTACATATCTTATGATGTCCAATAATAACCAACGTGTTTCAAACACTTCACTCATTAATGAAATAAGTCAAACTCATTTGTAGGAGATCGTTTATTTAAGATTTAAATTAAAAATTGTATTTATAATGCAATGATTTCAGTATTAATTGATGAAAAAAATTTAATTATAATATTTAAAAAATTTCATCAGAATTATGATAAGGTTAAAATCATGGAAAAAACAGTTTGGTTGAATTGAAAGATCTAAGAACTTCAGCATTTTATATTCAAATGAAAACACTTTTAGGAGTTAGTTTTATTCCACAAAGCTTTTTTTGTAAGATGAACTTACATTATCAAGTGGAGGTACAAATCATTTAATATAAAAAAATCTATAAAAAATAAGCCATAATGTAAAATAGTTGTATATAAAAAATTTAAACAAATTCTCTATTATAGATCTAAAAATTAGGTCTTCACAAAATATTGTAAGAATATCAATAGATTGAAATTAAAAAACATATTCTATTCTTTGCTATAAAAGGCAGAATTGAACACACCACAAAACTTTTGATTTTCTGAACTAACATTGACGTGTTCATATGGACACTGTAAAAAACAGTTTATTCATTTCTATAAAAATATGTAAAACTTTAATTTTTTGAAGTTGAAAAAATTGTATGGTTCTTACATGTCTACATCCATTACCACAGCACTGATTCCTTTTAAGATGGCTTTTTATTGTTAACACTTTGTATCCAGTCTCAGGATCTATGTATTCATTGTCCTCTTGCTGTATTTGAATTCAGCGTTTCTTCAGCTTTATTTTATTTCAACAGTTTAATGATTAATAAATTACTTTACCATTATAGCTTCAAGATGTTTTTTATGAATAATTTTTTCCTTAATATTCAGCTTTGTCAAATCAACTTTAACTTTCCACTCATTTATTCTTTTGTCAATTTCAACATGGTCCATTTCATGATTGATTTTTTGAGACATGAAACAATTTTTAGTAAAGATACTTTTTATTCTCAAAAACGAATTTTTGTTCAAAACCTGTGTACAAAATGACATAAGAGTTTATATGACTTTCTCATGAACTTTGTCATTAATATAAGAAAACCGAAAGTCTCCAAAAGTGCACTTTAAACTTATGTACCGCTTATTTCATAAAATATTCTCTATTCAATAAATTTCATACTCAAAATAACTTTATTAAAAATTTTTACAGTTTCAGTTTTTTTGAATATTTTATTCAAATTTATCCACAAGATAACTTCTGTTTAGATCTTATGTTTTAAAATCATAATTTTTTCTTTAGAACTAAAATAAAAAGCAAAAAACAATAGAATTTATTAAGAAAAATACCTAAAATTTAAAAGAAATTGCTAATTTTCAATAATAAATCAAGATTAAAAATATTGATTTTAATTGAGTTTTATAGTTATAAGATTTCAGAATTATTTCTTTAAAACTGAAATTTAAGAAAAAATAAATTTTCAGTAAAAAATGAAAAATTTAAGATGATTGTAACTTTTAAATTGTGAATTTGAATCTTTTATAACATGTAAGTTGCAAGTTTCATAAAAAATTATCCCTATTTTATCCATTCTTTGTAAGAGATATATAACAAAGAAATATTAACAATGTAAGTTGTAACACAAACAATACAAAAATCTTTCAAAATAAAAGCAAGAATATATGCTAAATAAAGGCTGGACAAACATGATAAAACATTAAGGAAAAAGAGTATTGAAAAAGCTCTGCTTCCTAAAACAACTCCTGAAAAAAATTTGAAAATTGGTTGAAAAATATCAGAATATGAAGTAAAAAACACAAGTTTTATTGAAACTGAAAAAAAATTGAAAATATTTTGTAAACAAAACTTGAATTAAATTTAGATAAAAAGTGTTAAAAAAAATAAAATTTCACACTTAATCCAAAACTCATCTAACCAATAATAATTTGGCCCAGATAAAAAGTCATTCCAAATAGAGAATTAGAGACGTTCAAAGGAGATAAAGAATCAAACAACCCAAAGCCTTTGCTATACCTTTAAATAAAGATAGTCATTTTTTGTGGAAAATAAACTACAATGAAACAGTTAATATTTAAAAATTTATACTGATATAACATAAAACTTCAACATTTATAAAAATGATACAAACAAATTTTAACAAACTTTGATGTCAGAACTTTACTACATTGCATACTTCCTGAAATATCACACATTGCCGTGTAACCCTTGTCAAGACTTTTTCTTTTTCCAACATAATATGCGTAAGCCGATACAAGTAATCCTAATAAGTTGAAAAAAAAATAAAGGCTTATCATACTTAACTTCATTTTTTGTTAAGCTTAGGGTCGTATATTTGTCAAGATACACCGAAAAACGAATGATTAAAAGACAACTTTTTGACAATGTGATGGAGAATTATTAAGAAAAAAGATACAAAATTTTTTAAATGTATTTTATTTCCCTTTAACTCGATAAAATCCAACATTTCTAAATTTTAAAACCGTAAAGCTGTCGGATTCGATGGAACCAGCTCGAAGTTGGCTTGACTCAGAGCCAAAAATATCAGTACTACCTCCTGTAATCAAATCCGATTTTCGATCGTATTTGGCAAAACCAGACTGGGAGTCTGGTTAAATAACTAAAGTTTTATCAAGTTTTGTGTTCAAAATTTTTGAAAACATTTCAATATAACTAATTATTTGCTTATCTTATAAAAAATATGTTGTTCAAAAGTTTAAAGACGTTTTTCAATGTTATGTAATCTGTTTGACTCAAATGTTGAAAGAACGTCACTACTGACAATCAAGTCTTGAACAGAATCGATCCGTGGTGAGAGATCAGAAATAGGAGTTCAGTCCTTTTTGTACTGAATTATACATATATTATAGCGGAGTTTTCTTTATGTAATTTTTATTTTTCAAAATTCATTTAAATGAAAATATATCAAAGACATCAAAAATTTTTAATTTAATATTTTTTGAATTAATCTACATTTTGTAACTAGTTTAGTGTAAAACCATACGTTATTGCAGAACACTCAAAACACCCTTGTTTAAAACTGACAAACTTTTCAAATCCACTATTTTGAATTTGATTTTCAAATCATTCGGTAAAATAAAAAATATTTTCCTATTCGACAGCTTTTTCGTCGCAAAAATAAATACAATACACTTTGATTATAAAATCTTTGTATTAAATACTTTTTCGTTTTTAGTGTAAATATATGAATATTTAAAAAAGCATTTAATTAAATGCCATTTTAAGGAAAATTTCAGTTTTGAACAGAATATTCAGAATGTACCGCCCTTCAACCAATCACTCAAGAATACAAATTCTTCTTTTTTGAGTTTGCTTCTAATACTTTCGAGGAAAACTCTTTTCTTATTGTCAATATTAATTTTCAAATCTTTCGCTTCTGACAATTTAGCAACCAACCTTTTCTGCTTAGAACTTTCTTCACAGTTTTCTCTCTGAAATATGTCAGTACGTCTTCAACAATTCCAGTTTTTTATAATTTATTTGTTTAAATTAGTTTTCAAACAATTAGGTATTGAAATTCAAAACAAAAACCTACTATAAATTATAAAAATTTTTTCTCTAAATTATTCTGATGAAGCTACTTATACAGAAGAACCACTTCAATTTAATAATTGAATGAAAAGGAAGCTTTTATATATTGAGATGAACTTACAAATGGTAGATAGAAGGAAGGGGTGGATGAACAAAGTCGATCAGGTGCGAAATATTTGGAAATGCTTACAGGTACGTTTGGAGAAAATTTAAAAGAAATTGACTTTGATGGAGTGGGTTTTAAAGAAGGCAAAGATGAAAATACTGAGTTCTTATTATGGAATGAAGTAATTAATGATAAATTATTGTTCGAAAGATTTCTGAAAAGTTTTAAAAGCTTGACAGTGAGTTTGAAAATGGTGTCTTGTTGGCAGACCAAGGAATCGAACCTGCAAGCTTCGTTCTCATTCAATCGGGAATTCAAAATGCTTCTAACCTGCGTTGAAATTATCATTTTCCTTTTATAAGCTATCATAAATCATTTATTCGATTATTTCGCTATTTGATTTATCTGTTCTTATATTTAGCTCAATAATTATGGATTATAAAAACTAAAGTATAAATTGAAGTTCATACCCTTTGTTGTTGGTTATTTTGAGATGTATGTTGAGGATTGCCAAATGATTGGCATGTTGTTAAGCTTACGTTTGCTGGTATCAAGGTCTTTTTCTGTGTTTTATTCAATTTTTCACCTTTATTTCTACCTTCACTACTATTTTCAGTTAAAATATATTTATCTTCGTTTTCTTTTTTCACAAAATATTTTTCCAATGGATCTTCTGCGCAAGTCTCGACTTTAGAATTGTGTATCCTTGAAACGCCGTAGTGTTTTATGTGGTAATCAGCCGGAAAAGCGTTTGTTTTAGGAATGTGCTCAGAAGAGTTTGAATCATAACTCTTCAAATCAACATTTTTTTTTGTTTTTTTATGCGTGTTTCTGGCGCTTTCCGTCCAAGTTACTATGAATTTATTTTCGTTATTTTTGTTTTCAAATTTCTCATTAAGAATCGCATTATTCATGCCTTTTTTCGTTGTTTCTCTATGGTGTTTTTTATCGATGTTGCCAGTGAAATCGTTATTTTTAGTATTATCTTTCTTATCATTCTTATAGCTTCTCTGATCAAGTATAGCAACACATTTATGAAAATTTATCGGAAGATTGTTAATGTTTTCATCACTTTTATTAAGCACATAGCTCGGAAAACTGATATTCCTATAATTTTTGAATGATTTGTTTTTAAATAGCTCTTTGTTAGAGAGGTTAAGCGAGGTTTGAAATTTATTTGAATCTTCTCTTTTTCCTTCAAATTCCTTAAAAACCATGTTACTTTCAATGTTGTCATAAGCGTTGTTATCTTGTTTAAAATTTGATATATGGATGAAACTACCATGGCTAGACTGGGAATTAGCATTAGGGATACAACGTTCATTAGCTGTATCATCATACAGACAATTGCTTCCGACCTCATTAAAATTCTTCAGCCTATTTGTTTTTATGGCATTTGAAGCATTTTCTGTTGAACTTTCTTTTTTTAATTTTATATTATATAAACTATTAAGGAGATTTTTTCCATTTTTTTGATTATTTTCATTCCTATCAAAGTCAAATTTTGAATTAATTTCAGTAACTTTTTCATTTACTAACAAGTTAGACGTTGGAAAATGCGATGTAGAGATGCATGGAGTATATGAAACTGTTGATTGAGGCAATGATATACGAACCCAGGGATCTTCATACAGAGATTGATTCATCGAAGGACATATGTTCAAAGGGATTGTTGTTGCGTCGGAAGACTTTGTTATAAATGCCGTGGTGTTTGTGTGGTGGGTGTTTGATGAGGTGAATAATGGCGAGAATGGAGGTTTTTTAGGTGAAATTGAGGGAGTGAGAGTGGCGAAAAGCGGAGATTTTTTTGTCGATTGCAAAGTGAAGTATCGAGATTTTAATGTAGTTTTGTTCTCATTCCCTTTTGTGTTATCGTTTTTAAGATTAATTAATTTTTGAACAGTTTTAGTATTCAAAGTTTCGTTTTGGTGAGAAGCAATGTTTATAGAGGAATAAATTATCGAGTTTGTAGGCATACTGGAAGAGGTAGTGAGTGAATGGCTTGAAAAGGGCAGATCTTCCTGTTTGAATTTATTAACTTCAAGACAAACATAATCATTTTTATTAGGAATATCATGTTCATTTGGGTCTCTGTTGCTCCATAAAAGGTTTGGTTTCTGTAGTTTCTTGTTTCTGATGGCTAGTTTGTTGAAAGAAAAAGATAGAAAACTCCCCGAGTCTTTTGGAATGTTCACTTCACTACTTGAAAATTCTTTATTATTTTGGTGTGTTTTTATGCTTCCATCAACGTCATTAATTAACTTTGTGGCAGTAAAACTTTTAGATTGGGAGTCTTTCTTTTCTTCAGCGTTAATTTTATCAATGAAAAATACCTTACTAAAAATCTTCTGCGTTTTATTTTTCACACAACCATGCTCTTTATAATCAATTTTGTACTTTAACAAATCGCTATCAGAAGAAGGATAAAATGCTTTTAATGGGTTACCATTAGCTCCATCTTTCTCATTAATTAAAGGCTGTTTTTCGAATATTTCTATGCAGTCGATCTTCTCACTTTTATTTATTTTGAAAGGGTTTCTCACTATGAAGTTCTTATTTCGTTTATCCTCAATGTTGTTATTTCCTTCTATGCTCCTACAAACCTTCTTCTTTATGTTACTAATAACGCTGTTTTTGAGCGTTTCTTCCGAAAGTTTCATGTTATCATAATCTCCTTCTTGATCAAATATTTTAACTAGGTTGTTATTATCTTTATTTAAAGAATTATTTTTATTATTAGCTATCTTTAATAACTGGTTATTATTATTTTTTTTGATGTTTTTGTTGTTATGTTTACGAGCATTCTCAGTAAAAAATTTAAAATAATGCGTTCGGTTTGTGTTTTGATCGATGCTTTCACAAGTTTTCCCAACATTAACCACATTATCATACCCCTTCGACCCATCTTCATCGTTCCTTTGAGCAGCACCCACGCTTTTTGTTAATTTTTTAAAATAAGGCATTTCATCCCCGTTTGATTTGCTGTTGATATTTTTATCACACATATTATTATCCCAAAAATAGACATTATCATAAATATTAGCGCTCACTTTCTCATTTTCATTATTATTTTTAACTGGAATATAGTTATTCATTCTCTCACCCTTAGTAAATCTTGTTTGTTTCCACATGTCAAAGTTATTGCAAGCGTGTTTAGTTATATCTGGAAGTTCATTTAATTTATAGTCCATCTCATTACGTAGGTCAGGAAGCATAACATTATCGTAATCATTGAAAGGCTTAGATTTATCCATGTTAATAATGGTAGCGGTATTTTTTTTATTATTATTATTGTTTTTGTTGTTATTGTTGCTGTTAGTTTTTTGAATGATGATTTTATTGTTGTCATTGCTATAAGTAATGTTGTTTTTCTGAATATCATTACTATTGTTAGTAATCGTTTGTGTACTGTTATCCTCGTTGTTATCACTAGGTTTTTTATTGTTGTTTTTGATATACTTGTAGTAAAAGTAGAAAATATCTTTATGAGTAAGAAATGACGAAGACTTTTTTATATGCTTTTTATCATTCACTATCAGTATTTTACTTTTAGTATCGTTTCTCATTGGTGGAGTGAATGAATCTTTGTTTTTTTGTATGTTATTAACTATACTTTCGTAACTATTAAAAACACCACTACTGTAATTGATACATGATATGCTGTTCTCATTTGATGAATAATCCCTAGCTTTTTCAATATTGATTTTTTTATTTTTAATTCGCTTTATGTTTTCATCGTTAAGTTGAGGTCGATCATTTATGCTGGCGGCAGCCATACCTTCCTTTGAAATGCTCATTTTGTCTTCAAGTGTTTCAATGGAGTTTGTTAATATTATATTGTATCTTATGTTTTGTATGTATTCATTATTAAATTTCAGTGTATGGGTTTCTATATATAGAATTGAATGAATTATTATTATATATAAAATTAATTAATTTTTTTATATAATACAATAGAGCAGTTGGTTGTACATTCATCAGTTGAAGATGTAAAAAACAAATCATTTCTTTAAAAATAAATTGTTAAGTGTGTTTTAATAATAAAAATATCGTGGAGCGGAAATATTTCCACATCAATCATTAACAGCTTCATGAGTAAAAATATTTTCTTGATGTTTTATGAAAAAAATTTGTGCGCTTTGTTGAAAATATTAAATCCAAAACCAATGGAAAAACTTGAAAAAACACTTAAAGTAAAAAAGTAAAAAAAAAAAAGCAATTTATTTTTTGAAGGATCTTTATCCGGATATTAAAAAAAAGAAAAACTCAGAAAACGATGGAAATGACTACTTTAATCAGTGTTTTAGACTCTAATGTGTTTAACTTTTAGTGCTTAAAATGACTTAAAATGGCTATTATTCAAGATGGCTCCAATTTTTGAGTTTTATTTATGAAAACTTTTTAGTTTAAAATTCATTTGGATAAATTATTCTATTATAATATGAAATAAATGAAAATTATCTAAGTTTAAAATGAAGCAGTTTCAAGATAGATTTTTTTTGAAAAGATTCATTTATGAAAAATATATTTTTTTGTGATTCCAATGTTATCCTGAAATATTAGTTGAAAATTCGAAAAGGTATTTTCATAAAGTAGTTTATAAATGAAGATTCTAGTAAAAAATTTATTCGAATTTCAAAACTTGATGAATTATTCAGACTTTTTCATTTTTAGATTCTCTTATTATTTGTATTAGTAGTGGTGCCTCCGATCTTCAGCTCGGTGGCTTGCTATTTAAATGTTTAATTGAAATTTTCAATAATTCACTCACATGAATTCGAAAAAGATAATTCAACTCCAATAGAATTTGTGCAATTAACTTTCAAAATTTTTCAACGTTAACCCCTCATATAAACTTTTCAGTGCTAACTGGATTGTTCATTACTTTGCTTTATATACCACTTGCAATTAAAGCATGCAATTCCAGTTTTAACAACACGTCTGTGTTTAAATACTTATGAGATATATATACGTTTAAATTGATTATATTTACTATGCGTTTTTTTTACTTTAGTTTTTTGAGGCTTAAGTTTTCAAAACATAATTTAAATTCGTTGTTTTATCTCTCTTAAACGCAAAACAAACTTTAATTAAACTTAAATTTGTTTTCAAACTATTCACCGAGTGCTTTTAGTGTAAATCTTAACATCAATCAAACCTCAAGTTTCGCTTGTAGGTTTTTATTCTGTACTCAAAACAACAAAGGCTTAAATGTTTTTTGCAAATTGCTTCGAGAATAACTGCTAAGTACTTAAACTACGGAAAAATAAACCAAAGAGTTTTTGTAATTATAGTTGGAGATAATGTTAAAAAGTTTTTGCAATTGACATCTAGGGAATCTATTGAAACTTTTCCATTTTATCTTTTGATTGAAATATTTTTTCAAACCATTCGCTAGTTGAATTTGCATGTTATTTTTTAAAAATTCATAATCTTTATCTCTAGTAAAGTAGATGAGTAATTTCTTATAAAAAATCTGTATTTTATTAAGAAATTTCAATAATAAAATTTCAAATTTTATTATTTAAAATTTTTGAATATTACGAATTAAAGAATACTTTACATTTTTTCCTGGGATCTCACTACAGTTGAGCACATTAAATATTATCCAATTGATTCAGAAATCCCATTAAACAAACTTTGAATAAACTCACCTAGAATTTAAATTATACACTCTAAAAATACCTCATGTAATTGATAAGTTTTAGATGTTACAAACTCAAAATGGCTCTTTTGATGGATATTTGGCTTAGAGATTTTAAGCTCAGTCCTGGTGTTGAATGATGATGTGGTTGATGAGATAGGAACCATAGTTAGAAAATCATTGCATTACGCTGCGTCATTTTTTATGATATAAGACTAACATAGAAGGAAACAGAAATAAAAGTGCAGGTGTTTTGTTAATAAAAGAATTTGAAAAATTATTTTTAAAAAATCCAAAAAAATTTTGTTTTTTGATGAATTTCATGTCACCATATCATCTTTACTCCCTAATGGTTTATTAAAATCAAAAAAACTAAAAAAAAAAGTGAAGCTTGTGTTGCCTTCTGCGGGTTGACTCCACAACAAAACACACCACACTGACTTGCTTGTCGTCTCTAGCAGCTGAATGCTCTTTTTATGCCTTTACGCGCCGTTACTTCTGTATGATTCCTGGCGATCTAAAAGGCTTATTACTGAAAAATGTTGACTTTAAAAGAATTTATTTCCTGGTAGTTTTATTTTTTTAATATTGCTCACAAGTAAAATTAATAAATTGAATTTATGGCGAAAAAATTTAAAATTTTAAAATTTTTGACTATAAAATATGATTAAATTTAAGTTTATTTGTCACGTTATGGAAAAATTAAATTTACTAATTTGAAAATCTTTTTGAAAATTTAATACTGGAAAAAAATAAAATTTAATATAGAAATTATTAACAACTGAAAGTATTGTTCCTGAAAAGACAACGCTACACAAATATATCATTAAAAACTTTTTCACTGAATTAATCGAAATTTTCAGCGTATCAACTTTAAGTTATACATCTAGATTCTCCATATTTTCGTATTAACGCCTGCAATGAAACCCATAATTGTATTGTCTTATGAAAGCTGGACATGCAGGCGATAATTTGATTAATAAAAAAAAAAAAAATTGAGTGGTCAATCAATTATTTAAAATGGAAGAAAAGAACATCACGTACTTCCACGTCAGAGTGGCGGGTGTAAAAAGTGAACCTAAGCAACAATTAAAAGTTTAAATAAATAAAACAATTGCTTTTGGAACATTTCACTTTTGAATGACGAAGAAAAGTTTTGATGTTGCATTTTGAAAGCATTTGTGTATATATTTTTGGTGTTTTCGTGCGCTTCTCGGCCCGCTGATGATTCGTCATGGGAGATGCAATAATTGAAGGAAAATCGTATTACTCTGAGAAGATGAGTTGTTTCAGAGAAATTTTTTTATATTTATACACTTTTACTTTTCTATTTTCAACTCGCTTTTAAGCTTAATATTCATAATTAACACTTTGAAACCTAATAACTGTATTATAACCGCGGTGTAATAAAATTGTATACCATGTGGAATAGAATCACATTTGATTTCTTAATGTGGATTATAATAGTTAATCTTTCAAAGAGTTGAAGCCCAATTAGTTATGCTGACAAGAGTATTGTATAGGCGCTTGATGGAAGCATTCTTGCCTTAAATACGTGGATGCTATCAATTTAACAGTTATTTTCCACATATATTTCGTGAAAAAACTTTTTAAAACAATTTTAAATAGTTTTTTTTGTAAATTACTCAAAGCAAGATCTTCGAAGGTTTTCATTGTGAAGCAATTAGTGATTGAGCTCATGCGATATGCAAGCAAGTGCAGTTTTTGTTGTTCGTCAGGGAGGCTCGGTGAGAATGTTATGCACCAACTCTGATGTACATCTATTACTGATGTTTTAATTTCTATTCTTGAATATTCGCAAGTATTTTTTCATTTTTTTGTTACGTTGGATATTTTTGACTAATAATTCTTCTACAACGCCATCTGTCATATCCCACACAATCTCACTTCTGCCGACGACACAAACATAATAAAAAACGAATAACCAAAATGAAGTATAAACACGGCATCATGGAAAAAAGCAAAGTAAAACTCTTCTAAACGCATTGGTCACCTGCGTTAAGCCACTAAATTAGATGCTTCACACAATGCCTCAATGAATGGTAGGGTGTTACATGAGTTCTTCCTTCCATGAAAGACGTCAGAAAGTTTGATAAATGTCGTTTAAAATCATCAGGAATTACGGTTTCATTGGTTAGTTTTTCTGTAAAAGCGTCTAAAGTGGTGATACACTGTCATTATTATTGAGATGCGGTCTTATGTGGTGTTGTGCAGGACCGATGATAGTGTTTCGTTTTTAGCTTTTCTTTGTCTGGTTCCATATACTAATATCTTTAATGGGCTATTTGTTGTTTTTTTCATTTTATTTATGGAGATTTAAGATAATTTTAATCTAATAAAAATGCATTAATTTGTTTGATTATGGTTTTATACAAGGTATCTTGACAAAAGCACTAAAACGCACATGATAATGCTTAGATATCCTTTGTCACGAAGTTTCATGAGAGTTTAGTTGGTCTGATTGAATAATTGTGTAAAGTCTTATTCAAGTTGTTGAAATATTAGCAGATTGAATTATCTGTGAAATATTTCTACAAAAAGCATCTTCTATTTGAACCTTTAACGCTGAAAAAGCATGCAGAATATACTGAAGTTGCACGTATGTTTTGAAGGTTTAAAGCTTTTAAAGAACATGCGTATGCTTTCTATGATGGAAGCATGTGAATTCATGTGGCGTCTAAAAGTCCCAATTAAAATGATGCAAGATTCATAGAAAATTTAATTTATAAGAAACTACTTGAAAAATTATGCAGGCCGTCTCATGAATATAGTTTGCGGAGGATATATGTATGGAGAAGTGTTGGAGGGTAATATAAAAGGAACTAAAAAGGACACGTGACGAAAGATCGGATTGAAAATTTTAAACGAGAATAAACTTTTAAATAATTTTTTGGCGTTTTACAGTTTAAATTTTTTGATTTCATGCGAGATATTCAGAATTACATCTTAAAACGATTATAAATAAAAGAACTGCAATCTGTAAGCATACTACATTTGGCATTTGCGCAAAGAGCAAAAGGTAAGAAAAAATCTGCAGAATTTTTTCAAATATTATTATAAGTTGTGTGATTAAAAATTCTCAACTCAATGCTTGAAAATTGATTGTTTAAAAATGCACGAAATTTTAAATAAACGTTGAAAATCATTATGGTCATTTTTTTCACGTCTAGACATTTCCAAATACATCTTCATAAAATTTCAATTCCACTTTAAGCTTTTTATAGTAACTTTTACACTTTAAATGAAATTGCCGACGAAACTGTTGAAAAATGGGGCATTGACATGAATGAAAATTTAAGTTTTCAAGCGAGAATTCATATTTTAAAAAATTTAGTTTTATTTAAAAATTTGAAATTTTGCAACACATTTTTCTATAAAAATCGAAAATTCCCTATTAAAGTTTCTAAAACATTTTTCATTCAAACGTTAGTCGTGGGATTGGCAGCTACAATTGGAAAAATAAATTTTAATAGAATGAAAGGTAGGAAAATTGTTTCAAAAAATTATTTTTTAAATAGATTTTTTAAACTTGAAAAATGACAAAAGTTTTAATGAATTCTCAAACGGAGGTTTATGAAAAATTGTTATAAATCACAATAAGCAAAAAATCAACTCACTAAACACAATAACTATAAAAAAAGTAACGAAATATTAGGCATAAATAGATTTGAAATAAAACTAAGATCTTTTGAAGACTCGAGGCAGTGCCGAGGGTTGATCGATCATGAAACAAACGAAGACAGTCATCCATCAAGCCCTTCAAGTTCACTCTCATTTTTTTACTTTAAGTATTTTCAATTCATAACTTTGAAATAATTCTAAATTTGAATGGACTTTTATTGTTTTTAATTGTTTGTTTTTCTTGTATTCCCACTTGTCTCGCTTGTCTTTGCACTCATCCATCATTCTGTTTGAATGATGTTCAATCAATCAATCAATCAATCAATAATTAAATCAATTAATCAATCTATCTATCAATAATTAAATCAATTAATCAATCTATCTATCTATCTATCTATCTATCTATCTATCTATCTATCTATCTATCTATCTATCTATCTATCTATCTATCTATCTATCTATCTATCTATCTATCTATCTATCTATCTATCTATCTATCTATCTATCTATCTATCTATCTATCTATCTATCTATCTATCTATCTATCTATCTATCTATCTATCTATCTATCTATCTATCTATCTATCTATCTATCTATCTATCTATCTATCTATCTATCTATCTATCTATCTATCTATCTATCTATCTATCTATCTATCTATCTATCTATCTATCTATCTATCTATCTATCTATCTATCTATCTATCTATCTATCTATCTATCTATCTATCTATCTATCTATCTATCTATCTATCTATCTATCTATCTATCTATCTATCTATCTATCTATCTATCTATCTATCTATCTATCTATCTATCTATCTATCTATCTATCTATCTATCTATCTATCTATCTATCTATCTATCTATCTATCTATCTATCTATCTATCTATCTATCTATCTATCTATCTATCTATCTATCTATCTATCTATCTATCTATCTATCTATCTATCTATCTATCTATCTATCTATCTATCTATCTATCTATCTATCTATCTATCTATCTATCTATCTATCTATCTATCTATCTATCTATCTATCTATCTATCTATCTATCTATCTATCTATCTATCTATCTATCTATCTATCTATCTATCTATCTATCTATCTATCTATCTATCTATCTATCTATCTATCTATCTATCTATCTATCTATCTATCTATCTATCTATCTATCTATCTATCTATCTATCTATCTATCTATCTATCTATCTATCTATCTATCTATCTATCTATCTATCTATCTATCTATCTATCTATCTATCTATCTATCTATCTATCTATCTATCTATCTATCTATCTATCTATCTATCTATCTATCTATCTATCTATCTATCTATCTATCTATCTATCTATCTATCTATCTATCTATCTATCTATCTATCTATCTATCTATCTATCTATCTATCTATCTATCTATCTATCTATCTATCTATCTATCTATCCATCTATTTGTCTGTCTGTCGGTCTTTGTTTTTTCAACTACCTAACTTTTTTATATTTTCTTCAGCTTCTCTTTTTATTTCTCATTTTTTCAACCACCACATCATTCAGTCACCAAATATAATAATAATATAAATTCATTAAAAAATCTATCCTCACATGCTTTTTGTCATTTTTCCAATTTTCCATTTATGCGCACATCCCTCCACATTCATCAGGTTTTCTTTTATTCTTCTTTTCATCTTTTTTTCTTTTGCACGTTTATATCCATTATTCTCTCATTTCCCATTATTGCAGTTTCCGTCTCACTTTTCGCGCCTAAACGCCGTCTTTATTGATTTAACGTTATACTTTGACGCGGTGTGTCCTTTCGGCTCCATTACCATCACAATGAAACATAATAAAGCAGTAACTATAAATATACACGCCTTTAATTACATAGTAATATCATAACATGAATTAAAATATTTTTTTTTGAATTCAACTTTAAATTTTAATCAGCTTTATTTTTCGGTTTTCCAAAACAAAAATTTAATAAAAATTTAATAAATTTAATCAGTTGAGAAATTAATTTACGAAATGCCCCTTTTGATCTCCACCGTGCACAAGAGAATACACATTTTCGCCCATATCAATAATACATGTAGTAAAAAACTTAGTAAGCTAGTTTCGAACTAACCTTTGAAAGAAATGATTCGATATGTAGATGAATTTATTTTGCATATTTTAATTATCTCATCAATTTGTGATAAAGCTTTGATGCTTCGAATGATGAGGCTAATATCATCGCTGGGAGTAATTAGACGTGAGCTTATACATCACGGTTTCTAACGTTTGTGTGTGTCAATGTATATGCCGGTTTGGGTGAAAGCCTTTTTGATTCGTTTAAAAAAGTTTTTATAAATCTTGAAGTTTTATTAGTCATTGCTAGAAAACTAATTAAATTTTCATTTTATATATCCCAAAATCCAGGCTTATTAAATATTTGAAATTCATTTTATGTGACCTGTCATCGGGAATGAAAGAAAAGATAAGACACGGCAAAAAAAGTATGTACAGCGCCAATAATTCAAAATACAATGCTGTTTCAACGCACAGCACGAAAAGTGAAGAAGAATATAATTACGGAGCTTGTACTAAAACCAGGCAAGTTTTCTTTGTTTTGTCTTCATCTTTACCATTGGAGGAACTATCATATCTGATCACAACTAGAAACCTTAGTGTACAGTATGAAGTGTGGAATTTATTTTCAAATAAGAAACAATTTTAGACCACTATTATCTGCGATAAAGTACAAAATTCGTTGACTACATCTGCCAAACGATGCTTGTTTTATGCTTGTGTGTTTTACACGTGGCAGTGAAGGGGGAACTTTGGAGCAGAAAAATTGATTTATATTTCAAAAGAAAGTTGATATTTTTTGACATTTTTTTTTCGAAATGGTTGTTTAACAGTTTTTTACACAAATCTTACGAAAAAACTGGAGTGAGCATTTTTGACTAAAAATCACCTGTTGATGGTTATAAATAATCTCTAAGTTTTTGATCTTACAACATTGCAAACGTAGAGACGCTAAAACTTGTATGCGAATTAAGTGGATTTCCGGCGAAGAAGACAAATTAGAGACGAATGACATAGGTTCTTAAAGACTGGGTAATGCTTGTTAATTCTGCTCGAGCTAGTTCAATTCAATTAATCTACCGTATTAAAAATATTAATAAAACTAATAATAATTCTCTTTTTTAAATTAAAAGTATGAGCTGATCAAAAAGAAACTTATAATACAAACAGTAATAATGATAATTATAGTTTATCATAACAGAATATCGATCTTAAAATAGGAAACATTAAAACAAATGGAAAGTATAGGCGATATGGATGCAGTTTTTGTGTATAATTTGTAGGATTATTTCTGTAGAAGCTTCTGCACAACTAATAATTATCAGCGATTGTATTATTCGACTGACTTCTTTGTTTCAGCTTGCAGGCCTACATGCAAATCTTTTAAACAAATTGCTTTCATTTTCATCTATTTTTATCTATTTCAAGTCAGTGCATGTTTTTTTTAATAATTTTTGGTTAGAATTTTGTTTTTATATAGAGTTTATAAGTTTTAATTTGGAGAAGATTGATAAGTTTAACTTTATCATGATATTTCTGAAGTTTATCGATTAATTAATCACATTTCTCTAGTCTCTTTCTTTTTTCTTTTAATTCCTCCAACTGAAACTGAGTTTAATCAATACCTGATTAAAATCCCTCTAAAAATTTTAAAGGTGCATTTTTAATCACATATCACAAACATAAAACAAACAACAATTGAAATCTAAAAAAGATATATTTTATACTGAACAACAAGCCAAGCGTTCTAATGCTTAATGCATGGGGCTGCTGATGAATATACCTTGAAATTTAAAGAATCACACGCTTTGTTAATACGATTCATCGATGCTTCGTGTCCTATTGTTCCATCTATATTACTGTTAATGCATGCCTATGTTCTGAACTCTTTTTGAGACGGCTACATCAATTGACACTGGTTTCTAAAATTCTTGTCTTTTTATATTATTTTTTATTAAATTTACTCCATATAAAAATAATTTGAATCAATTTTTTTTATTCGAATGTTAGTAAGCCAAGTTTCGACAAGGAATGTTGAAAGTTGTTCATAGGGCCAGTTGATTTTAGCCGCACCCTTATCACACCTCACTTCCAGATGATACTGCTAATGCTGGACGGAGATCTGATAAGGGCGTAGGTTAATCTTGTCTTCATGCCACCGTTATAACTTGTTAACAAACAAGTTTTTTATAAAGTAATTATACGTCTGCATACAAGAAGCAACACAGTTCCACGAACATGTACATAAAGCTTTTGAAGCATCACAAAGCTCATAAAATACACATCTTGAACACGCGATAACAAACAAATAAGTAGAAAAAATCTATTTTTCACAAAGACATGAATAATTTTAACAACAAAAACTTGAAAGCTTCAGAAACATAAAAACACAAAGAGGCATTAGCGAAAAATATATACAACACTTTTAGTGTTATGCTTTATCGTTGTTTCCTGGGACACTTTTGTACCGCAAATTTGCTTTATTAACCGACAACATGCTTCGTTCTATTGCTTCCACCATCACTACAAGAATTAATGGCCAACATTATTGCTGTTATTATTATTATTAGTATTATTATTATTAGTAGCAGTATTAGTTTCTTTATAATCATTCTATTGAGTTTTGCTGTTAAACTAAAAGCTAATAAACTTATTGTTTCGCTAATTATTTTTACTACCTAACCTTTAAATGTATTTTTTCTACGTTCAATTCATTATTTTTGACAGGAATTATCAGCGGAGAAAATTAATATTATAAAATACAAAAGTATGAAAAAATATATAAAAAATGGATGACGGAGCTTTGATCTTGTTCCAATTAAACGTCAAATGACATTGTGGCTGCATGTAAAAGAAATCAAAATTTTAATTTTCAAACGTCAAATTTTTTGTCCAGATTTAAAAAAATTTTTTTTTAAGATTTTCTATTCTTATATTCTGAATAAAAAAAGTTTATTTTTTTGTGTTTTTTTTTTATAAAAGTGAGTTATATACTTTTTATTTGAAAACAAATTCAACGTTTTGTATGGCAATGAATAGTGTTAAAATAGTTCGAAAAATTTTTCTAAAATATTTTTTCATTGTGGCGAGACCTGACCTGCTATGATAGATGAATGCATATATCAACATAAAACCTCAGTCTGTACTGCCAATCAATATGCCTCACTAAAAATAATGGTGTGTATGAAACATTAATTATAATATTTCGTCGAAGAGAATCGATGAAACTTCCAAAAGTTTTGAAAGAAATTAAATTATTTAGGAATTGTTTTATAGAGTAACATTCCCTTTGCGGTGCACATGTTTTTCACAATAATTGACGGAGTTTAGGTAAAAGTTTGCTTTTATCTTGTTTATAAATATTTTTTTTCGTTTCTAATGCCTATTATTATTTGAATGCTAATAATTCATGTTTTTGCGATCAACTTTCCAGAAGCAATCTGAGCTTGTTGAATGTTTCAACGAAGCAACGAGTTCACATGTTTTTCAAAAATATATATTGAAAACAAAACTCAAATAAAAAAATTATTGACAAAAATGTCTTTACAATGACCATTCGTGAAAGATTATATAAAAAAGTCTGTAGCCAGCGGCCATATTGTCCCGTGGGCGGCCATTCACCGGTGTCTGATCTGACACAGTGTTTGCTTCTTGGCTTGTGCATCATTATCTTTCCACATAATAAGCTTTCTCCAGTTGTAGTTACTGACAAGAAGAAGTGTTATAAAACCAACGAACAAAGAATGCAGGAGAAGTTTTTTAGGTTACTATGACTACACGAATCGTGCAATTTCAAGATTGACAAACGGCCAATTGATAGATTCAATTTAGCATGTTTCTATAAAAATTATTTGAATTAATTCTTTGTGGCTAATAAAGTATATATTTTAAGTTAATACCACATATATCATGATTTCCAAGATAATAACATCATTTTTCATTTTTCCGCCCTCTTTTAATTTATAATTTTATATTGATAGAATATTCCAAAATTTTTTGATTAAGAACTTATGAACCCATAAAAGTTCATTAAAATAACTTGGTCATTGGAAGACACAAAAACTCCATTTTAAAGCTTGAATTAACATGGGGCATTGAAACTCAGGCATTCGTATGCAGCTTATCTTTGGCTTTGTTTTATAGGATATGGAATAAAAACAGAATTAAACATTTCGTTGTGGAAAATTAACAAAATTCATTAATAATAGAATCCGATATGAGTGATTTAATAATAAACTTTAAATCAAGACAAATCTTATAAATACAATATCCTCAAAAGATGAACGTTAGTTTTTTTAAAAGTTGAATTAAAAAATTATTCGAAAAAAAAATTTCCCCGAAAGAAAAATTTTATATATCAATTAGAGTGACATACGTAAACCCGCAAAAAGCATATGTTTATTATTGCTTTTCCGTTTCAAAATTAAAAAAATAATTCTTTCATAATTATCATAGTTAAATTTCTTAATGTGCTCATAAAGGCTATTTTATTTCTTACAATTCCTAGGCTTCTGAAATAAAACAAATATTTTTAAGAAATAAAATAAAATTTTAATTAATTTTAAAAACGTTGCATTTAATTTTTTTGATATTAGTTATGTTTGAATGAGACTTGGAAATGTTTGCACTGATACAAATCTTGTTAATTATTGATTATGCTGAGGTCGATGGAATCACGACTGGCTGTCACATTATGTGTCAAAGCTCACATATCTTTAATGACTATTGATTTTGAAGAATTTAATGTTTTACTAACGATTTCATAAAATGAATTTTAATCCTATTTAGTGGTCTTGAAGACTGACATCTTCATGCCACTATAATAATATTCGTTATTTGTTTTTTTGTGTGTTTGTTTTGTTTGTTTGTCAGTCTGTCTGCTTGTCTGTTTGTTTTTTTTGTTTGTTTTTTATGTTTTGTTTTTTTGTTTGATTGTTTGTTTTTTAGTTTGATTGTTTGTTTTTTTTAGTTAGAAATACAACGCAAAGGTGTTTGAAAACTTTTTACGAAGCTTTCGATTTATAATAAAATTTTTATCAGAAAAATCATATTCGATAACATGAATTAATAAAAAAAATACTAGAATTTCCTATATTTCTTATTAACCATCATTAAATTAATTATAAAAATAAATGAAGACTTTTGAACAAAACAACGTTTCCAAGTGTTGTTGGTGAATCTGCGGCATCTCAGAGCTTCTAAAACTTGAATAAATTGTTTCTTCAAAATACAATTTTGTATGTACCAAAGTGAAGTTTATTGGAAGAACAAGAAAATAGATTTTATTAAAGTGTGAAAAATTAGTTGATAATAAACTAGTTTGGTTCAGTTTCGAAGTTTTAAATCGATTCAATACTTTAGTACCGTTGTTAATGGTATTTAACAACCCCGTTTTTTCAATTTCATCATTTGTTAAACATTCAAAATATTACAAAAAGATTTTAAACTTTATCAAAAGTTATTCGTACGTTAAAAAATGTAAAAAAAAACTTTTATTCTCTAGGTTTTCAAAATTTTGGTTAATCACGGCATGTTATTTATAATAAAATCAGTTTAAATGTGTATTGCTGAGAAAAAACAAAAATTATTGTTCTAAAAAATTATTACTGTTCGAAAAGAGAAAATTATGAAAGCTATGCTAAATTTGTGTATTGTCACTTTAGCATTTTGTTAAACGAATTTTTGCTTTGTTCATAGGTTTTGAAAAAAGCTTTTATAAAATGATTTTTTTATTACTATAATTGCACGTTTCAATTTTATTGTTAAATTATACAAGACCTTTAAGTCCTTTCTTCCTGGGGATTTCAAGTGTTTTTTAGTTAAAAAATATTGTTATTTATTTGTGTAAATGTCTTTATTAACAAAATACTATTGGGTCTTCATTAAAAAATAACTGATCTAGTTTTTTGCAAAGGTTAAAAATTTTTTCGAAAAATATGTTTGTTACTTGAATTCATTTTTCTACTTAGAAACTCACTTGATTAGAATGTATTTTGAAATAAAAAATATGTTTCTAGTCTATATTTGAAAAAATATAACAAAGAAATTATTATGTTTCATTGGAAACATATATTGTTTTTTAATTTTATCTAGCTCGTTTGATATTGGACTGAATAAAGATAAGGGGGCGTAATAATTTTCTTGAGATTTGGACACATTATTAAATATTCTCTTAAACATTTTTTGTTACTCAAGATTAAAAACTACAACTTGAATTGAACATTTTTTCAATAACTAAATAATGGGGGAAAATGAAAAGGAATTTTTGTATGATGGTAAAAATACTTTCAGACAAAATTATTCTCTTGAGCATTTAATCTCTAGCGTTTCCTCATGGACACTTGCTGCAGACGCTAAAGTAATTATTGCATTGTGAATAATTTTATAGATTTTCTCATAACCTATTTCAAATGTTATTTAAAATTCAAATAGCTTCTTGGATACCTCCATAATTTCTCACAACAAGTACAACAGAAAACTCAAAAAATTGTGGATTCTCTCAATGATGTAGAATATAAAATGAAGGTTTATAATTTTGAAAATGAATATTCAAAAAATAACCAAATCTTCACCATAATATCACTTTGAAATGATTTTTGAATTGGTATTTATAAATTGAAAAATTTATACATTTAATTGTAAATTTCCAAGTTTTATTTTATTGAACCCCTCTATTTCATTCTGAGGTTTTCAAAATTAATAAATACAATTTTGAAATTTATTCAAATAAACATTTTTATTATAGTTGACAGCATCCAAATTGAACAACTCGACAAATGATTTCAACACCTTAGCCAACTCACAGTTTATTGAAAATGTATTTATCTTGCTCTCAACACTATCAATAAACCATTTCATCTATCATTTATTTAACACCAATCCATATCAACTCAATTCAATATCACTCAAATATGAGTAAATATTAGTTTATATTTGTTTAAAAAGGCTAAAAGTAATTATTTTTTTGAGTTTTCATTTTCCTTTCAACTTGAAACCAATCAGAAAGTGTATGAAGACACAACTGAAGTGACAGAGACAAAGAAGGAGGAAGTTAATGAGGTTCATGGTTCATTTCAATATCAACACAATTTCAAAAAAAATATTTTTAGTTCTATAATTGATAAAAAGCAGCTTAAATAAAAGATTTTAGTTATCGATTTTTTATATTTAATCATTGCATTTGATGTTAATTTATTTTAGATAATGCTAGGGTGTTATATAGTTGTACATAAGCTTAGACTGGCAGTTTCATTGAAGTTTCACTTCAAATAATTGATGTATGTTTTATCACAGTATAAATAGTTTAATATTTGAAAAGATTAGCCAACTTTCATTCATCCCAGTTACTAGGACTTGTAAAACAGTATAACCTGATATGGTTAATATATCATAAGATGCAATGATTATTCTAGACAAAACAATATTCCATAGAAAAATTTTTACTCAATATTTATAAATACTATGTTTGAAGTTTTTTTAAAAAGTTCAATTTCGATGACGAAAAATAATTGAAACCTAATGTATAAGTATTTTGACCTAATGTACACGTATCTACAAGCAGACTAAGTAATCTATTGGGGTCACTTTTGTTAGTTTTTAGAGAAAATTAAAAAATAAGTATGTTAAAGGATAAAGTCATAGCTCTAATCATCACACAGGTAATGGTGAATGAAGGATTGAGTGAGGAGAAGTTGGTCGCAAAGATCTCTCAAGCAGCCATATTGGCATATGAGAAGCTAAACAACAAGACAGATTGCCACCCTCTGTTCAGCACTGAGGTTAGGTTGCTATGTTGAAGTGTATCACTTTAGAATGGGTTTATTGTCCTGGCTAGGATATATTAATTAGATGGGTTCACTGTGTTATAATACTCACTATTTATAATGTATCTCTTGAGTACTATTTCAAAAAATTTTCGTTCATGTTTATGGTTTTACTTATTATAGAACCTTCCGTATCTCATCGCCTCAAATGATTTCAAACACAACTTTGGGAGGGAAAGCAAATATAAAAAAAATTCAGGTAGTTCAATATATTGTGCATTTTTAAAATATTTCCTATCAATCATTTCAATAATAACATCCGTTTTCTCATTAGTCAAAGTATCCTTTCTAATTTTATTTTAATCATTTGTTCTGCATATTATTATCCCACCAGTTCAAAAAACTAAACCAACACAAGAGACTTCCACCTCCCTGGAATCCAGTATGGAGGTACCATACTTTTGGGAAATTATATAAGTTATGGCATAGTGCTAAGTATCTATACTGGCTGTTCATCATATTATCTGATCAAGCTTTTTTAATTGAGATTACATGATATAGTATTCTTGGAATTTTTTAAATTACAAATCTTTCAAGTCATTCATAATTTTCAGTTTTATTTGGTTTTTCACTCAGAGTTTTTCTTCTAAATTGTAAATTGGGTTCATTTCTCGCAAATTCCCTCCATAATTATTATAATTAGCAGTGAATGTTTTTTGGTGTGGAATATTATTCTTCATTGAGAATCAATGCTCTTATTAAAGAAGCAAACTGTATCATTGTTTTTATTATTATTTTTCCTATTGTTTTTTTTTAATTAAATTTCAATTTAATTGATTCGTTAATCAGAGTGGCAAGACGGACACAAGCAGAGCACTAACTAATGTCGATGATGATGTCATTAGTGGCAAAAATGATCTAGAAGGAGAGGATGAAGAAGAAGATTACTTCTTCAATGCAATTAGCAATAAGAAGTTAACTGACGCGGTAGGTGGTTTAATGGTAAATTTATATAGTGGTTGATAACTTTGATGGGTTATTTGAATTCAATAGTCAGATTTTGCTTAATTATCAATATTACATTGTAGATACTTCAATTCATTGAATCACATCTTTTAAACAAGAACTTTTTAATTTATCTTTGTTACCTTCATCAAGATAAGTGCTCTAAATATTATCGACTCAAAAATAATCAACGTTTCCTTCTTTTCTAACACATCCAGCAATCATAGATGTTTCAATTAATGGGCTTGGGACTGATAAATGCAAATTTTTTTTGTTTTGCAAGCATATTGATGGCTACAAAAATAATATAATTTCCATACAAACTCAAAATTTTTTTAAATACATTCATACCTAATCTATACACCATATACATGTGCCCTAAAATATATAAATGTCCACACAAACCAACCCACTACTGTTGTTTGTATACCCTTATTGTACATCACCAACAGTCTTCATTGGTCTCACTGACATCTGAACAAAGGGAGTCCAAGTTTAAGAGCATCTTTGATGAGGATGATGAAGACGACATGTTCAACCAAGACTTCCTCAAACCTCCTCCTAAGCAGACTCCGCGTGTTAACCCTTCTCAGAATGCTAATGAGGTGGTTGTTGTTTTGTTATTTTTTGTGATGAAAAAAAGAGGGTTTTGATTTTTGTTTAGTATCAATTGTTTTTTCGTCACTATATTTGCTTTGGTGTAATAATTACATGGATTCATAAGGAATATGTAAATATTGATGTCTTTTCTACATATCGCTGAATATTGTTAATTTGAATTTTGAATATTTATTGAGTATGAATGAATTCAAATTGAAATTAAAAATTAGTAAGAGAGTAAAATCAATGAATCGACCCTGGAGCATCACAGGTGAAAGAAGAGGCAAAAGAGAAGCCACAAGTAGAAAAGACATCTGACAAAGCAGATTTCATGAGTCAACTGAGTCAAAAGCTTAAACAGAAGAGCTTTAGAGAACATTCTAGATCACCGGTGAAGCAAGAAAAGGAGGAGGAAGAAGACAATGAAGAGCAGTTAGCACCGGAAGTAGCTACAAAAGAAAAGAAAAAGTATTTTATTGATTTTTCATTGCCAAAAAAAATAATTTTTATAATTTTTATGTTTATTTTTTCATATTAGTTTATTAAATTAAAATAAAACTGTTTAAGCGTTAAGCAATAGCTTTCTTAATACAAAATTATTATTAATAGTTCAAACACATTATTAGACCGACTGTATACAAGAGTATTTTCGACGACGACGATGATGATGATGAAGATGATGATGATTTCTTGAAATTTACTGATAAAAAGGTTAGAATAATGAGGGTTGTTTTTAAAATGATAAAATACTAATGATTTTTTGATCTGTTTTTTAATAGTTATGACCCTAAAAGTCGATGATAATAAATAATTTACACAGTTTTTACTGTATAATAACCAATTTAAAGATTATCTATGGTGATTGATCCTGATACACATCAATATGATAATTCTAATTTTGCTTTACAGAAGGCCTTAACGCCACCTACAGTAGATGCAACAGTGAAAAATACCGCAAAAAAAACTGATAAGCCTAGCTTACTGGTAACAAACAGAGACGTAAAAAACTTTTTTGATGATGACGACGACGAAGATGATGATGAAGTTGAGAAAAACGCCTTAAAAAACGATGAACTCGTCAAAACATCTGAACCAACCACACAGCCAACCGCCACTCAGCCTTCAAATAAGGTTATAAAAGTTTTAATGTATTTAAATAATACTTCTTTTATGGGACTTATTAGACTTCAATGCAATGTCATGTGAGAGTTACAATACTTTTAGAATTTGTTATATAATTATGAAAGAGTTTTGAAGTTTTATTAATTAGGCATTTTCTATGATTCAAGTTTTATATAATTTTGAATTTGATTGTCAATCATTGAAAATATTGATTTTTGGATGAATGTGAATTCATTCTTTTTTATGGGTTTTATTCAATAAAAAAATTATTTTCAGAACTTTTTATCTTCTAAGTTAAAATCAATCTTTGACGACGACGACGATGATGATGATATGTTTAGCATAATTAAAAAAGACACAACTGTTACAAAATCTACTGAAGAACCAGTCGAAGATGTTACAATTGCAATAGCTAACTCAAAAAAGGCCACTACAGACACATCAAATCAACTAGCAACAAACATAACCGCTATAGATAAATCTGCAAACAATACTACAACCAAATCCAACATAACATCTACAATGAACTCTACCGCAAATACAAAAAATAAAGTTCAACCGACCACTAAACAAACAACAAAACCTGAATTTAAAGCTGATGATGATGATGACGACTTTGGTATATTTAAACACAGCTCTGATGATGAAGACTCAAAAGTTCTGCCTCAAAACATTAAAACATCCGATATAAAGATCAAAGAAGATAAACCAGCCACGACAACACCTAAGCCGTTCTTGAGCGCGTCTGATGATGATGACGATGAGGAATTTTTTAGTATACATGAGAAATCAACAAAATCGGCGGTTTCAGCTGTGACTTCAAGCAAGGAAAGCAAGCATAAAATAACCTCTATCTTCGATTCATCTGGCGATGAGGATGATGAAGACATATTCAATATAACTCCAAAGATTCCTGCTTCAAAGACAACAACGAATATCAAAGCTACATCACCCGCTAGTAACACCACACCATCACAACCTTCAAAACCTGCTCCACTTACAACAGATGCTTCAAACTCACGGACTAACGCTGAAACCTCTCAAAAATCTGAAACAAACCCCAATAATGTAACTAATAACCCTCCCGAAAGAGCGAAAACGGTCACTAAACCGAACAACATTAAAGCAATGGCGTTTTCGAACGTTATAAAAGAAATGAAAGACAAACGAAAAAATCTTTTTGATGAAAATGAAGAAGAACTTAAAGGAAACATCATCAGAGAAGAAGAACCGCCAAAACAACCACCATTACTACAGCGTATAGTACAACCAAAAAAAGCCAAGCCACCATCACAACTAGCACAATCCAAACCATCATCATCCCAGCCTACCCATCCCAAGCCACAACCGCCATTACCATCACAACGACACAAACCATCACCAAAGGCTGAACCGCCAAAACCCCAACCACCACTAACACTATCACCACCTCCATCACCAACATTCCATTCTGCCCAAGAAAACACCACAAACTTCCAACCTAAGGATTTAGATCTGGATGATTTCTTGAGCACTGACCATAAACCTACCACTCTTAATCATAACATCGTCAAGGTAGATTGCTCTTTTATATTCATGTTACTTAGAGTTTCAAACAACTGTGGATATTATCATCTTTATCACTATTTCATTTCTCACCTTCATTTTTTTTAATTTGCAAATTTTTTTCATTTTTATATTTATTGTTTTATCAATAATATCATTTTTATTCGAATAATAACTATTGTTACATTTTTTACGAATATGACGAATTATTGAATATAATCATTAATTTTTGCTGCTTCATAGTAAAGCATTATTTTATTGAAATTAACTTTTATCATTTGTTATTTCCAAAGACTCGACCAAGAATCAACCATAGGCGACCAATAATGAAGCCAAACATGCACACAGAATCAATACCAGATAGCACTAATATTATCAACAATAATACCACCGATGTCTCAATAGTATTCAATAACAATCAGTCTGCAACTACTCAGTCTAATATGGAAGCCCCACCAGCTGATGATATCACAGCAGCATCAGTGATTAAGGAAGCTGATGCATTTATCAATAAAGAGGCTGATGCATCTGCCATTGAGAAAGCTGATGTTGATGGTAGGTTGTCGTTAGATAACTTAGTTCATGGTGATGCAGTAGATGTTGGTAAAAGTGATATGAATTTACAAAAAGATGCAGCTGATGGTCTGCTCAGTGACGTTCCTGAGGTGCCCAAGATTGACTTGACACGGGACAAAGATCTGTTTGATCTCCTTAACTCTGATAATGAAGTTAAAATAAATACAAGCATCTCAGACATATCCTTGAATAAGAATGAAAAACCACGAAATATTTTCGATTCTGATAGTTCTGACGACAATATCGCAGAGAATAAAACTTCGACTATAAACCAAAACAAAACTATTGAACAGACAACTAATAAAGATGTGATCGAACCCATTGCACCTGTAACAAACATAGGCTTGTATGAGAATTTGAACCCATCATCATTGCCTGAAGGTCCTCCCCCATTGAATGATGATGGAGCTGACAGTGATGATGATAAGGATATTTTTCAAGCATTTGACTCACCTCCATCGTCTAGAGACAAGTCAGTGGAAAGGGACCAATGGCAGAGAGTTATCAATGAAATTGATCTACCTACCGGTTACAGTGATATTAAATTCAACAATGAGCCTATCGATTACAATGATAAAAGTACTGGTTCTAATAATGCGGATAAACCTACTGAAGCTAGTGAAGAAGAGGATAATGATGATGATTTTATTTTCGCTAAAACTTCTGGAAACATCGATATTAAAAACGAAACCAATGCGTCAGACCCATCAGCTAATGAGATTAATAAAGAGAACATAAGTAAAGAACTCAATAAAGACACAGGAGACGATGATAAGCTATTTAAAGCTGATAGTGCTATAGGAGTTATAAGTAAGAAGCAAGAAGCTCTTGAAGTCATTAAGAATGATGATAGTCCTTGTGGCTCTAAAACTGCTGATAGAATAATGGATTTTGGTGAGGATGATGACGACGAGGATGATGAGGATATATTCAAAGTTCTGGCCGCACCAAAGGTAATTCAAATAATCATTATAACAACCCAAAATATCAAAAATAATAATAATTTGCTTATTAATTCTATTACTATTAATAATATTTATAGTGCTGTTTTTATTACTAGAACTCCTATTATTATCATCATCATCAATTTTGTTAAGAAGGATAGTAGTTTTCCCATAATAATATTTTTATTTCTTTCAAACAAACTTTAACGCTTGAGTGTGAAAGTACTGAGTTGTTCGCTAGTTAACATAACACCCAACAATTTTCACCATTAGTTAAACCTAAGAGAATTTTTGTGTTTTTTAGTTAAACACTCATTTCACTAATTGTTGTAGTTTGTATTTAAAACTATATTTGCATTAATGATGATTTTGAAGATAATAAATCAATAATAATTGAAAAAATAGCAATAAACATAATGGTAATAAAGAAAAGATAGATTCATCACAATATTGATAATACCAGTGCAGCTTTTCAAAGTTAACACCTTGTTATTAAATAACATAAACTAGTTTTGTTAAATATTTTTTTTTCGCAGGCAAGTTCTGTAAGCAAAAAGACAATAATAGATATCTTTGATGGCGATTTTCAAGATGACATCACTACCAATAGTGGTAACAACGATAAAAGACGTGATGGTATTAATAAAGATAAAAATAACAAAAAGATCACTATAAATGCTACTAATAATAAGACTAACATTACTACTATTAATAGTAACAACTTGGAAAAAACTACGAAGAAAGAAAAAAGTGTACGTAATATTTTCGATAGTGAAGATGACAGTGATGATGATGATTTTATATTTTCTAAAGCAACAAATAACTACTCTGATAAGAAAGACATGGGTGTGTTGCAGATTAGTTTAATATTTTTAGAATAATTATTATTATTAAACTTGTTAAATCATTTAATTAGTTTTGTGATCATTCCATTCATTAAATATTTTTATGATAATATTTTATTGCTATTTTTATTAATGTTAGTGTCATTAACTATATATTGGTACAAAATATCAAAAACCAAGACTTCATGGCATTATGCCATAAACATACATGCATATTGAAAGTCACTAGGTTAAGTATTATTTTATAGTCGATGCATTAACATTGTATTTTTTTTATCGAAAATTATAATTTTTGAATAACTTATCTATAAAATTTTCATTTTTGAAGAATTAAAAGGAAAACTAAGGCCTTTTAAAGTCATAGTATTACTACTTTTTGGCAGATTAATTAAATTGTTGTCATTACTACAGATAAAGAAGGTATGTTTTTCTCACCAACACTCACTGCACAGAGCCATAAAGACTTGAAAGATACCAAAACGAAAAGCATTGTATATGATCCGTTAAATGTCTTTAAATGAAGTCTAAACCATGTTATTACCACATGAAATTTATATCAAAATTTGAATTTGCACATAAACCCATTGAAATCAAACTGAAATTTATTTATCGCACAATTTTTTGATTTATTTTATGAAAGTTCAATGAAGATTCTTAATAAAATTTTTCACTCAACTCTCTTAGCAAAATTTATAATGAATTTTTCACCTGGTGGGAATATTCGAGGCTTTGTATTTAACGTTTATAAATCAAATGCCATAAAACACATGGTTCATGATACGATTTTTTATAAAGATATATTAGATAAAAATTTAACTTTAACACAGGTAAGTTAAGCTTCGTTTTGCTGTGAGCGTTACAATAATTCATACTAAAATCAAATGTCTTTTCATAAATTAACAGCTTGCCCTATGCACGTAATATATTCAATGAATTTAATAGTCACAAAAGACCGCTATGTAATGACCACTCAGATTTTACCCGAGTTGATTTGTATAACATAAAAAACGTGATTTTGTAATACTAAAACTTGTGAACGATAAAATCATGATATTCTGAAAACAATTGGAAAGCTTCGTGCTTCAACGAATGATTAATCGAGTCTTTTACGTTTAATCACTAATCTCGTGTGCGAGGGAGTAACGAAACGATGGTTAATATTTTGCTGTGTTCTGATTGGTTGCTAAAATTTTAGATTTTTTTTGCAAATTTTGAAAAAAAAACAACTTTTAAAGGTTAACTTTTTATTGTGGTTTAATTGGTTGCTTCAAATTATATATTTTCTTTTCGGTTTTTCACAAATTTTGGAAATTTTAAGCAACCAATCACAACACAGCAAAAAGATTAACGCTTCGTTCAATCAGATTCACCTTCTAAAAATAAAAATGAATAACCACAACACTACTCTTTTCAATATAACAATAGGCGCTCGTCTAGGTGACAGTCTAAGTCAGATTCGAAACGTCCCACCAACATGAACAACAAAGAAAAAATATATGCCAACGACATTGACATCATAACAGAGTAAGTGCAAGACCTAACATCAAAAACCAGATCTATGCACATTTTCATAGATAGATGGATAGATGTTGAAGTTACTTTCTTGTTTTTTTTACATTTTTATAAGCTCACTTTTCTCCTTATTATTGCTTTTTTTGTATCATTTTATATTTGATGTTTTTCATTCACATTTCTCTTTTTTTTTGTTGCTTCATTTCATAACTTTTTCTCATTTTAAAAATTACTTTTAATTTATATATAAAAAAAATCTGCACTTTATGATTATTTTGATTTTTACTTTGATAGATTGTACATTTTTTCATAATTTTTCAAATTAATTTTCCATAACCTATTGTTTTAAGTCAAAATAACTATTGATGTTTCAAATATTTTTCCCAAGAAGTTGTGCATGCCGAGAGAAATTTGCAAAGAAGGTGAAACATTGGTATACTAATTTGAGACTCATTGTTGTAGTTTTATCAGTCAATCCCAGATGTATATTAGACATTAGCCCATAAAAATATATTTATCAAAAAAAAATTGAAAAAAATATAAATAAATAATTTTTTCCTACAGAAGCATTTCTAAGTTTTTGAAGTAACTAATGATAAATGCTAGACAGAAAAAATTTGGATAAGCAAAACAAAGAATTGATTAAATTAATTTTATGCTAATTTGTTGTTATCAGATAATTTTTTTTTCAAAATGAAATTCTAAGGTCAATCTGTATAGCTGGTGTTAAATTGAAAAAACTTTGTAATATAATTTTTACAAAGCTTCGTAGAATAAATATAATTTCAGAACACTAGTCAGTTTATTAAGATACGAAGCTTTTCCATATCAACGTAACATTTTAAAATATATTCATTTTATTGTGGCTTTTAAAAAAATCATTACTTCGTAGAATAAAGTTCAAGGTGGAGTGCACATGAAATACTAAATAACTATACATAACCCTTCATTATGAGATAAAGGTTTTAACGCTAGCTAATAGAATTTCAAGCAAACAATTAAACTTGTGGCTAGTTCAATAAGGGAACATAATGAAAAGAATTGTAGTGGTTCATGGTTTTATTAGTGCTTTATAATAACAAACCTCAAAAATTTGTATTGAATGCAATCATTGCCTTTGCTGAACCATTTGGAATATTTTAAATTTTTTTTATATTATTTCTTTTTTTATTATTCTTAATAAAAATTTTATAAAAGAAAAGTTCTCAAAAATTAATCAGATAAAGGTAGATTTCGTTAAAGTTCACGAACTATCAAAAGAATATAATTTTTATTAAAAAAAATGAGAAACTTTTATTGCTAAGGATTTTTGGTTCAATGTTACAATTTAAACTTGATTCAACACTGTCTATTTGCTCAAATTTACTAAATTTTTCAACTTTTTTGATTTTTCATATTAATCCACATTCAAAAATGAAAGGTTATTCCATTAATACACAATCTTCCCATATTTCTTTCTCTCGTATCTAGTTTGCATTGTGTTCGTTTATATACTTTTTATTTTCTGTTTGGTTAATATTAAAAAATTAAAAGTAATTTTTTATTTTTCCTTAGTTCATTAAAGAATTGAGTCTATTAACACCGAAAACATCTGCCAAAATGGATTCTTAAAAAATTCATACTTGATAAAATATAACACAAAGAAGTTCAAGGAACGAAGCATTCAGATTTTTAAGAAAATCACCCTTAAATCTCACATGATGATGATTATCTAATAAATCGAAAAGCTTTGTAATAAGCTTCTGAACACCTTTATGTTATATTTTACCACTGTCTTAGTAGGCTAAACGTTGATGTTGAACAATACACACAACACCAAGCTAAAACTTCACATACCTTGGAATTATGTTAAAACAAAAGCAAGATATAAACAGATAAAATCAAAAAATAATTGGTAGAGTTGTTTAAATTACAACAATGCATGCTTTATCTCTCTTTAAAACATCTATTATAAACGTTCGAAAGTCAGACACAAAGGCGCCACTCAGACAGGTATTGAAGCCAGCACCTCAGCTCCAACTGCGTGTTGCTACAATTTTATAATACGTTTATATATACGTAGTATTATAATCCAATAACACCCATTGTCCTTCAAATTTTCAAGTCGGATATAAAATCATTGTTAAGAAAAATAAGCTTTATAACCGATTATCAAAAAAAATTAATATGTTATGTGTTATTTTTAATGTTTAATTGAAAATTCTTTATCAAACCACTAACAATGTTATTATTGGAAATGGATCTCTTAATCAATATATTTTTTACTTATAATCCATTTATGAAAACTTAAAAATTTTGAATAAATTTTTTAAATATTTAATGTATATATTTTTATTTAATTTTCAAATCTAACCTTATTTTCAAACTCACAAAAAGCTTCGAGTCGTGACATTTAGCTATAAAAGAACAGAGCTTAACTCAACTATCGACTTCGTCAAAAGCTGGTTTGCCATTTGCATATGAGAAAACTATTATTTTAAATATTGAACTTATACTTTTTCTTGAATTTTTTTTCCCCAAAATATTCAAGTTCACAATACTTTTAATTTGAAATAGATAATAATTTTCGAAATTTTAATCTCGAAACATTTCTTTCTTCTATAACAGATACCATGGCCACCAGCAAATATATTCGCCTCAATCCCAAGAACAGCGAGTTGACAGCGTGTCCTGAAAACTCCGATGAAGGGTGCAAGTTAGTGCTGGGAAACTGGAGAGAAAACGACAAAAACCTGGTGCGTTCATTAGCTAAAGACGCATTTACTTAATTTGCATTCTGTTTTTTAATTGAGTCAGTATCTTATTAAGTTCACCAAATTCTACTGTTTTGTTGTATATTTATCGAAATATGAATGTAATTCTCTTAAGAAATAAAACATTAGTGCCTTCTGGTCAGTCCCTCTATAAATAGTTTTCAGTGCCGTTATAACCACATTCGTAATTCTATTGTATTGTAATCTATGCAATAAGTGCACTAATAAATTACTTCAAAATTTTCATTTAATCATTGTGTTGGAAAACTATGTCATAGCAAAAAAAATCCATATTAATCTAGTAAATTATCTATTAATATCTTAGAAGGTTCAATACTAAATCAACGCACTACTTTCCTTTATTTTTGTTATCTTACAACCTTAGTCAAACTTCACCCACCTCCCACAGCTGTGGTACCACGAACCTTCCTCTTCAACCATCAGATGTCTGAAAACCGATAAGTGTATCACCGTATCAAGTCTGTTGTGATTGCTCTTATCCTTATATCCTAATATAACTATTGTGAAAAATGCATTGAGAATTATTGTGAATATATAATTAACGATTTTTTGCATGTAATTCTTAATTTAGCCATTAGAATATGTATTTTTTCAATGAACTCTAAAATAAGCAGACATCAAGAGCTTTGTCAATTTATAAAAAATAACCCACACAAGTTTTGATACGAATGCTCTATATGAATAAAAAGTTGGCAAAAACAAATAGGAAAATAATTATGAATTGTAGGAAGATTTTAGTTTTAGTTAAAAATGATAATGTTTAAATATAAAATACACGGTACATTTTTTTAAACAAACCCAATAATAATTAACGTTATAGGTTGCGTTGTACTCTGTCACAGCTTCATATTGATGTGTATTATAGCATTATTTAAAATATATATTATTATATTAACATATATTTGACATGAATTTATGAGAAAAAATGATTGAAAAACCTGAAATTTTAGTTAATTTGCAAATTAATGAAATAGTTTTAAAATCAAAGTTTTATTGTATCTATTCAAAGCTTTTTAATGTAACATATAAGAATGCCCTATGTATTCACTTGATAATGTAAGCTAGCCTTACGAAAAGCTTTGTGGCTTTTTTAAAAATAAATACTTTGTGTTTGTTGACTTTACAAGCCGTATGTATTACTATTCAAATACATTTAATAAAATTGAAATATAATATTTTTGACAGGCTTATCTGCGGTATAAATCGATAGTAAATGTATTGAAATCATAACTTTCAAGTGTTGAAATGAGTTACATTCAGCTTTTCTTTCTTTGTCACACTTATTCATAAATTCACTAACACAATTCTTCTTATAGGGTATTTCTATATAAATATAACACCAAGAAAACTTCAATAATAATAAACAGCTCTTTTAGATACTCCATTAAACGCGAAATAGTTGAAAACACTTTTTTTAAATACTCCATTGAAATCCCGCAGATGACGGGAACGTGACGTTGACAACATACAGCCCATCGAGGAATGAAGAGCAAGCCTTAAACTTCAAACATGAAGAAGGAATCATTGAAGTGAAGAACCAACCAGGGAAGGTCTTGACTTGCTCAGAAAAAACTTTAAAAAGTTTTGTGTGTGTTAAAGACCACGACCCAGAAAATCTATGGGAGTTTACACAGTGAGTGTTGTGGATGAAGTTTTGCTCATTTGAACTTCATCATTTTATCAATTAAAAGTGACTTCATATTATTGTATCAACTAATTATAAATTCATTTTATTTTAATAACAAGTAGTAATTTTATGTTATTTTCTGATGTAGAAGCAAGTTTTAGAAATATGTATTAAAAGATTGTGTCAAAATTACAGCGTGTTAATCGAGGCCGACTTGTTCTACTTGAAGGCCACGAATGGACTGGTTTTGGGAACAGAAGCAGAATCCAGAGAACCAGGCACTCGTCTGGTACTCACTAAACAGAGGGTAATAATTCTATTAAAACTTTTGACTGTCCAAACTTGACCTCGATTTGGTTTTAGTATGGTGTGAAATTGTTATAAGAATTCTATTTTTGTTATCTATATAACTTTTCAGAGATTTTGTACGCTTTCCTAAAGATTTATTTCCGAATATTCAATTTCAAAATTTATAATTTTTTGTTAAGTTTAGCATAACTTAAATGTTCATATATAAACACATTACTTCTAACCACCAGTAAAAATGCAGTTAGATTCGGCCCCTATTAGCACCTGTTCCATAGTGTTTTTTCGCTACATTAAATTTGTAGCAAGCGCTTTGATCTACAAGGAAAAGCGCTTTATAAATACCCCTTTACATTACATTTTGCAACATTAGATTGGCTCTAATTGAACAATTGAATTTTTACCTGAATGATTCATGTATGTTTCAATAAAATGTTTATTTAATATACTTTTATGTTATTCCCCAAAGAAGAGATATGGATATTTGCAACGTAAATTATCTCGCCTTTTTCAAACGTCAAATAGTGAAATCTATGCGTTTAATTTTGAAGCAAATAAAATAAATAAAATAAAATATATTTTCAAATCTTTCAATCCAGGAAAACAGGCCTTATGATCAGCTGTGGTACGAAGCTTCAGACAAGACTCTCAGGTGTGCCCACAATCATTTTGTCCTATCCCATAACGAAGGAGGTATAAGTCTTATTAGTCTATAAAAGATAAATATTTAGCAACATTATTATCGTTTAGATGTGACTTTGGAGTACCCCAGGGATGACAACTCTCATGTATGGAGATATTACGAGCCAACAGTGTACTGCCAACATGGCAACGATCGTAAATATTTGACTATTGTTGAGTTGAAAGAGGGCAGTCCAGTGAGGAAGGGCGACAATAACGGCTCTGAGATGGAGAGGTTCACAAAAGAGATTTGCGAATAATGCTAACCTCTTATCATGCAAATATTGCTATGAGCTTATTCGAATTCTTTGGACTATAATTGCTTAAATACTTTTTTTTTAGTGTCAGTTGTCTAATAAAATATCAATTCTGAGCTTGTTTTATATTTCTAAATACAAAAATAATTCGGAAAATTTAACAAAATTCTTTATTATTATACATAAAAAGTTTATAAATTTTGAAACCATTTATTTATTTAACAAGCTATGTGAAGTAATATTAAAGGTAAAAATGAATAAAAATCTTGGATAGCTTGAAGTGCATACCAAAAAAAAAATTAAAAAATATTTTAACAAAACACTTCTAGTCATTGAGGGATTTAAAACTTCTGGAATATTCCGAGCGGTCGTTTCTATAGCTTTTTGCAGGCCTCTTACCGAAATAATCATTCCTTGAATTGAAACTCGAGCTTCTTCTATCAGAGTACCTTATGAAACGTTACCATAATACATGATGGTGAAAAGAGAATTTGAATAATTAGAAAGTAAATAAGAATGGAATTGTGGGATTAAACTATTAAAAAAATGTAGTCATAAAAATTTTATTTGCCACTAATAATCTTTAATATTCGCCTATAATACAGAAGTATAAGAATCGTACTTTGAAAAAATCTCTTGTTGAAAAAAATAAAAAACAAAACACCATTCCGCGCTGATGTTTCATAAACTAATATTACACCTTCAAAATACAATACCTTGAGAGGTTGTTCCTATTAGCACCATAATCCCTCGAAGGATGCACGGGTCTTTTAAGAATATGGGGTAGTGTTTCAGGTACTGTGATGTTGTAGGGCTTCAATTGGAGATCCCATGCCTGCATGAAAAAATCTTCCTTTTCTGATGGTATGTCAAAAACGGCGCTCTGGTGGGAAAACACAATGGATCATGTAACAAAAAAAAATGAATTAAAAAAATTATATAAAAAACAGTTTAATGCAAAAAATAAAGATAAGTACCTTGCAAAAAAATGATGGACAAAGGTGAACAAACAGTATAAAGCAAAAACATATTTCAAGAGAAAAACCAATAATTAAAATATTTACTAACTAATAAATCGTTTAAACATAAAATGGCATTTATTATTTATACTAAAAATACAATAGATCCAAAACCAAGTTAAGCCCTATACATTCAAACCAAATCACAAACACACCTTCATATCACTGCATATAGAGAGCTCCCTGATGTTATAGCACAAGTCATCAGGAAGGAAAGACTTAAGGAGGCCAATGACTTGGGAGGGATTGTTGAAGTTAATGGACTGGTTTGAAGGGCTAAGCTGCAGTGTGGTGTAACCCTTGAAGGTTATGATATTATGGGTTAGATAAGTGACGTTTCAATGCTTTCAGTGTGTATATACTGAGAAGATATAGGGTCTTTAACTTTTAGGAAGGCAGAAAGGCGATATTGTGTAATAGTAAATTTCTTATAATAAAAACCTTAGTGAATATCTTTATTATAAAATATCAAAACATATAGAAAACATCTGGGTACTGCTCGATACTAGGAACTAATCAATAAAATGGTATGATAATTAGTAAGAACAAAAATGAAGGTAATCAAATTGTACATAGCTCCTTGAGGCCAGCTGCTATTCCATCCACTAACCCATAAAAGACTACAACAAACTAACAGATTCACGTCTAAAACCATACAAATAAACGCAAAAGCACATACATATTTTTGGGTGATGAGCGACTTGGGTGTGTAATTAGCGAGCAAAGCCATTGATGCAGAGAGGAGATTTCCCTCCCCAAACTCCTCTATGAGTTTGTTCTTCAACTCCTCGTGCTTCTTCATCACCCTTAAACTCACACGCCTTACTTGCCTGAGGTGGTCGATATTATGCATGAAAAAATATATTATGGTTGATGTACAAGCTGTGAAAAATATATATTTAATAACATTATATATACAAACCAGCTTCATACCTTTGAACAAATGATAAAATTTTTTGATTTCTTGAAATATTATAAAAAAACATCAGAAACAATGAAAGTGTTTCAACCTGGAAATGTCTTTTTTTATAGTCTCCTCACTTCTTTTATAATCCAACCTTTCAAATTTGAACTTCTGAAATTTCATGTATGATAGTGATTGATGCTGATATAAAAGCCTATATCCACAAATTTTGAGCATTAAAATATAGTGAAATTATAATATAAATAGGGCATTAGAAAAATCCTGGTGCTACCACAACTCTAAAAGATTGAATTTAGTTATTGATATTTATTTATAACTAATTAATGATGAAAAATAGTAATTTATTCTAAATTCTGTACGTTATTAACGATTGATGTAATAGTTATAAAAACTATCGATAATAAATGGAAACTAACAGCGATATTTTCAACTCTGGCCACATCATCAGCCTCTTCATCAGTGTATAAGAGCACACAAAGACCTGTCTTTCCTGCCCTTCCTGTACGACCTGACCTGTGTATGAAGGCCTCCACATCCTAATAGGATGCATCAATGTAGCCATTTAGTCAATTATAACTACTAAAATTAATCTTTTATTCCCGAATTTTTGGTAATCTTTTTTTGATGATTGAAACAAAATTACTGATAAATGATTCACTTGAAAAATATCGTTTGAAATTATAGAAAATTGAGATGAAAAACAAAAATGAAGTTACTCAACACCAGGACCATTAAACCCTAAAAAACAAAAGCTATACAAAAGGAAAAAAATGCTAAAGGATAGAGACTGACAGGGGGAGGAGAGCACTGGATAACCAGATCAACATCAGGGATGTCAATACCTCGAGCTGCCACATCTGTCGCTACCATGCAGTTCACCTCTCCCGACTTGAACCTCTGGTTGGGTTGAATTGATGGATAGATGGATGAGTACATAAAGGAATGAAATATTGGCTAAATATAAGTGCAGACTTGAAAGGCGCTAAAAAAAGGATATAAATTGCTAATACAATAAAATATTTTTATGGTTGATAACACATTATAAAAGCAGAAAAAAATAGCTATTTGATATTTTTTATGCTCGGAATGATCTACAGCATAAAAATCCTCAAACCACCAATTTCAATACATGAATTCCTTAACTCAACCCACCCTGAGAGAAGCATCCCTGCTTGATTGGCTGAAGTCCCCATGTAACATCACAGCTCTGTTTGAAAGTTTTCCACCCAAAAAATCCACCTCCCTCTTCGTCTGACAAAACACTATCGTTCTATTCACCCCTGTGTTGAGTTAAAGCTTGGGGTGATTTGTGATGCTCTTCATGGTTTTAATTATTATTAATTGATTTTTCTTTTTTCGGCCCGCATAGCTCAGTTGGTAGAGCATAAGACTAATTACCTAAAATAACCGGGTTCAATCCCACGCGGGCCGACAATTATATACACAAGGAGAAGCGCCCTGTGAAACATCTGTTGAGCTAACGAAACCCCAATATGGAGTGGCTGGAAGTCGATCTATAAAAAAAAATTGATTTTTAGAGCATACAGCCGAGATTTGCTACATGGGTGCGATGTCTCAAGTTTTGAAACCATTTTAAAAATAATTATTTTAATTGGTGTCTTATCACTTTCTTCTCCAATCAACCATCGCTAAATTTAATTGTAGTATTTACAAACCTGCTTCACATAAACTTTCACAAGCCAAAATATGTTTATATTGACATTAAAGTCAAGTTAATTTATTTTTCAGAGATATCATGCATCAATTTTTTGTCATTGTTTCAAAATAGGTTAATTAATAAATGCATGAACAAAACCATGAGAAGTTTGTCCATCAGGCTGCTTGTTCATTAGGTCGATAATGGCATTGATCCTCTGTTCCTTACTGCACATCATGGCTGTGTGCTAAGTGAGTGCAATACATTCATATAAGGTACAAACTAAAAGTATTAATGCTTGAATTATTATTTCTTAACATCAAACTCTATTGTTGTGAGAACAGAAAGATGTTATAAGTTGCAGTGAAAATGATAAAATCTCAATAAAAAATGAATTGAGATTCACAAAAAATTTATATATCAAGCAACCAAACAATAAAACATTAAAAAAAGTACAAACACACTACCTGCACAGAAACAGAAGTCTTGTTGCTGTCAACTCCGATCAAATCAAGCTTCTTTAGGTTTCTGCTTAAGTACTTTTCTGCTGTCCTCTGCACCCAAGAAGGCACTGTGGCTGAAAACAACAGTGTTTGTGGGTTGCTGCCCCGATCTGCAGGGTGTTTTTGTTCATTGGTGTCTTATGCCTTTTCTACAGTGGCGCAGATTGGAGTATTGAAATCTAATTATTTAATGATTAATTTAAACGATATTTCTGAGTATAATTTATTATATATATTCTCTGGATGAATCATTGCATAGAAATGAAAAAAAACGATCTTGATGATATTTTTCAATAAAATATCAAACAAAATTTTTTTTGACTTTGTGGTTAAACAAAAACACCATTAAACACAAAAACTGTAGACCTTTTTGGTATCTCAACTGAAGGATCCTCTCCACGTCATCAGCAAAACCCATGTCAAGCATACGATCAACCTCATCCAACACCACATGCTCTAGCTTGTGTAGACTGACACATTGGCGAGACAACAAGTCAAGAAGTCTGCCTGGCGTTGCTACCACCACATCCACCCCTCTCATTAGCATCTTCTCTGCATGGATTATGTTGATTGGTTTTTAAACTGTGATATAGGTGTGTAATATAGCTTTTATGAAAATTTTCTTTAAACCCTAATATATTTTGTTTTCTGTGTAGATTATGGTTATGAATTTTTTGTTTGAACAGTAATACATTTACATTTTTGCATGTATTATATAACTTCTATGTTAAAAATTATTAAATTTACGTCTTTTACAAGATATTATCAAAATTATCAATCTTTTTTTTTATCATTACCACCATGAACACTCAAGACAACTTAAAAGTGATTTAAAAACATTATGAATCATCTACTTTATACATGATTATTGAACAAACACTCAGGCACCCACCCTGCACCAAGATAGATGCTCCTCCAAACACAGGAACCACCCTGATTTGGTGCGACAATGATGATATCACCTGAGATACCTGGTTCGCTAGTTCTCTTGTTGGTGCTAGCACTAAAATCTGTGCAGTGTTTAAGACTGTGACTAGATTATAGAAATGAATGTTAGCTAATAAAATTAGACTTTTTTTTCTGTTATAAACCAGGTGAATAGTTACAATCTGTTATTAATATTGAATTATAAGAATTACAACTACCTTTGGAGATCTTGACCTCTCATTGGAATTACGTGATTGTTTGAGTTTTTCAATGAGAGGAAGTGCATAAGACATCTGTTATATGAATGATTATTATTATTACTCATTTAAGGTCTTTTGTTTCATGGCATAAGGTTAGATGGCTATGATGTAGTTTTGATATTATTTTTAACAAAGGCATTATTTATGAAAATATACACAGATTCAATGAATTTTTTAATTTTTTGTGAGCAATAAACTTTCTCCAAAGCAATGTGTCCAAAAATTATGATTCAAATTTTTTCACTAAAATTTTAAAAATCAGCAAGTTTTAATATAAAAAACATACAGTTTTCCCAGATCCAGTTCTGGCTTGCACAATCACATCACTCCCTTCATATATGGCTTCATATGTGTTTGTCTGTACTGGAAACAAAAACTTTATGCCCATATCTGGCAAATTGAAAACTTATTTTAATGCTTGAGTTTTAAGGTTTTGACTGTGTAAAGTTTATCTGATTTATAAAATGATGAAAAGCAAGATTTTTGTGATTGAATAAAAATTAAAAATTTATTTATTGAGATTTTCACATGGTTAATCGCCTATAATGAAATCAGTTTATTTGAAAAAATATGAAAATTCGAATGATAAAATGAACCATTTAATTTATGGACAGTTTCAGATGAAATATTGAAGTTTTCTAAAGACCCGGTAATCGCATCTTCATTATCTTCTGCTTTGACCCAATCTTCATCACGTCCATAAGAGGAGTTCTGCCACACAAAAAAAGAAATAAAACTGTGTCATTATTATCTATTAAAAACCTACTTCTTGTGCTGCTCTTGTACTAATTGTTATTGATGATGTTCTATATTGCCTGTAAGATGAAACCTTAGGCAGACGCTTGAAACTATTTCGTGCATTGAAAAAGGTGAAAGATCGATGACACGCTTTTAGCACTTGAATTTCATGCCATTTTTGAGCAGATTTCAATAAAACTTTCAACATATCGAGGACAAGTTATGAGCGATTATAAAACAAAAAGTTAATTTCTGAATTCGATTATGAAAATTGTCAGTTTCAAAGCTATTTATTTATTTGTGAATTAACAAACGATTTTATTTAAAATTTATAAATAAAGTTTTAAATTGAAATTAAAAACTGTTTCATTGAAATTTATTAGACCACATAAGAATTGAAATCTCAAATTTATTAGGTTGTTATACAGCTTTAATGTTTGTGATTAAACAAAAGAAAGAGTTTTAGCAAAAAAATATTTTTAATCTACCTTTAACGCAACGAAAAATTATCGAAATTAAAATCATTGCTAATAATGCATGAAAACCCTTTTAGTCGCCTTGTATTACGTTTCAATGTATAGAAATTGTATTCCCTTCAAACTTAAAACTTCAATTTAATAAAAATTTTTTTATAATGTTATAGTACCTATAGTTCATGTTACATTAGTCCACATTATTTTGAAATACTTATATTACCTTTAGGATTTTTTGATGACTAGTTTTTTTTTCATTAATTGTTCTTCAAGGAATGAAAAATGTTATAAGAATTTCGATAAGCATATCTTCATATTAGAGAAACGAATCGAAAAAACGTACTTCATATTCGAAGCATAATTTAATAAGCTCAAATAAAATATTTGGCAAATTTCTTTTTTACTCTGTAAAATAAATCACCTTCTTTCAGAATAAGATTTCAGAAATTAGTCTATTGGCTAAAAATTTTAATATAACCATCCCAAAGGATTCTCGATTATTCTATGTACATAAGAATTTTTATAAAAACAAGTTTGACAAAATTTATTTAAATTATAAAAATTTTCACAAAGTGATCTAGATCTTCAAATAATTATATAAGTATCATTTGAAAACAAAGTATATTGCAATTAATTATTTCAATTCTTGAAAATGAATTCATTAGCTAAAGCTGAAGTCATGTATTCCATCAAAGCCATGGAACTGAAAAACACGGTTCACCCATTGATTTCAGAACCAGGAGCGCAGTGAACTTTCCGTCAATTTACTTTTTGAAGGACATCAAAAAACCCAAAGTTCAGGTAGGAAAATCAGGACTTTGAAGAAGGTTAAAAGACATTATGTTTTCACCTTCCTATCTTTCTAACCTCATACTACCCTTTTAACGGGCTGGCCTACGGTCCCCTACTAGCTCTCAGCTCTTCATTATCTCTCCCTCTTATTCTTACGCTAAAACTGCTTTTTCTTTTTCTGGTTCATTTTTCTTAAACCCTCTTTTTCCTAATCTTGAATCTTCTTTCTATCCTATTTTTCTTAGAAACTCAAAAACCTATTTTTTCAAGAGCTTGTCGTTGATCTCGTCTAAACAAACAAAAGCGCTGTTTCATTTAGATATTTTAGCAAAGTTTTTCGATATTACCAAAATGTAACCATCAAGTTTTAACCCAATTTGCTTTCCTAAATCCACACATTTTTGAAATCAAGTGTTTAGCATGATTTGCAGGCCATTTCAAATGCTGTATACAAACAAATTTTTAAATGATCAAATAATGCATACAGAAGGTGTGAATGATTTATCTTTATACTCATATTTCATTGAAAACTTTCTCTTGAAACAAACATCTAAATTCCAAATAGTCTATACAGGCAGAGCTTCATAACGATGTTACCATTTTAATAGTCAGTTATTTTTATATTTTAAGAGATTCCTGACTTCTCAATGACCTTATTCTCTTTTTAGACTCAAACTTATTATAAACATAATCGATTGTTAAGCCAAGTCTACGGAAACGGCTTCATCCCATGCATACCGAACTAACTTTGGTCCCTTTTTTCAAGCATCAAAGCTCAATGTTACGCCTGCTTCACACTACCAACACCCACTTTCTTGCATCGTGAACCAACCATTTTAAATTGTTTTCATCACAATATTAACAATCGTGTCATACAAGTCTAATTTATCGATGAACTCTTCGGTACTCAACCCATCAGCCAGATGATCACTACACATCATTCAAAGCATCCATCTATCATAACGATATTAACCTAAAAATTCAAAAATATTGTGTACAAACAAAAAAAATATTAACTTTATATTATATACAATTAAAATAACTCCAAGGCTTCGTGTACATAACCAACTAAGAATTCAAAAGAACATGTGGCCTTCATACATTGTCGTCGTAAAAAGCTTCATTGGTTGAGGCCAATAACATTTTCTTATTTGCTATTTCGTCTTCATCAATAGGAACAGAAACGTGTAACGTGGTCTTTAACCAAGAGTTGATACAAGAACATAGAGAAAAGACTAATGCAAATACCGATGCCAATAATGCCACTGCTATTACTGTGAGTATATTTAAAATAGATTATTAAAATTCATTTTAAAAATTCACTATTAACCCTCGATGTGTGAATAAAAACTAAATAACAAAACATACAAATTAAATTTTCATTGTGAACAACAGGGGGTGAAGAGAGTAATGGCAGCACTCTGGACAAGTCTCCGTCAGACGGGGGTGGAGGCAGCTTGAGGAGGTGGGCCATTAGAGGAAACAAATCAACATTTTTAATAAGAGAATTTGTGCTGAAGTTTCTTTTAAAGGAAGCACCTCTGGCAATGAAGATTGGATGCATACTGGATAAGCTGTTGTTGTAGCCGTGATTTCCTTCGAATTTCAACATAAATTTAAAAAATTTAATATCATATTTCAAAAAAGTTACTTTATACCTTTCTTCTTGTAGCAATCTTCTCTTGAAAGGCAAAGTTCAAAGAAGGAATGGGCGGAGATGAGGATTGGAGGGATGCGTCGATTATTGCGATAATGGAATTCAACTGGGATGTCTTTCTTCAGATAAACATCGGCATTTGGTATTTGTTTTAGACCATCGTACACCTTTGTCTCCATATCTTTTAGGTAGATGTAGGGAAGATTATGATTCAAAGCATACTTATGTAAATATAATGCTAATGCATAATTCAGTTTTTCCCATCCATTTTTAAAAATAAAAATTTCAATTGAAAATAATGCATTGTGGAGTTTTCTCGCTTTTTCAACGCAATACCCAACACAATCCCTCTAACGATTTGTTCTAAACCTACTACACATTAACTAAATTTTAGGTTCAGACTATACATTCTATATTTTATCTTTCAATAAAGGTATTGAAAAATTACTGCAATTTTTTAAAAGAAATTATAGAAAAAATGCATAGGAAAAAGTCATATAAAATAAGTATTTGAAATAAATTTATTGAAACAGTTAAGAATCAATGAATGTACAATTTAAGCATATATTTTGATGAGGTAACTTGATATACAGAAAAAACATTAACGTTTCATAATATTCAAATCGAAAGTAATACAATTTGAAGATTCATCAATTATTTCTCTCAGTATACAATAAATATCTTTAGGACAAATTATTAAGCAAATTGATGATCTGATTCAGCATTCATAGATAAATAATTAGAAATTATTCAAATTGACTGGATTATTTTTGATAAGATATTGAAATTATTATTGGAAACCTAACTAGAATGGGGATAGATATGAAGAACAGGACTAGAGGAATAAACATCAAAATAACTTGTATTGACATAGTCAGCCAAATATATTGTTTCCTTCTGCTCCATCATGCCATGATCACTGGTAATAATGAGATCAGAACTTTCTAAAAGGCCATGGTGTTCTAGTTGAGATAAGAGATAACCTAGGTATGTATCAATCTGACTTATCATTTCAGCAACTTCATTTGAAAATGGTCCATACTTATGACCTATTGTATCAGGTTCATTAAAATAAAGAAACCCCAAGTTAATTGGATCTTTTTGTGTAAACCATTTTATTAAGATATTAACACGATCTTTAAATGGTAGAGATTCATTGTATTTCAGAAAATATGTTGCATGTAACTCATCTGCTTCTGAACCTGGCCAAAATACTGTGCCACTTTTTCTGTCACATTCACATTTATCATGACAACCACATAATTCATTAACTTTCCATATTGGCATAACTGGAGTCCCTGATTCACCATCCCACCATTTTTTATCTTTGTTGTCTTTGTATGAAAGAGAAAATGGCTCATTAAAAAGTGGATCAAAAAAACTATTTGCTACCATTCCATGGTTTTCTTCAAACCTGCCTGTCACTATAGTATAATGGTTTGGAAAAGTCTTTGTAATATAAACGTTTTTCAATCCTCCTTTAACTGAAACTCCCTCTTGTATTAACTTTTCAAAGTTTGGTGTTTGTATTCCTTTACTTTTGACAATATTCAAATAGTCCCATCTGAAACCATCTAAAGAAACTACTATTAACTTTGGAACAACTTTATTCATACTTTTTTCATGGTGAGAATGACAAAAACACATTCTTATAAAAAATATGATATTTAAAATTATTCTAACCTTTGTATACATAATTTGGAAAGTTGATTACTTAAAAGTGCCAACTGGTTTAAATAGCCGGTGTTTGACATTTCGAGCGGCTAACAACCAACGGCTAAATGGTCTGAAAACCCAACAATATAAGTTTAGTAAAGTTGAAATTAATTCAAATGTTTAGTTTTTTTTAATAATTGTTAAAGCTCGTTTATGTGTGGATTGATAGTTGAAAGATTAGGTTGTGCATATCATAAGTTTACTTATTTTTAATTGAGACATTAAATGTAAAAAATTTTAAATTAGCTCTTCCAGCTAAGCCCTGCTATCATGCTTCTCTACTTAGTTTTTCAAAATTCTTCTCCTCCCTTAGGGATCGTAAAAGAGCATATTTTTGTCAATTGTAAATTTTCTGGTTTTTCTTCTAATCTCAATGGTATTTCATTTTTCCACAATATTCAAACTCATTCTTTACCTCCTCTTATTTTCTAACGGATCGACTAACTATTTAAACTATATATAACTTTTTTTGCCTAATATTAAGTCTTTCAACAAAGAATCAATTCATATATATTTTTTTCTGTTTAGTTATAACTTTCTAGCTCTTAGTGAGACCAGGCACGCGCCTGCTTCTTCTCCCTTTTTCATCTCTGCTTCTTTCCTTGCCTATTTTTTAAAACTTGCCCGTGCTCCTCAATATCATCTTTTTCATTCGTTTTTTGTTTATGGAAGTAACTGTTTTGTCAAAAAATCTATCTTTTTCTTCTCAGATTTCTCATTCTGGCTTCAACTCTGCTGCTCGCCTAATCTCCCCTACTCCTTAATAATCCCATATCTCCCTAGCTCTTTTTGATCTTTAATTGCTCCCACATCGCTATTGCTTTTTATAAAACTTTTTAATGTTGATAATTTTTTCATCTCATTCTTCTTTTTTTTTTTTCTTTTACTATTTTATAAGTGTGCAGCTTACGATTATCTACTCACTTTCATTTTTTTTACTATTCTTTCCCTTCAGTCCTATGCTAAATCTGCTTTTTCTTTTTTTGTTTCTTTTCTTTGAAACACTCAGAATTCTCAGCTCAAATTTTTTTACCTATGCCATTTTGAAAAATTATTCAATTTTTTATTAAATTTAAAATTGAATTTTGAAAAATATTTTTGAGTTTTTTGTAGATTGATAAAAATTTTGATATCAAATAAATTCATTTTAAAAGATTTGACAATTAATTGCAAAAAAGTAGTAACCAATTTAAAAACCCTATAAATTGTATTGAAAGCATTTAAAACCATTTTAATATTCTATGTTGTAAGAATACGTGAAAAACTGGCAAAAATAAAACATCACCGAATCTATTTATAAGCCAAAAATTTTCTCAAATAAATATTTTTTTAAAAACTAAAAGCCACAATCAAAAACAAGAACTTGAACAGTTTTTTTGTAAAAAAAATTAAAAGCTTGTGGTTATTATGCAGTATCAAGCTCATGATAATATTGAGCTATAAGGTCTTACCATGATTTTCAATAAATCTATCAACATATAATTAGACTGAAATGTATTAAACACACATGATTTGGTAAATTAGTTTGATACACGAATATTTTAACATATAGAAGCAGAGTTGGTTCATCTTTCAATTATATAATTCTATTTAGCATACATCAACCTTTGTAAATCCTGAAAAGAATGTTATCGAATCGATAATGAAAAATCTAAAGTGCAATTTTGTGAGCAGTGGTTTTTTAATAACTGAAATTTTGAAAACGATATTTCGAAAAAATTTTCAAGCTATAAAACTGCATTCAAAATTTTGATTTTGAATTATTAAAAAATAAAATCATTTCAAAGTTGAATAATTAATTATAAGAAGGTTTTACTTATCGAAAATTTTAGTTAATCTCTTAAATAAACAAATATTCAAATGAAAACACTTATGGGAGTTTATTTTATATCACGAAGCTTTTCGTAAGATGAACTTACATTATCAAGTATCAACTTGCGAAAAGCTTCGTGGAATAAAATAAACTCCCATAAGTGTTTTCCTTTGAATATTTACGTTTGTCTCGAAGAATTAAAATTTTAAATAAACAGGTTATTTGAAAAAATCCTCATGAATTGATGAAATTAAATAAAACTCAAGTTATTAAAGAACATACGAGGTCTTTAAAAACGAAATTTAAATAATTTTTTAAAATATTTTTATGAATAAAATCAAGTAATATGGAACATTTTAAGCTCTGGTTATTATTGACTATAATAGAAAATAACATTTCGTATCAAAACATCAAGTCAAATTAAATACTGAAGAAATTGCAGTAATAAACTTTAATACTTATCTATTTTACCTTATCCTGGTAAAGATTTACATCAAATAAATTTGTCGACTTTTTAGGTATTACCTACTGGCTTGAATATTTCAACAAGAACTCAGCTGATTTTCACGCGAAACACTACAAAAAAAAATAAGTCAAATGCAGAAGCTCTTGCTGTAATTCAAATTTATGAATTCTCACAATAAAATTGTTTCACTTTATGAAAAAAAATGTATCTAAATCATATCTTCGTATATAACTTTAAACAAACAATGAAATCAACAATAAACAAATTTTAACTTTAAAAATAAATATAGATAAAAACTGGTGAATTTCTAACAAGGTATATTCATATAATTCCAAAAAGCCACTGAGAGATATCAAGTGATCTTCCTAAATAAATATGAAACAAATCTTTTGAGCCAAAATTTAAAAAAATATGAACTACTAAACAGATATATTTGGATGATACAAAGTAACATTGCCAAGCAATGATTTTTGAATCTTATTTTAAATTACACATAGAAAGAAGTTACATATTTTTCAAGAGTATAACACATACTGTAAGGTGAGGCAGTATAATAAGTACAGTATAATGTAAACGACAAATCCAATTTAATGTAGAAGTATCAAATATTACACTTGGGTCTTAAAGTCAATGTTGTCGAGGCATCTTGTTTACATTATTCTACATTAGTTACCTGATGATGATATAGAAAATATATCGAAAAGCTTCACTTCAATAAAAAATTCAGATATTATCGTGTTTTTATGATTCGGATTTTGGAGGCTTCACAAAAAAATTCAACTTGTAAATAATATGGTAAACACATTAATTCATAATCTATCAAACCTTTAAAATAAGAATTGACTATTTCAAATAATTACAATATTCATTACAATATTATTTAGATAATAACAAATAGTTATTTTTGTAATTCCCAAATATTTAGCGCGTTCGGTCAAAAATTTTAAGATCTCTATACAAACCACTTTATGAGAGTTTCCCAATAACCAAATAATGCATATAATCGGTGTGAATAATTTTTCCTTATACGTATATGTTATCAAAAAAACTTTCCCTCGAAACAATCATATAAATTTCAAGTTGTCGATATAGACAGAGCTTTATCATCTTCACCATCATTACTATTCAATTATAATCAGCATTTTTTCATTGACTTCTTTTCACGACCTTACACTCTTATGTGGCTCAAGTGTACATTTGACATTTTCAATTATTTTCTTGAATCCACGGCAATGGCTTTACACATGCTTTTCCGAGTTAATTTTGGCCCCTTTTTTCTCTAATTCATAAACCAAAATCTACACGCTTCACATAATTAAAGCCCCTTTTTTTACAACGTGGCCAACCATTGCAAGCATTCTCGCATCACATTATTAACAATCATATTATTGAAAGCAAATCTACCATCAACTCTTTGGTACTCACCTCATCAACCATATAAAAAATATACATCATTCAAAACATTCATCTTTCATATGCTCAAATAAAAAAAAACAAGTTAGAATTGAAAAAAAATTCAATCTGATTCCAATGACTAGACAAAAATATTAAAAAGAACAGTTTAAGGCTCAGTTTATACAACTGAACAATACTGCTAATAATGACGACTTAAATGAGATTATGACGATTTTTGGAAAAATATTATAGGTTATTATTATCATAGTATTGGTAAATTGAAAGCTATATGTTCAGATATTTTTATAATGATGTACTTCACCCAAAAAAACATGTTGTCTTCAGACATGGTCGTCGCTAACATCAGTTGGAGCCAATAAAATTTGTCTGTTTCCTTCTTCATCAATAGGAATAGGGATATGCAACGATGACCTCCTCCAATAGTTGATACAAGCACATAAAGAAAACACCAAAGCAAATATTATTACCAACAATGCTACTGCTATAACTGTAAGAAAATTTAAAATAATTTAAAGACATCGCATGTATTTCAATATTTTTTGTTTATTTCTTCAAAAATGATAGTTTTATAGATATAAATATAATGAAAACAAAAGTTTTTGATAAGTATCAACTTATCATGATTCATTAGTTTAGTAAATTATAAAGGTTACTTATCAAAAATTTTAGTTTTTAAATAATTTTGTATCTATGAACCGCTCATTTTTGAAAAATAAACCGAAAAAATATAAATAAATTATTAGAAATCATTTTCTATGAAGTTACTATTAGCATGTTAAATTTAAAACTAGATGGTGGAACTTACAAATGGATTTTTCATTGTGAACAACAGGAGGTGAAGAGAGTAATGGCAGCACTCTAGACAAGTCTCCGTCAGACGGGGGTGGAGGCAGCTTGAGGAGGTGGGCCATTAGAGGAAACAAATCAACATTTTTAATAAGAGAATTTGTGCTGAAGTTTCTTTTAAAGGAAGCACCTCTGGCAATGAAGATTGGATGCATACTGGATAAGCTGTTGTTGTAGCCGTGATTTCCTTCGAATTTCAACATAAATTTAAAAAATTTAATATCATATTTCAAAAAAGTTACTTTATACCTTTCTTCTTGTAGCAATCTTCTCTTGAAAGGCAAAGTTCAAAGAAGGAATGGGCGGAGATGAGGATTGGAGGGATGCGTCGATTATTGCGATAATGGAATTCAACTGGGATGTCTTTCTTCAGATAAACATCGGCATTTGGTATTTGTTTTAGACCATCGTACACCTTTGTCTCCATATCTTTTAGGTAGATGTAGGAAAGGTTATGATTCACAGCATACTTGAGTATATCAGCCTTACACATCCATGAAGAGTAACATTTGCAATAATGAAAAAACACATAAAGACCTCATTATGGAGTTGCCACGCTGTTTAAGCATTATCAAAAACATTTAAACTTATGTTTTTTTGACTTATTTTTTTTAATATCTAGAAAAAATTTGACAAACGCGATATAAAATACATGAAATTTAACATAATAGATAACACTGTTGTAGATATGCCTGTAAGTAGGGTCGGCAACAGTCGGCCTGGTCTATTGATACTATAATGGGGTTTTTAAAATAAGCCATTTTATTCGGAAAAAACTTTTACAGACTGCCAGTCCAAACTAACGTCTAACTTGAAATTATCGATACTGAGAGGCTTTGAAGGGATTTTAAAAATTAGCTTTAAAATTCTCTACTCACTATTTTTGAAAATAAAAAAAAATGAAAAAGGTTATTCACTAAAATTAAAAAAAAATATTTTCAGAAATCGGGAGAATTACAGAGTAGTAGTAGTAGTGCATCCGATCTTCAGTTCGGTGACATGACGTAATTTTTTCTCCATACTTGTCTACAGCCATAGTAGTACGTAATTCGTTATAAGTCAGCCCCGTGTGTTCATGAAGTACGTCTTTTAGTGTTATATTTGGACGACCTCTTCTACGAGCCTCATCCGGTGTCCACGACAACAGAATTTTTGCAGGCTCGTTGTGCCGAGCTACATGTCCAGCAAGCGCTAACCCACTTCTCTTGATTATGGTGGACAACTTTGGAACTTGACCGTATAGCTGGGCATTTGATAGGCGGTCCCTCCAGGAGATATTTTTGACTCTTCGGAGCATGCGAGTGTAGGTGCCATCAACTTTCTTGCCTGCTGCGTTGGTAATTACCCAGGATTCACACCCATATAGCAGTACGAACGCTACAGTAGATTTAAAAATCCTTACTTTCGTTTCTGTAGTAATGCGCGTGTTCTAGATTTTTTTAGAGAGTTGAGAGAAATCCATGATTTTTCGATTCGGGTGTTGATATCTCGTGAAGAGTTGGTGTAGCCTTCTAAGTAAAGAAAATCATCAATCTTTTCAATTTCGTCACCATTCATAGCATGAATATGACTCTCTACAGAAGGATTGAAATGCATTGCTTTGGTCTTCCTGGCATTGAAGAAGAAACTTATATTTTGAGTTGCGGTCTCAACTTTGGGAAAAAAAGACTCAGCTTTGTTTATCGTGTCTTCTATCAATGCGATATCGTCAGCAAATGCAAGTTGCTGGGGAAAGACTCTACGACATCCTCTTCTCTCAAGAGTCAGAAACAGACTGCTTGAGGGTTGTGTTGGTTGATGTAAAGATTGAGTTCATTTTGGGCAAACTCTGAGTTGAGCGAGCAACAGTTTAGTGTTTCAATGCTGTCGCTTTGTTTGAGACGGAAAATCCCTTTGTTGGGCTAATTACAGAAGAATGACATTAGAAGCCATAAAAGTTTCAATAGATGCTTTTTAAACATCAAAGCCTCAGTTGCCATCTTAGCAACCATCAATAGCGAGTTTGATAAATAGGCCTTGCAAAGATCAGCTTTGCACACTCAGCATGATAATGGAGAGATCTATAAAACTGAAATCCATATTTTTTAACTTTATTGCTTAGAAAAATGTTTTCAATTGTTTAATTTTCCGCTTATCAATATAAGTTCTGAAAAGTATACTTTCTATATGTTTCAGCAAACGAACATGTTTACTATAAATTCTATGGAAATATTATGCATTGTAGTCTCAGTATACACTGAAAACTTTTCACGTAAAGAACACATGAAGAAAATGAGTTTAAGTGACTTATTAACTTGACCAATCTTATATAAACAGAAAACAAAAATCATTTAAATTAACTAAAATATTTTTTAAAAAGATTATTGAAATGAGTGTTAATACCCTAACCAGAATGAGGATAGATATGAAGAACAGGACTAGAGGAATAAACATCAAAATAACTTGTATTGACATAGTCAGCCAAATATATTGTTTCCTTCTGCTCCATCATGCCATGATCACTGGTAATAATGAGATCAGAACTTTCTAAAAGGCCATGGTGTTCTAGTTGAGATAAGAGATAACCTAGGTATGTATCAATCTGACTTATCATTTCAGCAACTTCATTTGAAAATGGTCCATACTTATGACCTATTGTATCAGGTTCATTAAAATAAAGAAACCCCAAGTTAATTGGATCTTTTTGTGTAAACCATTTTATTAAGATATTAACACGATCTTTAAATGGTAGAGATTCATTGTATTTCAGAAAATATGTTGCATGTAACTCATCTGCTTCTGAACCTGGCCAAAATACTGTGCCACTTTTTCTGTCACATTCACATTTATCATGACAACCACATAATTCATTAACTTTCCATATTGGCATAACTGGAGTCCCTGATTCACCATCCCACCATTTTTTATCTTTGTTGTCTTTGTATGAAAGAGAAAATGGCTCATTAAAAAGTGGATCAAAAAAACTATTTGCTACCATTCCATGGTTTTCTTCAAACCTGCCTGTCACTATAGTATAATGGTTTGGAAAAGTCTTTGTAATATAAACGTTTTTCAATCCTCCTTTAACTGAAACTCCCTCTTGTATTAACTTTTCAAAGTTTGGTGTTTGTATTCCTTTACTTTTGACAATATTCAAATAGTCCCATCTGAAACCATCTAAAGAAACTACTATTAACTTTGGAACATTTTCATTTTCTTTATTTTGAGAATAACAAAAACTCAAGTTCACAAAAAATAAAATATTTAAAATTAGTTTAACTTTTTTACTCATATTGTTTCCTTTACTTAAAAGTACTAACTAGTTTCAACACTCGGTATTTAGACTTTAAACTTTGGGTGTTTAAAAAAATTAATTGAAAGTTTTACAATTTCATCAAACTAATTTTTTTATTCAATTTATAAATCACCATATTTTGCTCAAAAAATTATTATATTTTACGTGTTTTCTCAAGTAAAATAGTCTGAACAAAACTCATCAACAAACTACACTATGTACTAATGTTTTTGAGGAAAATGTAGTTTTTTCTTTTTTTTGTAGAACATGAAATAACCGTATGAATGTTTCAAATGGTTCTTCAATCGAAAAGGTTTTTTGTAAGGTTAACTATTTTTTAGTGAGAGAAACTTAACTACCCTTATCAAGTATTTTTGGTAAATTTTGTTGAGCGTTAGACTAACTATTTAAATTTACTGATTTTTAACAGTGTTGACTTGATACTTAGCACTCTGTGTTGTTGTTTCAATCTGGAGAATAAGCATAAAAAATATCTGAATCAAGCTATTAAAAAAACTTGGAATCACATTAATACTTTGTCGCAGAGTACGTAGACAGGACGATGAGAAATCCTTACTAACTTAGTATGAAACCACTACTTACTTCATTAAACTAAATAATGGAGGAAGCTTACTATAACAAGTTTTACTTTTTCAATTAATCGAAAATTTCAAATTCGTAATTAAAAGTTTTATATTATTTGAATTATTTGATTTTTCAAACTAAGTATTTTTAATAAGTTCGAGATATTTAATAAAATATATAGAGAAATCTTATGTGTTTTAATAATCTACTTCAGCCAAAGTAAATACTGCAAAATATTTGAACACTAAAGGTAATTTTATTAATATTATCAAGTACTTTGTTAATGAAAATCTTTGTACTTAATAAAATTACTTTTAGTGTTCTTATGTATCTTGTTTATTCAAATTTTCTTGAGTTATCAAGTTTCAAAATGAGAAATTTTAGATAAATTTATTAGCTAATTTCTTGAATAAGAGTTTTTTTGAAGAATTTCTCGTATTGTGAAGAAACTATTAAAAAATTAAGACGTCTCTAAAAAGATACATTTATGGTTTTATCACAACTAAAACTTCGAAAGTTCAACCTTACCATGTATCTTTTGCCTAAGATAAGGTTGAATTTAGCGAAAAATTATGTTTTGATAAAAAATAAATGTACACAAACTTCTTTACTTCAAGGATTGAAAAAATCAAGGAAAAATGAAATCATCAGAAATAAAAAAATCAATTAATAAAAACACCAAATGATTGATTCAAATATATTTAAGGTCGTTAGAATATAGGAGAAATCAATAAGAAAATTGAAAATATAAAGGCTTGAATATAACGATTAAAACAAAAAATAAAATAAAAACGAATCAAATTTTGAAATTAATTAGGTCAAAAGAGATGAGCATCTCAAAAAATTAAAAGAAAGTGACAAAACGACGAACGAAATAGCTGGAATAGGTGGGGTTGAAACTAAAAATCATATAGAACATCAAAAATACAGCAATGGTGTACATAAAAGAAGGATTTTCAAACAGATGAAAACGGACTTTGAAAATTCCTATGCAATGGCTGAAAAATCTTTATCAAACCTAAAACATAACAAAATATCTTTTCACAAGTGACCGAGATAGCTCATTTAAAAATGAATATAATGATATAGCTGACGTTAGCTTCAATGAATACTTTTTTATTTCTCTCATCAACTTTTGACTTCCATCACAAGAGATGTGCATCGCCGCCAGTATTTGATGTACTGACAGCAGAATAAGGTATGAATCTCTGAAGTAATTACCAATTTCAGTATTATTGTTTCTATCACTGTGGGAGTATTCAAAGTAAATAATTCATGATGTATTTCAATCATAAAATTTTTAAATTCATTTTAACGCTACTATTACTTCAAGAGGAGAGCCGCTTGGAACACACAACCAAGGTTTATTTGAAAACAATAGACAGCATTTACGTTTTCAAAAACTGAAAAGCTTCGATGTTAAATAAACTTTTGCGCTTGTGTCTGGTACATTTATTTTTGGCTAAATGACATCTTTCTAAAGCTAAATTCTAAAGATAATGAAAGACTTACTAATGGATTTTTCATTGTGAACACCAGGGGTTGAAGATATTAATGGCAGCAATTAAACAATTAAAAAGAACGTCAATTGAGGATTCATATCTTTATTTTAAAGAAAAGCTATAATTTTTGATAATTATAGTCTTATCATAAAACGTTAGCATAATGGCAGCACTCTGGACAAGTCTCCGTCAGACGGGGGTGGAGGCAGCTTGAGGAGGTGGGCCATTAGAGGAAACAAATCAACATTTTTAATAAGAGAATTTGTGCTGAAGTTTCTTTTAAAGGAAGCACCTCTGGCAATGAAGATTGGATGCATACTGGATAAGCTGTTGTTGTAGCCGTGATTTCCTTAGAGGTTCAACATAAATTTCAAAAAACTTAAAAAAAAGCATGGTTTTAACTATCCAACGAAGATGATGATTTTTAAAATGATAACATTGTTTTTGAAGTGTATCCTATTTCGAAGCGGTATGATTAATATATATCATTGTTTTTATGCATCATTTTCAATAGAATTTCTTTTTATTTTAAAAATTTTTCAAATTGTTTCTTAATAATGTGTCTGGAATAAAACAAAACACGAAGGAATAAATTAATCAATTGGATTACCAATCAAAATTAAGAAGTCAAAATCAATTTTAGACTTCAAGAAAAACCTAGAATCCTACAAAGCGGAAAACAATGCGTCGATCAATGAAAACTACTACTGGAGTGTTTCAACTACGTTGTTACAAAAAATTGAGAATGAGTGCTACATGAACAATAAAGCAATATATTTTAATTACATATAAAAAACTGTAGAAAATGACTCAATTTGAAGGAATTTATTTGCAATGGTGTTTGGCCATTATATTTGATTTGATTTGATTGATATTTTCATATTCAAATTTTCACACATCAAATATTTATTATTGCATATTTTTCTTATATTTAATTTGCTTCAATTTACTTCTAAAATGTAGAGCTTTTTACTGTTAAGTATTGATGACATAATGTTTTTTGCTTGTTTTGAAAGTTCAATGTCTAAAAGCTTCTTTAATGGAAGTTTTAAATACTACATATTTTGGATATTATCTCTATTACCTTTCGAGTTGGAGCATTCTTTTCTTGAAACTCAAACTTCAAACAAAGAATGGGCAACGATTAAAATTGGAGGGATGCGTCGATTATTGCGATAATGGAATTCAACTGGGATGTCTTTCTTCAGATATACATCGGAATTTGGTATTTGTTTCAGACCATCGTACACCTTTTTCTTCAAATCTTTTAGGTATGTGTAGAAATACTGATTAATTTTTGAATTTTAAAAATGAACACACATAAAATTTGATAATAATTTGTAACATTTAAACAAAAAATGACGAATTAACATACAACAGCGAATGCGTAAGTCAGTTATTATTATTGTGAGATAATGTAGCAAAGTTATTGTCAACTCAACAAAATAAAGCCCTTCAAAAATTGCTTTCAGTCCAATCTAACGCTCAAGAAGACACAAACTGACTGTTTTGAGCCGCATGAAAAAAATGGAAAATTTACGCAATTTTTCGATTAAATTGTGTAAAAGTGTGACAGCTCGTGAGATGAACAAACCGAAATTATTAATCCGAATCAGGAAGCTTTTGCAAGTCTACTTTCATTATCGAGTGGTAATCCCTTGATAAAGTAAGTGATTCAGATTAATAAATGCTTTGTGTTTGTTTATCTCATTATGAGACAACTCATTTTTACATAAAAATCCAATAAAATTCAAGTAGGTTTATTGAAAAACGAGTTAAAAGGCATAACCAAGATCACAGGCGTATCTTATGCACCCCGGATGATGAAATTTTCAGTTGTAAGGCAAAGTGCCTAATTGCTCAAAATTTTTTGAAAACTTTACTTAGTAAAAAGCGATTTTCGATTAATCCTTTGAAATGTTCCAAGATCTGTTCATGAGCTCTTCGTAACACCTTTGCCATATTATTGACAACTCAGATTAATCAGAAACTAGATTTTTTCTCAATTCCAAGTTTGAAATTCTTATTTGTACGACCCATAATAAAATTTTATTTTCTCAAAAAAATCTTTTCTCTGTGGTTATAAAGGTAGGCTTTTTTTTCTACCTTTTTATTTGACATTTCTGGTTTTGTTCTGAGTGTTTGTACAATGCTTTTTATGAATGAGAATTCAGTAAGGTTAGGATCAGTGAATTTGATCAATGTTTTGCATTGTATGGTTAGTGCATTTGAAAGCTGAGAAAAGCCTCTCATGATGTTGGAACATCTTGGATGTTCAATGTGTGAAACCATTGTACTGCGGCTCGAACTACCATCTCTCTCAAATTTTCTTATTCCGCTTATATATTTTGAATGCTTTATTGTGAAATTTTAGTTTCATAATCCAAAAAGTTTGGAAGAATACATAAAAAATCTCAACTTAAATTTCGAGATTAACCAAAAATTGATCATAAGAGAACATTTCGCCTAATACTTTACATTAGAAACTTAAAAATGTTCATTAACTTGATAACAATTTTAAAATTGGATAATTTAGAAAAACAACTCGTAAAAATGACGGTTTCAAAGTTTACTTATTTCTAATCAATAATTCTAATCATTTTAATTTTTAATATTTTCATTAATTATATTTATAATATATATTAAAATGGGTTTAAAATATTTTATAATCTTTAAGCCGTTATAAAAAGTATTCACTAACAACAGTAGTCATTTCAATAAAAATTAAAGAATGCCACCAAGCATGCAAGATCATTTTTTGACATTTTGATAGTCGACAATGATGACCACGCAAAAATTATTAAAACACCACGCATAAATAATGATGATATGAAATCGATTGTGGCGTAGATTATTCTGATGTCGAGACATGGCATATAGCTTTAACAAAATATTCTTGCAACTTTTGTGCAATGTTTGAATTTATTTTTAATTGAGAAGCAAGTGAAGAAAAATGTCAAAACCGATGAGGGCTAACAAAAATGACTTGAAAACTATCTTCAATTTCGCTTAAGCCATAGACAGCTGATAGGTGAAAACCTTAGCAATAGAACTATTTTGGTAATGACTTTAAAAGACAGCAATTTGGCGTTCTAGTGATCAGACCTAGCTGGAAGAACTGCTACCCTTTCGAGGTTCAAAGCTTAAAAACCTTTAATTACCCATATTATCGTCTCAAGATAATTATTTCATAGAGGACCCGACACAAGCTGTTCTATTAGTCTGCTCTCCTCAGATTTGGTTTCTAAAACAAGTTTTTTATAAGCAAGGAAAGCATCTTAGTACTAACGCAACAGCTTGACAATGAAGATAGGGTAAGCTAAAAAAGCATGGGGTAAAGCAAATTAGTAATAAAAATGATAACCCGTAAAATCGACATTTAAGAGAACAAAATTTTTTATTAATTTATAACTTATTTCAATATGTCCCCAAATTTTTTTTTGAAAAAAACGACTTTTGATTTTTTTTGTGAAATATCAATAAAATATATTAATAAAATTTCACACATTTCTAGAATTTTCTATACCCTATTATAGTTTCAGTTTTCGTCACATCTTTGATGACTGATAAACATTTTATATTTTATAGAAAAATAATTTTCCATACAAAACTGACACTATTTAAAAAAATATATGGTCTTGCAACCATTTTTTCTCAGCTCAGTCATTTTGTATGATAATTTAATTCTCTAGTTACCTGAGCTACTCAACTGATCTGGTAAGCAATGACATCATGTATCTCGTTAGTTTTTTTAATTATCTCTATTGATCCATGTTTGGTTTTGGTTTTTGAGTACTCCATATTTGATAAGCAAACTGGCAAAATGATCAAAAAGCTGTTGATTTGTGATTCTTTTCTATGTAAACTTCACTAACATTTGCTCATGACCTTTATTTTTGAATCTTATTTATATTCCAAAATGACTATCTAGTTGTAAACATCATTAATTCCTATTCAAAACTTATAAAAATGATATAAAATAAGGCATTTAGAGTTGATTCCTGTAATAATGCTTGGTGTAAATGTTTACTCTAGTGAAGAATATAAACAACTATGAATGCTTGCTTTTCTTCTATTTAACGACTAAAACTTTTTATATTATGTTTACCCAGATTCCTTTTTTTACAACACGCATTTGACAAAGAGGCACGTTGGAGCAGTGTGCTTGCTAACTCAACACAAGATCCAAACCGGGGTTTTTCTTAAAGAATGGTCAAATGCTGTATCAACTCACAAATATTTATGTCCATAACAATTCATCAAGTCAATTTATGAAGAAATTTAGGTACATTTATTAAGCAAAATCAGCTATAATTTTCAATAAGTTTAGCCTTTCCATAAAATATAAGCAAAAATGTTTATTTAGTAGCTGCAGGTAGACGAAAAGGTCTGAAACCCAAATCTGATGAAATTTCAAAAAAACATCAATAAGAATTTGGGAAAGACAAAACATGGAAATAAATTTCTCTACATCATCAAAAAGCATTTGTTTTTTTGAAGTCATAAACTAACATTGAAATAATATCTTCGAAAGTTAAGTTATTTTTCAAATTAATTATCCAATTTTTCAAACAAAATCTTCGTCAGACGAGGATGGAGGCCGCTTGAGGAAGTGGATCACCAGTAGAAACAGATCAATACTTTTAACATTGAAATCTTTGCTGAAGTTTCTTTTAAAAGAAGCACCCCTGACAATGAAGATTGTATGCATACTGGATAAGGTGAACTCCAACATGCAAACTGAGCTGCACACAACAAGAACAAACCACCTTGATCTATGACAACGTAGCGCCATTTTTTTGAAAACAAGCTTTTTTTCCATTACAGTCAAAATCTTCCTTTTCCATGTACTTAATCTTTTAAGCCATTTCATCTGACAGAAGGTTTCATTTAGAACCAACTCAACTCATTTTAACTATATTTTTTAGATCATTTTCCAGCATCCACTGCCAACTCTCTTGTGCTTATACTAGCTGTTTAACGCCACATATCATTACCCAGCATCTTCCCAAACTTTTGCAATTATTTTTTGGCGAATCTTATCTGTTTTCCAACTCATTTTATGACGGGTCTCATTTGTTTTTTTTTTGATTTTTCATGAAACTTTCAAATTTATTTTGTTTCACATGATAAGAATATTTTAGTAAAAGTACTTTTCAGTTTAAAACAAATTTATTGCAGTGACCATATTGAATCTAAGCCAAGTCACATTCCTCTATTTAAACTTTCATGAAAGTTCTTCAAAAAAGACAATCGCTTGTTGCTTTGAAACCTTTGAAAACTAGTATGTGTACAGAAAACAATAGCATTGCGGCTGTTTTTTCTACACTAATGTTTAAAACTGAAACAAGGTATTTCGAAGTTTTTGCCCTACAAAAAATCATACCTATAATTAGACTTCGTCCGTGATTAGTTAGGAGGTTTATTTAGCACCAAAGTACGTTAGATATAAAGTATTTTGTTTTTCAAATATCCCCATAACTGAAGTATAACGATTATAAACATTTTTGAAAGAATTTTATTTGACATAATATATTTTAAATGTTCTCGCGATTATCTAAATCATTCAAAATGAAAATATATATGTTCTAACATACAAAATATTTGATTGAGAGCTTTTATAACTACTGCATTCCAATGCCTTGCGTGTATTATGGATGGAATCGGAAGAGTAACCGCATAAATATTGGTTAATGTTACTACCAACAAAAAATGGTTTGCTACCATGAATTGAAATATCATATAGAAGTAATTATCAAAAAACATCAGTGCTGTTTTGGAAAATAAATTAATTGTTGTAATTACCACTCTTGGTTTCACGAAAAATTTTTTGATAGCAGATGCAGAGCACATTTGAAAATATAAAATCTAGTCTAAGCATAAAAGAATGTAAAAATTTTGAATATATTCTGTTATACAAGTCAATCACGCTAACATTTTTAAGGTGACTAGAAATAATCGTTAAAAATTTTGCGAAAAATTAAAAATATAGTAAAATAATATAGTCAAAAAAAAAAACTATTCTTTTTAGCATCTTGAATCACCAGTAGAAATATTTGGAAGGTTATTGGGAACACCGAAACGAATACGAATGATATGTTTGACGGACAAATATTTACTAACAAACAACATTCAGAAATTGATGAATCTAAAAATAGAAAATTACATAAAAATTCAAAAATCTCAGTTTAATTTCAAAAATATAAATGCTTCAAATGCAATGAGTTAGTTAAAGGTATCATAATCTTCATAAAAACAAAACAAATTACTGAGTCATTTCTTATAATGGTTTAAAAAAATTCTCTTAATTCCACGTTCAATAGCCATTCTTTCACCGACCTTTTCAACCCCCAGTTGTATTAAATCTCCTCTACCTAAACTCTCCATAACTCTACCATCAATGCAGTTTGCCTGGAAGTTTTTTATATGATGCTGCATTCCCATAGCAGCAAGCCACTTGGAAACTTCACAAATCGACCAATCCCGTATTTTCTTGATCTTTCCTGATGGTTCGTGAAAAGCCATTCCTTTGCACACCAATTCATTTTCATCGTTTACATTTAGTAATACATCTTCATTGTGGTTTTGAACAGAATATTCATAAATTTCTTTTGATGTTTCATTATTTTCAAAAGCACTACCAACAATGTGGTTATAAATGTTATTATAATCTTCTTGGCTACCATCATTATTGGCTTGTGCATCATTAGAGAAGCCTGGTGGGGGAAGCAGGTGGTTGAATTCAAACGATGTCATCAAGGGGTCACATGGGGGAGCCAGAGACTTGAGTGAATACAACTTTGGAGATGATGACAGTTTTAGAGGCGAAGAGTTTAGAGATAAAGCAGGCGTTGAAGTGGGTGAGAATGATGTTGAATCTGCAACTCCACAAGAAGTTTTGAATGGAGTGGTTTCTGGAGGGGCTTTAGGATGAATAGGAGATGAAGAAAATGAAGGAGATAATGATAAAGACGATAATGAAGAGGATGATAGAGAATCGATCAAAAATTGTTTGACGGTTGAGAGAGATGAGAATGATGAAAAGAAAGATGGAGAGGACGTAGAAGAAGTTATAGTTTGAGTTGTTTTAATGGACGCTTTTGGGGAAGAAGCAGATTGTGTTGGTAGTAAAGAACTTAATATTTGAGTTGAGTCTGATGTGGTGGCGTTTTTAAAAAATAATGGCTGATTCGCTGCAGATGACTGAGTAAAAAGTTTGGAAGAAAAGGATGCAACCGATGTTGAAGAATTTGGTAACAATGTATTGGAGATTTTAGATAAAAAACTTATAGAGTCGGGGGCTTTTTGTGTGGGTGTTGTTTGGGCAACTTTTACATCACCTTCTTTGGGTGCTATGATGGAACTTGATTGGTCCTTTATCTGAGTTCCATAATCTTCTTCATCAAATTGAGTTTTATCTTTTTGAATCATTCTATCGGTTATTTTATCATCGATAAATTCACTTTTCATATTATTTTTATTTTCACTGTTTTTCTCGAATAAGTGTTTTTTGTTCGAAACAATTGCCATATGGTCAAGTTGCTTAATGCTGCTGTAAGACTTGAACTTGTCTAGAGTGTATAAACGACCAGTACCAGGCTTGTTGACAGCAGTTGAAGTAGGTGCTGTGGTTACTGAAGATTCAACTGCGTTGGTTTTGAGTTGAGATGGTTTCAATATTGGAGAAAAATCGACTCCTTGGCTTTGTTTTTCTGTTTTTTCTAGTTCGGAAGCATCTTTGTTTTTGTTAATATTTTTATCATCATTGTTTGAAAGACTATTTGTTTTTAAAATTTCATTTTCATTATTCTTATCGTTTTGGGTTTTTTTATTCTTCGAAAGATTTCGTGTTAAAAGTGATGTTTTGAGTTCTTCATGGAAAGAGCTTTGTTTTGGGATTACTTTATCGTGCTCTTGTTTTTGCTTCATATTTTGTGACGTTTCGATTAAAATATTATTTCGTGTTTGGTGGAGAGGAGGAGGAAGAGGTGGAGGATGAGGAGGAGAAGAAAAATGAGAAGGATGTTGAAGAATGGGTGAATTTGAATGTGAAGGAGTCGGATGAGATTTAGGATGTGAAGTGAGAGAAGTAGGAGAAGGAAAAGAAGAAGTAGAAGAAGATTGAGAAAAAATAAGAGGAGGAGGAAGAGGAGGAGGAGCTGAAGGTTTGCGACAAGGAGATAATGGGGCGGTTTGCTTAATTTTGTTGAAACTTTTCATTTGTGTTTGCGGCGACTTTTTTTGTATGTTTGCTTTTTCATGCTTTGTTGTGGTTTTATTTAAGTATTCTAATCTAGCATTTTCAGCAAGTCTTATAAAATCAATCTTTTTTTCATTCTTATGAGAATTTTTTAAGGCAAATGTATTTCCGTCATTGAATTCAACGTTGTCTATATCAATTTTCGAAGCGCTTTTCAAACTTCTACCATCACCATTTGAAGCATGAGCTACGTTAAATACTTTATCTTTCCTCATGTTTAATATCATTGGAGGTGGAATAGAAACTTTTTCATCAGAAATATAATCAATATTTTGACTACCTTTTTTGAAACTAGTTATAGAATTTGTCTCAATTCTATATTTCATATCAATAACTTCAGTATTTCTACTTTCTTTGTTAGACGAAAGTCTGAGAGGTGGAGGTGGTGGCATCAAAGGTTTTTTCTTCTTCAAAAAAGATAAAGGTGAAGAAGAAGTGGATGATGTAGAGGATTGCGACCAGAAGGAAATTTTTTCAAACTTATTATCGTTGCTATCGAAAGAATGCATCTTTGAATATGATTCCTTAGACACATCTTCTTCATTGAAATTATGCCCATAAACCCAGTTGTTTTTGTTGAATTCATCACTTTCATTCTTGCTTGCAGCATTATTTTGCTCCAAACTAAAATAACTTTTAGCTTTAGACAACTTCTTATTAGCATGGAGAGGGTTGTTCTTAACGAAAAGATTGTTTAGCGATGTGTTATTTTTAAGGTAATTGACCAGTTTTTTTTTATGGGATCGACTGTCGATAGTGTGGTATTTGTTGTTAGTGAGATTGCTGAGGTATTTATTTTCTTTGCGGTCGTTATGTAGATGAGGAGGTAGAGGAGGTAGCTCGGAAGAAAGACGTTTGCCATGGACAGAATTGATTGTTGCTAAGGGAGTTTCTGCAATGTTGAGAATAATTTAATTTGAAATAATCCATTGAGAGATTTTGTTAAGCTCAAAAAAGAAAAATGAACAAATAGAAATTTCAGCGAAAAATTGTATACATAAAACTTCAAAATGAAACGCACTTTTATCAAGGCCGATAGATGTGCTATTGTGTTCATATGGATAGTTTGACTGGTTAAAAGACTGAAGAGAAAAATTATGCTTAGACCAATCCAGGTTAATGTTAGGGTCAATAAACTGAGAACTTTTGAAACTATCATTGCCAAAATTTTTGCCTGAGTTGCTCGTGGTGTAACTGTTATTCTTGCTGCTTGTACTGTTTGATGTGCTACTGACATTGAAAAATTGGCAGTTTTCTTTGCTTTTTTCACCAAGGTCATAACCAGCATATCCACTATCATCAGTACACCAATCAGCATTATTATCGATCTTAATTCCAGCTCTGCCGTTGATAATATCGCCATTATTAGTGCCTGAAGAACCAGGGACAATGATGAGTTTGAGATGACTTGTGGCTTGCCTGATCAACTGTACAGTCTTTTCGTGGGAGGTTCTTGTGACGTCTTCACCATTCACCTGCGTGTTGCGATGGCTTTTAGTTGGTTATTAATCATTTCATTTATAACTTATTGCCGTAATATTTGAGTTTATTGGATTACCAATGCTATTCTTGTATTGTTATCGTCGGTTTGTTTGTTTGGTGTTAATACTCATACTTTATACACGTTTATTTCTAAAACTGATTTTTCATAAATTCCTTTATTTACAACATCTCCACTATGAAAAAATTTAGCTTTTAACTAATTATGTATTTACAAGAATCCTAATAAAAAAAAATGAAAATGTCTTCAATCTTAATTCAAACACTGTTCAACCTTGATAAGGAAATCTCCTGACCTCACTCCAGCGTCATAAGCCTTACTTCCCTCTTGTACACTCTCAATAAACTGGAAACTCTTCTGTTCCACTGTTAATCATTGTGGCATTGTTTAATGATGAAAAATTTTTTTTATCATTTCGTGTAACTTGAAGGTTTGTGACGAGATAGTGTGTGTAAAATGAGGTTGCACAAAATTGATATATTTTTTTAAGGGATTTACTTAAAGTAAAAATTGTTTAAAGCATTGAGTGCTAGTTTCCAATTATTAATGATTTTAACTTATCAATTGTTAACTCATCAAAAACATAACGTTTTATTACGGATTATCATTATGTATATTATGTTTATTAAATGGTGGTGTATTAGGGGTCCCTGGTGTGTTATAGGTCAATAATCAATTACGTGGTGGTGGTGATGATGAAGATCTTGCCCCTCTCAGCACAAAACCATATCCTTGCTTATCATTCAGCAAATTTATTTCCTTTATATCTTCTCTCTTTTCTTTATGCTTCCCATAATCTTCGCCAAGTTCCATCTCGTGTTTTCTAATGAATTTTTTGAAGTTTCTCGTTATTATTTTTTAGGAATTTTGAGAATAAATTATATTCAACTCAAACTAATGTTTTGTTATGGGAGTGATGTGTAAATTGAAAATTCAATTTTGAAGGATTTATAACTCCGTACGCTGAATAATTTTTGACAACAAAAGTTTTTAAAGTATTGACTTTCAATAATTCTTTTCATATCAAAGTACAGAAAAAATAATCAAATTTTTCAAATTCATTATATTTTCACAATAATTGACTAATATTTAATAAAATTTGGAAGTTGCTTTGTAATGTTATGAAATCAATAAAGGCATAAAATCACTTGTTAAACAAAGGTGAGTCTCTTTTGATGATTTCTTCAACTGGTATTCAAAACATAATTTTAAAGTATTGATATAGTATATAATTTTTCCCCCATTAACATTATGCTTTAAGACCTGAGATACATTAATCACTTACTCAGTCTTGAATCATTACTCGACAGACTAAGAGAGCGCATTTTAAACACGTTGGGATGTCGTGTGGAGCTTCTAGGAGTTCTGTCAAAAGTATTAAAAGCAGGGGCTTTATGATGGTTTTGATCTGTGCTCTGAAGCGTTTGACACTCGTAGAACTGCTGTCTGATTGGCTTACGAGGGGCGTCTAGATCGGTGAAATGTTGGTTGTTTGTGAAGTCTTTAAAGATCTGCAGATTACCCAAGTCTGTGTTTCTACGCTGAGACTTTCTGCCCAATGAGAAGCCAGAGTACATGTAAGAAGCGGAGTCATCAGCCTGTGTTAGTGGTCATAACTATGCTTAATAAATGATTATAACTTCAATGCTCAATGACTTATTTACTCGAAGCTTTTCGTATCTTACATTATCAAGTGTGATAATGTAAGATATTCTTACGAAAAGCTTCGTGCAATAAGTTTTTCAACATACCATAGTGTTTGTTTCTATTATATTGATTTCTGGCTAATATACGCCAACTTATTTGCTGTTTTAATTTCAATGTATTGATAGAGAAAGTTTTATTCAAAAAAATTACAATGAAGTTTAGCATGAAATTTTATGTTTCACTGTGTATCATTGTAATGAATAACTATTGGTATTGGTCCAATGTAGAAAACAATTTTTTTTGAATAGTGTAAAAAGAATAACTAAAAGAGTGAAAAACCATGGCAAGATGTGGGTTGCTTGTACTTCTTCTCACCTTCAACATCCTCCTCTTCTTGTTGTATGTGGGTGGTTCCATTGTCACCACTGAGTGAAAACACATTGGAAAAGTAGGATATAGAGATAAATTGTAAAGTTATGCTAGATATATTACCTTATAAAGATACGTTAAATATTAAAATATGAATATTTTCGATGCTGTTACAAAAACGCCGTGTTTAAAATGATAAGAATGATTAAGAATGCAATTTTGCCATGAATATACAGTGGAGTTTATGCTTGGAAGCGATTTTTTGTTTTATTTTTCAGATGCGGATGTTATTAATTTGAAAACTGAGTTTCAAGTTTGAAAAAATCAAGTTTTAACAAAAAATTGAAATATTAGAAAAAAATCTGGAAAATTCAATTTTTTTAATACTCAATGAATAGTTAAAATTCAAGTATTGGTTAATGTATAGAATTTCATACTATGTTTTATGCAGTTAAAAACATCTAACACGCTACCAAAACCCAATTTAGGGCGACTGGTGGTCGAATTACATACGCATAAACAATAAATTTAATGCTATAAACATCTAAGTTTAAATGCATCTAAGTCTCTTTAATATTCTCCAAGCTAATAATTTTTAACTATTTTCAAATTTATGACGCATAAGACACTGAGAGGATTATTAACCTGTGGGGTAGTTGAAATGGTTGTGGAAGGCCTGTATGATGGGAGTGCAGGGCTGCAAGGCCGCCTCTAGAGGTGTTTTGTTAGCCATGTTCCTTATCATTGTGTCTGCTCCACTCTCAAGCAACACTATAACCACCTCCACCTGATATTGAATGTATATATAAGAGAAGAATAATGGAGAGAAGAATATTGAAAATCTATTTTACAAATGTAGAAAATGCTTTTTTTAAGAAACCATTATATGGTTCAGTGTAAATGTTAAGCAGCTTTTGAATGTATTTTATATACTTATGGTTCTTCAGAGACATCATGTATTAATGTTTTGTATATTTATAGACATATAAACTCCATTATGTGTGTAGTTATGAAGTTAAAGAATATATATTATTTATAATACTTGATTGTTTATCACGGCCAAGTGCAGAGCAGTGTTTCCAATGTTGTTCTGGTTGTTAATCCTAGCTCCATACCTCAACAACAACCTAGCGTGTGAAGCTAGTCCTATCCTACTCGCCTTAAACAGGGTGGCAAAGTTTAAACTAACTTAATCTACTTATGAATATGAAAGTGACAACAAGAATAAAAAAATTTATAATTATTTTTTTTTTCATGAACAAAATTTTTCTTAAAATTATCATTTAGATTAAAAGTTGGCGAAATATCGTGGTTGCTTCTAATTTACAATGATAAAATTACAACAGGTAAACAAGGATTCATAAATTTAATAATTTTATTAAAAAATTGTTTTTAATTAAAACTTTTATTCTAGGATCAATAAACCCACAAGATGTAGCGGTGTGTTTAGCTGTTGGTCAGTTTGGTTGGGGTCAGCGTGTTCGAAGAGTAATGAGTGGATGGACATTATGGGAGCTTTGTAGGCGGTGGCCAGTAAAAGAGGTGTGTGGGACTGCAGGTCAAGCAGGTCTGGTGAAGCACCCAGATCCAGCAATGCCTGTGGGTACAGTTTCTTTAGGTCGAGTTTCAGTTTTTTTAATGCTCCATTGGTTTCTAAACCGATTTGTTTTGTTGGATTTTGTTCAAAGCTTCAAGTTCGTTTCAAGTTTTTATACATTTTTAATATCGAAAATTGCTTCAAGTATTTTTCCATTAAGACAACAAAGGTTTTCAACAAAAAATAAAAACGATCACTTCAACCTATTGCTCAATAAAGGCAAAAGTTAGTTATATACAAAAACATGCTATTAAGTCAATTTATGTTGTTTTCAATATGAAAGTATATAACATATAAAAGGGTTATGAAAAACTTGATCAACGAAGTCGACGGAAGCGTATACGCTAAACACGGGAAAAATAGAACATAAAACGTCTTATTTTATAGATAATTTCTTGATAATCACTTTTACAGCCATCCCATTAAGTGCAACCTTAATTATTGAATAATTGAAAAAATAAATATTTTCTTTCTAAATGGTCAAATAGATATTTGTATAAAAAACTGTCAGTAAAATAAAAATTCCTATATTGTATCCTAGCACAAAATATTCCCAAAGGTCCTCACCCAAAAAACACCACAGATTAACAACAATAAGACCATAGTTCGAACTTAGAAATAATAAGTTTAACTTACTAAAGGTTTTGTTCTTGAATCGCGTGTTTCTATATACTCGAAGCTTTTCAGAGTTTAGTTAAAATAATACATTTGGTGGTTTAATAAAACAAAATGCAAAATTGTATACCTAAAAACGTCAAATGGTCTTTCGGGAAATCTCTTATGACAAAAAATACTACAAAAACTGACTCGGTTTTTTTGAATCATGATTCAAAACTAATAACATACTATAACGAAAAACACCAATTACTCTGCTACTATACCAATACACCAATCATCCTAATACCTGCAAAGCCATGTGGCTCGCCTGCATAGCAGCACAGTGTAACGGAGTCAGCCCCCGTTTGTTCCTGTAATCCAGGTGAGCTCCACCTTCTACCAAGATACTAATGATGGAGGTCATGTTTCTGAGACATGCATGTGTTAGGGGGGTTTCTGTTGTGTTCGTTTAACTTCATGATTGTCTTTAAACAGTGTTAATTTGATTTATTTGTAGCTGTTAAACGTATGAGCAGTGATATAATTTGTATATATTATCAAATACCTGAATAAGTAATTAGTATAAAAGAGGTGAATTATGATGGGGATTATCATAGGGGTATTTATCAAATAACCTCCGCTAGGGAGATATATGAAGTTAGGGTCAACCCCTCGACTGAGTAATCTCCTAACTGAATTTTCGTCTCCCCTGTTCACTAAGCTTATCAGCTCTTTCAATGTGCTCTGAAGGTTATGAGATCAATATTGAAATATTAATAAGCTATTATCCTTCATTTTAGTTATTGGTTAGTGTTATTACCAAGTAGTAATTTGATAGCATGATAATGTATAAGATTGAAATAATACAATTTGGAGGCTTAAAAATTTTGAGAAACTTAGGGTTATCGAAATTTTTTCTTCAATTTATTAAATTAATATATACAATTTCTCGAGAGTTGATGTGTTCTTTTATATTTTGTAACGAAAAACATCGATTAAAAGGAATTTTTGATACATTTATTGAGAATCAAAAGCTATAATTTTCCATAAGTTTAGCTTTATCATAAAAAGTTAACGAAAAAAAATAAATCTTAATGTGTTTTTTTTATTTCAATACTAGCGCTTTATGAAAGTTAAAATTCATTAAGTTCCATCGAAGGTATTAAATAAAATGTTTAAGATAAGTTATTCAATGTATTAACGGAATTCAGACGCAGATTAGTTAGTTACACGAAATATTTTTTGGGGATCATTTACAATCAATGCTAAGTTCTCACAAAACTTATAAGTAATTATTGAGTACATTCTCAAAGCTTCAATTTAACAATAAGAGGTTCGGAAGAAACACTGCACCAAAAGTATTATTTGACTGTCAAAAGTTCCGGGCCGAATAAACTCTAAAAAAGTATTAAAACCATAACAATAAAACTTTAACACTATTTGAACTTTAAAGTTTAAACGTTAAAAATAACATGTTAACATTATTAAAGCCGCTAGAGATGAAACGTCAGTATTATAAAAACCCTAACTATAACAGCATTAAATGTAATGCGGTATTTATAAAGCGCTTTTCCTTATAGATCGAAGCACTTGCTACTGTGGAACAGTTTGTTAAGTGTCGACTTACACGGGATCGAAAGCAGTGACTTTAGATAATTAGTGTAATGCTCAACCATTGAGCTATGCGGGCCCACAAATAAACATTAAAACGTTAGAAATATTAACACCACTAACTTTTGATGACAGCTGCTTGGCTTTTTTTGTAGTCATTACCAAACTTTTGTAAACTCTTCTTTTCATTCGAAACTGTTTCAATGTTATCATTGGGCTTAAATATAAATGAAGAATCGATGGATACTTAATACGGTTTCTCTTAAAGTTAATTATACAAGTTGTTCAGAATACAGCATACAAGCTCTGAAAATTTAGTCGACCACTTTACATTGTGTCGAAAAAGAAGCATAGGTTGAAGTAATATGAGCTTAAAACTATCAAGAATCAAAACTACACGAGAATGTTGATTTCACAAATAAGTATGGCTACTTTTATTTTGCCCTCATGTTTGTCACTTCATTATTTAATTGATTTTTGTTAAAATAAAAAACTACCATCAAATAGAACTTTCTTGATAGTTTTGATGATAGGTAGAGAAAGATATACAATCATTCTATTTAAAAACCTCAACTATTTTCGTAGCATAAGCCTATTACCCAAATGAATATTTAATTGGGTGTATTTAAGCGCTTTTTAATTCTCGTTTTTAGAGAATATTTGCAATTCCAATGATTCAAATGAAATAGAATAACGGGTAGATCTATAGTTTCACAGGGCTAAAGGTTTGAAAAACAAAAAATAAGATCATTATTTACATAGGGCGATACTCCGTGTATAGCACCCGATGTCAGTTCGGTAGCATATGAAATGTCAGAGGAGTCCATATCCAACATAATAACAAATATTAAATAAGAATTAAAAACCAATAAGTCCATTGCTCAAAAGTATATAATATTTTTTTGTTTCTGATCTTGTACCCACTGCCTAATTTCAGTTCATATTTCATCCACTTAGGATAGTAAAAATTCAAATCGAACACTTTCATTAACCTTACCACACAATACCCTTTGTAAGTCAAACTCACATTATCATGAGAAGTGTACTTCACTTTACAATTCGAGTGCGACTCACAAAGGGTTTTGTGTTATTCAGATAATATGTGTTTGATTTGAATCGTTTGCATCCTAATTGCATGAAATATGAACTGAAATTAATCTACTAGGTTATCTTGTTATTAGAACTACATTTTTATTAGCGGGTTTCACTTTACTAAGTATTACTTTCAAATGCTTCGCAAATTATCGATTTGATTTGATTGTTAGTTTGTGACGAGTGTTAAATACGTTCACAAAAAAGTGATTAAGAGATTATATATGGTTCATATGAACGATTCAGGTTTTTACTGTTTTTATTAACCTCTTTTGCAAAGTGCAAACTTCACACAAAGTTATTAATAGATTTTGAATGTGACCTAAATAAGTTTAATTATGGGAAGGCTTATTTGATATTTCAGTTCTATACGTTTTTATAATTTATCTACAAGCCGGTCTGGTTTTTAGAGACAAATTTTATAAATAAAAAACTAGGTTTTAAACTTATAATTAAATATAACATTATAAAAACTATAACTTCACTTTTAAATTTACCATTACTATTAGCTTGTTGTTTCTAAATGGACCGAATTAAACAAATTGAAAACATATGTAACAAATTTAAAACCAAACCACATCACCTCGAGATGGGGAGACTGGTTGAGGGAAGGATAGTGCAACAGGGGTCGGTGCTCCTCTAGGAACTTGCCCGCCTTTCCGTTGCATCCTACCATGTACAGACCGTAGTTGAAGCCTTCTTTCAAATCCTTGAGTTTATGGGTGATTTATTGATTAATGTTTTTGTTTTGATTTGATTTTGAGTTTTTAATCATTTTTGGTTTAATTATGAGAAATTTGAAAAATAACATTGTTAGTTTGGTTTAAAAAAAGATTTATGTTGTTCATTTAATAAAAAAGTTTGATTCGAATTTAAATCAAAAATATTATAAAAAAATAATATTTAATAATTTCAGCTTATAATGAAACTAACTGTGAAAATATTTTTTTTAATAATTAATTTCTATTATGAAAGTATTAACCATATGAAACAAGCTTAATTACAATAATCAATACTTAGAGATAATAATCCTGAGAGTGTGTGAAACAAACAAAACCTTGCTTATGGAAGAGAGCAGGTGTAGTTTTACGACCCAAACTGAATCGTTGGCGCCAAAACTTAAATGTTTCTATGACAGGTGTAATAGCTGATTTTAAGTCTTCATTGTTGAATTTTGAATTCCATTTATCTATTTACATAACATATTACTAATCGCAGGTTGTATTTTATTGAAGATATTGGAATTTTAAAAAAATTTTATTTATTTTTTTTTATATTTGCTTAAGACTATTAGTATTATTCAACATTAAAACACCAGATTATTAAACCCGTGCGAACCATTCTTTAATAAGCTACCAATCAATAACGCTAAAAATATAAGCGTTAAAAAATCACATCCTCATCACTAATGCTAATACACTAACAACTTAAATCTTAATACACTCAATCAAACATTGAAACCTGTAGGTTAAATTCTGGTATGTTGACAGTAAACGATACTCGGTCATCGTCTTCGATAACCATGGCTATATGATGGCTTGTCTGTGTTCAAGAGGTACTTAGTGGCAGAAATGCTTCCATGAAGTGTTTTAATATGTTTTGAATTATTGTTATTGTATTGATAGGTATAATGTAGTTATATTCATGAAAGTTTGTGCTTTCAAAATTTAACCGGTGTTTTATTTTTTTATTTTTGGTCCATAATTTTGCAACTTATAATGGCGAAAAAAATGAAAAATTAATTTTTAAATTTAAACTTGAGTGAAATAATACGAAAATCAATAAAATTCACCTGTCTCCGAAACAAATGGATTTGACCTGCAAACTACAAAGGAAATAGAATATAGACTGTATAAGCAAAATAAAACAAAACTTGCAACTAAAATTAAATAATTATGTATAGATGTTGTTTAAAAATCAAGCTTTGGTGCTCTTTAATCCTTCAATGTATCGCAGATTTGTATGATCGAAGCAAGGACAAAAGCAGACCGAATTTCGCCTTATTATGTATGCGCGATTGTCATAGACTGCATATAGAATATACGACCAAAGAAAAACATATATAACAATAACGTGTTTCACATATCGATGTGAGTCTGTACCTTTTTGATGGTGTTGTGTGTTTTATTCAAGTGCTGTGTTTGTAGCATATTTTATGGTAATAAATGACCATTTCATCACTTTGATATTTATTATTTGAACTGTTTATAAAGTCATTGTTCAAACTGATTTTAGTATTGAGTATTGGTGGATATAGAATTATAAACATGACGTTTTAAATTAATTTCTCTCGACACGCGTCTATTGTATTTGTTCTTTGTCAGTTTCCACCTAATTCAGATGTCGTGTCTTCATGAGTTGTTGTTTCGAGAATAGTTGCGCAAGTTAATAATAATAAATTAAATAATGGACTCATTTTAATTAATAAAAATTATGTCTTGTATAGCTTTCTTGATAAGTTTTTTTAAACAGTTTATTCATAAGTAGGAGAAAATTTTTCGAATTTATCCAAAGACTATTTGAGTTTTATTAAATAAATTTAATCACTTCCAGCACATTTAAAAATTTAAATAACCTATGAACATTTAACGCGTTTAAAAATTTTTAAATAGTTTACAAAATTCTAATAAAACTAAATTTCGATCTCTGACCACATTGCAGGTGAGACTAGTTCAGCCAATTACTATATAACTGTTTGCAAGCACATAATAATCTCTAGAATAATCAACATATTTTATAAAGGCCTTGAGTTGATCGCTTCTGAAAGTTGGTCGTGAAATTGTACAGTTTATGCATCTATCTATATTATCAGTCCATCGATGAAAGTGCGAAGTACGAATACTTTAAAAAGCACATTCGCGGAAACAGATAAATTAAGTTTCATAAAAACCGCGTTGTTGCTAATAACATACAAACTATTTACACTCGTGAAAAACATCCAGAATACATGCAAAATGAAACAGCGATGCACTTTTTAAGATGCGATAAATAAAGGTCATTTTATACAAATATTATAAGGACGACGGTACAATGATGAGACAAATGCAAGAGGATTAGCTATTTACATTTATAGTTTTCAGCGAGTTTCTATGGGTACTTAAGCTTAAAAAATTACTTAAAATCAGTCAGTTATACTTTTATTAAAGTTTATATTATGTCTTTATAATTACTAGTGCTGGAATTATCGCAGCTTTTGATTACAGACTCTAAAAAGTCTTGTACCGCAGTCATCCACTCTACTAAAACGCATGCTTGTGGTAAAAATATTTATAAACTTAAACACATGTTAAGATATACAATGGTTTTTCATGTATACATAGTCAACTACACGGCTGATTGTTCATCATGAAACTTGTATTTCAAAGGAGTCGAGAGGGGAGGGGTGGTCGATAGGTGAAGATCGAATGCAGCAAAACTTGGGGGATTTCGATAGGATTAGAGATAAAGACTTGCTTTTGGAATATGAGGAGTTTGATGGTGATTGTGTTGGTGTCGAAAAAGATGACGATAATGATGAGAAGGATGAGGGAGATGAAGATGACGATGAAGATGAGGAAATGTTTTGATATTCGCTGTAGTATTGTTCATCGAAAAAGAAAGGTTTGATGCTTAAGTTGATGGATCTGTTCGTTCTTGCGGAGTTCTTTTCTTCCAAATCATTTGTTTCTGGTTCAGACTTCAAGTTTCCCAAAAGTTTTTGTTGTTGCTCTAGTGTTACCAACTGCCCCAAGAAGTTGAAGTTGGGAGCGATGATTGGTCTTTTACTTTTCACGAATCTGTTTCAATAAATCGGTTTTAGTTTTGAAATGAAAAAACAACTAAGCTATACAATTTTGCACACAAAGATATATTCTAAATGTTGAATAAAATTTTATTGATTTATTTTAACATCTCAGTTTCATTCTATTACTCATCAATTGCAATAACTTCCTACCAAACAACCTTTAACAAATACAACATGAAACATACTGGTAAGCACAAGAGAGAGACATAGAGTGGTGGGAGATGAGATAAGCAATCACCAATGACGGAGATCTAGACACACCAGCCATGCAGTGCACCAGAATCACTCCACCCCTTTGTCGGGTGCTCTCTGCGTTGTGGGTGCTTTGTATTAAAGCATGGTCCACATGGAGTAGCGCTTGTGAAAGCAATAAACTGCACAGCCGAAACCCAGTTAGAAGCGACTGAATGGTCGACTTTCTTTCTTACTTTGTATTAAAAGAATCTAGATTTGTTTTTGCATTCTATTTCAAACGTATTTTACATTAACTACTGCACTGAAAATGATGATAAGATTAAAAATGTTATTCAAATTAATAGTTCCGATAAAATAGATCTCTACGAACCAATGAGAGAGAGTGCAGCGGGAAGATGTGGTAGGAGTGAGTCGTGCTGGTTGTCGTCGATGGCGATTCTCAAGAAAGAAATGAGACTGCAAGGGGGTGGAGTGTTATTAGTCGTGAGGTTGATGACGTCAGTGATGCCTAAGTTCTGTTGTGATTTGTTGTTAAGTGTTAATAATCATTAGCAATGGTGGTTATTAAGTCTTTATGAATAGCTTAGATTATCGTGTGTTGGAAGTGAGTAATACAAACAATGATTGAGTGAATCAGCACGTATACTCATTTGGTTCGATGCTGGTTTAACTTATTCAATGCGCCATTGTTCTCAAAATCGAATTCATAATGCAATAACTCGAACTTGAATTCTCATCAAAATGATAGCAGAAGCTTAGTCATCAAATCGTTAAACACTACACACGGTTGGTATTTTCAGCAGCACATCATTGTAGTTTCAATCAATTATTTCTAGGCCTTCAACTGATGCTCGTCAATTCATATAGGCTAATTACTTTTTATTAGCCATCGATTTTATTGTTAAAAATACAAGTTTATGATGTTAACTTTTTTTTTATTTGCATAAAATTTCTCGAATGGCTGACGTTTAAAAGTAGACTTCTTTTTATCGGCCAAACTTCAACTGTACAGAGTTCAATAAGATGAAAAGTGAGTCACAGTAAACAATAATCAATACTTTATTATAGTTTTGCCTCCGTGTTTGTTTGAATTTAAATTATATATATTCAAGTTTTTATGGTGATTCGCGGTTTTTGTTGTATTCAAATTTCTATTAATTTGACTTTTTAATTTTTTTGAATTCATGTATTTAAATATCTATTTGCATTTATTATTTTATTTTTATTCAAAGTTTTTTTTCAATTAATTTCTTTTTTATTGTTAAATATAAAACTAATTATAACTATTTACAGTTGAATATATGTTCATTTAAAATTGTTTTACCATTCGTATGTTCTAGTCATCCTTATAACACTAATAATTATCATCACTATGCATCATCGTAAAATTATTCATAATAAAATATAATAATACAAAGATAGTAATAAAAAATAATTTTAAACTCTTAATTAAAGTAATCTTAATAATTATAAAAAAATAATAATTATAATAAAAATATTCATAATAATAATAAACGTCATCGCCATGGTAATCATCATCGCCATGGTAATCATCATCGCCAGTTTGCTGACTCACGGCACTTAGTGACTCACTCTATTGTTGTTACGGTTGTCTCAGTGATTCTCTATCATTATTTATTCTTATTATTATTCTTATTATTATTTTTATTATTTATTTTATTATTATTGATATTGTTATTTAATTAATAATTTTATTTTTATTCTTATTTTTAATAGTATTTCATTATTTTTTATTGTTATTTAATTAATAATTTTATTTTTATTTTATCAGTTTCGTTAATTTTATTTTTATTCCAATTTTGTCAGTACTTTTATTTTTAAACTTTTTATTATCACCTTCAATATTATTCTCAATTTTTACCGTTATTTCCCTTTCATATTTATTTCATTTATTAATTCTGCTAATTCATCTTTTAGCCATACTCTTAAATTTAATTATATCATTTTATCATGCGTAATTGATATTCTTTAAAAAATGAAGCATATAAATATTTATTTTTTAAAATAATTTTTTAAATATGAGAATAATAATTGAACTTTAATAAGAATTTAAATCAAATCTAGTTAACTATTTCTATTTAAAGAAATTTAATAGTTTATTAATTAGGTGTTCACAGTATTAGAACCTATTAGTCAGAAGTTAGTAATGTTAAAAACCAAAGAGAGTTTTTTTTACAGTGATCTTACTAAACCCAATGACTTTAAATAACTCTTGAGTTTAAGTGCGTAGTTAACATTCTTACAATCTCTATCGAACTTGAGTCTTTAGTGATACCTTGCTTATAGTTTTATTGACGTTTTAAATGTTTTTTGGCCTTATTTTTTTTTTATGAAAAGGTAATCTTTAAAAAAGCGATTTTTAAAATGTATCGATTTTTAATTTTTTGAAAATTATTAAATGCATTGAACATGTTAAGCTGAAACTTTAAAAATAACAATGTAAATATCTGTTGGGAACAAAACTTCAAATTAATAAAATAATTCAAATGAAAATAAATTTATGGAAAAATAAACTTAAATTGAATTATAATTTATTTATGAAACGCTATAAAAATTTTTTATATAAATAGCAAAACCTCATAAGTCTGCGGCGTGTATGCATCTTCGTAGGACCCCAGATAGAGGAAGTCGAAGATGCGGGTGGCTGGTAGTGATGGTGGAGATGGTGTGGTAGTGTAGTAAATAGATGGCGATGTCTCCACGTTTGCTTGCGAGGAGTTCTTTTTTAAACCTTCCTTTTTCGCAGCTTCAATGCCAGAAGGGGTCATGAATGAAAGGTGTTTTGGTCGTTTTAAGACTTTATTAGTTGCTGCGATATTTTTTGTTCCAATGTCACTTAGTTCACTCTGCATGGTGCAAATTTTTTTCTTTTTGCAATTATGCGGTGAGTTGTTTTTTAATAATATGTTTTGTGACACTTGTATTGATTCAGTTGTTGATGTTGTTTGGGAGGAAGATGAAGTTGAGTGCATCTCCACTTTATAGAATGCTTTTCGTTAGTTTTAATTAAATAAGTTTTTTCTTATTTCCAAAAATCAACTAAAAAGAGTTGGCTTAGTAATTTTCATTTATATAAATTGTTTTTATTAATTATCAATTAACTTTTATACGCTCAAAAATTGTAATAAGTTTAGTCAGTAGTGTTAAAAAATTGACACAGCTTCAATTTATATATCTCCACTGATTCAGGCAGTGTTTTGAAAAAAGGTTCAAGAAGACATTTTAACTATATGTTGTATATGCTTGCATTGTTATATATCACAATCTTCGTAATAACACGTATGATTCTATTCAGCACATATATGTTCAGTTATGTAAGAAATATGAGTAAGAGCTAATTTTGTGAGTCATTTAGCCACGTGATCTGAAGCGCGTTGTGATTGGGTGTTTTGTGTCAGTGTATATGTGTATGTGTTTTTAAGGATTTGTTTTGGAATATTTTATTGCAGTTTGTTAGTATCTAGGGTGTTTTTGTCTCTGTAAGACTGAGAAAGTCTATTTCAAATACTTTGTCATGGTTTCACCAGCCTTAAAATGCATGTATGTGCAACGTGTTCAAGTTTGCAAAAACTTGCTAATATAAGTTCAACTTAGGAAGTGCTTCATGTTCTTTAGTTAATAAAAGTGTTTGATTTAAGTGGCATGTTAGTGCATTTTATTATCACTTCTACATCCCAAGATTCATTATAATCGCATCTCCCCTTTCCTTCAACGCTCGTAAGCAAGGTTTCTTCATAAAAACAATCCTAAAGTGCGTACAAATATTTGAACTTACGCATAAACATGATTGCAAGTTTTCATAGATATCAAAGGTTTGATTGAAAGGTGGCTAAAAACGGGGTTTCCATATATGGAATTCATACTTTCTGATCTATTAATAGACACCGCTTTATCAGAAAGTTGTTGTAGCGACGAAAGATATTCTGGGAATGGAATGATGATAAGTTTTACGCCACAGTATTTGTTTTTGATTACATAAATTTTCACAAACTCAAAAAATATTTTTGTATTTTATTATAATCTAATTTGCATTTCATGGAACTATATTTAATGAACTCTACTGTGAGAGAAAGTAAAAAATACTTCCGAAATAATTTATCAAAATAGTTTTACACTGTGATGACTCAAAACTTTTGCTATATAGATAACTATGTAAGAACTTTTCATTATTAAAAATTTTTGTTATTGGAAATTAGATGAGCTATTTTTAGGGTTAATATTGTACCAATTGCAAGATTTGTATTAATTTATTCAAAACAATAATAATTTTTTCATGTATTTTTTCAGAAAGATGGATCGCATTTTAAAAAAAAAAGTAATACGTTTTTTATTGAGGGTTTCAATTTTATTTGATAAAATTAGATGAAGTTTGTTATATATTATAAAATATGTCAACTTTCCAATTTCCACATCAATACCATAAAACAAGTCCGCAAATTCTTACCTCTTGCCGCTGCTAATGCCCTCTTTACCTCACTCGTTCTTTCCAGGTTGGACTACTGTAATTCTTTCTTTTGCGGGCAGCCAAACTATCTTTTATGCGAACTTCAAGCCCTACAAAACCACGCGGCCAAGACGGTTCTTCAAGCTGATTATTTCAGCTCTTCCAGCGACTATCTTGATCGTCTGCACTGGCTACCTGTCTCTCAAAGATGCAAGTTTAAATTACTTTGGCTCATTGCCTGCACTCTCAAGCTTGAACAACCTGCTTATATTTTTGATCTTTTGTCTATCAGACACACACGTCAACCACTCAGATCCTTGCATTCTGGTCTCTAGCTTCATCAACCTGTTTATTCAGGCTTTTTTACTAGTCACTCTTTCTCTCACCAGGCTCAACGTCTGTGGAATACACTCCCTTCTAATTTGCGCTCATCGCCTTCTCTCACGAACTTTCGAAAACTTTTGAAAACTCACTTATACCATAAACATTTTTAGTCATTATCTTTTACAAACCTTGAACGCCTCTGAAGCAATCTTGAACTGATAACTGTGCGCTATAAATTTCTTTAAAAAAAATAATAATTTGGTGTATTCACTTTAATAGTTATTAATGAAATATGCGTGTAATAGTTTATAACATTTTAATAATTTTTTATGACTTACCTCGTAATCGATATAACATTAAAGTTATAAACTAGAAAATTTATAATATAATTTGAATAATTGTCTTCACTTATGTCTTTTGATGCATTTGAAGTATGTTGATTAATAATGACTCTGTGAAAAAAATGTAAATTTTCATATTTAAATTTATTCAATAACTTATTTATTGTAACAGTTTACAACCGTTACGAATGTTAAGCGCTTCTAGGTGTTTCTATGCAAAGAACTAACTCTAATCCTAAACGTGACTAATCTAAATCTAACAATTCAATTACTAAGTCTTAATTAATTTTTCAAGAATGTATCAATAGGGAATAAGAAATTGAAAAAGTTTCACTTCATTTCATCTTTTATTTATTTTGTATAACTTCATTACCTCTCGATTTGGTTTTGTCCTTTCAACTTTAACATTTTAAAGTGACATGCAATTGTAACTGAGTTGCTGTTGACGCCATTAGGAATTTTCACGGCGGTTTGTATGCCACCATGCATTCCTAGCATCATTCAAAGCCATTTTGCGAAACAAAACCTGCAAATATCGTTATTTCATTTAGTATTTATTTGAAGCAGCAACTTTACAACTAAAAAAAAACTCAAGCTTATGTTCAAAGAAGTAATACTTTGTCAAAGAATTAGTAAAAAATTCGTAAAATGGAACTAAATAGTTTCGTTGACATTGTTCTTGATTTCACTGGCTACTCCCCCAACAAAGCAGGTTGTTAATGTTTATAGGAAATATGTATTTTTTCAAAGATTTATTTAACTTAAAATATACAGACCAAGAAATATGCCTTCAAGATCACAATTACACCAATCTCAATAATCACCATAACCAGTCAAAAAGTCAAAACGATATTTTTCAAAATCATAAAAGGCTATGGCATAAGGAAAAAGTTAGATCTGGTAATAAAAATGATAATATCCATTACCCAACCAGTGATGAAGATGAAATTGAACAAAGATCAAAAAAAGGGGAAGAAGTAAGGTAAAAAATATGTTCTTATTAGTTACAAATACTTGCTTTACTATGTGGAAAATAGGAGTTTTCATAATATTACAATTACAAAAAAAACTATATTAACTATAAATTAAACCTTGTCATAAAAGCTTAAACATTAAGGTTTTATGAAGGTTTGACCTGAATTTTTTTGTTAAAATATAACTTAAAAACTTGTGTTCAACAAAAGTTACATATAATTTATTTATTATGAAACTTATTTACATAATTTTATTTATTTTTCAGGAAATTGCATAACACATTAGAGAAAAAAAGGTTTGATCTTTAATTCCAAAAATATCTATTATAACTGTTTTTCATATTTTTAATTCTATTTGCATATTAATTATTTAAACATTTTTTTTTCAATAAACAGAAGAGCAACACAAAGAAGTTTGATGGAAGGTTTGAGAAGTTGTCTACCCTTCGGAAACAATTCTAAAAGACGTTGGTCTCAACATCATATAATCAACTCTGCTATCTCACACATTTTCCGACTCTCAAAAGAAGATTTTTTGATACAGCAAGAAATTAGGGAATTGCAAAAAACTGAGTCAAAAATGCTTTTGAGGTTGAGACAAAGACCTGTACAACCTCGCTCAGCTTCACATCTTTCTACTGATAGTGGTAGGTTCTTAATTTCATAAACTAATCTATCAATAGTCTAATTATATAATTTGACCTATTTTTTAAAACTATATTTTTAATATATTTACGTATTTGAGTATATTTTTAGAATATATTTCAAATTTAAGATAATATAAATGATTTTAAATTTCAGGAGGTGATAGTGGCATTCTCAACAGTGAAGATGATGAACTCGAAGTTCAAGTAGCTTGATGTGTTATGAATTGTGTGAAAGTTATCTTGTTTTATAGGGGGTAAGGTTGAATAAAGTAGAATGGAGTCTGCTAGGGAGTCTTGAAGCTCTGAGTTAAAATATTTTACATCTATCTACTTCATAATCAAATTTGATTGTTGTATTGTCTTTTATAGTTTAAAAAACATTGTTTAGTAAGCCATTGAATGTATTTAGTATTCTTTTTAATCCCAAATGACAAAACAACAAATGTGGAAATTGCGTCTAAATAATTTCCATGATTGTTGTTAACCTGATCTTGAGCATTCCACCTCACCTGTGTACTCTAGCTGGCATTACTCTTGTTAGGAATACCTTGTTTTAAGTTTGTTAGCTTATTCATCCTAGATGTCGTTCTTATAGCACTTGTGTCCTCTGACTTAATGTTTTTTTGATAGCCAATCTGTTATTCACTTTGTTCCTTAAGCAAATGACATATCACCTCTTATTTATATTCTATCATTATTTAAATATGGCAACCGTTGTGAAACCCACACATATTGTGTAATCAGAGAAATGTGCGTCTGCAATGTGTGCTTATATGTTTGAATATATTCACCAATCACTCAGAATTCAATGTACATTTTGGATAGTGAAACCTCAAATGCTTTCATAAAATCCCATGTGCTGATTATGGCGTTCTCATTGAAAACTTCACACTGTTTCGGGTGCTCTGTTCAGCATATTTACTTAAGAGATAAAACTTGAAAGGCATTTGTTTGAGGAGCTCATATATTTCGTCAAGTTTTGTAATTTGTTCGTATTCAATGTCTTGTTTTGTACCATTGTCTTCTAATTTTTTTAATAAAACGTTCTTCAATTTGTGTTATTTAATTGTCATGAGTAAGGTCAAAAAATGTTGATATACAATTGCTTAAAATCACTTTAAAATGATATATAGTGGTTGAGTCATTGGCGGTGAATCGACTTAAAAAAAATCGTGTGTAAAGTTTTGATTTAATAATTTTGAATGGTATTCAAGCACAGCATCCCTTGTTTTGAACTGTCGATGATGACGCTGAAGGTTTTATAGTATCGTTCATGTTTACTGGAGAAAACTCTCGTGCCTTGGTTACTTTGGAGTAAATATCTGAAAAGATAATTTTCAATCAACGTTAGATTTTTCTGGTATGAAAATCTGAAGCAGTGTTTAAATAAATAACAGTAAGACCTCCAAGACAATTCGTAAAAGCTTGTTCCACGTTGCTGGAGTCTAATGCTGAAGTCTCTACATAGGTTAAACCGTTCATTTCTGGGATTTGAAAGATAATTTTTAAAACTATCGAAGGCCTTGTAGAAAAACTAAAATAAATCCCATGAAACCTGCAAAGTTAGAAGCTTGTTCAGTACTCACTGCTCTCAGATGTTTCAAATCACTCTTGTTACCGACCAGGGTTATAACAACGTTATCGTCAGAATGTTCTCTCAACTCTCTCAACCACTTTTCTAAGTTTTCAAATGTAGAAAACTTCGATATGTCGAATACTAACATAGCACCCAAAGCTCCTCTGTAATACCTGTAATACGTTAAGGATTTTAAAAAAATGAATTGAAAAACAATGGTTATCTAAAACAAGGATCTGAAGATTAAGCAAAATATACCAAAAATTGACTTATAGTATTTTTATCAATCATTTACTTAGGGCTTATGGAAAATATTTTTGCGAAGAACCAAAAAGCTCAACAAAATACTGTGGTGTTGTGTATTTTAGAATTTGGACTTTTCCGATCTTTTTTAAAAAAAATTTTTTAAATATTAAGTTCACAAGTTCTTCTTTTAATAACACTGCTATGGTTCATTCAAGTAGTTTGTTTCCATTGTATTTTTATATTGTTTTGGAGAAAGAAGCTCAGTAGGTTATTGAGAGCCAAGAAGTTTATTTATATTCAACACAATCATTTTATTGAAAAACTACGACAACATTAATTCACTAAGTTCGCAAATGTATGCTGCTCAGCTTTTTTGAAAATTCTGTATTCTTTCTTGACTATCTTATACAAATCGTCATGAGTAATCAAATTTATGCGCATGGCTTATTTTAGTCCAAACAAAAATGCCTCCTCGAATAATAGACTGTTTATTCGTTATTGCCGTTAGACAGTTATTTTTAACCATATTATTTATTTACTAGGTTGAAAATATTCTTCCCGTTTATACCGTGATCAACAAATCGATAAATTGTAAAAAATGACATTAAAAATAAAAAACAAATATTTATTATTTTTACTGTTTTTATGAGTATTATTTTTTAAAAGTGTTTAAGAATATAAAATATTACGCGCTAGTGATAGCTCTGAATCTCTCTTGGCCAGCTGTGTCCCATATTTGAGCTTTCAAACGCTTTCCATCCAGTACAATAGTCCTTAAAGCAATTAGCTCATTTACACGCCATTCACTTAATGAACCCTAGGTTACATTAAATTATAAATCAATATACTCACCTGGTAGCAAATTCAACTCCAATAGTTGTTTTACTTTCTAATGTGAACTCATTTCTTGTAAATCGGGAAAGGAGATTACTTTTTCCTACGCCTGAATCTCCAATAAGTACCACTAGGAGTATAGTGGTTTTAATAGAGTTATAGTTAATAAATTATCTAATATTTCGTGTAAATGCTTAAAAATAGAATTAAAAATCTTATTCATAATTTAAATTGTATAAGAACCAAAAATTGATTGAAAAATTAAAAAAACAAGAAAATGCCATAAACATACTTTTAAAAAGATAGGCATAATCATCTGACAAATCTTGATACATTATGTGTGTACAGTTTAAGATCCTAAGAGTTTTTTATGCTTTATAAACTGAATCTTATTCAAACATTTATAGAATCTTGAAAATAGGCTTATAATTGAGTTTCCTTTTCTTTATTTCTATGATTCAACAGGTAAGCGTTATGACAACTATTCCTCATTAAAAAATTAATATTTTGTTTCACTTTTGTTATTTTGTTGAATTTTAGTTTTTTTAATGAATGATTTTTACAGTTTATTTTTATAATAATGTGAGTAAATTATCAAAAAAAATTGAATTAAGAAAAAAAAATTATAGTTGTTAGTTTGATGAAAAAAATATTTCAATGTAATTTTTTGAACAGAAAGAATTAGTATTAGAACCGAGTGAACCACTTTTATACTTTTCGCCCATCTCCAATCAATGGCCGCTTTGTTTATGAAACATATCTTTTACTCTTAAAAATGAACGCGGATACTTTGTATTGCTTATGTAGAAAACCTTATGAAGATAATCAATTTATGATTGAATGTGATGTGTGTAAAGAGTGGTTTCACGGAAAGTTAGTTTAAAAATATTTTTGTGCTTTGGGAACTATGTAGTTTTATTTAATCTTTTCTCTTATTTTTTAACAACTTATTTCTAGATGCGTCAATTTGAAAGAGGAATCTGCAGAAGATATTGAATTTTATCATTGTCCAACATGTCAAATCATGCATGGGCCTGTTGTTTGTGAGTTTCACAACATTTTATGTTTTCTATTTCAATACTTTCAATTAAAATTTCATTACTAAAGATAAGAAAAGAAAAATGCATCAAAGAAACAATAGCAAGTTTCTTGACAACAGTGAGAGTAAAGTAAATAGTTTTAAATTTATTAAAAGGGTTTTAATGGCTTATATGAACTTTCTAATTTATGTATTTTTTATATTTAAGACTGGATCATTGAAATTTTTGATGGAATTAAAGCAAAGAATTTTTCCAAGGTGATTTATTTTAAAATATACTTTATTTCATAAGTTATACACAAAATAATTAAATAATAATAAACACTTGACTCATTATACTCATTATGTTACTTTACAAAGTGCTGATACTATCCCTTTGATGAAGACCTCTAGCTACAACTTAACTAAAGAATTTTTTGAGAAGTGTGCCTTTGATTTACCCATCTTGATTCATGACAAGGGGGCTCTTGGCCTTAAATTGCCTCCACCTTCCTTCACGGTTCATCACATTGAAAACTTCATAGGTCTGTTATGTTCATGCTGTGATACAAAATACTGTGGTTTATTCAGCAAAATTGTAATTTTTTTGCAAAAACGACATTTATTTTTTATTTCAAGCATAAAATATTCTTTAGTTAGGATTTTTGTAATAACTTTAATAAAGATACTTTTTTTATTGAGCCTATGTATAGAAATTATTATTCAGTTTTGCTTATGTATACACTATCACACAAATGTTCCTAGTGATATTAATTTCTCAAAGATATAACAATGATAGGAAATGTTACTAGCGTTTTATAAACGCTTTATAAACGTTTTATAAATTTTAGTAAATTCTTGAATTTTTTCATCTTTTTATGTTTAATACTTTTAAATAAAAAGAATTTTATGAACTCAAAAAAGTATAGGTTTTTGCATACAAAATAAGACTAAAACTGCAATAACTAGTAAAAAAGACCCCAAGATTTAATTAATCAATTCATGTTTTTTCTCCCTTTTTATACTAATTAATTAATTGAATTTATTCTATAACCCATTTTTCTCTTACAAAAGAATAAGGAAAGACAAGGCTCATTAACTACATACTAAAATTGTTTATGAATTAAATGCTTCTATTAATGTTAAATGCAATAACCCATTAAACGACACAGGAGGAGACAAGGTAATAGACGTGATTGATGTAGCCAATCAGAAGAACTGCCAGATGACAATGAGCCAATGGAGTAACTATTACTACAACAAACATTTGCGCACCAAAATCTACAACGTCATCTCCTTGGAGTTCAGTAACACGAGGTACTATGGGTTAAATCATCAGTATCATTTTTTAACATTGTTGTTCATATAATAGATACAAGATCTATATAATAAATAATGATGCTTTTATTTATGCTAAATCCTTAGTATACATATGTATTATAAAGTTTAACTAAGTTTCAGCATTTTTAATTTTTTTATATGCCATGTCATTTAAAATTGTACACCATCATATAATACAATGCAATAAAATTTAAAATACATTATATAGCAATATATCACAATACAATGACGCTTAATGCCAATGTGATGTTAAAATACATTATTTTCTTTCCTGCCTAAAAATGATTGCTAAAAAATCAAAAAATTCTCATATTTTACTGAATATACAAGTTGCTTATTAAGTTATCCAGCTTTGGGTTTTTGTCGTGTAAAAGGTGTGATTTACAAAGCGCTAATAAATGTGCTTAAAATGTTGAAATAGATCTTGGATGAAAATTTCAAAATGATATATAATTTTCTGTTTCGTTTATAATTAATTGTAGGCTTTAGTTATAAAATGATAGATCTGCTTAATACATCTTCATTAACAAAGCAAAATTTAGGGTATTATTTCGATTACATTTAGTTATGTTTTTTATACTTGTAACTATATATAAACAACCTATATTTACATTATGTGACCTTATATTTGTTTGATAATATATATCCCCGTCTTATACATCATCCTATCTCTTGTATAGAGACCTATACAAAGCTCTCCATGTTTAGAAACATTAGCAATATAGTCATTTGTATTAAATAAGTTTTATCGAATGATAATACATGAAAACTTCTGATAGTCCCTCAGTAGTTTTCAAGTCGAAAATTAAATCAACGCAAACCCCTTTCAAAGCTTATGATAATATTCGAAGCCATTCACAATTTCAACTCACATCATCGAATAATGTATGAACAATTAATTACTCTAATAGTTTTTAATCTTGATTTGCACCATAAACAATTGTATCTGGGCTGCTCTGTTAAGTCTATTGGTGAGTTAACAAGTCTTCAGTACTATATATACCTATATAGTATTTTTCAAGGGCATATGTTCAAAATTGAATGAGAAATATATATGAATTTATATTAATTACATTTGAAATGCTTACGAAAATTATAATTCAGAAAATAATTTCAAATGCTCATTTCTATATTACTAACAACTCCTTCCAATAGTTAAATTTTTTTTCCATTATATTCATTCAAATAATCCATATAAACCATTTTCTATAATTTCTTCAACAAACCAATCTGACCATCCCAACTGTACCATTGTTGTTCCTGTGTATAATACTGCAGAGTCGTTATAGTTTGGGGCATAACTCTATTAGATACACAATATAATTAGGTATAAGCTATCCGCTTAGTTTCTGATGCATATATACTTACATACTGTTATGTTTAGTATCCTATATAAACTAAATTTGTGTGTTTATTCTATATTTCAACTTATAAAATTATACTTTATTCACTTGTATGATTCAAAAAAAAGCATATATGTATCAATGTTATTTGCATGAAACACACACACAAAAATTCAATTTGATCAAACACACAAGCTGATACAAACCGTCTGATTAATCACATCAGATTAGCAGACGTGGTATCCCCTCCCTCCATCATACATGACATCTCATGGGTCGACAAATACTGGCCCAAGCACCACCCATCCTGCTCCCAGTACCCTCCAAAGCCTTTCATACAGAGGTTTGTGTTCAAAACTATCATCATTGTCTGTTTCCATGTTAGCATGGGTTTGATTAGTAGTTTACTATTGGTGTTAATAGTATTATCAGTTTATTGATATATGTCATTTTTATTATTATCTGTTTTTAAATAATATTATTACGAACGTATTAATATTGTAATATTCCTTTTTGTGCAAAAATAATATTTAAATATTGTTGTTTTATAATCATAGTTTGTCTTTATGGCGATTGAAAGCGAACTGAAAAAAACTCCATTGATTTGCAATATTATCGTTATTAACCTTCAGTTTGTTTCTTTACTTGAGAACTCTTATATTAAAATCTGTTTCATCATTTGCTCTTTTCAATGGAGAATTATTGTGTTTGTTTCATGAGCGTTACTGGTGTGGTGGCTGGTTGAAAGGGTTTCATAGAGGTTAAATATTAAGATACTGGTTATAGATTTGTATATTCAAAAATTTTTAGAGCGAACTCATTAATTTTGTTTGAATATGCAAAAACGCTATTGATCTTGAGCTATAAATGTTTCATCTTTTTGTCATTCATTTAATAAAAATTTCTCAAAAAATTTATTATAAAATTTGAAATTATCTAATACTAATAATAATTATTATTATTATCATTTTTATTATTATCCTGGATGTGGAGGCTGCAGGCAATGGGTACACAAAAAATGCAGCGGCATAAAGGCCCTCTAACTTCGGATCTCAACTTCCGATGCGCTCGTTGCCTTGGTACAGCACGGCCTGTTGATGGGAGATTAGTAAAGGAAGAGATGATTATTGATGAAAAACTGGACATTGTCCCAGAGTTCTGCTATTTTGGAGATATGTTATCTGCAGGTGGTGGATGTGAGCTTGCTTCAATAACACGTTGTAAGTGTGCCTGGGCTAAATTTCGCCAACTTCTTCCACTGCTTGCTAATCGTCATTTATCATTATTGACCAGAGGCCGTGTCTATTCAACCTGTATCAGAAGAGCTATGTTACATGCTGCTGAAACATGGCCCGTAACAGTTTCCATATTGAACCGCCTTAGACGAAATGACCTTGCCATGATTCGCTGGATGTGCAACATCAAAACGAATGATAACGTTTGCTCTCACTCACTCCTTTCAAAACTTGGCATTCGGGATGTTGAGGTAGTTCTTCGTACAAGCAGGATGAGGTGGTTTGGACATGTAGAGCGTAGCGTGGGTTGGATTTCTCAGGTGCGAAAGTTGGATTTAGATATTTGCAAGAAGCCTGGTAGGCCCAAAAAGACTTGGAATGAGCTCATATTGAATGATAAAAGAAAGCTAAACATGGTTTGTGCGGATCCACTCGATCGCTCCGAATGGAAAGGCCGACTTCGAGATAGAACTTTCAAAAAGCCCAACCCTTGGTAAAGGAAAACGGGCTATAAAAAGGATTTGATTGATTGATTGATTATTCTAATGTTGTTTGATATGATTGCGCAACTCTGTTTACAGAGCTATTTCAATATTAAGTTATACGCTTCAAAATGGCCATCGCTTATGATCGTAACCGTTGAAATATACGGTTATGGCTAGTGATTTAATTCCGTGAACTGTGATGTATATAACAACCTTATTAACCATGTAAATACTAATCGGGTTTGTTATGCACTGTCAAAACTATAACGATGACGACTAGTTGATATTGATACAATTATTAAAATAATTAACTGAGTTCAAGTTATGATATAATTAATCTTTTACAAGTAATAATTTAATTAAACCTATACAAGTACTAGTCTAATTAACTACATACAGACTTTGCTTTAAACAAGCATTCAAAACCCAATAAAAGCAGCTACATGAACACTAATCCAAACATTAATGCAAAAATAAAAGCCACTAAGCTCCATCACAAACACATGAAGGTACTGCTTGATGGGTGTGCAAGACAGCTTTACTGACTTCCACGTCGACTTTGGTGGCACCTGTGTGTGGTATCACATCTTCGAGGTGGGTCCCTGTTGTTTTAAGGGATAGTGATGGGGGTGTTGGGGCATATAATTAGATCATTTATTTTTTAATAAATATCATATGTAGTATTTCAAAAATTTTGTTCAAATTTTAGTCAAAAATTGGCTATAAATACATTTGATACAAATTTATTTTTTGATATAATAATAAGAATAAATAATAATTATAATAATACCATCATTAAATGGAAACCTACCACACAGGGAGAGAAGATATTCTACCTGATAAAGCCCACAGCTGCCAACCTGGTGCTGTATGAGAGGTGGTTGTCATCCTCCAACCAGTTTGAAACATTCTTCGCTGATCAAGTTGATACCTGCTACATGTTAGTCATCACTAGGAGGATGATAATAATAGCTATAATAATAATAATAAAAGAAAAAGAAAAAATAGATAAATGCCAAGAATTGGCCAGAGAATTATCCAGGTTATGGAAGGCGAAAACAACAGTAATTCCGGTAGTAATAGGTGCTTTAGGAACAATGAAAAATAAATTAACTAATTTTCTTAAACTCATTGGTGTAAATATATCATTTAAAACAATGCAAAAATTAGCCTTACTTGGTAGTGGTTTTATTTTGAGAAAAGTGCTGGTAAGGAGTCAATAAAATTAGTTTTTGGTCACCCTAGGCTTTTGAAAAAAGCTCGGTACCAAACTCATAACCGGCTTAGCCGTGAGAAAGTAGTAATAATAATAAAGTAGTCTGTAATTTATTGGTTGACGTCTTCAAATTAATACCGTTCAATGCCTTATAATTCTTCCCATTGTTTTTGATTGCGTTTTGCATTATATAATTTAACGCTGATCACAGCCCTCACCATCACACAGGGCAAGCATCAAGCAAGGGGAAACGATCTTGATACCAACTGGGTGGATTCATGCTGTCTTCACCCCTGTAGACTCCATCGTTTTCGGTGGAAACTTTCTCACAGATCACAATGTCGCCACACAACTCAAGTACTTTTGTTGTGATAAGTAGTGGTGATGATGGTTGAAATAGATAGAGAATTACTTGATAATTGTTGGTAGTTTTGATGTGTTATTAGTTGATTAAGTTGCCTACAGTGTAATGTCCATTAAAGTTTTTTATTTGTTTTAGTGGTGTGTATCTAATTAATATTAATGATGATAATGTATATAGATAATTTTCAATATTGATAATATAGATAGAATATACCATTCCTATTATAAGTATGAATCTCATGGTAATCTAATTGATAAAGAATAAACGATGAACTCAACTTATTTCAGATAATATAAACTATATTTGGTTACGCTGCTGTGCATTTTCTAAATATATGATGTTAAGTTGTACCGAACACACCTCTGCAGTTTAAGACTGGTTTTTACTTATACCTTCAGTTAATTAATTAAGATAGTTACAAATAATAAGCATTAAAAATATGTATTTAGAAACGTTGAGAATAAAAAATAGTTATAAACAAGCGTTGAAAATAAAAAAAACAGTTATTAACGAACGCTAAAAAAACGGACACAAACGCACGTCAGGGTGTACGAGATAGAGAGAAGAGTGCGCACAGAACACAGATTCATGTACCCGAGCTTCGAGAGCATGCACTGGTATGCTGCTGTGCACTTCCATGGCCTGCTTTCAGGTTGATTTAATGCATATTTGGGGGTTAGAGTGATGTTAATAGAAATAATATTAGCAATAATAATATCAATAATGGTAAGTAAAAATGACAAAATAATATCTATTCATATCTTTTTCTATCTATGTAGTTTCAAGGAAAGGAACGCTGTAGCCTGGTTATTTAGCAGTCATTTCGTTAGTTATTTCCTTTGAATAAGGAAGTCTTTCATGAGAGAAGAATGGTTTAGTTGTTGTTATTTTTGACAGCATTTTCAATGATTTTTGGAATGTGTTATAATGATAAGTAATAACTAAGAATTATAAAATGAAGGCTAAATACATAGCATTTTCGTTTTTTTATTTGTTACAAGATTGTTTAAAGGCGTCTTATGTATATATTTTTCTCAATTATTTTGTTGATTTAATTTCAGAAAGAGTGAAATTTTTAACACTCATTTTCAAAAACCACAAAATTATAATCTACAATAACTTCAATCATATCATCTAACAAAACTATCACATACAACCGCCTGTCCACTCCACACAGACCTGAACGACCGTTGCATGGAAGTAGATGAGAGGCTGGCAGTGGGTATCAAGGCACTTATCACTGCACTCAAGTCGTGGTCTTCTCCCAGAGATACCTCTGTAAGATTTGTCTGTCCATTGTTTTTGTATAAAATTTTATATCTGAAAAAATTTGCTCATTTCAAAAATAAATTTTTTGTGTTATCTGGTGATCATAAACAGTAAAAAATCTAACAAATATTTAACAAACAAGCAAATTAAATAACTAGTTAACTACCTAACCAACTAACCTTCGTACTCTTCTAATTTACTATATAATTCATAGGAAAATACTTTGATCGGCCCAATCTACCATTTTTATATAAAAACTGCTAAAACCGAATTTAAACCTAAAATAACCGATTTATTAATCTAATGAAATCACGATATAGAACCTAAAACAATTAGTAAGGAATTTCAGTTAAATTAAGAACCTGACCAATGAAATAACAGTTGAAACTAGTTTAAAAAATTCAGAATGATTCATTTATTTTGGAAAGCTTCACATATTCAACTAGATATAAGGTTTCAATTAAAAATATTAATTTATTATCGGTTTTTTATTTATATCCCATAATTTTTTGTTCTTCGATCAGCTGATTAATTATATCGGGTCCAAAAGACCGATCAGCCTTACTAACCACACTTTCGACTCACCGCCAGGGTACCCATGACGACGTACCTTCATGCAAGTGCACCCCCATCAATCCCACCTTTCTTCTCAGAGACCTGCACAAATTACTCAAAACCACTGCTGTATGCCTCGTTGTTGCTGTATTAGTATTTATATTTGTATATATTATTAGTATATGTTAGTAGTATTTTAGTATCACATAATTGTTAGTATATTTCCAGTAACATATATTATCTATGGTGTTTGTGTTGTTGTTTGTGTACGTTTTCCAGTATTATTTAGTGGTTTTTTAGGGAATAATTCGTGTCTCCTTGTTGTTTGATAACTATTTTGTATCTTTATACTTCCTAGCTTTCTTCATCATCATATCAATTGTTTATAATGTTCTACAGCCTTTCTTGAATAAACTGACCAAGGGAGCTAAAGATTACACCAAGAAATCCACTGTATGTTTAACATTACATCATGGATATTTGCTAGCATCAATGTATCACAATAACAATATTATATCTGACTACTGAATACGTGCCAGTAATTAGTGTGAAAGTAATAAGTAGAAAATCTAAGCATTTAATGATAAATAAATAAAGTTTCGAAAAAAATATTGAATACTTTTCGAAATTTCTAAAGATCAAATCAAAACAGACATCGAATTACTTTAATTATCGTCAACTTGTAAGCATAAACCATTATAAAACCGTTAAAATGGTCTTATGCATCCCCCATAGAGTGATCACTACAAAGTTAACTACCGAGCTAACAATTCCTCTCTCAGATTGCGTGTCAATACTAGGTGATTTAATATGTGTGTTTGTTCATGCGTGTGTTTGTGTGTGTGTGTGTGCGTGTGCGTGTGTGTGTGTGTGTGTGTGTGTGTGTGTGTGTGTGTGTGTGTGTGTGTGTGTGTGTGTGTGTGTGTGTGTGTGTGTGTGTGTGTGTGTATTTGTGTGTGTAGAAAGACTATGTGGTGTTGTATATGTATATATTACTAAGAAACAATAGTTTATGAAGGCTAACGCTAGGTATGCTTTGAACCTTGGTGAAAAAATCTTATACCAATTTTTTTATATATCAATAAATATTATTTTATTATGAAAAATAATAATTAATAATAACAATAATTGTTATTTTTATGATAATTTAATTTAATTTTTATATAATATATGTTTCTAAAAACTTTTCAGTCATTTGAATTCGTCAAGCCTTCATAAGACTGAAAGGTGATAAATGCTATATTTCATTAATTAAACTAATATTCCAAAGATTATAACAAAACATTTAGTTTATATGTTCTACTAAACCTTATTAAACCACCGTTTTCTCTGTTCTCTTTTATTTCTCTATAAATTTATGCTTAATTTTATTTATTTCCATCATAATGATACTCTGCGTGCACGATATTTTCAACACACGCAATCATCAAGGTACGAAGATGATGATGAAGACGAGGATGATGGCCATCTGGTGGTCGACGAAAGAGCCAGAGCTTATTCCAAAAATAACAGTTTGTTATTAATATATTCTGCTTTAAATAGTTTTTTAAGGTAATTTAGTTTCACCGATATATGTTTTTAAAAGTATTTTTAATATTTTGTGCATAACAATTCACATTCGTTGATATAAAATGAATTCAATTGGTTGAATAATAAAATCACCAACTTCTCCATTATATCATATAAATCAATAATAACTAGTTTATTATTAACTTGAACATCTATCAAATACCTTTCCACAACAGGCTACCACCACCAAAACCCATCCATATCCCACTTGTTACATGCTTCTGGGTACGATTCCAAAGGGGATAAGTATGTGGGCTTGATGCATTATTGTTGCTATCATTATTATAATCCCCAATATTACTAATTTCATCGCCATATAATAAATTCATTAATCGACTCATTCAGTTATTCATAATAAAATCATTGTTATCATTTTTTCCGTTAATTATTATCAGCTAAAAACCATTATAATCTTTCAAAGGCATGTTTTGTATTAATTCATAATGTATTAAAGCAATACTAATGATTTATTCGAACTTTATTTAGCCTTGACTAAGACATTATCAAGAAGTCGTTATTCATAAGTAAACTATTAAAAAACGTTAACCTATCAATATTTCATGAATTTTGTTTAATAAACACTCTGACATTTTTTCATAACATTGACTTACCAATGAGTGCTTAGCCTAACTATTGTAATGTGTCTACAGTATGAGAGACGCTATACAAGGAATGTTAACGATGAGTCAGATGGATCCCAGCAACTACCAGAACAAGAAATACAGCCAAAAACAGAAGTATTACTCAGATGATATTGAAGAAGAGTTGAACTCATGTTATAAGGATGATAATTTTGGTGAGTTTCAATGAGTTTTGACGTTGGGGTTTGAATGGTTTTTATCTTTGCTCCTAGGATCAGTTAAAACTTTTAAAAATACATAAGGATAATTATTAAGTTATTTTCTTGTTTTCTTATTGATACATCATTTATTTAATATTATACTGCAGTTTAATTGCACAACATCAATGCTATCAATCGGCAGTGTATCCTTCAGTGGCAAGCTCTGACAGTGATGATGGTAAGGTGGGCAAGAAGGAGCCCAAGGATGAGGCATGGAATCCCAAAGGAGGTTGCTGGCTACAATTTCAAATATTAATCATTATTCATGGTAAGATATTCATTTCGAAATCAAATTTTTTTATGGTTTCTGAGATATTATTTTTTTGTGTGTTAATGATTTTGGAAATGTGAACCTTTACAGCTTCAAGACATTCTCGCAAGTCATTATCGACAAGGTCAAGCAGGACGAATGGTCTCAATAGGAGGGGGGAAGCTGACCACAGTGCCAAAAAAGAGGTACCTTAAATATTAAACCAATTTTTTAAATGTAACTAAAGTTTATTATTATTATTTTACATGTATAAAGTTTTCGTTAGTTAAAGTAGCATTCTTTAATAATAAAAATATTCAAAAAATTAGCCTGCTAACGTTTTATTATAAGGGTAAGTTTATCGAAAACTAACTTTTCTGCTTTCTATAATTGTATTTGGAAAGCTTTATATAATCAACGTGATATCTTCGAAAAATTAGTTTTTTTAAAATACCTTAAGATGTCTCTAAAACGTTATAAATTATATAAGTTTAGTTTTTGTATGTAATCTTCTGAGATAATGAAAACGAAATATAATTACAAAATTATTTAAAAATGTAGGTTATAATTACGAAAATCTTTTCAGTTTTTATCGATACCTATATATCGTATTATAATCGGCTTATGGATATCTTATGTTTTCCAACAGTTCGCCAGTAACGAAAACACATCGGATGCCTTCGACTACAACGACACACATCAAGACAGGCAGCAACTTTCATACCAACAAGCCCTCTTACAAACTATCCATGACATGCACAACTACAGTAACACTAGTTTCTATTATAACAAGCCCTCCGAACATCAAGATGCTGATGATGACGACGATGATTATGACGAAGGCAAGTTTTCATAGAACATAGTAATTGTGTATTATATATTTTGGTAGTACCTGATGAGGATTATCTTATAAATAATAAAGCTTTTGAACAAACTTCTGAACTTTTTATATTTTACTACATTATTTGTATGCCGATACGTTGCTCATGTTTCATCATCTTTATTTGTCACATGTCAACAACTTTTGAGCTTTCAATCTATATCCGATGTTCAACATTCTTATAGAGGACGATGATGACGTTGAAATCATCCCCAAGAAAAAGCAAATCAACTTTATTCCTCAAAAAAGTTTGTTCAGTAGTTCCAAAAGACAATTCAATAAACTTTAATTTTTTAATCTGATTAAATGCTTAGGAAGTAAAACTGATAAAATTTATTGACCGAGCATAAATAATCGCTTGTTGATTACAGAAGTCCGAAGCAAAAAGACTCCGAGTACTGCGAGACAACGACTCGCTCATAAACTTAAGTTAAACAGAGATTGTTACTAAAGCCCATCACAGTTGTTTAGTTTAAATTCTTTATTATACATTAAATTGTTTATATAGTCTTATTTTGCTGGTAGTGAATAAAAAATGACGATGCTTTTATTTAATAAAGCTATAAAACCATTGACATACAAAACATTAACGTGTCGACGACTAACCCAATACATAACTAAACTAAAGTATTATTTTCTTGATAACACGTTATAACTGTTTAAAATATAGTGCACGATGAAGATTGTATACAAAAAATTCATTTATAATACGACGATGGTTTAGAAAAGAATACTTTATATACACTTTAGATAGACTTAACTACATTAATCCTGCATTTCTTCGAGGATTTCATGAGGATTGAGGATACCAGGCACTGACATCTGTGCCTTCCTTTTCTCTTCTTGAGCCTTCAAGATGGCAGCCTCCCTCTCCTCGAGGAATAACCCTGTGTTGTCGTCCCCTGCAAACTCCTGTTGTCGTTATGTAACCGATCATCATCTAGCATTTTACGATTTAGCTTCATTCCTACATATTGAAGGTAAATTTATAGAAATAGTCACTAATAATAATGTATGAAATAATAAAATGATGTACCCTGATCTGAACAATGAAGTCTCTGAGATGCTCCTTGAATTGAGGGACATCCTGGTTGAAGCTGAACAAGCCTTCAATGAACACCTTAATTTGCGGACTGTCGTGATGTTGTAATAGCAATGTAATAATTAGAGACCATAAACAATTATTAAAAAGGATTTGAATATTTAAATGTTGAAGTACACATTTAAATTCTTTAAATATTTCACACTTGTAGAATAAAAGCTCTAAAAAGAAATACATTTTTGATAAAAATATTTTCAAAAAAAGAATAAAATAAAAATAAATTGCTAACTCATTGAGATGTGGAAAAGCGTTTTTGAGGAGATTGGCAAGGAACTCCTGCACATAGGGCATGTTTTGCATGGGGCCTATTGAAGGAGACAGAGGTACTGTGATCTTGTTCATCTCCACCAAGCTGAACATGAAAGCCAGGATCGTGGCATGCATCATCAGGCCTAGTGACAACGTATCCACCATTAAGCAAAACAATATATTACCTTTCATGAAAACTTGGGTCTGATGATGAAAATAAATTTACCAGCGGAATGGGAAGAATCAGTGACGACAGAAAAGACATGTTGAAGGATATCAGTGTAATATGTTTGATAAAAGCTTTGTGCTGCAGCGTCATTTTGACTGACACTCTGTAGCATCTCATATAAGATACTCAAACCAGTGTCAGCCACATTTCTCATGGTGTGTTTGAAACCCCAAATGACTGAGTCTAAGACCAATTTGAATTGGGTGGGTGGAATGGCTAGGAAGGCAAGGAAGCAATGCGAGTTGACAGCTTGGAGAAGAAGGAAAAAGTTGGTTCGATGTTCGGGGTACTCCTCAAAGTTCTTGTTTATCATGTTGAGGGTGCATTCAAATACAGCATCGAATATTTGAGGCACCTCTTTAGTGATGTGACCCCCTAATTTGTTGACAATGGTAGCCATGGTACTTAGCACTTCAGGCTCCCTGGCTGATGGAACGTTGCGTTTGTAATCAAGTAACACCGCATCCAACAATGGAGGAACAAAGTTGTCTGCCACCTTGATAATAAATATATTTATGAAACAGTTACAAATAAATGTATCTTAACACCAGCAAAAACCCCAAAAAACATAGCTAAAACTTTTTTTACTGTTGAAAAATGTAACAAAATATCTCTGAAAAACAAAAAACTTTCAACCCACCACTTGAGGGTCTTCACAACGAGTGACCCATGATGATATCAACTTGAGGGTCTCCTTCTTTATCGTCCTCATACTCTTTATCAATGGCTGTTTAGTTACCATTTCTCCATTGCTGGCTATAGCACTTGATACATTCTCACTCATCACTTTATAGACATTCAGCATGTCCAAGTAGATGCGACCAAGCTGCAAGTGAGCATCAGAGTATATTAATACACATATTTGACTGAACATATATGCCTACAATTTTATCATATTTAAATGTATTATCAAATATAATTAGAAACAATTATTAAATAGACTTGAACTGATAATATATTAATAGAGGTATACAACAGATAGGACATTACTTGTCCAATGAATGGATGTCCTAGAGCCTTGCAAGCTCGTACATTGGTCTTGAGGATGTTAGCTAAGTGCTTTACTGTTTCAGGGTCTTTGAGCACTTCAACATCCTGCAAACATTAGATCAATATTCAAATGCGCTTTTCTGATATTTATGTTGAGGTATTATCATGTGAATATAGAATGTAAAAGTTGATGATAGAATAGATTTAAATAAACCAACACTTGATGCCTTGAGAATAATTCTGTCCCACACATCATTTGGTAAATTCATGTACCTATAGATAAAAATATATATATAAGACTAAAAACAAACCATTATAGATACCGTTTTTTGATTGGTTCTAATTCACTATATAAAACCAACCATATCCTAATGAATATTAGTCAATTCCCCAATGATAGTAAGGGCCCAATCATGATCATGATGAAAGCAACTTAGGCAAAAAATGTCAACAAGAAGTAATAAAAATAGATAACTAGTTACCTGAATATGAGCTTTTCTTGAGTTTGTTGGTCAGTTTGAGCACTTATCATGTAGCCTACAGCTTCAAAAAATATGTGCACCTGGGTGGGTGGACCATGGTGGATTCAATATAGAATATATAATGGTCCAACCCATGCTAGAATAGAAACGCACATAAAACAATGATGAATGGACAAACTAAAAAGGCTTTCAACAAACTGAACACAAAAAACAGAAATTCTAAAGAAATAGGCCCACAATGCCACCATGATATCCTCTTAAACAACCATCATTTCAACACACCTGTTGAGGCTGTAGATCACAGATGATGGAGTTGATGTTATTGAAGATCTCATTGATGAATGGTACAGTCTCTCCGACTTGCACCTGAACAAAGTGCCGTCTGCACTTCTGGGCTATCTTGATGAATGTATCACATGCCATGTCTTGTACCCCATCATGGGTTTCGTGCATGAATTCAAAAAGCTTGTTCACTACTGTCTTTAAAAACCTTGGGGTAAGAATGTTTTGATGTAGTTTTTGTATGGGGTATTATCATTAAGGTTTAACATATGTACTTTCAAGCAATAGCCAAGTGAAAAACATGTTTAATTTCAATCTTATACTTCAAGTGGTTTAAACGTCGCTAAGCTAGGTGATTCAAGTGGTGTTGAAAAAGTATCAAGTCACAAATATATACATGTAACTGATGTCTATAATAGAAGCTACCAATACTAAGCATTATAATGGTAAAAACATAAATAGCACTAATACATACCTCCAATGAGCCCTGAGAAATCGAGGATACTGGCCAACAACGTACATGATATTAGATGCAATTATTGCCTTGTTATCCTTGCCTCTCTTCTGCTCACACAATCCTAGTAGCTCTTTGATAACAGTAACCAAGAATCTCTTTTCATCTTCTTCGTGCATAGCTCCACTGATTGAGCCGATAGCCCAACATAAGGTGTTCAGATTCTTCCAAGACCATTCTGTACCATTTACTTGATTTCGAAGTTTTTCAGTCATTATGGTTTCAGTGTCCATATAGTCAAGATGGGTTAAATAAACCAATGTTTCTCTCATGGTTTTGTACATATTAATGGAATCTGTATCCTTCATAAACTCTCTCACCACTTCACCCTGATCATTCTCCACAACCAACACTTCCTCTGGTTTCATCATTCGAGAGATCATTATACGCCTGACTTTACTAATGATTGGCTGGAAGTATGCTCGTCGAGGGTGAGCTTCTGTGGATTTGTTTCTGATGTTGAAGAATAGTGGATTGATTGGACTGTAGGGTATTTCTTTATATAAATCTGCAGCTAAAACATTCCAATACTCCAAACATATTTTGAAAATCTCTGTTTCTTCTACTTCAGATATTAAAACTAAATAGGTGAGAGCCTGAAAAAGGAGAAAAGACAAAATTATAAATTAAACTATTTTTCAATAAAAAAAAGACTTATACAGTTGAGATGAATGAAAATGTATACAAAAGCATATAATCAAACATTTTGAAGAGGTTCCTGCAGGTCATTGTTGCTCTCAAGGAGTTTACCATGCTCCTTGAGGAAGGTGCAGTAGAAGAGACTAAGGTTTTGAATGAAGTTCTGTTCAACATCACTGCCTGTACGATAGGCTTCTTTAATGTTGGCTTCAAGGGGAAGCATGGTTTTGAGTTGTTGAGTGGTGGTGCTAAACATGGTGCAAAACTGTTCATCATATTGACTGCCTTGAACTGCAGCAATTTCTGTTAATGCTTTGAATGTGACATTTCTGAATAAGGGCACATTGAGAAACTTGAAAACAAGAGTCGATACAAGGTTGGTTTCAAATATGAAGCCCAATGGAATCCAATTGAGAAATGGCAATAATGTTTCAAGTGTTGTACCAACCAACGAAGCATTTTGAGATCTTTCTAAGACATATTGGCACAAATCAAAAATCTTTGCGAATTCTGAACACATGCTTTCTTTCAAATGTCTAACTTTGCTTTGGGTCATTTGGCCACTAGAAAAGTCAAAAAACTCTTCACTCAATAATTTCAAAATGACCATATTGTTTTGACAGAGAGATTCATTAGTTTTACTGGCTCCCACTATGTCACCAATGAAGTTGTTCCAATTATGGGGCCATTCATATTTTAAGATCTGAAGATTTGTATAAAGAACCTCATAAAATAAAGTATGATAATGAATGTTTATAAAACACATCATATACATTAGTAAAATCATATGAATGTTCAACCTGAACAAGAATCATATTAAGTTTTCCTAGATAAACTTTTTCAGCTTCTGCAAGAGCAGCATCAGATGATGTTTTAATAATCAAAGAAACAATGTATTTGCGAATGCCTTGGCATTGTGGACGAGGAAGTACTTTCCATCGAACTTTAATAACATTTTCAAGAATTTGAAGAGCATAATATTTAGTTTGTTGATTACTAGAAAACTCTAAAATGGTGTCAACTCTGGTCCAAGCATCTGGATGCTCTTTGAATGAAGTCAATATTTCTTGGGCCACTCTTTGCTAATGAAATTGTAAAGTATACATAAATTCATTTGATAAATACATGATGATTATGAAAAAAGTAACAAACCTGTTGCCCTACTCCAGCGTACATACAATTAATAATCTGATCAAGGAGTTGGATGTCAAACTTCTGGTTGAAATCCAACAATTTCGAAGCTTGCTCAGTAAGAGTTGATGCATCCATTCCAGCTTCAAAGGCAGGCATCGAGACGATTGATTTTTAGTTTCTGTCGATTAATGAAATATTTTATAAGTATTTAAAATTGTATAACTTTTGAAAACTTGATCTAGTTTTTTTGAAATTAAGACACAATATCATTGAAGGAACAATGCAAAATTGGAACTAAGATTCAAAAATTTAGTCACTATTCGAAGCGGGAATTTGAAATTTTTCATAAAAATAAAATTTAAGCATTTTTACATGCATTAAAATGGTTAAAAATGAGAATACCGTAAAAGTTTCAATTTCTTTCGACAGAAGAAGCAGACTCGTAACCGGTTATATCTGGATTTGAGAAAGCCGTGGTAGATAAAAAGTGAATTTAAATGTAAAAATAGATGGCTAAAATAATAAATACATAATACAAATTTTAAAATTGACTTTGAATTTATTAAGTGTTTTTAATTCAAAATTTAATTAATTTACACTAAAAAATAAAATAAAGATTTTGTTTAACATATTTGACTAAAAATAAGAAAAAATAGAAACCCATTTATTATTAATTATATCCTCACTATTAAAAAATCGCAGTTTTATACTACACGTTTTTTCATTTCTAAAAAATGAAACATTAAATTTTAAGTTTCAAAAGAATAACAGATTTTTTAAAACGATATTTTCGAAGCCAATTCTCTTTTTTGTGTGAAGTTGAGAGTAATTTTTCGGTAAAAACCCAAAAAGTAAAAAAATGACAGAAAACCAAAAATATATTTCAAACTCCAGATTCTATAGGTAGCATAACAATTTCCGAACCATGTCTAAACTAGGTAGAAACGTGCTTCATGCATGATCAAGTTTTGGTTTTCAACTCACAAAAAAGTACAAAAAAACATTTGTTAACAGTAACAAAAAAAAAATTCTTTAGACCCCCGTCTTTACCATGCATGGTCACGAATAGTCTTTCTATCTCAACAATGTTTCTATTGGTCAACAAGTTGAACTCATATTTACATGTTAAAAATTATCTCTTAAAAATTATACAATCCAAATGAATTTTGGCCTACAGCAAGAGATTATGAACTTTATGATTAACTAAACTAGCCTTTTAACAAAAACGATTTGAATCAAACACTGAATAATAACACGAAGATTTTCGTAAGTTGAACTCACAATATCAAGTATACTTGATAATGTAAGTTCAACTTACGAAAAGCTTCGTTTTATTATTCAGTTAATAAAAGTGTTTGATTCAAATCGTTTAGATTATGATCTCTTTCTTTGTGTAGTATGCTGTGTAAATTATAAATTTTTTTAATATGTAATCGTACTTAGGATTTACCTGAACTTGAAATTTGGTTGGAATACTAAAAGAAATTTATGAAGAAAATTTTCGATTTGTATAATTAAAATTTTTGATAATTTTTAAAAAATTAGATTTAAAATTCTTTTAAAAACTTTAAAATATTTTAAAATCGATTTGAACGTAAAACATCTTTTTGCACAAGAGGTTGAAGCGTAAGGATTCCAGTTTACGACAGTTTTTTTCAATGACCAAGCTATCGCAAACAACAATTTTATTGCAACTTACGTTGGTTAGCTTTATAAAAAAGAGAGAAAATAATGACGATAACTGTTTCTATAATTTTAAATGGAAATTAATATTTCTTTTAATTTTATTAATTATTTTTCCAAAGAAACATTAGATGTTATTTAAATAAGGTAATCCCATAATGATAATACAATCGATGCTTTGATTGAATGGGACATGCCGGTTTCGATGTATGAGTGCTTTAAGTTTTGGGGTCTTTAAATATTGACCATTTGTATCAAGATGTTCTGAATAATTGAGGTGGTGTAGGGCTGATTGGCAAGGGTTTAAACACACATCTTTGAAGTTCAAATATACTTATTTACATTTTTATTTCAATCAAATATTTTTCTTATTGCTAAATCGTTCATTTTTGGAAGAAAAAATTTAGTTTTATTTAGCCATGAAAAGTTTATTCTTATGAGTATTAGGACACTAAAGATTTTCATTGAATAAATATATTTTTTCTATTTTAAAAATTTTTCATTTTTATTTTTTTCATTTTCAAAAAAAATTTTTTTTTCAGTTTCTTTAATTTATTTTTCAACTAATTTCCAAACTCTTGGCAATGCTTTTTTCGTAACATTCAAAGTCAATGCAAATTTTGCATAAGTTTCGTTCTTCATCTCAAATTCAACGCTTTTCAGATATCCCTATCGTTCGTGAAGCTTTTGAAACCCAAAGGTTTCAGATAGGTTGCAAGACTATTTGACAAATGTTTCACTTTTTCATTTCACATAAATTTCAATGTTAAATTTTTAAAAGCCTTTTTTGCTTAAAGTTTTCATTACTAAATTGATTTTTAAAATGGTGAAAGTTTTTTTAAAATTGAAGGCAAAAGCAAATACGAAATATCGATTCTCTAATCCAATTTTCAACAACCATCTCATTTTCATAACTCACAAAGCCCGCATTTTTCTGAAATGATTTTACTTGAATACCTCTCACCTGTAGCATCTCATCATTGCTTTCTTTGGGCTTAGATTCACCTAGGTTGTTATAGTAAGGATATGTATGAACTTTTAAATGTAATTTCATATAGTAAAAATTTATTTGAGCCCAATATCAACACGATCGATTATTGGCACAGATAAAACTCATAAAACAAGACTATAAATTTCACACAATATAAATTATTAGTTTCATGATGAAATTTGAATAAACACTAAATAAAGTTTTAAAAGCAACAAGAAATAATAATATGAATATTGCCTAAACATTTGAAGCATTAAACAGAAGCCCAGTTAGTGTAGTTGATCATCTCAAAATGCTGGCCTTCAAAATCCATTGTATACAACATTTAAGCAACATCTAACCATCATCCCAGTATTGATTTCAATGTTCATTTCCTCATTATACCCATAATCAATTCAAATATTAATATTGTCAACCGCAAATAAACAAATTAGGCACTCATTGAAAACTTCTATCAAAAATGCCTATAACAAACATTTCTTGTATCTTAACTTAGAGTATATTACTTTAATAAAAATAAAACGAGAAAAACTTGAAGCGTATGACATCAAATTATGAAACCTAAATTAGAGGATCATGTAAAGATCAAGTCGCTACTTTTTTTGTTTTCAATTCACTTTAAATGAAGAATCAACCTTTCGAAAATTAATTTTTAGCCAAAGATGCTTTCAAGAAAATCCCTGCAAACGACGAAGAAAAGCTCAAAATCAATTTAGAGCTTTGGGCATTTGAAATCTTATGACATCTTATTTTTGGAGCTTCATTAGTTTTCAAAAAGAAATTAACAATATCACTTGTTTTTTATTTTACTTAAGTTAATATATAATTTCTAGTAAATAATTACAACTTCAAAAATGAGACTAAGATTTCCTTTACAGACGGCTCTAAACTCTCGCCAATAAAAACTCTCAAAAAAATTGTAGGTTCAAATTCAAAGACTTCATTCTAACTATAAAATATAATAAATGCTAAGAAACAAATTGTTGACATATAGGTTCAACTTAAAGTAATCTTTAAATTTAAACATTTCATAATACACAGCTATTTGGTCACCTATGTTTCTTGTTTGAGCTAGTTTAGCTTCTGAAACAGAGATATTACATACTGTATGGTAAAAAGGCAATATTCATGCAGTTCTATGTAGAAAACTTGTTTTCCCCTTAATTAATTATTTATTATGACAATTTCAATTGGTAATAGTTTACGAGAGTGATTCCTTTTTTCTTGAGATTTTTTCTAGCATATGTATAACGATATTCAAATAGATCCATTCTCATTGGAATGATCTTGAAAATTGTTAAAAACCGGATTCATCGTGCCATAATATATGCAGAAACTTCTAACGTAGCGCCCTACAATAAAGATTAAGTCAAGTTAGAAATTTTCAAAAATTAAAATAAGCAAACGTTTAAAAATTTTTTTATACATCACAGCGAAGAACATGCTTGATAATCATTTCATTAATGTCAGCATCTTTCCCTTTTTCAAAGGGTTTCTTTTCAAGTTCTAACCATTTCTCTCTATTTCACCTTGTCGTAGGCATCTTCAAAACCTAACCCAAGCCCACGACCAAGCTTTTCCATCATAATTTTCCAAACTAACCTTGCCCTTCCTCTTCGTCTACTACCTTCAATCTCAAACATCTATGCCTGCTTAACACATTCACCATCCCCTTTTTTTACAACATGACTCAGCCATCTCAAACTCCTTTGTCTCACTTCTTTAACAATCGTACTAACCAACCCCAATCTAATCTTCAACTCTTTTTTACTCACACCATCAGATAGCTGTACATCACACATCAATCGAAGCTTAGAGTTTGAAATTAGAAAATCGATTCTATAAGGTTTTTATAGCTTATTTCAGTAACTTTCTAAAACAACATATTATTTAAATAAGATATTTACTCAATGAAAATAAAACCAATGCTTTGTTTTAATGTAACACACCTGTTTCGTTGCTTGGGTGTTTTAAAACACGTTTGAGGCCATTGATACCTTCAATAGTGCATTTAAAAAAGATAAATAAATTATAAAATTTTTTATTGTTTATGTGTAAAAAAATCTTTGTTGTCCTACTGTTGAAATCGTCAAATATTGACCCTTGGTATTATAATGTAGTGGATAATTGAGGCTGTGCAGTGGGGATTTACTCGACTTCAACGCGCGTCTTCAAAAATTCATCAAAAACATTGACTTTCCGTTTCAAATTTGATTTTTTCATTTTTTTATCATAGTTTGTTTTTGAAACATTATATGTTTTTTGAAAAGTCGACTATTGTATAGAAACTTGGGTTGCTTTAAAGGTCCCTATCTTGGATAGAAGGGTTGGTCTTGTGGCGTTAACAAAAACAGATGAGTCAATTTTTTCTTGATATTGATGTGTTAAAATGTTTGCAAATTCTTAAAATCGCCTTAAAATAGTTAAAATTTGTTATCATACTGTTGAGCTCGTGCAAATATTAACCATGTTTTGAATAATAGAAATTGCACAATGGTGGTTTAGACGGACTCAAAACGAATTTTTAAAGATCGATATAGAAGCGTTGATCTGCTTCGTTTGAAATTTTGAAAAATATTCATTTAATCGTCTATTAACAATCAGTTTGGTAGAGTAAATTAATATCGCAATGTTCCTTGTTTAATTAAATATGAAAGTTAAAGCATCTTAAACCTTGTAGAACTGAAGGACTTTCAGATGGGTATCTAGATTTTAAAAAATTTTTAGTTTTTCATTTCCAACAAACTTATTTATTTAAAAAACATATTTTTGAAATTTTTATTATCAGTTTAGAGATTTTTGAACTCAACAAACGTTGGACCGAACGTCAGTTGGTGGGTTATTTTTCTACTTAAGGGTTCTCACAGAGGCCGCATCTTTTACTGTAGATTTTGTCAGAGTACCATAGACCGGATTGATCAACATAACTACACAACAATTCGTCATCACTTCCTTTGGGCTTGGGTTCACCTGAAGTTTCAATAGTGATGGTTACTTTTCATCATATGATAGGCATCAATTTTGAATGTAGTGTGGTATTCATAAGGCGCTTTTTCTTTTAGATCAAAGCACTTGCTACAAATTTAATGTAGCAAAAACACACTGTGAAACAAGTACTTATTGTCGGCCCACACGGGATCTAACCTGGTAACTTTAGATAATTAGTCTAATGCTCTACCAGCTGAGCTTAAAATGTGATATCTTTGGAATTCAATATTTCCAACATGAATACAGTGTCAATTTCATGATGAATGTAAAGCAATAATACAGAAGTAATATCAAAAAACAAGAAATAAGAATATAGATAATGCCTAAAAATTTGAAGCACATACCAGGAGCCCAGTTGGTGTAGTTGATCACCTCAAAATGCTGGCCTTCAAATATATTGACCCATGTATGCAACAGCTGACCAGCAACACAATAAGTATCGCAAAAACCATTTCCTATTGAAAAGATCATCATTGACCGATATACTAATGACTTATGACAAAATTGAATTTGTTGAAAATTTCAGTTTCTTTATAATGAAAGTATCTTTAAAAAACCTCATTTTTTCAAAAATGAAAACTATTTGTATTGAAAACTACGTAACCTTCGTATTGTGCCAGAGCAGCTTCTACATCTTCTTGATCTTCTTTGTTTCTGATTCGAATTAATTTAGCTCCAGGATACGATAAAGAGCATAGTTGGTCGTGAGCGACGCAAGAGTTTTTAAGACCATTAAAGAAAAGCCATTTTCCTGGAATTAGAGTTTATATGTTAAGATTTTAGTTTTTGCATGAAACTATTGATTAATTTATATAAATGAGTAAAAATCTTTGAAAAAAGATGTGAAAACTTTGACATGAAATGTGTCTTTCTTCATATAAACTCTTCTTTTAAAGCGTAAACATGAGTAGTCTAAAACTGTTCAAAAGTTTGTGACCAATATTAAGAGTTCGTTGTAACTAAAGTACTAGAAAAAACTAAATGGATTATTTTTTTGAGATTAAAAAACTTTTTGCTTGTATGACTTACAGTATCAAACTTCATCGTTAAGTTTTTATGAACTTCATAAACCTTAATATAAAACCTTTTATCATATCATTATTGAACAAAAAAAAATGATTTTATTCATAATATTTCTTACTCTATATTTTTTTTAATCTGTCACAATAGCCTGAATCTAGACTAAACTGTTAAAATGAGTAAAAATAGAAAGAATTCTATCTTGAAAAAGGTTACTATGAAGCTCCGTATGTTAAAACCTGAAGCGTGATATGAGTTGTCCAAAGGCCAATGAGTAAATGCATCTGAAATTCAATCCAAACCAAATAAAGATTTTTCAAAAGTTTAACTAAGTTAAACCAAGACGAACGTTGTTCAGTAGTATAGAATAGGAAGAAGAAGGTGGAGAAGAAGATGATGAACATGTCTAGAATTTGAATTAGCGATTCGATTATTAAAGGTCTTTATAGCTTCATTCAGAAGCGATCTAAAATGACATGTGATGTTATTCAAATGAGGTAATCCCCTAATGAGATTGAAATCGATGCTCTGATTGAATGTTACATGCCTGTTTTGAAAAAGTTCCAAAGTTTGAGAAGAGGAATGGCCTTTTGTCGTGTTTCAACAAGTGCAGATGAAATGAGAATACGTTTATTTTGAGAAATTTGTGTCTGTTGAATTTCAAAGTCTTGTGAAAATAATAATACAGGTTGCTGTCATAATGTTGAAACCATGCAAATATTGACCATTAGCAATTAAGATTTTGTGAATAATTGAGTTTGTGTAGTGGTGGTTTACACTGATTCAACACTATCAACACACTTTACCTTTGGCGCCAAGTGCGGGTGGTCGGTAGAAGTTATAAGATCGATTCGAATAGTCGATTTTTTATACCTAAAAACTAGATAATTCAATTAAATATGTGAAAATATCATTATTTAAATAGTTTCGCAGTTTTATACCGATATTTGATAGCTTAGTACATTATCCTACAAGAACTACTTCTTTTGGGATGAATTCGGCTTTTTTGCTTTCCATAGAAAGAAGACGAATTGGGATTATCAACAATTTCATCCAATGCAACAACAAACAATACAAGCACGAAAACTTTGGAGTTTTTTGCAGGTAATAAAGGCTGACATTACTTGGATACAAATTCTATGAAAAAGGAAAAGCATATTACCGTTTAATTAATATTAAAAAATGTTACATAAAGAAAAAGATAAGCACTTTCTGGTTTCATTTGTGGGAATATGGAAGTGCCATTAAAAAAAAAGCTAGACAATGTAGTTGTTCAAATTTTGTTTAAAACTAACATTTGATTGCTCAAATTTTTTTTTCAATTAAAAGTTTTATTTATATATGTCTTTATATATGTTATTTATCACAGATTTATTTAAAAATGAAACATTCATACAATCAACTCAGTTTCCCAAATATCATTGTTTAGTAAATGGTCGATCTGGTTTCTATCTCTCATATTGGGTGAGTACCAAGTGAGCTTGTGAATGTCTCGGTGAGGAAACAGAGTGCCTCCCACTACCAGGTTGTTATTGTTGCAAAATTATAGAAGCTTTACACCATTTTCATTCATGAGACCACACCCATGCTTCCCGATGACTTTTTCATTTCCTGTGTAATTACTTCCGACTTTTGAACTTAGGTCGCCCATGAAATCTAGCATGTCGTGCCTGCAGCAGTTCATTGTATAAGTCTTTGATCTCATTTTTTTTCATTAGTCGGGCTGTAGCATTGCAAAATAGTCATTCAAACAAGAAGATATTAATTTTCTTTATCCAGTCGAAAAATACTTTTTCGATATAAATTGTTTATTTTAAATGTAACACAGTAAAAGAATTCTCAAGATCCCCGTCTTTACAATGAGTGGTCACGAATATTCTTTCTATCTCAACCTTGTTTTTATTGGCCAACAAGTTGAATTCATATTTACATATTAAAAATTAGCTCTCACAAATTATACAATCCAATTGACTTTCAGTCCACAAGAAGAGATTATGAACTCTTTCGATGCGTGGTATGCCAGAAAAAATCACTCAAAAAAATGTGGCCGTGTTAGTTATAGAAAAATAGTTGAATGGAATCGTACTTCAAGATTTATTTGAACTTGAAACTTGATTCAAAGATTATCGGTTTCTCTGAAATAATGGAAGAAATTTATGAAAAAACTTTTGAATTATATATATATATATATATATATATATATATATATATCTATATATATATATATGTTGATAATTTTGAAAAATATTCATTTAATCGTCTATTAACAATCAGTTTGGTAGAGTAAATTAATATCGCAATGTTCCTTGTTTAATTAAATATGAAAGTTAAAGCATCTTAAACCTTGTAGAACTGAAGGACTTTCAGATGGGTATCTAGATTTTAAAAAATTTTTAGTTTTTCATTTCCAACAAACTTATTTATTTAAAAAACATATTTTTGAAATTTTTATTATCAGTTTAGAGATTTTTGAACTCAACAAACGTTGGACCGAACGTCAGTTGGTGGGTTATTTTTCTACTTAAGGGTTCTCACAGAGGCCGCATCTTTTACTGTAGATTTTGTCAGAGTACCATAGACCGGATTGATCAACATAACTACACAACAATTCGTCATCACTTCCTTTGGGCTTGGGTTCACCTGGAGTTTCAATAGTGATGGTTACTTTTCATTATATGTTAGGTATTCATTTTAAATGTAATGTGGTATCCATAAGGCGCTTTTTCTTATAGATCAAAGCGTTTCGTAAAAATTTGATGTAGCGAACACACTCTGTGGAACAGGTGCTAATAGTCGGCCCACGCGGGTTCAAGCCTGGTAACTTTAGCTAATTAGTCTAATGCTCTATCAGCTGAGCTTTAGAATTTAATATTTCCAACATGAATACAGTGTCAATTTCATGATGAATGTAAAGCAATAATACAGAAGTAATATCAAAAAACATTAAATAAGAATATAGATAATGCTTAAAAATTTGAAGCACATACCAGGAGCCCAGTTGGTGTAGTTGATCACCTCAAAATACTGGTCTCCAAATATATTGACCCATGTATGCAACAGCTGACCAGCAACCCAGTAACTATCGCAGTGAGTATTTCCTATTGAAGATCATCATTGATTGCGAATATTTTATCTACTGTATGATTCAAAAAATTCTGATTCCTCAATGAACCGGATAAATTATATCTAGTTGTTTGTTAATTTGGAATATCATAAATTTATTATTTCTTATATTGCACTAGATATTTGAAAAAACTTTGTAACAGTGTTTCAGTTAAGCCATCTGTCAAACATATTAAAATAGTTGTGCCACAGTTAATTAAACTAGGCTACAAAAAATGGACTTTTGTAGTATATCTTAGAGTTTTTCGGTATTAATGTTAAGATTCAGCGTTGAAAAAAATAATGAGCAAAAAGGGTTATAAGTCTTTATTTAAACTCTCGACAACCGTTAATCAAACTCATTTAAATACTGTTTATATTGAAAACTACGTAACCTTTGTATTGGGTCAAAGCAGCTTCTACATCTTCTTGGTCTTTTTTGTTTCTGATTCGAGTTAATTTGGCTCCAGGATACGATAAAGAGCATAGTTGGTCGTGAGCGACGCAATAGTTTTTAAGACCATTATAAAAAAGCCATTTTCCTGAAAGTAAATCTCAATATAAAATTTTTTTTCTATATAATTGCAGATGACGTGGATTTTTCAAGCAAGAAAAGCATAAATCCCACAAAAGTTGAGAAAGTTTTGAAAAAAAAAATTTTTACACAACGAATGAACTTATTCACAAAATATCCTACTCCATATTTTTCAAAATCTGTCACAATAGTCTAAATCTAGACTGAAAATGAGTAAAATGAGTAAAAATAGAATATTATTCTATCTTGAATAAGGTTACTATGAAGCTCATATGTTAAAACCTGATGATTGAAAATATGAATTGTCCAAAGGCAAATAATCAGTACTATCTGAAATTAAAGTCAAACCAAATAAAGATTTTTTAGAAGTTAAAACAACTAAATTAACACAAACTTGATTCAGTAGTATAGAATAGGAAGAAGAAGGTGGAGAAGAAGATGATGAACATGTCTAGATTTGAATTAGCGATTCGATTCTTAAAGGTCTTTATAGCTTCATTCAGAAGCGATCTAAAATGACATGTGATGTTATTCAAATGAGGTAATCTCCTAATGAGATTAAAATCGATGCTCTGATTGAATGTTACATGCCTGTTTTGAAAAAGTTCCAAAGTTTGAGAAGAGGAATGGCCTTTTGTCGTGTTTCAACAAGTGCAGATGAAATGAGAATACGTTTATTTTGAGAAATTTGTGTCTGTTGAATTTCAAAGTCTTGTGAAAATAATAATACAGGTTGCTGTCATAATGTTGAAACCATGCAAATATTGACCATTAGCAATTAAGATTTTGTGAATAATTGAGTTTGCGTAGTGGTGGTTTACACTGATTCAACACTATCAACACACTTTACCTTTGGCGCCAAGTGCGGGTGGTCGGTAGAAGTTATAAGATCGATTCGAATAGTCGATTTTTTATACCTAAAAACTAGATAATTCAATTAAATATGTGAAAATATCATTATTTAAATAGTTTCGCAGTTTTATACCGATATTTGATAGCTTAGTACATTATCCTACAAGAACTACTTCTTTTGGGATGAATTCGGATTTTTTGCTTTCCATAGAAAGAAGACGAATTGGGATTATCAACAATTTCATCCAATGCAACAACAAACAATACAAGCACGAAAACTTTGGAGTTTTTTGCAGGTAATAAAGGCTGACATTACTTGGATACAAATTCTATGAAAAAGGAAAAGCATATTACCGTTTAATTAATATTAAAAAATGTTACATAAAGAAAAAGATAAGCACTTTCTGGTTTCATTTGTGGGAATATGGAAGTGCCATTAAAAAAAAAGCTAGACAATGTAGTTGTTCAAATTTTGTTTAAAACTAACATTTGATTGCTCAAATTTTTTTTTCAATTAAAAGTTTTATTTATATATGTCTTTATATATGTTATTTATCACAGATTTATTTAAAAATGAAACATTCATACAATCAACTCAGTTTCCCAAATATCATTGTTTAGTAAATGGTCGATCTGGTTTCTATCTCTCATATTGGGTGAGTACCAAGTGAGCTTGTGAATGTCTCGGTGAGGAAACAGAGTGCCTCCCACTACCAGGTTGTTATTGTTGCAAAATTATAGAAGCTTTACACCATTTTCATTCATGAGACCACACCCATGCTTCCCGATGACTTTTTCATTTCCTGTGTAATTACTTCCGACTTTTGAACTTAGGTCGCCCATGAAATCTAGCATGTCGTGCCTGCAGCAGTTCATTGTATAAGTCTTTGATCTCATTTTTTTTCATTAGTCGGGCTGTAGCATTGCAAAATAGTCATTCAAACAAGAAGATATTAATTTTCTTTATCCAGTCGAAAAATACTTTTTCGATATAAATTGTTTATTTTAAATGTAACACAGTAAAAGAATTCTCAAGATCCCCGTCTTTACAATGAGTGGTCACGAATATTCTTTCTATCTCAACCTTGTTTTTATTGGCCAACAAGTTGAATTCATATTTACATATTAAAAATTAGCTCTCACAAATTATACAATCCAATTGACTTTCAGTCCACAAGAAGAGATTATGAACTCTTTCGATGCGTGGTATGCCAGAAAAAATCACTCAAAAAAATGTGGCCGTGTTAGTTATAGAAAAATAGTTGAATGGAATCGTACTTCAAGATTTATTTGAACTTGAAACTTGATTCAAAGATTATCGGTTTCTCTGAAATAATGGAAGAAATTTATGAAAAAACTTTTGAATTATATATATATATATATATATATATATATATATATATATATATATATATATATATATATATATATATATATATATATATATATATATATATCTATATATATATATATGTTGATAATTTTGAAAAATATTCATTTAATCGTCTATTAACAATCAGTTTGGTAGAGTAAATTAATATCGCAATGTTCCTTGTTTAATTAAATATGAAAGTTAAAGCATCTTAAACCTTGTAGAACTGAAGGACTTTCAGATGGGTATCTAGATTTTAAAAAATTTTTAGTTTTTCATTTCCAACAAACTTATTTATTTAAAAAACATATTTTTGAAATTTTTATTATCAGTTTAGAGATTTTTGAACTCAACAAACGTTGGACCGAACGTCAGTTGGTGGGTTATTTTTCTACTTAAGGGTTCTCACAGAGACCACATCTTTCATTGTAGATTTTGTCAGAGTACCATAGACCGGATTGATCAACATAACTACACAACAATTCGTCATCACTTCCTTTGGGCTTGGGTTCACCTGGAGTTTCAATAGTGATGGTTACTTTTCATTATATGTTAGGTATTCATTTTAAATGTAATGTGGTATCCATAAGGCGCTTTTTCTTATAGATCAAAGCGTTTCGTAAAAATTTGATGTAGCGAACACACTCTGTGGAACAGGTGCTAATAGTCGGCCCACGCGGGTTCAAGCCTGGTAACTTTAGCTAATTAGTCTAATGCTCTATCAGCTGAGCTTTAGAATTTAATATTTCCAACATGAATACAGTGTCAATTTCATGATGAATGTAAAGCAATAATACAGAAGTAATATCAAAAAACATTAAATAAGAATATAGATAATGCCTAAAAATTTGAAGCACATACCAGGAGCCCAGTTGGTGTAGTTGATCACCTCAAAATGCTGGCCTTCAAATTTATTGACCCATGTAGGTAACAGCTGACCAGCAACCCAGTAACTATCGCAGTGAGTATTTCCTATTGAAGATCATCATTGATTGCGAATATTTTATCTACTGTATGATTCAAAAAATTCTGATTCCTCAATGAACCGGATAAATTATATCTAGTTGTTTGTTAATTTGGAATATCATAAATTTATTATTTCTTATATTGCACTAGATATTTGAAAAAACTTTGTAACAGTGTTTCAGTTAAGCCATCTGTCAAACATATTAAAATAGTTGTGCCACAGTTAATTAAACTAGGCTACAAAAAATGGACTTTTGTAGTATATCTTAGAGTTTTTCGGTATTAATGTTAAGATTCAGCGTTGAAAAAAATAATGAGCAAAAAGGGTTATAAGTCTTTATTTAAACTCTCGACAACCGTTAATCAAACTCATTTAAATACTGTTTATATTGAAAACTACGTAACCTTTGTATTGGGTCAAAGCAGCTTCTACATCTTCTTGGTCTTTTTTGTTTCTGATTCGAGTTAATTTGGCTCCAGGATACGATAAAGAGCATAGTTGGTCGTGAGCGACGCAATAGTTTTTAAGACCATTATAAAAAAGCCATTTTCCTGAAAGTAAATCTCAATATAAAATTTTTTTTCTATATAATTGCAGATGACGTGGATTTTTCAAGCAAGAAAAGCTTAAATCCCACAAAAGTTGAGAGAGAGAGAGAGATATATATATATATATATATATATATATATATATATATATATATATATATATATATATTTATATTTATTTATTTATTTATTTATTTTTATCAAATTTTTACACAAAACGAATGAACTTATTCACAAAATATCCTACTCCATATTTTTCAAAATCTGTCACAATAGTCTAAATCTAGACTGAAAATGAGTAAAATGAGTAAAAATAGAATATTATTCTATCTTGAATAAGGTTACTATGAAGCTCATATGTTAAAACCTGATGATTGAAAATATGAATTGTCCAAAGGCAAATAATCAGTACTATCTGAAATTAAATTCAAACCAAATAAGGATTTTTTAGAAGTTAAAACAACTAAATTAACACAAACTTGATTCAGTAGTATAGAATAGAAAGAAGAAGGTGGAGAAGAAGATGATGAACATGTCTAGAATTTGAATTAGCGATTCGATTCTTAAAGGTCTTTATAGCTTCATTCAGAAGCGATCTAAAATGACATGTGATGTTATTCAAATAAAGTAATCCCCTAATGAGATTAAAATCAATGCTCTGATTGAAGGTTACATGCCTGTTTTGAAAAAGTTTCAAAGTTTGAGAAAAGGAATGGCCTTTTTTCGTGTTTCAACAAGTGCAGATGAAATGAGAATACGTTTATTTTGAGGAATTTGTGTCTGTTGAATTTCTAAATCTTTTGAAAATATGCAGTCATACTCTTGAAACCATGCAAATATTGACAATTAACAATTGAGATGTTGTGAATAATTGAGTTTGTTTAGTGGTGATTTACAACTTCAACATCTTTAACTCACTTTGCTTTCAAATTAGTTCATTTAATTTTCCAACTTTGTATAGCATTTTTTATAGTTCACTTTTTAGTTTTACAGTTTTAGCTGAACTTAAACAGTTATTTTTCTATCATATGAAATATTTTGTGCAAAAACCGAGTCTTTTTCTTTGAAAAATAGCTCAAAATACATGTACTAAACTAAATTCTGTTTCACGAAAGCTTCTCTATTAGAACTCAGTTTGGGCTGTAGTTGCGTAATTAATAGGTTTGCCAGAGATCTAATCCGTTAGAACATTAACGCCTTATCATAAAACCTTTTTCAAAAGTTATGAGAGTAATCGTTATTCATATATATATTTTTTAATGCTTCATTTTTAAACGTATCTTTTTGTATAGGCACTTTTTTGAAGTGGTTGTTGTTGTTAAACCCCACTTCCCAAAGTATCTTTCGACACTCCTTGAAGCGAGTATCAGAAAGAAATGCGTAGCTTCGAGTTGTTTGTGACTTAGTGAACAATGAAAAAAATGATGGAGGGATTCTCGAAATGCTGTGTTTGAAAGTGTTGAAGTGGTCGAGATATGGACGTACTTCATAATCAAAAAGGTTTGACTTTCTTTTTATGTATGCTAGCCAAAGAGTATTAGAAAAAGCTAACTCAAAACCAGATGCACTAACCTAGACCTCGTATAACTGAAGTAGTTTTGGATGAGTTGCATAATTTTATTGAAAAATTTGCTAATTTTTTATGATTTAACTTATTTAGCATGAAAAAAAACATACAAGTTGGATAAAAATTCTATAAAAGATGAAAAGAATATTTTTAAAAATTAATATTAATAATAGTAATATATTATTAAAATATAAAATATTGTAAATTATCTTTTTATGCTTTTAAACCTATCACTATAAAAACCCATCTCTCCAATAGATATTTCATGCTCATGTTTTATGGTAATGCCATACTTACCGAAAATTATAGCTTTATTTTCGAAAATATGTATGAATTTCCTCAAAATTGATATTCTATGAATAAAATTCAATTAAGTAAATGACATATAGTAATCTATTTTATTCAAGCAAGAAGCTATTAGTTTTCTTTATCTAGTCGGAACTTAATTTTTCGATATGAAAACTTCTTTCAATAAAAGTATTTTTCGTTTTTTTTATTTTTTTTAAGAACTTTCTTGTTCTAACAGTAATATTTGAAATCTTCTTTTTCTATCCATCCTGAACAGATGATGATGTTTTCTGAGATGTCATACTAAACCTATTTTGGATATGCAGCTCTTACTGCATTCATGACATGTCCAAACGTTTAGTGAGGCTACACTTATTTTTTTATATCTTTTGAAGTGCTTGTTTGAAGCCTCTGTTTAGTTTTTTCCTCGGATGTTTTAACTCCTTCTTTGATAGCGTTTCTATCGAAATCGATCGCTTGTAAGGTTCTCCCAATCAGCTGGGTTAATTGAAACACATCTGATGTCTAATAAAATATTTTAAAATATTTATACACGTGTAAGGTAATCCTTTATTCAACACAAAACCATTTAAACACATTAGTGAGTGTAAAATATAGAAAAGCTTTAATAATGATGTAAGTAAATTAAATCAAAAAATAAAAATAAATTTCTGCTTCAAAACAACATAATTAACAAATATTTTTGTCCAAAACTTCAAAACATTGCTGATAAAGTTGTCATACATGCTTGAACATAAATGGATTTTAAATTGAACGTGAAAATATAAAACTTATATATTACTTCGATTCTGAAATTAATCAACTTTTCGACTAGTAGTGATGGATTGATGAGTAAGTATGAATTCTGTTGATCTTTCTGCACTGGTTTGATCCCTAACTTTGGTACAGGGTTTAATTCTGTTACGTTGAAGAATGCAACAAAAATGGTTTTCTGAACCTTATGTGTATAATTTAACACAACATTGCATTTCTTTTGAACTCCAGATACCATTCTCAAAGACATTTGCAGGGCTTTTTCTCCAATCCCAACTTTTCAACATTTTCATCCAATCGGTGCCGTAGTTATCTTCAATATACTTTTCGCCATCACACGGTACTCTGACCATTAATTTATTTAGAAAATATCCCCAACATAATTTGAATTCACGGAATATATACCTGTAGTGAAAATTTATTTGATGATGTGATGAATATAAAAGTTAAACCTCAAATTTATTGATTCATAACTGAAAGCATACAAATTTGTTTCAAACGCATAATTATAAGTAACTTATAAGCTTCATTACTCTTATTAAAAGAAATAAATTTTAAAATCCAAACTTGTATTTTTTCGTTGTAAAAACGTCAGTTCCCCCATTCCAATAATATTTTTTAGATGAACTTTGATCTTCTCCATTATAGAAGAAAAAGATGTCGAGCTTTAAAAGACCGTTATTAAAGGACAACTCGTAGCTGTCGTTCAACTATGGCAATTTCAATGACTTAAATTAAATAATCTAAATTAATCTTATTAGATTATACTGCTGTAAGTGCCCCAGTAACTGGGGTTGACAGCAGTCGGCCTAGATTATTGATACTAGAATAAAGTAGTTAATAAAAAAAGACCATTTATTTGAAACACATTTTTATATACTGCCAGCCCGAATTAACGTCCAACTTGAAATTATCGAATTCAAGATCCGTGGGACCCACACTTGGGCAGTTTGCCTTGCCGTTGTCAACAAAAAGAAAGATCATCCGCCAAGCCAAATGACAACGATACCTGCTACCGGAGACTACTTTTATCCAGGTTATAATAGAAAAGCAGTCTCAATTTAGAGACGCTATCTTCGGTGTAGCTTAATGTCATGCCCAGGATAATTTATGATTTTGTTTCGATAAGCCATCTTACATAGACCCTCAACAAAAACAAAAATCAATCAAAATTCATTTCAATTTTATATTTTTGTTATCCAGCTTCATCATCGATCGGTTTATAGTCTTTTGACGATGATGATGAAGAAAAATGAAAGTCGGTCCTGGGCATGACGTTAAAAGGCACCTGTCTAAAGCAAGACATTAAAAGGCATCTACGTCCCAGCGTTTAGGCCTGCTAGTTGGTGGGGCTGCTACCCTTTCAGGGTACAAATCTAAGCGAACTTTCCTTGTCCTCCAGTAATACTTTGGGGTTACTAATTTTATCTTGTTCCAAGATAATTTTTTGGAGGATCCCACTGTTTCATCAGTCTGCTCTCATCAGGCTAGGTTCTTAGGACAAGTTCTTAATGTGCAAAGAAACATCCTAAGACCAACACTAACAGTCTGATGATGAAGATAGGGTAAGTTCCTAACCTAAACGGCGGAACATGGGGGTAATAAAAAAAACATGAAAGTAAGATATATTAATCTGTTTAAAAACAACTTATTCATAAAGCGAAGTATTTAGAAATTACGATAATTTCAATGATGTATCTATATAATTCATAAACAATTGAAAAATTATGATTTATATCATAGAAAATAACTAAGTAAGCATACCATTCCGAATGAATGAGTGAGGGAAAGTCCAGAAGATGACAAAAAATGGGGGATTGAAGAATGATAATCCGATATCATCACACCCACATCCACATCACGGCTATAACTCAGCACATCGCATTGTCTGTACCAGCCTTCATGAAAATATCAATACGATTGAATATTGAACAAAAATCAACTATAAATGAATACTGAAACAATGCATGTAATTTATTAACAATAATACCTAAAAAAGTGCCAGAGGATATCCAGAAAGGAACTTGGAGAGAATAGAAGGCACCAGAGATGACTTGAAGCAGATTCAATGCTTCAGTCTTAAAGGCTTCATTCGCCAACGCTTCTTGCTTTGATTTTCTATTACTTGTCTCAAATAAAGGCAATTTGTTTATCTGTTTAAAAATTTTGGTGATTGTATTGTTGCATGGTATGAATCTAGATTCATCTTTGGCACGAAAGAATTTTTCAATGTTATTTGGGATTCTTATTCTCCACCCTCCCACACTTTTCAGCTGATTTTCCAAAACTTTGCTGAAGATTCAATCATTCAGGTTTATTATTTTGAATATTTTAAAATTAATAAAAATAATTAAAAATAAATTAAATAATATGAGAAATTATATTCGTGACATTTATATAAAAAGTAACATATATAAAAACCTTTCAAAGACTCCAGTGTAATCTTTACCATATTGTAGAGAATTCAAATTCAAACCACCCCTGACAAAATCTTCTAAAAAGGCATAATCATCAACAATCTTATCCACTGTGTAATACTTGGCAGTTAAACTCCTCAAAACCACTAAATGGAAACGAACTTTTAATGTTTTATGGATTAGCATTAAGTGAGACGGTGTGCTAGGATTTTTCTTATATAAGATATTGTAAATGCTTTTATCCACTGGGAGCTGGTAAATTGTGAACTCTTTTAATAATTCCTTCAATATTTTCTGCTGGCATAGTATGAAGAACTATTAACTTGAATTTGTTATACAAAGACAAACTCATTAAAATTTTTTCAAATAATTTTTGAAATGAATTCAATTATATACAACGTAGTAGTTTATTTTATAAGATTGATTGAATCCTAACTATTATGATAAAACCTTGTGCTTGAAAAACACATCAAAAGTAGCCAATGTGAGTATATCAAAGTTGACGTTCTGTAAAACACTTTTGAAACTATTTTTATCCAATGTATTCAGTTCTATCTCTTCTTTTCTGTGAAAATTTTTTTATAGAAATTAAGTTATTTTTTATTATTTATCTATTTATCTACAATCATCATGGCCAATTAGCTTATGCATGTATAGTGATAATTGAATTTTAAAAACATCAATTGAGGATTCATACATTTATTTTAAAAAATCTATTTTTCGATAAGTATAGCCTTATCATAAAACATTAGCATATGATAAGGCTATACTTATCGAAAAATAGATTTTTTAAAATAAATTTATGAAGCCTTAATTGATGTTTTTAAAGTTTAATTGCTATAAAAAACATACTTAAGATGTCTCTGAAAAGTGATAATTGAAAAACTATAATTTGAACCAAAAAGAATGAATATGAGTATTCTTTTATAATAATACTCATTAGAGGCCTTTATACTTACTTGTCTAATGTGTTTGGGTAAAAACTTTGCTGGTTGGCAAATCTCCATTGCTGTTCTTTCATGAACACATCAAGTAGTTTCAAAATTTTTATATCAATCAAAATTAATAGAATTCTCAGACTGTTTGATTTTTGCAGCAATTGGTCATAGGCTACCTATAGAGAATTTTCATTTGTATAATATTTTAGATAAAATTTAATTCAAAAGATAATTATTCTCATTGTAACTTGATTTTATTCACCAGTTATTGTAAAATTATATTGAATATTAAGACTTTTTAGATATTAAAACGTTTTAACTTTTTTTGAAAACACAGATAAGTCTATTTACAAATTCATTGGTTCTTGATTTTTTTTTTAAATAAATTTGTTAATTATCAATCTAAATTACATATTAAATAAAAATTAAACATGAAACTATTATCACAAAATGAAATATTTTTAAGTCACTATTCTTCACAAAGAAAACTGAAAATAAAGTTTTTCAAAACTTACCAAAATGTTCATTGTCTTTTGGTCATGATTGTGAAACTGAAAATTTGAACTATACATGAATTCAAATTATGAAGTTAATTATTATGGTAAACGAAAAAAAAAGAATTATTTACATTTTGAATGTAAACTGTAATGAACAAGTATATGAAGATTACCAAAATACACAACAAAAAACGAGTTTTGTTTTTTTTTAATTTAAGTTTCATGACAAAATTCTAAAAAAGCTCAAAACCATGCATTTGCAAAATTTCTAATTCTCTTTAAAGGCAGCAGTACTAAAAGTAAATTTACATGAAAGTTTATTAATTTGCTTGGGATTTATAATTTTTCAAGTAGGTTAGATTAAAATGTTTTTCAAGTGAACATTGGAATTTTTATTTTTTTTTCTCTTAAAAAATTTAGATTTAGTGAGATATTTTATGCCTATAGCAAAATAAATTATGCTTTTGCAATTTTTTCTAACTTCGCTTAAAAAGCATAAAAACCGATAAGTCATTTTGCTTTAGAATGTTAGACTTTGAAAATATTTGATAGTCATTCTGATCCATAATTTATCCATTTTTATTTTGTACTAAAGTTATAACCCAGGATTGAATACTATTCTTTTACGATCATACCAGGATAATACACAAAAAAAAAATAAATTCTTTTAAAAACGAAAGATTTTAGTTATGAACTAATTAAGCAAAATTTATTGCTTTGACAAGTAATATATAGCTGGATATCGAATGAAATACAACTCATATATTTAATGACTTTTTATTGATCAATTTGTAGATTGAATTTGAAATACAGTTGCATAATCAAGAACTATCGAAAAGTTTCAACAGTTTCATTAATTTCAACAACTAACAAGTTTTTCAATGCGAAGGAACTTAAAAATGCATATTTCATAAATAACAACTTTTGAAGTATATTTTCAAGTCACAAAGCGAAATCATTTTTCTTTAATTACTTTATACTAATAACAAGCATTTCTTTCATAATTATTAACAATCAAGTTGAAATTGAATAAGTTAAAGCCTAATCTAAAGACTCATAAGAAATAAAACCTAAGAGAGTATTCAACTTATTGTATCCCACATACTCTAAACTGGAACGGGTGCCTCAGATTGCCACCAAGGCCCTTAGTCAACTTGTTATTGGTGACTAGGTACCTTGTAAGCATATTGAGGTTAATAATTATATAAAAGCTTGCCCATAGGTTAACGAAATATTAATGCATGAGATTATTGAAGGTATCTTGGCCGAAAAAGCAAGAAACGCGTCGAAATAAAGGTTTCCTATCTGAACTATCTAATAAATACATACAAAACTAACAATAGATATTCCAGTAATTTCATCTAAGCAACAGTGAATGAAAGTGTTCAAATAAATATTAAAATAATTCTCATAACTGAGCGACGATGTGCCACAGAATGTTAAAAAAGAAGTTTCGATTGAAAGCTTAACCATCTCATTGATTATAAATATATATCAAAATTAATTCATATGAAAGAATTCTCGAAATTTAAGGCATACGATTTATCATCAAATAACAATATTATAGTAACAACCATGATCATCCTTATTTCAGTAGAAACTTAACATAATTATTACTGAAACTAACAAAAGTACCAACTTCAAACATAAATAGAACCATTAAAAACTAATCCTTATAAAAACCCCGTAACAACCACTACCTTCCACACACCCTTGCATAACCAGTATCCTTACACTCTCCTATTACAACAAACTTCATCTGTATCACAATTATCCTATATCAAGTACCATTTTATATACCTGTAAACCACCTCCCGCCCCCATTATCACTACCACACATTCACCCATGGTTAACCCTTCCTCCAAAAGAAGCTTGGTACGATTCAGTATCGTCGTCATCTACTTCTTCTTCGGTGGATTCAGTTGTGCTACCATTATCAATGCTCTTTCTCATGAACCATTTACTCAAGCAGGCCAGTAATAATAGTAAGTGTACTAGAGCCATAATCATCTGCAGGTTGGATGTGTGGATTTCATGGTTTAAAACAATAATAACACTAGTGACTTTATAATTCTGATGACAACCATCTCGGATGTAAAGATAAATTAATCTTTAGTTTTTAAAAAGATTTCGTTTTCTCAACCATCAACTCAGCGTAATAACTTAAATTTATTATTGAAGTTAATGCAATAAGTTTCACCAATGTACGTATGTCAGTTGAAATTTGAGTTACATTTTAACTCAAGTTTATACAAAGATTTTTGTAACAAATTAAATATATATCATTAATATAATGTATTCTCTTGATCAAGTAGAACTATAGTTGCTAGCTAAGGAACATTAACGTTTTTATCAAATATATTACTGAAAAAATAAATTAATATATACATCAAAATGAGATGAAACCAGCTTAATTTGCTGATACGGAATCTGAACAATCAGTTATAACCTGAACATTCAGTAAGATTGAAACCCAGCAATTCTCCTGAGATAACTGGCCATAATCTGTTTCATTATGCATGATTTCAACTAATAAAAGATATTATTGTGGCGTTACATAATTTAGTCATATATAAAGAGTTACCGTTTATTGAAAACCATTGTTTAAATACTCACAGTTCAGAGTGGACACAGAGATAGAGGCATGCAATGACTGGAGGTATATGTACCAGTAAGTTACAGATTCCTATCATCAGTTGTATAACTATTTAGTTGTTTCTTTTACTGATGAATGATACCAAAAAAATAAAAACTAATATTAAATAATGACAAAATATAATATTTACAGTTGATCCAAGCCATGTTAGCCTACAAAAGTGGAACCATGATAATAAATTTATCAGCTTAGAATCATACATTTTTGCATCGGTTTAATATGAACATTGATTAGACCATGCTGATTAGGATGATTTATTACATATGTATTCAATCAATCAATCAAATCCTTTTTATAGACCGTTTTCCTTTACCAAGGGTTGGGCTTTTTGAAAGTTCTATCTCGAAGTCGGCCTTTCCTTTCAGAGCGATCAAGTGGATCTGCACAAACCAAGTCTAGCTTTTTTTATCATTCAATATGAGCTCATTCCAAGTCTTTTTGAACCTACCAGGCTTCTTGCAAGTATCTAAATCCAACTTTCGCACCTGAGAGATCCAACCCACGCTACGCTCTACATGTCCAAACCACCTCATCCTGCTTGTACGAAGAACTACCTCAACATCCTGAATGCCAAGTTTTGAAAATAGTTATCATTCGTTTTGATGTTGCACATCCAATGAATCATGGCAAGGTCATTTCGTCTAAGGCGGTTCAATGTGGAAACTGTTACGGGCCATGTTTCAGCAGCATGTAACATAGCTCTTCTGACACAGGTTGAATAGACACGGCCTCTGGTCAATAATGATAAATGACGATTAGCAAGAAGTGGAAGGAGTTGGCGAAATTTAGCCCAGGCGCACTTACAACGTGTTATTGAAGCAAGCTCACATCCACCACCTGCAGATAACATATCCCCAAGATAGCAGAACTCTGGGACAACTTCCAGTTTTTCCTCACCAATCATCACTTCCTTTACTAATCTCCCATCAACAGGCCGTGCTGTACCAAGGCAACGAACGCATTGTAAGTTAAGATCCGAAGTTAGAGAGCCTTTTATGCCGCTACATTTCTTGTGTACCCATTGCCTGCAGCTTCCACACTGAATAGCATTTCTACCCACAACTGCTTGGCATACACCACAAGGATACTTCCCAGATTTTTACAACACATCAAGGTTTGAACCAGAAACCATTAGCTTTGTCTTACCCATATTCATCCTCAACCCCTTTTTCTCCATCTCATATTGAAAAGATAAAAAGAAATTTTCTTCATTTATATAAAATCATGAAATGTGCTATGAATAAGCTTTCAATAAAGTTTATAAGGAAAAATCTAAACTAGATAAAATAAAATTTAAGAGAAACAAAATGATTATGTGAAACAAAATTACATTAATTATATACCCTAATTAAAATTTGCAATCACATCCGTCTTGGAACACGTAATTATATCATAAATCTGACTCAATTATTCAAAAGATAGTTTTTAAAATTTCAACTTAGTAGAACAATCAATACTTTTACACCAAACTTGGTTGTAAAATTCCCTGCAACAAAAAACAATGCCCAAACAAAAAAGAGAAAATATATTTAGTTTGTATTAATTTAGTTGGAAACATCAATAAGATGAGATCTCCACTAAAAAGTCCTAAAGTATGTATATTAATTGGTCAAATAACCATCATATAGATTAGGTCAGTTTGAGACAAAATAGCAACATAAAATACAAAATATAGGTTAATTGCAAAATTGCACCAAACTAATCACAAAACAATATATTAAATAAAGTATAATTTCTAATTCAGTTTTTCTATCATCATAGCAAATTGTATTATAAAAATCAATTTTTTGGGAATGTAGTTTTGTATTGTAAAAAGCTTCATGAAAAATTTTCAGATTAAAAATACTTTTTGTTTGTTTTTCATGACATTTAATAGATTCAATGCAAACCTCATTGGAATGGGTGATGGAGTATATAGAAGCAAAGTGGCATGTAATGAGTGTTAATGAGATGGCCAAGGCTTTCAAGGTGGGTGTATGAGGTCTGAGTATGAATGCTTTGTTCCCTTGAAGATAGTTTGATCAAATATTTGATTTAATAAATTTTGGAACTTGAAAAAATAAATTAATTTTCATTTAATTTATGATGATTTAGATAAGAATTGTAACTTCTGTTGCTATAGCAATAAAATATAGTCTCAAAGATATTAAAAATATGGCTAATATAAAATAGATAAATTAATAAACAATCAATACTTTTATATGCTTCAATATTTGTGCAAACATGGCAGACATAAATAAAATATTATTCTATAAAATTCCATACCTAAGAAGATGAGTAAAAGGAAGGAATTGATAGAAAAAGCTGCATAAGAGGTATAATGCCTCTGTATTGAATGATCAATTTAAATATATCATTTTTTTATCATCAAAAATAACCTATAAATTGAGTTTGAAATTTATTGATTGGATTTTTATATAAATTGCAATGAAATTGACTTGTGAATTCAATATGGAATCAACTATCACAGCTACAACCTGGGAGTTATACAAGTTTTAAATTATTTGATAGATTCAAAAATATCACTCAAATATTTCTTTTCAATATGTAGTATACAAAATGAAAAAATTAAATAGAAAAACCCATTATGTAAAAATTAAACATACATGGACAATGGAAAAAACAAGAGGAATTGAGCATATAAAAATGTTGAGTTTGGTGCATTTTCGTTGTGTTGCTTGATTGTCAGTTTGTGACTTGAGGACTCTAGTAACTTCATCAAGGTTTTCAATCAAATAATCCAATTGATCTGCACTCAGCTTCTTTTTTGCTCTTTTTATTATTAATAAATTTATGAAATTATATTTAATATAATTAAGTAATGACATGATGATCAAAATTTGTATGATAAATCAGTTGCTTTTAGCGATGTGTGAAGGAACGTTATTATAATTGGTTTGAATCAAACACTTTTATTAAATGAATAATAACACAAAGCTTTTCATAAGTTTGTATACTTGATAATGTGAGCTCAACTTACGAAAAGCTTCGTGTTAGTATTTAGTTTATAAAAGTGTTTGATTCCAATCGTTTCTGTTAAAAGGCTAGTATAGTTAATTATTAAAATCGTATTTATTTTAAAAAAATGGAACCTGTAAATAGATTGTGCAGTTCCTCTAAGGAGTGGCGAAGCTTCGTGGGCCGAGTAATCCCAAGCTAAATCTGTAGAGGCATTCCGAGTGACAGATACCTGAGAACATTGAATACGATTTTGTGTAAGTGGATGAGTTTGAGTGAGATTTTGAAAAAACCTGATCATAGTTTGAATTTTCCACCATTTTTTATTTTCCAAAAAAAAAACTAAATTAGAACGTTTCATTAGAAACAAGATCTCGATAATTAGTAAATAAAATAATCGATCTAAAAGGGAATTGCGTTTTAAAAAATAATTTTATTTAAAAAATTAATATACATGATACAATTCCAGTTTTAAAACATTAATTAATACTAGTTACGTGGTACAAATGTAAAAGTTAAAATATTCAGTCCACTTTCTAGATTCTTATATCGATTTCAAAGAATAGTTCAACAAAAAAAATATAACATTTATTTCTGATAAAGTGAATAATGCTTAACACGTTCAAAATTGCTTTTAAAATTGTAAAACATTTCTTAATTTTGTTTGATTTCCAGAAATAACTTTTAACCTTTAACCTCCTGTGAATAAACTATCTAAGAAACATTCAAAAGTTATTCAACATTTTCGATTTATCTCAAGTGCTTCATATTATGTTAAATTGAGATGAACGGTTATAGTAAATAGTTATTGTAATTGACTTCGATAAAAAAAAATCAAAATTCAGTTTTTGTTATGTTGTATCCAGTTTGTTGGAGTGTTAAAGAAGTTAAAATTTCTGAAAAAAAATCTTTAGTTTTTTAAAAAACCATCATGTGCTATTTGCTATAAAACATTTATAACGAGCTACAGCTAATAAAGTTTAAGATAGTTATAAAATTGGTAAGTAAAAAATATATATTTTTATTGATAGTTACGTTTAACTATTTAATACAACTTATTTGAAGTTTTATTTTATTTAATAAGCATATGCAGTTGAATTGAAGTTCATTTTTTTCCATTTTGTTCGAAATATATAATAAGTTTTAATCATTAATCTCAAAAATAATTATTTTCCTAGTTTTGTTATTGTGGAATATATTTAAGAATTAATTTTCAATTGTGAAATCGAACTTTGTCTAACATTTGAAATTTTTCTAGCCCAAATCAGTCTGAAAGCAATTGATATTTTAATTATCTATCTAGAATGTTTGATCTTGAATTTATAAAAATTTTCAATGCTGAAATAACTTTGAAATTACACGGAATTTCTTTTTCATCAAAAATTTAAAATCGGCGGAACTTTCAGAATTATTACAAAAATCATTATTTAATCGAAACAATTAGATACAAATTTTTAGTTCAAAATGGATTTAAACGGAAATTTGCATAGCGAAAAAAGCAAATCTGACCTCAATTTGAATGCTGTTAAGACCATGGTTTGTTGTCTAGCATGTAGCAGCTAATATCTATAAGCTAAAGCATTTGTTTAAAATTATTGACTTTGTTGCTATGTTTTCAACTCTATCATATGAAATAGAATTATTGAAGTTATAAAAATAAATCAATAATTAATTCCTAGACTAATTGGAAATCTTTACAAGATTTCATCAAGGAAGGCATGAACGGCAACTCCATTAAAAATTCTATCACAGTGGATGAGATTGTACCATCGGCATCCAAGTTCCTTCAAGAAGATGATCCTCAACAAAGTTTGTGTTGATTAATACAAATTTGTGTTATTAATTACAAGCTTATATCCAAAGATGATTTTTTAGATAGTTTTTTGACTATATATAAATAATAAATGAAGTATTAATCTAAGGGGATCAATATCTCATTGATTTTAGCTTCCATAACTATTATTTTTTCTATAGTTTCCCTTCTTGTGATTTCTATGAATTTTAAATATAGTCTTTTATAGTTTAATAATAAATTGGTGTTGAATTTTATTTTCATACTTTTTGAATAAATAAAAAAGTTACAAGATTTTCTATTTAAACTTATTAAATTCTCATATAATTTATAAAATGACTTAGTTAATTTAATTTCATTTATAAATAAATTATTTATAAATTTTCTAGTCATATTGTAAGTGACCTCTTAAATAGGTTAAATCTATTTATCAACTAAACAAACATTATGTTGATATCATTTCATTGAACATTTCTTAAAACACATTCACTAAAATGAATTTATTAATAGAATTTTATTCATTAAAAATGCCTTCAACTATAAATTTATTTAATAAATTAATTGATCATTCATACACTCATCTCTTCTCCAACCCATATAAACTACAGAGGATGAATCATGGAAGTTGAACTTGGCAAACTTCACATCACAGAAAAGAGGTTTCAGATTGGAAGACAAGAACTTGTCTAAAGGCATCAGGCATTACTATAAGGAACAAGATTTGCTCATTTCAACCTTTGAACATATAAAAGTATGCATGCTTTGTGTTTCCTTTGATATTAATAACTAGAATGAATAATAAGAAACAAATAGAAATTTAGACTTTAATGAAGAATAAAATCGAAAAATATAGAGCTTATCATATAAATTCTGTGTATCACAACCATTATCATTATTATTTTATCCATTTAAATTCTTATTGCTATAATCCAATGGTATACAGGAAGACAATGGGGAAGAAGGCAATGATGAGAGCACATTATCAAAAACTGCAACCAGACTAGGGAAGATAACCTTCGTTTGTAACTTGGTGAGTTACTTACCATTATCAATCATTGTCGTATAAATGGTTATTATTGGTGTTATTAATTGAAATATTCATACTATTACTTTCATTGATAGTATTGTTATTACTATTTTTGCTGTTATTGGTTTTAATTGAAAATAAATAATTTTTATCATTCCTTATTATAGCTGAAGTTATCTTTAACCAATTTATATAATATCTTGAAACAACCAGTAGTTAACGAACTTTATACGCAAAATAAGTCAAATAGTGAAGCGTTTGAAACTTATATGACCTTTAAACTATTTTCATGTACTCGTTGTTTAATTAAACGAATTCCAAGATTAAAAGAAGCATTTAATATGAAATAATTTATGTTACTTAAGACCCACTTGATTGGTGGCAAATACATATTAGAATATTTACTTTATTATCAATTATCCCTGGTTGTCTTGTATTTTATATATATTCAAGGTCACATTGTATCAATCGAAACGTTATTATAATTAGCTAGTTTGAATTTTTTGTTGATTTTATTTTTTATTTAAAATCATTGTATTTGTAATCGTTTAAATCTTTTTGAATGCCATTTAGATTGTTCAATATGCTTCGTTTTTGGCAAGCAAAACGTGCTATAAATTCACTTGATTCCATTGTTCATGTTTTGTTATAGATATATGACCCGCCCAAATAGGAGTATTTTACTGATAAGAAGTTAATTTTAAGAAAAACTTTTTCAATTCATTCTCCACAAAAGCTAACTGGTTGTGTTTTAAGAAGCGCATATTTCTGCGTTTTTTTAGTTACATATATTTTCAACAAAATTTGAATTTTTCACTGGGCATTTTTCTGACAAATAGTTTGTTTCTAACAGTTTCTGTTCAACTTTCTTTTCCGTTATACCATTTTTTACTCTATTTTTCAAAAACATTTTATATATTGATTCAATAGGAATGTAAAAATTATTGTTCAAGTTCATCAGTTTAAGACATTATAAAGGATATCCTTTGGTAGATATTTTTCAAAAATTTATTCAGATTAATATTGTTCTCGAAATATTTTCATAATTATAATTAGTTATATAAGAAATAGAGATTAGGGGTATATCAAATTGTAAGATATGCTTTGTAAATGAATTTTAAAATTGGCCACCCTCAGTATAGAGGGGATTAAACCAGATTTAAAATCTTGGTATCTATCTATTTAAACACCTTTAATTTTACATGAAGATAATTTTTAAATGCATTGATTTGACCATTCTAATGACTTGTATCACCCTTTCCATTATATATTACTTAACCACGCAGTTATATCTTAATTTATTTTTAAATTGTTTGTATTAATTCTACTTTTGATGAAAAACTAACTGGATTATGTATTAAATAATTCAAACTAATTTACTCTTAAGATTTTAGATACACTTAAAAAATAAAACCAATCGTTATAAAGATGAGTTTATATGCAAATCTGATAAACCTGCTCACCGATCAATAAAATCGCTTTTCAAATCAACCATTGAGGTCAACACACGAAATGGCATGGTATGATCCAATGATCCATCATTCCACTTTACTTTAATGTTGTATATTCGATGTTTTTAAGCGGTTTTAATTTAAATATTCATCTTATGTTTTATAACTATTTAAATCATGATCTATCGCTTTCAATTGAACTTAAAAATGCAAATGAGCTTAAAATTCAATTCAAGGATTATTCCATAGGAAGTAATTCGATCTAACGTCAAACAAAAACCTCACCTTTGAGGCCACCTACACACATACTCAAACAGATATTGTTGGTGGCCAAAACGACAGCGGCGGTCTTATCAGGCTCATTGGCGGTGATAACATCTGTGATAGACTCAGTAGTTGACTTGGTGAGTGGGGCGCTCATGTGGTGGAGTAGTAGAGCCATAAGGAAGAGGGACCCCTATCTCTACCCACAAGGTCGGTATGATGTGTTTGATGTTTAAATTTTAAGGGGTTAAGTGATCGTAATAAATAGTGATTTTGTAAGTGAAGTTACATTAATTGGTATTGTAAGAAAAAAAGCGAAAACATTTAGTAAATATATCGAATAATTTTTTTTCCTGTATAAAAGCTATATTAAGCTTTAAAACTTCTAATACTTATCACTAGGGAGAACCCGCTTAGAACCCGTGGCAATAGTAGTCTTATCAGTGGTAATGGCATTAGCGTCAGTGGCCATGATACGACAATCTATTGAGACCATAGTAGAATACGCGCAATATGACTTACAAGCGGACTACATGCACCACACCAATGAAACCTTCTGCCTCACCATACAAGAGGTTAGTACACCATCTATCAAGCAATCCTATCTAATCTAATTTATCATACAATCTGGGATTCATGGTTTGAGTCTGGCTAAGTGCTTTAACTATTCTTCTTGGCATTGCATGAATGAAAACAAAACCTAATCATTAATAAATGATTATTAATTAAAACACAAGTGAACACATACTAAATACATAAGTACATACAAATAACTACACACTCCACATATACACCTAACAGATGTATTCTTATGTGCATCTAAAAGGAGCTCATGGTCCCACTTTTGAATGGGACTCTATCGGAATATGCCTTTTCACTATCGGTTTGTTTATCTTATGATGATTATAATAATAAAAAATAAATAATTATAATAATATCTTTATTATTGTTATTAATAATGATAATTTTTATTATCATCATAAAACTGATGTTCCTCCTAAGAATCAACCAAAAGCACTACTGCTTGGATTTTGAAATATGTGCCATTCCTATTTCTAACATCAGGGTTGTGTAAGCCGTGAAGGCGAGATGGAATGTTAAGTGGTCCAACTCGGGCGTTAAAGTCCCCCAGAACAATTAAGAAATCTTTCTTGTTTGCTTTATCTATTTGATGTTGTTAGATTTCGTAAAATCTTTCGGACTCAACCCCGTCGTCTACTTCTGTTGGTGCGTAGACAGCGATGACGTTTATGTGGCTTCTATTCACTTTTATTCGGACCTGCATCACTTTCTCAGTAATCAAACTATAGTTGTCTTCTTGCTTCCAAGCCGTTCTAAGATAACCTCGAAGAGCAATTGCTACTCCTCTTTGGTTACCTTCTTTTTTCTTTGCGAGCCCAGAAAACAACACCGTTGTGTTATCAACTTCGAGAATACCACTTCCTGTCCATTGCACTTCAGACATTGCCAATAAAGATAGATTTTTCTCTTTCATTGTTTCTATCACATTTTTCAGCTTGAGGCTAAACTTTGTTGGATTATTTAAGCTTCTGACGTTCCAACAACCAATTTTTCATTTTACTCTTTTTTTCTGAGGATTTGGTGTGGGTTTGCACTGGTACGTTATCAGCAATACGCAGTGTTTTTTGCACGTATGATGTATTCTCCATTTGGTATGAGTTGTATAGGTAAGCAGTAATTAAGATAGCTTTAGCTTAGTACGTTCTTTTTTAATCTGTTAGGTTTTACCTGTCAGTTGGTTTTTTCTTCAGTTTAAGAAAACTTTTTGTTATCAGTTTTTTTTTCAAAAGTTTCGATTTGTCTCCGATAACTTATATTTTTTCCACAACTTTCGCAACTTTTTTGGCAAAAAAACACCTTCTATCAACTATAAAACTTCCAAATTTTACGGTATTTTTCATTTTTTCCCATAGTGAAGTGCCAGTGATGATTCTCAGGCATCTGTTAACAAATACTTGTAGTCGTTGGATGTTGTGCTGTAGGAGGTTCCAGGTTTCACTGCGATATAGAAGTGTTGGTAGGATAACCGCTTTAAAAAGTTTCAGTTTAATCAAAACTTATTTTTGGCTGGTACCATACCAGTCTACTGATGCTACGGAAGACTTGTGATGCTCTGTTGATTCGCGATTCCACCTCTGCGTCAACTGTATTGTCACTGCTTAAGATGCTTCCGAGATACTTGAACTTGGATACCTCTTCTACGTTTATTTCATCCTCGATTGATGGCGTTGTAATAGTGTTCGAATTCGTGTTGTTGCTATTGTTGTCGTTTGTATTGGAGTTATTGTTACTGATGTGGTTGTTAATGATATTACTAAAATAGTAGTTGTTTTTAATGTGTGTGTTTTTGCTGATTGTTGTTGTTGTTGTTGAGCGCCAACTTCCAAAGACTCTTCTGACACTCTGAAGCGAGTATTGAAAGAAACTTGTAGCTTCGAGTTGTTTGTGACTTTTGGTGAGCAGTGAAAAATGATGAATTTTTTCTCGAAATGCTTTGTGGTTGTAGGCTGACGTGGTTTAGAACTTCTTCGACACTCTTGTTGGAGTGCACACCCGGCATCGCGAGAAGGTGGGTTCTTTCGCGGGCTGTTGTTGCTGATGTGGTTGTTGTCGATAATATTGCTGTTGTGCACCGAAAAAAGTCCCGTTTTTCTGACATGGTTGTTGTCGTTGAATTGAGAAGATCTTCGTTATGACTGACACCACGTGGAGGTGATACCTGAAGACAGACTGTACGTGTAGTCACTGATGTTGTTGTTGTCGTTGATGTTGTTGCTGCCGTCGATGTTGTTGTTGTTGTCACTGGTGTTGTTGCTGATATTGTTGTCACTGATGTTGTTGTTGTTGCTAATGTTGTTGTCACTGAAGTTGTTGTTATTGATATTGTTGCTCAAGTTCTCTGGTAAGATTGACATAAACTTTGTTTTTCTTATTTTCATTTTTAGTCCAAACTTTGCGAAGGTATCAATGAAGGATTTGACGACGCATTGAAGACTTTCAATATTGCTGCATGTAAGCATTATGTCATCTGCATAAGCTAGGTTTTGAACAATTGTGGATCTCTCAAGCTTATGACGACTGTTGTGCATCAGCGGAGCATTATTGGTGTAGTCCAATTGAATGCCTTTATCTGGATGATGTTTGAGTGCCACTTTGATTACCGCACCAAGATACATATTGAATAATATTGGGGCTAAAAAATCTCCTTGTTTCACTCCTACGTTGATTGGTAATTCCTCAGACAACTTTTCCTCTTTAAGTTTTACACCAACTGAACCACTATGAAGGGCTTTAATTATACGGAAGATTTTATCTGGAATTTTGAAGGACTTTCTTAACACTTCCCACAAGGCATCTCTGTTTACAGTATCATAGGCGTTTTGTAAATCCACGAAGCAGATGTAAATAGCTTTATTGAACTCAATTGCTCTTTGCATTAAAATTCTTGCGGAAAAAACCTGATCATAACAGCCTCTATTTGGTTTGAAACCACACTGATTTTTTCCCAGTTGATTTTCAACTATATTTTGCAACCTATTCAGAACAGCTCTGCCAAAAACTTTTTTTGCTAAGTATAGTAGGGCTATACCTCTGTAGTTTTCACGCCGTGATCTAGAACTTTGTTTGTGGATTGGGACTATAACTTGGTTTTTCCAATCTTTTGGGATGGTTTCTGTCTCCCATATTTTGTATGAAATCACCTTCAACCAGTCTACAGATACTTCAGCCCCAGCTTTGAGCAAGTTCGAGCTTATTTCGTCGATACCACACACACACATACACACACACACACACACACACACACACACACACACACACACACACACACACCTTCCTTCCTTCCTTCCTTTTCTTTTGTGCATTTATCCACCATAAGGCGGGTGCACTAAACTGCAGAGCAGTTTATCTATGGATCTGGTATGGTGTTCTTCTTTTGACTTGCCAGTGATCAGCTAGACGAAGTTTCTTGAAATCTTTATGTAGGCTTTTTGTTGATGGCTTCCGTTGAAATTTTGGAGTTTTCTCTCCGCAGCCAATTAAAATTAATAATTTTAACCGCTCGACCGCCAATTTTGTTTACATCCAAATTTAGCATTAAAAAACTTGATTTCTCCAAATTTTGAATACTTTTTTATTGTTTTATTTATGCATTGAATAATTATATCACTAATTAAAATTTTTTAAGTTATTTCGGTGTGATACGAGACTATTTTAAACTTTTTTACTTATCCAACATGAGATTTTTCGAAATAAATTATTATCAACTTGTTACATTAATTATTTTAAACATTTTAAACTATTTTTCAATTACAAAATTCAACTTTAAACTTGTGAAAACTTAAAAATTTAACTGAGGCCATTTTACCTCGTGCCTACACACACACACACACACACACACACACACACACACACACACACACACACACACACACACACACACACACACACACAACCACCCCCTCCCCCATTAAACAAACATCAACCACCCACAGTGGTCAAGATCGCGCTGTTCTTCCTGTGTAGAAGATGTCCAGCCCCTGCAGCTCAAGCCCTCTCCCAAGACCACCGCAACGACATCATATCCAATACTGGTGCTCTTATCTGCGGTCTTATTGGTTGGTTCAGTGCTATTAGTCATTAATAATAGTAATGGAAATACTACTGCTGCTAATAATAAGAAGAATACTGATTTTATTAGTGATAGTTTCAATAGTATTAAGGCTATAAATAATTTTTGTTATATTAATAATAGAATAATAGATATTTAGTTTATTACTTGATGATGAAACACTAGTTTCGAAAAGCTTCGCACTTCAATAAAGTTTAAAATCCTGTGTTTATCTTTATACAATAATAGAAGTGCTAAATCATTTGTACTAGTAATAAAATGTATAATAGGGATATTTTTTAGGTTAAATTAATCTTATTGAACAATGTTTCATATTAACATTGGAGCAAGAGAGATTCAAAGTCCATTTATTTTCTAATTATATTTTACTTGATGAATAAGGCTTTTTTTCATTTCATCATGACAATCAGCCCAAACGCCTGACCACTGAGATAACCAACCACTACACAGCGTAGCCCCACCACACCACAACACACCATCACATGACACCACCACCACACAGCGTACAAAGTATGGAAGTACGCAGATCCCATAGGAGCCATTCTCATCAGTTTCTACATCATCGTTTCTTGGTATCAGACAGGGAAAGGTTGGCATTATATTGGGTGGTTTGAGTCTTATAGAATGGTGGTTCGAGCACAATAAGGGATTTTGTAGGCTTTCAAGTTGTGTTCATTATCTCGGGCTTTTTATGGTGTTTTTTGTTAACCTACGTCTGTTAATATAACCAATTTAACTTTTTGAATAGAAAACGTTATAAATATTAATAGATATATAATTAGCTAATTATATTCAATGGTTAAAGTTAATAGAAAATTTCAGATATTCTAGTCTTAGGATTACTATTTATATAAGAATTTGATTCAAATTAGTTTAAAAAAACGGAGTTTATAATTATTTGATTGATTGAACGCTTTATTCAAATTCACAAACTTCGAATACGAAATAATATATACCCAAAACAAAACTTTACTATACTAAAGCTTAAATTGGTTTCAAAGGACAGTAAATAGAACAAAGAATTATATAATCAATCCAGTTGTATTTCATAAATTTAACAGACATTGAATGTATTTTTTAAATAATAATAGTATTCATAAAATTGACTTATAAAATCTAATGAAATAAACTAACAAAATGGTAGCCTAGTATTTTATCTTTAAGACATTTTTATCAAAAACTACAGCTTTGTTATCAATAAATGTATTGAAGTATTCTTCAAATTTGATGTTTTTTTTAAATTATGTTAATATAGATAGCAAAAAAGTTGTGAGCTTCAAAGAAAAAGCACAAATAGTTCTTATTAATCACATAGTAATATTATCTTAAATGTATTATACTAATATTGTATATCATAATGCACTAGATATCAATATATCATATTATATCCCACCATATACAACCATTCTTATAAACACTTCATTAAAGAGCAGATAAAGCTGCTGACAGGACACACAGCACAGCCAGACTTTCTCAAGATGCTCACCTGGATTGCTGTCAATCACGACCAGCGCATCAAGTTCATCGACACTCTCCGAGCCTTCCACTTCGGGAACAATTTTCTTGTTGAGGTGATCTAGTGTTTAAGGGGTGTAATCGTCGGGGTTACTTGATTAGTTGCTTGATTGAATGATCAAGTGATTAATTGGTTTGTTCATTGTGATTAACAAGCCTTTAAAATTTGAGTTGGAAATCATTAAAAAATTTTAATTTTTTAATGACACGAAGCTTTAGATATATTTTTTTTCTCATAATTGTGTAACTTATTAATCTTTTGGTTGCTTGGTTGTCTGAATGTTGGTTTTCTTGAAAACTAAGCACACATGTAAACTAAAAGCCACTCAAATAATAACATTTATTACGACACTTGGCGATAAAACTGTTAAAAAGTTTTGTATCTAGTTATTTGAAACAAATTTAGTCGAATTGGCTCTCCAGTGCTGGGTAGTGATATTTAGAAATATATTACGTCATAATATTTACTGCCATTATGGTGTTAATATCAAACTACTTTGGAAGATTCGTATGCATTTTCTCTCATTGTTTAGTGGTTCTATTTATTGGTTTATTACGTGTAGCACCAGTCAATTTGATTTTACGCTTTTGTTCAATTGTTATGTTGACATTTCACATCTATTCTTCTTTTATTCATATCTTAAGTCTGTTTTCAGCGCAAAATACAAAGTATTAATATTCAATAGAAGCATTAGCTCTAGTATTCTTTTGCATGTGAAGCTTAAATCAAGCTTAAACGGATTTGATTGGCTGTTGTAATTATTATTCATTTAAAAAAAACTTGTCTACATAACTGAAATGATGAAACAATTATAATTCATTATTTAGTTTCAATTCAATTTTTAAAATAAATATATCATAATACTATTACAATGTATATGTTTAAACTGTCTTTGTGGCCACCTATTCATAACTACCGGTCTGCCATCACAGGTCGACATAGTATTACCCGGTACAATGACAGTGATAGAGGCTCACGATATCGGAGAGAGTCTTCAATTGAAACTTGAAAAAATGACACAGGTCTGTGTGTAGGGTTGTTAAATACGTGTCTTCACGCATACTACTGCTGCTAGTATTATTACTATTGATACTACTATCGTTGATTGTAAGCAGCCACAGTAGTTTGTATTAGATCAATAAAATTGTATGCTTATTCACTAACAGGTTGAAAGAGCGTTTGTACACATAGATTACGAGGTGGATCACCGACCATCAGATGAACATAAGGTGGTTTAGTATGGGAGATGGTGGTGAAGATAATGGGCTCAAAAGATGATGACTTGATGGACTCAGAATGAGGAAGATAGCTGTAGCATTTACTATAGGCAATGTGTGGTGCGTGAAAACAATAGAATTAAGGTAAAATACAACAATAGTGAGGTGGATAAGAAGTATTGAAATCCTTTGTAAAAAATATATAAAGACTTGCCGTGGTAATGCAGTGGTTTATTACATAATGAATGATCTCCATTTGCATACCCCATTCTACACCCTTTTATGAAGTTTGGATGTTTGCAATAATACTAACAGTATAAAACCATGTAGATTAGACTGAACTACAACTTCAATGATAATTATCAGCTACTTAATTAGTCTAGTGTTTTAATTTTGTATATTTATAATTCTGTTTTTCATGCAATTTAAAGTAATTATCGCTTCTGCGCCAATCGTTTTTTCAAACCGTATGCTATACGGATGGCATTTAATAAAGATATATTTTTTAAATTTGTTAAGAGAAACTAGTAACTTAAATATAGTGCTGATATGTTGTGGCTTGTAAATAAATTCATGTAAAAGATGTGTATATATCTTGTATATTTTTGTATATTTTCTCATATACAGTATATGTAGCATTTTTAGATATATATGTCTCAGTTTTTTAATTCTTAGTCAACCTGAGATTTTTAATCTTAAATTTTTATAATATCATTTTAATTCCACTTTTCAGAGACATCTTATGTATGTCTTATATAGTAATTATATATGTAACATCAATTTTGATGAATATCAAATTTATTCGAAAATAAAGCTATAATTTTCGGTGAGTATGGTCTCACCATAAAACATTTTAATTTTAAATTTGTTCAAGACATTTTGTTTTTTTAGCAATAATCCTTTCCAGTGAGTTTTGTTGATTTTTTTTTATTTTAAAGCTTCAATGAGTTTATTTCGAAGTAAATAGAAGAATATGAGTTATTTATACACAATAAAACATGCGTTTCAATTCACTAAACCCTAACACCCAGGCAATAAGTGATGCTCTCTTTCTGTTCTTCCGTAGTTTCACTTGTCAGTTCTTTAACATTAAATTCATGTTTCATGAATTAGGATCAGGTGTATTAGTTTTAACCATCATCCTCAATAACTCTTCTCAACACTAACCTTCAATCGTTATAGTTTATAAATTAATTTGTTTATTTTACTACTAATAGTTCTGAGTGTCATCAATCTTGGGACTTTTTTATTAATCTCTTAACATAATTTTGCATCAATAAAATACTTGAAATGTTATTTTGCTTTAAAATATCTATTTTAATTTTAAAGAGACATCGTATGCTCTAAGTAACTTTCAATTTATTAAAATATTTTTTTTTGATTTATGAAATTTTTTGAAAGAAAACCTAAAACAAATTTCATTTAATAAAAATCTTCGTTAAGTTCAACCTTATGAAAACTCATTAGACTAATGAATTATCATAAGGTTGAACTTATCAAAAGTTTTTGTTAAATAGAATTTTGTTTCAAATGTTTTTTAAGAATTCATCAAAAGTATTTTTTAATAATATCCGTTTGTAATAATCCTTCGAGTATTTGAACAACGAAGAACGCCAAATTTCATACCAAATCAATCTGATAGCAGAACTAATTATATCATATATATTCAAATGAAACATTTTCAAGAGTTTATTTTATTTCACGAAGCTTTTTGTGAGATTAACTTACATTATCAATTAAAGGTACTAATATTTAAATATTCATGTTTGGCTCGAAGAATTAAATCATGTAAACTAAATAAAATTATTTAATGAAATTTATTTTTGAATGTTTAATTGAGATTTGTATGCTGGCACATGCGCTTTTACGTACATTTATAGGTGCGTGTGATCACATCCATCACTGGCGTAATCGTCCCGAACTTTAAAAAAAAAGTTACTTTAGTTTTGGCGTTTTACAACTAACAATTGAAATTTTGTTTTCTGAAAAAAATTAATTATTAAAATTTAATTTTAAGTTTCAATTGATAAAAAATTTCAAATCGATCACCTCTATTAAATCAAGCAAGCCTTTTGTACGTCGAACTCACATTATCGAGTAATATTTAGAATATGTAAGTTCAAATATAAACCAAAGTAGGGAGCTATAATTTTTATAGCTAGTTCAAAGTCTACTCTTTCAACCGTTTTATTATAAGATGACAAAAAAGAATTTTCCATCTATTCATTGTTCTTTATGTAAGTTATATATATAATAATAATAAGACAGTATGTGAAAGTGTTGACGCTTAAATGAATTGTATATAAAGAAGTTAAGATTGTCATTTTATCAATGGTTCCATTGTTCAACCGTCAAAGGTGGGATTAATATACTTTTTATATGTGTATTTATTTAAAAGAAAATAATTATAACTTTAAAAATCTTTTGATATCTCAATGTATTAATAAAAAATAAAATGAGAACCTAGAACTTAAGTTAGTTAATAGATTTTTTACTCATTTTACTTGAAATTGTTAAAAACAATACTGAAATTTTTAGAAAAAACGAGTTTTGGACATAAAATGAGCTGGTCAGATACAAAAATCGCACTCTGTACTCTTCTTATATCAATGTTTCACAAATTTTTTAATAGTAAAAATGGCTTGAGTTGTATTTTTCAAGTCTTCTCCACTAGTTTTTGTAGTTTTCAAAAAAACGACAAACTTCATTGGTAGTTGTCACTTGAAAGCCACACGTATCTGAAAATTAAATCAGAAAATCATCATATATCTTCCATGATATAACTTTTTTTTTGATATTTCAACGGTCAAGTATAAATAACTGACAAATAACCACAATTATTTGAAAGTATTTTTTTTCATTCTATGTTTACAGATGCCTTACTTTAAGCTCTTTTGCTTGTTTTATCTTTTCTCCATCATATTCTCCTTCTATTCTACACCCATCTCCACCAATCCAGGGATGCAGATTGAAGTTACTACAAAAAAACTTGCTTCTAGTTTATTTTTCAAATTTTTATAAAAATTTCATTCAATGTTTAAGAGTTTTTTTTAATTATTTTTAAACTTTTTCAAATAAAATGAAAGTGTATTTTCTTAAACTTTTTCATCAATCATTTAAAGTTTCAACGATTTTTGGACCAAAAATACTTCAAGTAGACGTACCAGTATCGACTCAATTTGAAGTTGAATCTAAAACTTATGAGTAAATCTTTTGTCATGCACAATTTTTTAAATTTGAAGATTGAAATAAATTTAAAATTTTATTTGGCACAGATGTACAATTGAGGTCAAAAAATTTCCATCCATTGAAATCAACTCTATCCCCAATAGCAGGTTTATATTTTTTCTATGAATTCTTCCATTTCATGTCTGAACTTTTATATGGAAACTATTTGAATATTTTTGGATTTTATAAAGAGCTGCAAGGAGTTACGATGGCTATGGAAGCATTGATGAAAACAGCAGTGAAGATGACGACACTACCAAAAGCCGCAACAAGGCTCTATGGGAAGACAAAGATTTTTTGCAAGGAAAGCAACTTGGTAAGTTTTTTATAGTGAATATTCTACGAAAAACTGAGTAATTAAAACTTTCAAGATAAAACTCGAATCTATGTTAAAATCATCAAACTTTTGAATATTAGGAGGCTTAGAAACCGTTCTCAAAGATTTTAAAATCCGCTCCGAACTCCTTGTTACAGGCATAAGGTATGCCATTCATCAACTTCAATACATTAGAGAAAATGCTATATATCAATTTCTGAAATAGTTAGATAATATTTTTTTCAGAGTAGATATTTATGGAAAGAATGTTTCTTTAAAAGTAGTCACTATTCTAGGTTTGTGTTGGAGTTATGACGTTATAAATGATAGTCTCTTAAGTCCTTCTACAAAATTATTATTTTCAAGTGTTATAACTGAAACAGGCCAAAATGAAGAAAAAATCAGACATGGATTAATTGCAGCCGAGTCGAGGGGAGATTTTAAAATTGAAGTGATGGATAGGTAAAATGTAAAAATTTCTAAGTTTAATCTGCTGGAATATTGGCGCAATAACGAGAGAATTCATTTTTAACCAGATCAATGGGTTTGGTGCCTGAATTTAAAAATTAATACTTTGAAAAAGTATTTTTTTATAAATCTTTTTGTATAAAAAAAGTGTATGAATATTTTACCTTTTGCAAAAATACTTTTTGAAAGTTTTTGTGGAAAGATATCATCAAGAATTCTCATCAAAAGATACACAGTTTGCACGTTGGTTTGTTTTTATGCGTTTCATACTTTCTGGAAAGCAAACTAATTGGTTTTTAAAAATTACACAAACATCATAAATCATTTTGATAAAATAATATCAATTAACATTTAAAAGAGGCTATTGGGTCAAACCATTTGGAGAATATTGTTTTCGATCTCCGTTTGACTGAGCACCCTGAATTTACTGAAAATGGTCTCAAGATCAAATTAGTGGTGAGCGAACTAAAATCACTTGAGAAGTTTATGCTGTCTTTCAAAAAGTATTATAAATAATTTAACTGATGAAACTGGACTTAAAGGGGGAGTTCGTGTACCACAAAGATAGCAAATACAAAGTAGTATTTTTTAAAATGGAAATCATAATTTTTTGTTAATTTTGATGAATTTATTGGAAATACTAAAAAAATATTTGAAAAAACTTTTTAAAAAGTAATTCACAGCTTCATAGAATATTAATATGAATCTTAAAAACATTAACAGTTCAGTACTATTAGTAAAATTGAAAATTACTTGAGACATAAAGCTTACTTGGACCTTATCAAAACTAAAAACCCTCAACCGATCAAATTTGGAAATAACAGGTTCAACTAATTATTATTAACGATTTATAATAATTTTACATTATATTTCCTTTATTGAAGCTACACCAAGACTTTTACTAATATAAATAGAACTGAAACTTCTACAGAAATTCTTCTACAACAAAGTTATACATTTCTTTTTGAAAGTCATAGGATGTTCATTCGAGTGTCGTTGTGTAATCAAATATGAAAAACCTAAAAAAACTTAAATTTTACTTCAGTTGACACAATGAAAGAAATTGAAAAATTAAATCTCGCTGAAGTTAAACTGTTGATTAGTGGAGATGTTTTGAGTAATGCGGTTGAAACATTGCTTGAAAGTGGTTATCTAGACTAAAACTTCACTAAAGAAACGGTTTATAAACAATTTTTTAAAAAATTAAATTCTCTTAAACTAGTATAAAAAAATATTTTTACAGTTAGAGCTTCTCAAACTTTTCAGTGGCTTGTCGGTAAGTAAGCACCTTGAAATAGCTACAAAAACAGATATAAAAAATATACATTTAACTGAACATTTTAAATTAATTTTCTTACAAAAAAATTTAAAATTGGGAAATTTAATTACTTTTATTAAAAAGTAAGCTATAATTTTCGGCAAGTATGACCTTACCTTGAAAATTCAGCACAAATTTCAAAAATATAATCACTATATTCATATGCTGAAGTTTTATAGTGAGGTTATACTTATCGAAAATTTTAGCTTTTGTTTATTAATAAGTTTACTAAAAAATTCTTGCTCCCTCATGTTTTGCTGGAAAAAAATAGAAAAATAATTTTGAAAAGTACAGTGGTAAACTATACAGGGCTTCACACCAACTGGCGACCTCAGAGTGAAGATCGAACCAGTTGATGGACAAAAGTACTTCAGGTTTTTAGAGAACACACTGCTTGAGCATTCAAACATTTCCATTGTTTATGATGGAAAAGCTACAAACTTGGTATGTTAATACCTCAAAGGCTTTTTAACATTCTAATGCAATAAGCCATCTTTTTGTGGCAAGGTCACAGCTCTTTTCACTTGGGTTAAGATAGAATAATGTTTTAAAATCTTATTTGGTAAAAAAAATGGAAAATTAAACTGCATAAATGTGTAGGAGACTGTGTGTGAAAGCAAGATGCTTTTCGAAGATGATGTATTGAAACCGATGTGACAAAATTAATGTATGAATTGATTTTTGGTATATTATTTATATTATATTACTTCTTCAAAAAAAATAAAAGCCCCAATCACCCAGAGCCACTAAAAGGGCTGTAAAAGGAACCACTGAGTTATTTAATGATGAGGTTGAGATGAGTTGAAACCATTTGAAAACCCACTTTATAATGATGAAACTAATGTTTCCAGGAGTTTCAATACATGGTTTTATTACTTTTCAGCTGTGAGTTTATTTTTCAGGATTAATAATTTTCTCAAACTATTTCCAATTTTAGCTTCAAAGTATCTAGTAACATACGGAAAAGATTAGAGCTTTTTGACGTATTTTGCTTTTGAAGACAAGGTAAAATTAAATTGACAAACTTGTTTAAAAAAGTGAAGTACTAATTTAACATTGCTCTTGATGCTTGTATCAAATACAATAATCATTTTCAGAATATGATCATGGGTCTATTGTGATTGCTAAACAGTTGGAACTTTTGAAAGTATATTCGAAACTAATGAAATTTTCATACAAATTCAACATTTATTAATGTTCAAAGTTTTTTGAATGATCAAAATTTGTTCTACTTTTTAGAATTGTTATACTTATCTTTTCCTGAACTTGAAGTTTGAATAAACAAAAAAATACAGATTTATTTTTACTGTAAAAATATTTTTAACATCAGAGTAGTTTAATAAACTTTTTAGTTAGAAGGCCATCTGAAAGATAAAAGTTGAGACCCTGGCCATGTTATAATCAGTTTTTCTTGATTTTAATCCCTGACAAGATGTGCAGGTTTGCCTCGACAAAGACAAGACAGTTAATTAAACTTCAATATAATATAAAATTTTGTCTTAATGAAACAAACAATGTCAAATAGAAAAGTTTTTAGACAAAATGTATGACAACAATGAGATTTTGTACCATTATTTGCACAAAGAATGCAACGAAAAAGTAAGCATTCGGGACTACTTTCAACGAAAAAACCATCGTAATTATCACAAAGTGTAATGAAGCAATATCAATATGCTTGTCATTTGAGATAGTAATAATTATTTTACCCAATATACCTCATCACCAGATAAGAAGATGCAATATTTCGAGGTGTTCAAATGGTTTAAATACAGACTCCTGTAACCTTATGACACCAGTGAGAACACGAGCATTTCCTCTTACAATTGTTGCTGTACATACCCTTTCTACATACTGTGTGATTGGGGAATTGACTGTCAGATCGCTTTAGTTATTAATTTCAGTTGAGCAAACGTAATGTTCTACTTGTGTTGTATAAGAGATTCAATATGAAGAATATAATGGCATATTAGCATATAGTCTTACTAGAGTAAACACTGTTCTTCAACCTTGCTCCACACTTTTGATGGCGGAGACCGTAGCATGGAGTGTCACAGTTTAAGGTGGGACCATAACTTCCAAATTTGTGGCCACAGTGACATTCAAAGCCGTTCTGTGTGTTTGGGCGGTGAGGTAATGTGTGTATGTGTTTTGAAATTTACCCTAGTTGAGCTTTCGTATGATAACTGAGCATCGGTTATTACTAGGGTTGGTGCAGGGTGTGGGTGTTTAGGTGGGGTTAGTATGATGTTGAATTTTTGGTGGTTGGATCTGTGGTTGATTGTATTTTAACGAGTTAAACGTGGTAACTTTTCAATTATATATTGATGAATAAGTTGAGCCGTTAAGTTCAAACTCTTGAAAGTCAAAAATTTAAATAGAATATATTTAAAAAATTATTCTATAAATAAGCTAACTTAGACTAAAATCGTATCACGTTCTAATGTCACAAGATCATAAAACTCTTTTTCATAAACTTTAAAACTCATCTCACTTGGAGCCCAAAGAAAGTGTAAGATCCGGTCGAGCACAGCTTATAGCACATATGAATCGTCAAAGCCATCTTTCTGTATAGAACCCCATTCAAATCTCTGGATTGGCCTTCATTGAAACACCCTATGTACAAGTACTTGGTGACTGGGATAATTCGTAATTAATAATCAGTAAGAGGCTTATGGAAAATGTGATAAATTTTCGTTTGAAAGTTGAAAGTTTTGATTATTCTACCACTTGATCATTCAGTTCAAAACGTTTCATTGAATTTTTTATTGAGTTAAAGATTTTTTTTACAAATTCTTATTGAATTTAATGTCATTATAAGTTAGTTTTATTATATTTATTTTGATTGTTCTATCATGCGTTTGAGCTTTAATTTGCTTTAATGTATATTTATTATATCTTTTTAGTATTTTATAGTTTAGTGATTTTTGGAATTTCATAGCTTAGTTATTATTGCAAGGGCAACGATCATCTGGTAATAAAATGAAATTAAATCATATTTCATACTAAAATAAACTTGTCGAAGAATTCCTTTAATACACACAGCTTCGTGACTAAAAAAATTCGATTTTTTAAAAATAAACATTAAAAATTGTTAATACACAAATAGAAGTCAAAAATAAAGGGTTCCTATTGTTTTTAGACTCCTTCAAGGTCGCTTTTTAATTGAAAGTTTTTAAACACTGAGCTTTGAAAAAGAATGAATCGATGATAAAAATTGTTAAAATATTTTATAATTAGGTCAGAAAATAGATTTGAACAATGAAAAAAAGTAAAACAAAGGCATGAGTGCTTAAAAAATCTATTAAGAATCTTTAAAAAAACTCCAAAAACTCACAAATGGGGTTCAAAATGTTTAAATCTTTCTTCTGTTCAATGGTTATTTTTGTTATGTATGGTTCATGAAATATTCAGTTTATGTTATTTGTTCATTAAAAAAAAATTATTTAATAAAATTTTATGGCTTTATAAAACTCCCAATAAATATCAAATCATTTCTATTTATATTGATTTAAACGTATAATTAAATAGAAACCAGAAATGATCGACAAGGGGTAGTAACTTCTAGTAGAGGCTGGTCCAGAGATGCCTTGAACAACACATTACACTTATTCGCTTCAAAGCTGATTCCCAAACATTTATTCTTCTGCATGCATTGAACTGAACATTGAAGAAGGCTCATATTTCTCTGTTCTGCGTCCAAAGGAACAGGGGAACAAAAGTTATCTCCAAATTGGTTTTTGAGAAGTTCCATTTGTTGCTCCCTCTTCTCCTCCCCTGCCACCTCACCCACCATAACCACTAATATAAAAATGAATGTTTTGCTCTTCATTTTCAGTTTTAACGATTGCTTTGATTTCATTTAACTTTTTTTGTGTTTTTCAAGTCTTTTTAACGACGCCTTTTTATATGAAAACTCATTATATTATATGTTTCATATTTTACTATAAAGATATATAAGCGTTTAAATAGATAAATGCGCATCAGATTTGTTGGAGAATTATATGAAAATAAATATTGAACTATGTATTATAAATTATTAAAAATGTAATAACCAGGTATGACTAATTTCACTTTTAAATTCTTCACATCTGAAGCCAGCTACTATATAATCATCTTTCATACAGATACTTCATACCGTCATACATTCATACTTGCTTCTATCTACAACAGCTAGCTAGTTAAATTTGTTTTGGAAGTTCAACTTTTTTTGTCTTTTTGTATTTGAGTAAACAGTGATTTTGATTGAAGTTTATTTTAGTTTTTGAACTTTTTATTTTTCAAACCCATCTACAAAGCGTCTCAATTATGGCTGAAAGTCATGAAATAAAACTACCATGGCAAACAAGTGACCAAAGTTTTGTATCAGAGCTGAAAAGAACCTGTCAAAGTGTTTCCACATTAGACTGTTCTGATTGCTCTTTTGTGACCCAACAAGCATTTTTGCAACTATCGAGAGAAAAAGTACATTTACCCAACCTCACTCTTCTCACAATGCCAGGAAGCACTGTTTTTGCAGATTTGGTGTTTGAATGTCTAGCTGAAATGTGTCCAAATTTAGAAGAAATATGTAACATAAATTGTGGGAACAACAAAATATCATGTAATCAACTGAAGTGTTACTCGAACTTCAAGAACCTCAAGGTGGTGCACGACAACCCAGTAGCGAATCATGGTCGTCTCAACAGCGCCTCCAAAAACGATAAACAAAGACGACAAAACTGGGAACAAGATGTTGCTAAAATTGCTATCAATTGTCAAAAAGTAGAAAGGTATATTTGTAATGGAGGCAAAGGATATTTAGATGATAAATCGCTTGAACGTATCGCTATTTTAATGCCTCGATTAACATCCCTCGAGTTGAAGCGATGCAGCATATCTGATGAAGGAATTTGCAAATTTTTTTTTCTCAACCGCACTAAAAATTTGACGCGATTGACTTTGGATGAAGCTGGTCAGAACATAACTGATGTATCGTTGAACATGATATCAGAAAACTGTCCATCTCTTCAATATATTCGACTGATGAGAAACGATAACTACACCAAACTTGCACTAAACCATCTTATAAAATCTTCTCCACACCTCACAGACTTCTCATTTGATGGCCGGCACCACAGCTCAGAAGGCTTTTCTAAATCATTTGATGAAGAGTTAATGAACATATTGTCAAGTAACTGCTTGAAACTAAATTCTTTTAAACTCTATCGGTGTGACTTATCCTTTAAAAAAGTGACATCTTTTTTTCCCCATCTGCAGGTCCTTCATATGTATGACTGCAATCTTAACCATCTATCTGCATTCCTCGATTTCCTTACCACCCTACCCTGCCTCACAGACCTTTCCTTTGTAGATTGTTCATCTGTCAAACCTGAGTTCGTGGTCGATGTTATTATAAAACTTTCTAATCTCTATAGCTTAACGTTGTTTTGTAGACACAAAAACTTTTTTTCTGATGTTTCATCACTAGCCAAAGAGGCCTATACTAAACTTGCAGGAGAAAACGGCGGAAGATTTAAGTTGAGTTCTATTAAAAAACTTAGCTTGCAGGGAATTTCAAGTTCATTTTTACGTTTGGTCACTGCTTTGTGTTCTCAAGTAATTGAGTTAGATTTCAGGCATACTACACCAATAAGTGAAACCACCATAGATTCGGAAGATCTTGTAGAAACTATATCCTCATGTGAGAGCTTAAAAAAACTTGAACTGACATCCAATGATCTCACACCATATCTAAGCGACTCATTTTTCAATCAAATTTCAGCATCATCTATTCAGTATTTCTACACAAATTTCTCCCTCAAACACATTTCTAAAATAGTTTTGACAAAAACCATAAAAAACGCACCATTTTTACAAGAAGTTACCCTAAACATGACGGAAAGTGATTTGGACGAAAGATTTCTTAAGGAAGTGGTTGAAGGCTGCAGAAACATGGGTTATGTAAAAGTGATTGAGGATGCGGGGAAAAAACTTGTGAGGATGAAGTTTGCGTCGTTGATAGATTAAACCTCAGTCAAAACGATTGCATTTTGTGAAGAGTTCTTTGCGCCAATCAAAGCCGCTTCATGTTTTTAAAGCTTCCAATGTATAAATGTTTTAAGCATCTCAATATCAAAACATTTTAACAAGAATTTTCACAAACATGACTTTTTTTCAGTTGAATAACGGATATTGTTTAATGTTTAAATGCTTGTTCTGCTTTCATCTTTAACTCATCCCAATTACTTGATTTTTTCAGAATATTTTCGATAAAGAAAATTTTTTTGCTACAAAAATTCTAAACGATTAGTGAAACATTTTGCTTTCAATCAATAAAACAAAACTGGAACACCATTTTATTAAAAATTCAGATTAACCATTATGCTGTAATTATAGAAAGTATCGATACAAAACTTAAAGATCATGAAGTTGTCCTTTACAATATGAAAGTGGCAAAAGTACAAAAAATAACTATAAAAACATCTGCAAAATGAAATGAGAATGCATCAACTATCAGGTTACTTGGCATCATTTCACAAGTCTGGGTCTTGGTGGGGGTTTTGGAGCATGGTCGTTTTTTCCCTCTTCTAAACCTTTTGAATGCAAACAATACACTCACATTATGACTGTAGTAGCAAAAAGGAGAATTTGTACTCATTTGAATTTTGATAAAACTTAATGGTGGGGATTTGAACAAATCTTGTTATTAAGAAAAAAATTTGAATTTCAGATGGAAAACATTGCTGATAGCATTTGGAGTTGAAATATTTAAAATATTATTTGAAAATAATACTTGTTTTCCGCATCATCAACTCTGCTTGTCTCAGAGGGATTGCTTAAAAATAAATTTAAATTAATAAGAAAATGTATGTACAAAAAAGTTATCTTTATTTCTAGATTGTTCTTTTTTTAAAATCTATTGGAAGTATATAAATGGGTTTTAGAACCAATAAGGTTTCTTCATTTATTTTTAGAAAATGAATTAAATTTGAAAATCTTTTCAAGACTCGATACCTGCTTCTTCTTTCACTAGATGTTTTTTTAAGCTTTCCAAACCGTCTTCAAAACTGCAAAATTTATTTAATTATCAACCTCAAAAATACTTAAAAGGGTAATCTTTCTGTGTTTTATAATTAGTTTATTTTTAGGCGCTTGTATAAAAAGCATGTATGTTCATCTTAATTACTCTTTCTACTTTTCAAAGACATCAAATGTGTTTTTTAAATTGCCACTGATTTTGACCGATATTTTTCGCTTTTCTATAACAAGACCAAAAACATAGGTGCATGAAAGCTGAGTTTCTCCAATAAGAGAAATATGCGTAACTTCAAAACAAATACTTCATAATTATTATATAGTCATTTCTGCTCCTTTTTTTCATCGTTTTTGATCTCGTTAATTTGAATAACTTTTAAAAATTGATTTCAAATAGTTTAATTTAAATAGCTACATGCCTAGAACAGTTGTTTATCGCAGAACTTTCATCAACTCATGTCATTTGATGAGATAGCTTGAGCATTCATAACATATTCAATAAATATTTGTGTTGCTGGTAATTTAGATATAAATTAATGAATTCAACCATGAAATGTTGACATTGTAATTTATTTATTATTGAAGAGGATTTTCTGTTATATAGTCTTCATGCTACCCACAAATTCACATGATATTTGTTACGAATGCGTGTTATACAAGGCTTCCATTCATCTATCACTTTTTATCTCACATCCTAGATAAGATGCAGATAAGTTGGTATATTTCCTTAAATTAAATTTTCAAAAAACTCAAAAAAGTTAAAGTTTAAATATATTCTACCATAATTAACAACTAAATTTTCAATGATTTTTTAAACTATTTGGTTTTTTTGCTTTGAAAAGATTTTGAGAAACCAGCCGGTGCAAATAGCGTGTATAAAGAAATAAGAAGATTTAATTGATAAAATTGGACTGCTTGCACTAAAAATAAATAGTATCGTTATATGTATATTTATTTCTATTATTTTCAATATTGATATTAATTTAATTACCTCATTATTCTTATTATTATTTTTCTTTTTAAAGTTATAATTTTACCTATAAGTCTTTTCAATTATATTAGGAATATTTTTACTTTTGATTTTTTTATATTATTAAACGTACGTCAAAACGTGGGGGTGAGTGTTTCTAGAAACTGTGGTTTGATGCGCCTTCTCCGCCAAATGCCTTACTGCTACCATCCATTCCTTCGCTTCGAACTCTGTTTTTGCTCCAAATATTAAAGGCTCTTTATCCTTCCTGGAGATTTTCACGCAATAGTTTAATTTTAGTGCTTTCATCAACATATTTATGGGGTGAAAACTTCAAGTTTAACAAAATTTTATTTTCGTTTTAAAAAAATTTAGACATCCGGAAGATAAATTAGACATGAAGCTTTTTGAATAAAAATTTCAAATATTCATTTGAAAATAGCATTATAGTGAACGTCACGAACGCTCTTTATTGCCAGTATATCAACTGTCACATACACACCAACCTATTTATAACAAAAGCGTGTGGAAATGGTTTTCTGGATGGGTGTTCGTGTACGGAGGAAACTGTACTTAAATCTATGTAACATCGGTCGATGTTGGAAGAGATTTTGCGTTTAGAGATGGAGATGGGTAAAACCTTTGTGGAACTTTCTAAAGAAGTTCTTGAGGATTCTGTGAAACAGTTGAAGAAAGAGAAAAAACTTGATTTTTTATTTGAATAAAATGACGTTTGATGCTGTTTGGTGGAGGAGAATGAAGATGAGAAGGAAGCGAATGATGGATGGAAAATCTCAAGGGAGGTCACTCCTGATTGGCCAGTTTCAGTCCACGTGTCTCTCAATGTTAAAGCTCGTTCATTCCACTTCTGCAGGGTTGTATGTGTTCTATATAAATAACACTATTGTGGCATTATTTCGTTTTAGTATTTAAAATCTGAAATATAAAACTTTTCTGTGCTTCAAATATAAGTATGTAACATAACATATATTCCTACAGGATGCTCGTGCATAATTTAGAAACATCAAGCACTAAGTCAATGCACCCAAAAATTTCCTTTAATAGTTGCCACATGATGCACTCAAAGCGGGGTGATATTGCTTGGTAGATAGTCTTCATCACACGCAGCAGTGATAACAAACACATTTAACGTACTTTTCTTACTGAGTTATTTCCTAAAACCAAATTCAGTTGGATGTATCAAGTTTATCGAAAGCCTTCAGAACCTTCATATTAATCAGATAACGAGCAATCAACAAAACTCATAAATAATTTTTCTCCGAATATTAATTGAAGTCTGCGATGCAATGTGATTTTAGCTTAATTACTATTCGCAGTTTTTATTCATTATATATTAATTACAAGCGTTTCGAGCATTTCTACGTAAAACAATTCTAAATAAATATTTTATTGAATCTAGTGTGTTTATCTGTGGAATAAATTTGTGCTCGTGATCATTAATATTAATTTGATATCTTTTATGTCAACTAGGATTTTGGCTTCGAAGTTGATGCAGACTGATTTGAAAATATGAGATATAAAACTTACTTGATTGTATATTTTGTATGACTGAAGAATTAATTCAATTTATTTAATCAAAATAATTATTAATATTTAAGCGCTCATTACTTTATAAAATATGATTGCATAGATTTTGCCTTCAAGTGCTAATCTTGAAGATTTAAAAGGAAAACAAACTGAACGTGTAAATTTGGAGAATATATGCCGTATTTTGAAGAAAATTTTTTATCAGATTGATTCAATTCAGAATAATACTTTTGAATTCAACATTTTAAAAACTTCAGTAACCTTTTTTCAACAAGCAAGCTGTGAAGAGAGTTTTATAAAATTCTGAGAATCGACTAAAAATTCTTGAAATGTTTTAAAATTAAAATGCATTAAAAGAGATCAATTGAAAAACTTTTTGAAAAGATGGTGATTGACTAATAAAAGTGGTTGAATAATTGGATTAAGTTATCACGTGCCGAACGATTGTAATGAGATTGTTAAGATAAAGTTGTGAGTCACTCAGTGTTTTTGGTTAATCACAGCGTAGCAAAATAATAATGGATTTCCAAAGTGTGGGATTTTAAAAGTCGTTAGCATTGTCTTTTTATGGTAGCTATCATTCCCATTGTCTTAACGTTTGTTTAATGGTTAGCATAGGTTGAGAAAAGTTGAATGAAGTGAAAAAAGCATAAGGGTTTTAAGATTCTTTGATGTGTCTTAAGGAATCTTAATTGAGAAACGTTAGTCATTATTTATTTATAAGGCACAAAAAAGAACTTCAATATAAAAACAATAATTTCACTATAAGGAATGGAAATATTACTGTTTACTCGACCGGTTCAGTTTGTGATAGTAGTTTACATTCGGTTTCATAGATTTTGTGTATTTAGTGTATGTTTATCTCAAAGGTCCAACGTTGAAACCTGATTTACTGTAATTTTCATCGATTTAAGAACATTAGTTAAAACGATTCAATAAAAATATTTTGAAGAAATGTTGAATTTTCTATGACCTCATCATGAGGCATTATTAATCAATTCAGTCTATTTCCACTAACAGTATTTTCAAGTTCACTTTCCGTTTCAAAATCACTCACAAAACTTCTGAAAATTGGTGAGAATTTGTAAGCAGATAGGATTTTTGTTTATTTTTGCTCGCAACATCATAAAACGCTTCATCTTGAAACAAGGCTTGAAAATAGGTAATTACCGAAACAAATGAATGTGCGATATTGGTGAAGAAACCTCAACAGACTTTAAAGAATAAGCACATTTGTTACTTTGGTTATTCATGAATTATTCAGAAAAAAAAATTCATGAATATTTTGTTTTACGCTCTTCAACATCGAGCCTTCTTTATGGAAATAGCTTTAGCCTTATACAGCATTCCACTACCTATTCTTCATTTCATTGTATTTCACATTCTATTTTTCATTTAATATATTGTATTGTAGTTCATAATATTGTATTGTGTTTAATATATACTGTATTGGAATAAAAAAAGTTAGTGCCCATTTTTCGTGGCCTTCAAGCCGTTATGGCATTTTGAATCTGTTTCAAGCACTTATAAATGACCTCAAACCCATCGTTTCATAAAGTTCAACGCCAATATAATTTCACTGGTTATTGTGTAAAATTGATAAACAATGCTATAAACTCTTCTGTTAAAACCTCAACAAATATCCTCACTAGTCTTAAAAAAGCCTATAAACACAAGATGATTTGACGTGCAGGCGTGCGGTGCATAATAATGAATACAGTTGCTCGTAATGGTATAGATGACAATAGGTCATACAAATTAATGTTATATAACATATACTGGTGTGCAATAATTGAACTTGAATGAACAAGAAAACAAAATCACAGTTTTAATTAGCAGATTACTCAGTGTTGGGGTTTTTAGATAAACTATCAAAGGTTATTTTAACTCGGCGTAGCAAACATGCTATTGTCTTAGTCATCACTTTAATATACATACCACGCTCATTACAAATAAATATCAATACGCCTTAGTGTATAAAGAAAAGAACCTTGATGCCCAGAATACTATTGTTTTTCTTGATGTGCAGACGTCCACTTTTGATCACATCTGTTCTGCGGAAAGTGTGTGTGTTACTCCTAGTACTGTTAACGCTCTCTACACTCGTTTTCTTCAGTTGTGCAATCGTTTTATTGATGCTGTTAGGTGGCGTTTTTGTGTTGCTTTCTATGCGGTTGTTTCGTTCAAGAGATTTTATGGTGACTTCGTTTGGCAGCTTGGGTAAGGGTCTGTTGGTGATTCGGTTCTCATTCATTTCAACTGTTTTCTGCTTCCAAATTAAAAATTTTTTTAAGATATTTTAATTATTTCAAAACTGCTTTGAGTTTATCGAGTGAAATTTTTAACGTTACGTTCTAACTTCCATAAGTGAGCTTTGTGTTGAATTTCCATTCAATGTTAAAAATATTTATATGAAAATATCCAACTGGAAATATGTTTTTAAAAAGGTATATACTATTTTCTCAATCTAAAAAACTTATATAATATGAATTTTTGCTTATTGTTATATAATGTGTTATATAGCTTCTTGTTATTTTGAGAGATTATCCATAAATCAATTTGTATTTTCAAACTCATGTAAAACTTTTACAATGCATTACAACTGTTTCGTACAGCGCTTAGGGTATTTATATGGACGACGTTATTCGGGGTATATTGCATAACTCGCTTTATGTCTATTTAGCTTTTATTCTTTATGCTACGTTAATGGTTTATAAATAAATTTTATTATAATTATTATATTTCAAATCTTGTTTTTATATCATTTTCAGTGTTCACTTTAGTTTATTATTCATTGGTTATTGCATTTAAAATCTTAATTTCCAAGTGCATTTGAAAATGAAGTTTTTTGTAAAAGCGTTCTATACAAAATCAAAAAAAGGATTCGAATCAGAGCCTCGAATCTAATCAAAAATTTTTAACATGGTTTTTAGCATAAAAATTTTTCATCAGTGGAAATAATCGAAGGGAAGTGCAACTAGTGATGAATGACATAAGTACCAGAGAGAACCTTTGGAACCTTCCATTCAACATATGCTTTGAAATGCACTTGTAATAGGCAAACTCGTGCTAAACAAGCTGAGAATTTTCAGTGTATAAAAACACAAGTCTGAAAAAAGATATTTGAAGAAAATAATATAGTATTAGTTGAAATTAATTACAATATACCGGATTAAACCAAGATGGATTAGAACTTTTATGAAACAAACGGAATCAAATTCTAGAAAAAATTTTTTAAACGAATAAATATAAAAAAAATATGAATAACATTATAAGTATAAATAAATAAACGATACCACTACATGGCAAAGACACCAAAAATAACCCCATATTTATAAAAAAAAATTTTCATACCTAAATTACATACACAAAAACAATAGCGCAGAAACAGACACAAACAGAGGCACAAAAGCACAAACACCACCACACCAGCGTAATGACATTGACATACATATCGTAAAACAACGCCTCCACTAAACTACCTCGCCATCTTCATCATTATCAGCACTTAGCTGGGCCTATTGGTTTTGTTTATATTGGATTTAATTTTTATTGTTTTCAATTTTTTTTAATTATGATTTATTATTTTTTTTATTAGTACTACAATAGGGTTACTATTCCTAATTATTTAAGTAGTATAACCATTAGGAAATTAGCGCAGTGTTCTATTTAGTAAAACCATTCCAAACTCCACCTGCTTCATAGAAAAACCTTGACAACTGATTCAAAATATGCTTTTATCCTCCTCCTACTGCGCTATAATGTGTTGTTACAATGACAAGCGCATAAATAAATCCTAAAAATTGTTTGTAAATCTACATGAATGGTTTAATGGTGAGGAAGGTAGTATCGAGACAGTCGATGAAATATTGCTATTAATAAAGAAGTGATAATGATGGAGTTATATATTTGAGGTCAGTGAGCTGAGCTTGTTTTAATAGCGGAAATGAACTTTATGTAAATAAACAGAACCTGTGGTGAAAAGTGCCTGTTTTTAATATTTGAATTGAGAAAAGACAGAGAATTTTTCATTAAGAAATTTTTGTATGCATTACATGATTAATAACCATGAGAGGTAGTCTCCAATGTTTCATTTCCCAAGCTTCATAGCAACTTGGGGACAGGCTTTTATAACCAATGAACTTGCTTCATAGATGCGTGCATTATAGCACTAGAGTTCATATTTTGTTTATTTATAAGTTAAACCCCACTATTCAAAGAAACTTTGTATTTTGTTTTCACATAAGTTCAATTTTTTTCTACAGTAGTTAAAATAAGTAAGTTAATCGACCCTCAAAAAAATCAAAGTGGTGAAAAGGGAAATTCAATTCAATTAAAAAAAAAACCCTATTTTTTACGTCTGACCATGTTTTCCCCAATTTTTGTATATTTTTTTTATTAAAAGTTTTACTTACCTTCACTTCACCGGGATCTCAGTTTTTCAGTTTACTCTCACTGTTGTTTATCATTGTCTGTAATGAGTTTAAAGTTTTTGCAAAATAAATCACTGTAGAACCCCAACCACTATTGTATGTGACAGCAATAAAAGCCAATAAAAAGTCTGATGTTTAAACACAAAAACATCAATCCTACAACCTGAGTTGGTCTTGCACTTTACAGTGTTAACCATTATTACGATTATATTGTGTTTTATCATGGAGTTTCTAGTTGACCACCAAAAACTTAGTGTTTTTTTTTACATAATTAAGAGTTCACTAATTATTAATATTTTTAGACACCTAACGTATCTTTTTGCCATAGTATCAACTAACTTAGACTAATGAGCAATGATGAGATCGAACTTATCGAAAGATTTAATTTTAATGAAACAATAAATGTATTCAAAACTTTCTCATTTAAAAATAAAAAAATCAAAGAAATAATTATTGTTTTAAACATTTTTCATTTGAATCAAGGCAAAAAAGACGAGCGTATTGATAATTTTTATTCAGAAAGTAGCATACATAAAGATAGGGAAATAATTGAAGAGTATCGGGAATACTTAAAAATAAGTTTCATGAAATGTAGCTACAAATTTAATTGGTGAACTTTCATCCTAGTAACACAACAGTTCTTAATGGGAGAAAAGACATTGATAACCGTTCATAAAATACATCTCCAAAGAACCTCGAAGCGATACATCTTATAAACAATTTAATCTAGAAAATAATTTCGATAGAGGCTTCAGCTGAAATAAAATTTTTAACTGTCATTTCAAACAGTTTTCAAAAAATTATAAACATACAAGTTTGAAACATCAAATTATGAACAAAACAAGCAGGTTAATACATAAAGGAAGGTATGAACAATAATAATAAATCCTGTTACCCAAGCCAATATGATGTAGCCTAGACATATTCCTTAGTGCTTTGTAAATCATCTTTGGTTTGGTGTTGCATGTAACGATGTCTCATAACGTTACCGTATTGTATGGATTTAATAGAGACTTCTTTAATGTTTACAAACAACTTTGAGAATCAGTTACAAATTATGAAGATTTTAATAACTCAAATCAAGATTTTTTGAAATAAGAAAAACTAAAGTATAAAAGAAAACTCATGTAGAAAAAATGGGTTTTGATATTCACTCAAAACTCATACGTAAAAATAAGTAAAAACAAAGCATACATTATAACGAAAAACTCAAAAATACGGGAAAAGTGAATTTAATAACATTAAAACGCATAAAAATTAAGTAATTATCTATTATGAAGGGGTGTGTTGGTGATGCTGGTGTGCGGAACCGTATGTGATGGTGTGACATTTGCTGAGGGTTCATATAGCTTACGGTCGAAATTTGGACTTTCATAGATGTGATCCGGAGGAGGGGGGAATGAGCGGCCTCTATCGTCTGTAGTGAGCAACAGTATCTTTATGTGAGGTTAGTGTTCATAAGAGTTGAAAAATTATTTGATTTAAAGAGTTTTTGAAAATTATTAGAGATTTTTTGCTAAATAAATGAACATGATCTCTGGTAAAAACAAGTCTTAAACAGTGCTTCAAACGATTTATATATACACTAAATAACATAAAAAGTTGTGAAGACACAATACTTCAGTTGAACTATGCACTAAATTGTAGCCCTATCATTGCTATCACACCACATGAAAGCAACATACCATCTTGAAGTAGAGGTTTAAAAGATGAGGTCATGATGTTGTGATGTGTTTGATAAATAGATGCTAAGTTATTGTTTCTCTCATGCATTTGCCACGTTCTGAAGTAGTCGTTTTCGACATTGCTTCCTTCGGTCGAGTTATCTGCAGGTGTTTTCAATAGAAAGTTTCGCTTTTTTATGGTTATTAAATGGTCTATATAAAAGAAAAAATTTATCGTTTTTAATCAAAAAAATGATCTTATAAATTTACATAGTCATCGATTAAAACGATCAAAACAAAACCCTGCATATAATAACAAAACCCCCAAATATAAACTTACTTCCAATTACATCAAGCGACAGTGATTTAGAATGGACTGATCCATTTCTTTCCAGGGGGAGGCCAGTTCTGGGTAGGTGATATTCAACCATGCAGCGTGGAGTCCCGCAAGCATCATGCATGTAAGCCTGCCGACGCCTGGCGAGTAAATTTTTATTCTTTTATACTTTATTTTAATGGTGTTATTTATGTTAATTCCATTCAGCGGAAAATTTGTGAAAACATCAAACAGTTGATGAAATAGCAGTGAGTTTTAATGATTTTATTCTATTCAAACTACGTTCAAATATTCAAAGATGAGATTTCGTGAATATTTGCTTGAAGTAAAAGAATAAAGTTTCAATTTTCTAATTGAAGTCCAACTTGAGAATGTTTATCTTGCGGGAAATAAAATTTGAAATCAGTCTAAACAAAGCATGAAACAAGCCAAAATCAAACATACTTTTTGAAAAAGCTTTCAACAGTTTTTGAAGTTTTAGTCATTATTTATATTTGAAACATTTTTACATTAAAAATGGATTATATTTAAAAAATTACAAAATAAAAAAGTTGATTTATCATCTTTTTTAGCACCACAAAGAGATTTAATGCTGAAAAGGTGTTGGTTACATCGTAAGAAACTTTTTTATGTTCAATTCCATGTAGCAGAATACATATATTGTTGCTTTCAAAGAATTCATTAAACGTTCAAAAGAAGAGATCAAACCTTCCAACTACAACTTGTAATTGCTTGAAATAACACTATTTAAATAAGCCCCAAAAGTCTACTCTAAAAAATCAATATAAATTCTTATAATAGAATTGAAACTGTTACAAACTTTCTGAGGCAGAATATGCCACTGATGAAAATGACCACCCCGATGATCAAGGCAATGCTGAGTATTGTTGCCAGTGCCACCCCTGCCAGTCAAGGTAGGGTTGTTGAAGTTAGTGGGATATTTTGATTTATTTTTTTTATTATTATATGACTTGAGAATAATTTATTCAGTAAAATTCGACAATTAAATTTTAAAAGTAAAAAAAAAATTAATCGTAATAAAATTATTTTTTAGATAAATTATTCTATTTTACTTCAATATTGATTTTAATTTAGTACTTATAATAAGAGATTATACTAAAAAAAGACAAAATGCTAGTATACATTGTGAGTTGGAGAATATTTTCCAGAAAGCAGTGAGGAGAGCGGGAGAGGAAGCTGTAGGAGTGTTTGTAACCAATCCAATTAGGCAACGTTAGAAAAACTTTTAGAAAAAAAACTATATAAGAAACTCAAATAATATTGGTGTTTTTTTCATCTATGGAGTTTCGTATCGATTAATTTTATATTCAAACAAAATAACATGGAGAGAGACATTTAGTGTCTGGTTACCATCATTTGCATGGTTTTTGTTGCTTCAGGCTCACTTAAAATAACAATCTTTATTAGCCACAAACACTATCTTTGACTAATTTTGCTTTGCGAACTTTCCATTTTTATGTACTATTTCTTGATTTTTGCATAGTTTTGAATGTTTAACAAAAGATTATTGGTGTGTTTTTGTATATTTATACTTGGCCCTTTGTTGAAATTCAGTTCAAATACTTCAATCTATTTTTATATATAATACCACAAATTTTCAATTTAGCTTGAATTAATTTATTCCTTGCCTATAAATCTAATTAAATATGCATTTTTTGATGTCCTTTTTTATTTATGCGTTCGACCAATAAAAAAATGCCAATATTAAATGAAAAGAATTTTTTGAAATTTATTTCAAAGAAAATGTCAATATTGAAGATAAAAATTTATAGAATGGTTTATTAATTATAGAAATATCACAGAACACAAATGAACTGCTTCATTTATAATTTCGAACTGAATTTTGAAGCTGGTCCCAACTTTTAACACGCAAAAAAGCACTAAAGAATAGTTTCAAAGAGACTAACAATGTAGAATCTTTAAGCTTTTGAAAGCAAAAAATTTGTATTAATTGATTTCCTACAAGTTAGCTGAAAAAATAAAAAAACCGAAATTTTTTCTAATCTTTTTGCTTTTTAACATCTTAATGAATTTTTCCGTTCATATACATTCTTCCATCAATCCATAAGTAAACTATTTATCTATTTTAAACGCAATTTTATATCTTATTACAAAAATCACAAGTCTATACAATCAATCTATGCATAATTAATCTAACTTTTCCATTCAAGGCAGTTAGGAATAGTGCCTTCCCACGATGAATCCTTGCAGGTTAGTTGACTTCTGGGCACTCCACCCTCGCAATATACCTCACTCAACACTCCGTATCTCTTCACCACCAGTCCATCTTTTTCTTCTATATCAGCGCACCCTGTCACTATTGAAGAATAAATCAACACCTTTAAAAATTTCAAGTGTTGATTTTCTTCTGTTACAATTTTCAATTCAAGTGCTTTATTAGCAAAATTAACAAATTACACAAAATCTAAAAAATACAAATACACAATAGATACAAAAATATTTCCAAAACTCAAAACTCACAAACCAGTAAACTTGAGAAGAAAGAAGGGTTGATAATGTTGATCTGAGGATGAAGGCGGCGATGAAGACGGCCCCATGTCAATGCTTATTGAGTTCGATTGGGAGACGTAGACTGTGGAGATTTTACGTTCTCCTCCGCATATGGTTTGAGATGGATGGTTCCTGAAGTGGGAGGGTTTTATATATACCTAATGATATTTGACGATCTTGATTATTTTTTTTTAAATTTTGATTCAAGGTGCTTTGTGAGTATATTTAAAATTTTTTTGTATATTTAAAATTTTTCAGAAAAAGGTTGAATTTCTGAGCGCTTTTAACTATTAGATCGGTAAGCCTTTGAAATACAAGAATAATAGCATTTATTAACAATTTCATTTATGAATGTGTAAAACTTTGAGAACTTGTCTTTCAACACTTCCAAATATTTCCCTTAATACTTCTTAAACATGCATCTAAATTGCATTGAAAAGTTGATGATTCTAAATCTACATTTTCTAATAACCAGATTTTAATCTAAACTTTAATAAAAATCCCTATAATATACTTCGTACATTATTATTATAATTATAAGTATTATTATTTTTTTTAATTAAAAATTAATGAGTTCGAATCTACATTGATGTAACACAAGTACTTGTAGTCTGACCCTTCTTTGATCATGGCAAACACATTGCAACTGTTGATATGGCTTGCGTTCTTGCTTCTTAAAGCAGTAGAAAAGTCGATAAGAGTGATGACAATGTTGTACCCTTCTTTGGCTTCTAGGAACCACGGGGAATCCCTACTGCCACAGCCTGATACTGACGTCACTGCATTGGCTGTGATGAGGAAGATTGAATGTGTGTTGGAAGGTAAAGTAATACACTATACTAAATGAATATAATTTCAGAACACTAGTAATTTATTAAGATACGAAGCTTTTCGTTATCAACGACGTTGAAATTATATTCATTTTATTGTGGCTTTTGAAAAAATCACACTACTAAGCTGAGCATATATAAGTATAAAATATAGTATATACTGTAGTATACTCTGATAGACTATATACTGAAGTAACTACTAGATACTACGTTATACTAAAGTTTTATAAAGCAAATATCGGTTCGGATTTTTAATTTATGAATTAGTTGCTTAATAAATTATGCACTAATCTTTTTTTATATCTTTTTTTAATTAAAAACGATATTGTTTTAAAATTGTTACTTTTTGAATGAATACCCTGAAGTATTGTAAATTTTAAAAATTCATTGAAATCCTAATATGCTTTGAAAAAAAACAAAATAGCTCTACATAAATTTCAAAACATGCCAGAATAATTTCTTCATAATACGAAACACAACAATAAGAAGACATACATAGGAATCCAAAGGGTTGATTGATGGAAACGTGGGATTGAGAATGCGAAGTAGAAGAACATGAGTTGGCGGGTCTTGAAACCACTGCTCATAAATAAAACAAAAAATATTTATATACATTTAATTAAATTTTAATTTTATATTGTTATCTATGAAAGTGTAGGTACATCAAATACCAAAGATATTATATATTATTTAGTTTTTCATGTTTGTAAGAATTCCCATAAATTTTATTAACACTTTCCCTCAATAAAGTCTTTTCTATGTGCTTATTTACATTTCGCTTATTATTCTTATCTTGACAAGCAAAAATCATATTAGTAAATAGAATCTTAATAAAGCGAAACATACCAGGTAAACACATATACGAGACTTGTAGGAACCCTCTAATATTCTTCAAACAAGATTCGAAGTCCAAATGATCAACTATTTTGGTTACTCTAAGGTTACAGCTCTTTCGACCACCGCACCAATAATCTATCAAACGTACCACGTCTTTCTTGCAAGAAGTATTTACAAAGTTCTGTTCTATGCATTTCGATGGACCCATCAATCCAAACCTTGGTACAAAAGATTTTTGGAAATTTAAATTTCAAAAGTTTCAAATTTCATTTCGCAAACAATAAACAAAATTTTAAGATATATTTGTAAATATGTTTATATGGGTGAGATTAATTTATTGGGAGTAACAAGTTGCATCTATAAATCACATCACAAAATACTTCTTAAAAACTAACCTATAAAAGAAAAATTTTTAAAAACTAAAACCATAAACCTTAATTCACAATAGAAAAACTATACAAATCATTTCAATAGAAATCTCAAAATGCTTATAAAAATCAAACTCAATTCATAAATAAATATCAAATCATTCCATTAGAAGCCTCACCATGCAGACATAATTACAACAACAGAGTCTTGTTGTGAACAGTCTGCTATGAATGATGACCTTTCACAATAGTCTTCTGTACCCTTGAGGTCTGTAAATGATTGATGCATGAGTGACAGCTTGGATGGATGATGGGTTGGATGGATAGATAAGTGGCTGGGTTGGATAGAGAGCTGAGTGGTTGGATGGAAAGAAGGGTTATGAAAAGATGGTTGGATTGGTGTATATATAATTAAATAGAAAGATGGTTGAAAGAATGTAGATGGTTGCATGAAAAAATGGGTGGAAAGAAAGATGGGTAGATAGGAAGATGGTTGGATGAATGGTTTGTTGAATAGATAATAGATATTTGAATTGGTGAATTAATGAATGTGTAGATGGGTGTGAGCGGGTAATGAAATTATAGAATGGACGAATAAGTGTTTGGATAGCTTCCACAAATTATAAAAATTTCCACAAAAAAATGTTAAAACAATTGACTTTTTCAGGCAAACACATAAGTTTATTATGAAGCAATTGTCAAGAAATGATGAATAGATGGATGGAGGCAAGAAATGTTGAACAAATGATATGATGCAAAGGTTAATGGATGGACAGAAGTTTTGAAGGATGTATTAACAGGTGTTTGTGGCTGTTAATAAAATTGATATTATGAAAAGTTTCATTCAAGATTGACCGATAAAACTATTATAAATTAGATTTTATGGGTTGTTATTTTTACGAAAAATGTGTTTAAATCGTGTATAGGCTTATTAATTTTGAAATTTTGTTGGCATCAATTATTAAAGCTATAAAATCCAAAGTATCCTAATGAAAGGCATAATTTGATAAGCAATATGAATAACAGTAGCCGAAAGTCATAAATATAAGACACGCCAAGGCGGCAGTCAAAACAATAATTATAAAAATGACTTTGTCAGGTGTTTATGAACTGCCAATGTAGCATCACGCCCAGCACTAAGTTGCTTTTAGAGTTTTAAACTCAAAATTGTTCTTGATCTTTTATTTCATCTTTTTTATGGCACTTTTTGAGGTATATTCTCATTTATACGCGCCAAACACTCAGACACTTTGGCTGCGAGGCTCCTGCTTATAAAATCATGCGTCAAACTAGTTTATTTAATGGTAAGGATGGATTGGCGTACAAGAAGTTGAGATGCTTGAAGTAAAATTACTTCTTCAATGTACACATGATCTATATAAAAAAAAATTTATTCTATAGCGTTTAACTATACAAACCTATTTTCTAAAAAGTTAACTATTGAAAATGTACAATTTTTCTTGAAAAGTGTACAATTTTATATAAATACACAAAATTACTATAAAAAATGTTGGTTAAAACAGCGTTTTGGTGATACTACACCATCAATTTTGTAATACGCTCATCTAGTCAATTTATTCATCGTGTATTTTATCTCGCAGATCAAGGAGCTTTTTTGATTTTTTCATAAATCGATTTTGATTTTTCAAACTCTGAACGTTATATTATATAAATATTAACCCACATACTATTATATTATAAGTTTTTCATTATTCTATATCAATGTCTCCATACAGCTTAGAATTTTATATTAACCTATAAAAAAACCATGTTTAACATAACTATGCTTATCATCGTTATTAAAAAACATGGTTGAATGTCTGTATTTTGAGAAAAGTTTTTCTATAGGTTATTTTCATAAGTTTTTCACAAGTCCCTTCAACCTCTGCAACAGGGCGCAATCAGACCCCAGGCCAAACGCCTTTATTAGTTCCTTATAGTATTTTCAATAAAAACCTCGTGTTTTTGTGCTGTTATCAAGGTTTATACTTGAATTATTAAATTTAAAGAAATAAAAATGATTTTTTGACAAAGATAATACAATTTAGCTGTACATCATACTAGGAGGCTTAGCGCAGGTTTGTGGGTATAAATAAACAATAAAACCTATTTAAGTCTATTTTAATTCGAAAAAGACATATTTTGAAAGTATATTTGCTTAACTTCAAAATTTTTTGACGTTTAAATCTCTAAAAAGAAATTATGGAAAAGCTATCAAAAACTTCTATAACTCGTCATCTAATCAATAAGATTACGTATATAATTATTTCTATAAGAAAATGAAGAAAATACACTATATAAAAAAGTAATCAATTCCCCATAATAAATTTAGATATCGAAAATAACATTCAATATAACTCATAGGCGATGCAGCTAATGAAGGTATAATGATGGATGGAAAAGGAGACATGCGAGAAGACAACTAGATAGCTTAGGTTAATCGCTGCCAATTCCATCCATCTATTATTTAATGCTTTCATTGTTTTGTTATCACTAGAGTTTCTATTATTTTAATACCTTTTTTATCTCTCACATATGTCAAGTATCTAAGCTGTTGAAATTTTATTGTAGAAAAAAAATATTTTTTTAAATTTTGGGTTAATTATGTTATGTTTTCGCAGCTTCTATTTTATCGCAGTAGAATTTTCACAGCGTATTAATTAATAATTCATATTGTATTACTCTCACCACACCTTAGTGGTAGGCACGTTATCATGTCAGTCTGTAAGAGGGGTTATTTGATAGAATGGCATTAATCACTTGAAGTGGATGCACGATCTGCGTTTTGATAAACGGTGAACTAAACATCTTTCAAGTCTTTTTCCATTAGACAATTAGACAAACATTCGAAAGCTTTTCTATTTTTTTTCAACCTTGTCGCAGTTATGTTTATTTTGAAAACGTCTATGAAATACAAAAATTATTTGTACCGACGATGCGATGGAGCGGTTTGAAAAATGTAATAAAACTTTGAAAGGGTCATTTGATGTTAATTTTTGTGAAGTAGTGTGTTTTGAAGCAAGTCTCGAGATATTAGGAGTATTTATCAAGCTTTGCTTTTTATTTAATATCCCTCCATTTTTAGACTCTACCATCATGGAGGCTTGTATTAGAATATCTTTATTTTTATAGCTATTCTAGATGCATCGTTGTTTTCACGATGATTTTCGTCTCAAACTTTCAATTTTTAAGATTTTCTGTGCGCCATTCTTATCGCTAATCTCTTAGGAAATCTCTAAGAAAAGTTTGAAAAACTTAAAAAGTAAGATTTATAAAAGAATTTAGTGTATTTTTAAAAATATTTCTATGAATATTTTCAAAATAATGATATTAATCAGAGTTGTTTGAAAAAAAAAAGCTAATTTAAAAAAGAAAAAGATGTTTTGGAGTTCTTATGAAGAAAATATATACCCAGTACATTACTGTGAAGAGAAATACAAAAAAATTTATCGCTTTGTTGTTCTTGAATAAACAAGAGTATATTAAATAAATATCAATTTTATTGAATATAATATAAACAAATACAAGCATAATAATAATGAAAGTTTATTGAAGGGAAGGGGGATTTTATAGGGTAAAAAAGCTAGTAAAGATTGGTGGTGGATTCGTAAATTATCCTTTGATTATGTTGTTTTAGCTGTCATTAACAATTAATTTAAGAAAATTTGTTATTTTTGCATCTATAAACCTATTTATACACACCAATACTAAGTGTGATTATCAAAACTATTTTGAATAATAACAATGATTTTAAATAAAATCTTTCAAAAAAATCAAAAAATTAAAACCTAAAATTCTTCAAGTTGGAATAAAACTTCAAAAAAAGCTAAAATAACAGTTTGAAATTTGTTAAATGAAACTTTATACGAAAAATGAATTAGAGTACAAGAAAACAGAATAAAAATTATTAACATTGCCACTCATGCAATCCATAAGCCATGAAGGAAACAATCGATTTTTTTGGGTTTTCAACGTTTTACATCAAATTCACCACACTCATCATCTTTAGAATTCATTTTATGTTTCCACACCGCACATTTAGTTTATATATGTATTTTTATTATACGAATTTTTTTGAGAAGTTAATGAAGTGCTATGCTGAGAATGATTTAATTGAAATTCACTTTTGTTTTAAGTATATGTAGTTGTTATCGTTACTGAAAAAAAACTATATAAAAAGACTTAAACATATGCTTTGTTTATCCTTTTCTTCACAAAAACATTTGAATTATCCTAACGTGTTCGTTTGTTCTTAGAACACGTTAATAGTTTAAACCGCCACTCATCGCTTCGACTATGATTCAAGAAATGATAATAACCATCACAGCTACCCACTCTTTTAAAACTTTCTTTCCATCACTCATATACAAGACACTCACAACAACGGCATAAATATCATTATCATGTCATTTGATTAAAGCTTTCATTGGTTAAATCCATAACACCTCTAACACAACTCAATAATCTAATTTTACAATTAGTTTCTATAAACTTATTTTTTCACATATCAACTACCGATCCATCAAGATTTTTTATTGCATACCTCAGCTATCATCAATAGTTTCATTATGAGACGTTAACAGCATTAAATTACCCTTATGTTATTCCCACCATCATCGGCGTTTCCCGTAGACATCATTATGACATCTTATTGAGAATATATCATTAGCTTTATAGCCTTCATATTCATCCAATTCTTTCCCAATTATTTGTAATACTTCCCGTATCGTTAGCAAAGATTGAGTTGAAGCTACGTGGTTGAAAGGGTTTTTTTGATGTTTTTTCTAAATGTTTATTTAACTTTAAATTTTGAGTGCTGTTTTTCTTATTGTTATTATATCTATATAAATTTCCTAAGATTCTTTTGTTCATATATTTCGTTTGTAAAGTGATATAAGGGATACATGTCGGCAGAGTTGTGAGCCATTTGGCGATATAAAATGATGAGGTATAAAAAGTCAGGAAAAGAATGTAAATTAGTTATTTAATTTTATTAACTCAATAAGAAGTATTTTCACGATGTTTTTATGTGGAGAGAAACAATAAAATGGGGAAATTAAAGGCAGAATAATGCAATTTATAATAGTCATATTAAGACTCCGAAGAAACAGTGCTTTATATATTGCCTGATTTTTTTCGGGAAGAATGTTTTTTATGATTGTTATGCTGTTTTTATTCTGCACGACTTAAGAAACTTTTAACAATATTGCCTTTTTTTGCACATACACTTAAAAGCACGCACAAGTTTGGATTGAAAAGTAAATAGAATTTTTTTTCTCTTCTATAAATCGATGTGTCCATTAAATTTAAAAACCTTACTTTAAAAAAACTATAAAAAGTTTGCATAGTCAAACAATCGTTCGCTCCAATATAAATTCTGAAAATATTTGTTTTCGAGGTAAACTACAAATGATTATTAAAAACGAAATGAGCATAAAATGACAACGAGGGAAAAGTAAGTGATAAAAAAGTTGATTCTTTTACGGTGGATAACATGCCAATCTAGGCATTCACCCTCTGTAGAGGGGTGGGTGGATGGGTGGAGAAGGAGAAAGGAGGTAAAGGGTGAAAAGGGGAAAAAGAAAAGGGGCGAGTGGATGGTGAAGGGTGTATGAATGAATACGTCGATAGATGGGTAGGGGGATTGATGTGAATAGATAGGTGGATGGGTGGGTAAATGAACTTTTTAGCCTGATAAGTAGATGGATGGATAGATGAATGGAATGTTGATTAATGAAAAGGTGGGTGGATGGTAAGTAGAAGGTTGAATGACAAAAAAGCATGTATTTATGAATGAGCAAAAATATGAGTAGAAAAAAACCTATTAAATACTTCAACGGGAAAATGTCAAAAAAATGGAAAAAAAGGATAAATACATGGGTTAATAGCTGGAGGATACATAACGGATACAATAACAAAAAAAGCCATAAGCGTGTAATAAGATGAAAGTTATACTTTGTGTGGAAATGAAAACATCATAAAACGTCAAAAAAATCATTAGCGAACAAACACGCTGCGTTTGAAACAAATTGAACAATCAGTTCTTTTTGGTACTTGCTCGAATTTGCTTGCATGTATAAATAACGGTAATTAAAGGATTGAAAATCTAAAGGAAGGAACTATATTGATTGCATTTGTTTTAATGCTATGACGTGGTTCGCTCTGGAACATTAGTAACTCTTGCTAGAAGATTTTCTGTGTTTTTGAATTGCTTATTGTATTCCTATTGCATTAATAAATCAGGTTTGCAGAGGCTTCAATCTCGATTAATAGTGTGTATATTTGAGGTTATTTTAAGCGACAGAAGTAATGGGTTAGTTATAAAAAGATAAAATGCTTTAAGACAGATGATGGCGTTTTTTTGACTAATAAAAAGTAAATGTAGAGTTTAGTCACACCATTTAATTTAATCTCGTTTCATATTTCACCATGAAGATACACATTAGGCTAAAATTGAAAAAAATATTTTTTTGCGAAAGAAAACTTTTGGTTATAAGAGATTTTAATAAAAGACGAAATAAAAACATTTGAAATGTTTATCTAGTGGTTGGAGGTATGTTGTGTTGAATAATCCATTTTTGAGGGTTGTATTAAGATTTATGATGAGGTCGATGTTATTTATGAGATGAGGATGTGGTGATGGTGATGCCGGTGGTGATGGTGATGCCGGTGGTGATGGTGATGCCGGTGGTGAAGTAGTTATGAGGATGAGGGTTGAAGGAGTGGTGATGAAGATGATTGTAGGAGTGATGGAGAAGTGGTTGTATATGGGTGTTGATGACATTGATAATAAAACAAAAAAAGAAAAATTCAATAAAAAGAAGAAAAAAGTGACGATGGGAATGATGAAGACAATTATAATGAAGTTGAAGATGTTAATGATGATGGAAATAATGAAGTTGATAATGAAGGTGTTGATGATAAGGATAATGAGGATAATAATAACGTTGATGATGTGGAGGATGATAGAGTTGATAGTAGCGACTGTAACGGTAGAAGGGATGCAACTTTTCAACAGCAAATCAAGGCAACACAAGTCCTTGAAAACTTGTGCTTTTTTTGTTGTTTGTGATGGAAACAAGAAACATGGAAAAACTTCTGAAACGCCACAAAAACACACGAAGCAATGGCAAGAAGACATAAAAAACACATGAGAGGTACAAAGAGTCGTATAACGTAATAGTCACTTTAAAAAACTACACAAACAGCCCCATAAAACACTATAAACGTATACCACCGCATAAAAATCATGGTATCTACCCACCACTGCCAACCAAATACGAAGAAATCTATAGAAAAAAAGAGTGAGGTGTAATATCAGGAATTAGTGATTTTTACTTGAATTATCAACGTTTTCTCCTTGAAAATCAACATTTTTTGTATATTAAGACATATCCGATGAAACACATTTTCAGAGATTTGAGGAAAATGTATTTGATCTGTTGAAGTTTGTTATTCCCAACCATTAGTAATATTTTAATGAATGGAATAAGAAGGGGTGATTGATGGCTGGAGGCTTTTCTGATTACTGAAACACACGATTTTCATGCTAAATCTAAATGTCGTTAAGTTATCTCCCATACATTCAACTTTTTTCTTTAATCTTTTTGTTTTTTTGTTTTTTTAATTTTTATCAAGAAAAAAAAATTAATTCTGAGTTTTTGAGATTTTCGATTAGTTTCGTTAAGCAGAACAAATACGACTAGTTGATTCAGTTAATAGGCTTTATAAATTAGGCTTTTAAGGAGTAAATCCAAAGAAATTTTACACCGAAAATAAAAAAATTGTATTTGAAAAGTTACTTTGAAGGAGGTGGTGAATAACGATTGAAACAGAGATGAAAACCTTCAAATTGAATAAAAACTGGCATGAAGACCTAAAAATAATTGGAAAAAAGCAAAAAATAAATTAAAAAAGACTCACGAAAAAATTGGAAAAAAAGACTTGAAAAGGTACAGAGTAAGATCTTGACATTAATAAATAGGAAACTTACCAGACATTTCAAGATGATGTTGGTAGAAACAATAATGACGCTCAAGATTCTAATAAAAAAAATGATTTTATAGATGATAATGGTGAAAATGGGCATTGATTGAAATGACGGTACCAAGGTGACCAAGAGTGATGATGTTGGTGAGGATCATGGTGTTGTTAATGATGGTGTGAAAAGTATATTTGTTATATTGCTCCTCGATGAATGATGTTTGTGACGATTGTGGTAATAATGATATTAGCTTTTCAAGCTAAAGTAATAAATACAAAATTTACGGAACAATAAACATTTATGTTTAAAAATACAAAGCTTTTAGTAAACAGTGTACTTAAAAGTTTTATACTGTTAAGGAAATGCTTACTTTATAAATTAAAATTTTTAGTTTCGAGTAGTTTTTGTATTGATGATTATAAAGGTTTTGATATGTGCACAAGAGAGAGTGTTTTGAGACTTATAAAAGCGTATAAATTTTTTTTACAAAAAGTTTGACAGAATGCAATAAGTTCCATTACAAGCAGGGTGTTTCTAGCATTAACACTGCGTTAGTCTGATGAGTTCACGCAATAAAACGAATGACACACGATACAAAAGAAATTGATTGCAACGTAAAAGGAATACAAATCAATATTAACGAGAGAAAGAGTTGAGAAAATTTGAAAAGGTTAGAAGAGTTTTTGACGGATAAGTTTCGAAATATATAATTGCAAAATTCGACATAAAGGCTAGGAAGAACACGGTTTTGTTGCATTGCAAATGAATTTAAGACGCTTAAATCCATTATTTTTGTGGCACCATCCCATTCAGAAAGGTGTTGCAAAGTGGGATAAATCAGTTGATGTGGAAACTATGAATAATTAATCATCTTAGTAACATATTTATTCGAGTTTTAATTTATTTGAGTATTTTAGTTGGTTTTCAGTCTCTAAATTTTTTCATTTTTTCTTGTTAAACAGCAGGTAACTTTGAATTTTTTCAAAAAATTTAGTTTTTATTTTATTTCCCCTAATTGAACACCAGTTAATCAAATTTAGTTTCAATCTAAGTTACTTTTTAAAAGTTGAATTCATTCAAATAGTTTATTTTTTTTGAAGTTAAAATGCAAATTCTTGAGAAAAGTTTACAAGGATCTAATTATAAAACAAAATAGAGTTTACATTTTAAAATAAATCATAAAAACATTATAAAAAATTTTTAAGTTCCAAAAGAAATTTTAATCACAAGTAAAAATAAAAAATTATTCAAAAAAGCTATATAGAAGAATTTAATTAAATTTTTAGAAATAAGAGTAGAATTTTGATTTCGAATATTCTCATTCATGTTGATTGCGTGTTTTAATTTTTTTAAAAATTTTTTTATTCTAAAATCACTTAGATAATTAGAAAAAATTTTAATAAAATCCTTCAGTGCAAAAATCTAAGTAAAAAACATGAAATTAACCAGAACAGAGTAGACTCTCAAGACACACCCAGCCACGCAAATAAACAAAATTAAAAATAAAAACAAAATATAAAAACTGTAAGCTAAATAATAAAAAACATGAAACACAAAAACAATACATATAAAAGAAAACACGCACACAAATACAAGAGAAACATTTTAACAAGACAGATATAATAGCGCATATAAAAGAACACGGCACAAAATAACACACCCCAATGCACATCCACCAATCCACAAACGATTTACACAACCTTCCTTACATGTTTGGCATAACTGCCATATTACAACAAACACTTAAGAGATTATTGAAGTCATTCAAGCCATGATAAATATCCCAGAGTAATATGTATTAAAGCACCAAATGTACGTCAACAGAGAAACAAGAAATGATCCCAAAATTTCTTTAAAAACTTTTTTAGATGATTATTATGGAGGCATCAGTTAACCCTGTCTTTTCAATTAGATTGCGGTACTTACATTTGTTTGATAGATCGATGAAAATGCTCAGCTTTCACCTTTTATAAATCTGCAGAAATCTTGTTATTAATAAACACCTGTAATTATTCAGTTATATATCATTTGAACAGCAATTTATCAGCTCATGCTTGTCTAGACTGTTGTTCACACAATCAAACTGCTAATGGCACCTTGGTGGAAAGGTATGCAAAAATTATTACTGTATAGGAATCTTAAGGTGAAATGCATTAGAAGAAAATTTTCGAGAAATAATCAATGAGGACTATTAGTTCGAATGGCGTAATTTTGAAAAGGACAAAAAATTTTCATAAAAGGTATAGATTCAAACTTTCTCCCAATATTTGAGCACTGGGGTAAAAAAATTGCAATGATTAAATCTAAGGAATAATGTGGAATAAAAAGAACGACCCGGGGTCATATGTGAGGTGGTGACAACAGCTAGCTCAAGTGATCCGGTTGCATAATTTAAATTCTCCTATTTAAATGTTAGTCCATAAACAAAAGAATTCTTTCAAATATTTTAAATTAGTTCTGAGCACTTTCAGTTAAAGAATATGTTTTACATGCTAAAGAACTAAGTAAATAAAGTGTATGCTTTCCATTTGTGAAATTTTTTTTGAAAGCTTAAAACTTACTGCATAATAAAAACAACAATGTATCTACAAAATTCCTATTCAAGTTTCTAGTTCGAGTCATTTAGCTTCATTATAAGTTATACCAAAACTGCACTAATGAGAATTTCCTAAAATTAGCAAGAACTAATGAGTTGATGAACGAATGTAAGCTGAATTTTCATGATCGAAACGAAAATCTTCTGATATACCGTGAATATGCTTTTGAAAAGTTACATAAGGAATACATCGAGAAGTGCCTCGTTCATTTTTTCTCATTATATTTCCTTCTTTTATCGCACCATGCCATAAACCTCGCAGGTTTATGTGTCATTTGAAATAATAAATAATTTGAAGCGTTTATTAACTGAGTCAAAGGTTGGTTAGTTTTATAGCTTTCTTTCAATTCCATTCCGGTTTGTCTTATTATTGTAGTTGTTTCATTTCTTTATTTTATTGAAGTTTTATCAGCGTGCAATCATTCAATCGTAATGACCTGGAGTTTATATAGGCCTTAAAACATTATTATAGTAGATTCTTCTTTCATTACGGCACGCAAGTGTTGTGAAACAAACTTAAAATTTATAAAATCCAACGAGAATAAAAAATCTAATGCTTTATCGTGTGAGAACGAAGAATTATCTCTCATACTTGTAACAACAAAATTTTTATCGAAGTCCTTAACCCGTTGAAAATAATAGAAAAGATATTGTAAGTGCTAATGAGAAAAGGAAATATGTAATATTCAACCACACTTCCACCAGAATCACAATTGCAAATGCAATCTTTTGAAATTTCACAAGTGCATAAGATGTCTATTGATTCGATTGAGTTTTATTCTCTAGAAAAGCTATAGTGGTTTGGAAAGGAGATAAAAAAATGCAAGCTTAAATATTTATTGAATTTTAAAATTTTATTCTAATATATTTGATGTTTAAAATAAGAAAAAATTTTGGTTTAAAATATTCTCAATTCAATTAAAACATAATTTGAATATTCAAGTACGGCTTTTGTATAAATTAATTAGAATATTGAAACCGATATCTTTATGTAATTTCTATCGCAGACTCTAATGTAAATTTAATCATACATATTCTCAACACAAATTTCCAGCTGATTTCCCCTAACACAATTCTGGCATTCCCTGCTAAACATATTATCTTAACAATGAGGATTTGACACTTTTCATTGTTAGGTTTTCTATAAATTCACCCACATAAAAGCTTGCAAAGATCTGTAAGAATAAAGGACATAGGTATCGAACAAAGTATTTTATGGAAAATTGATAATACAAGAAGTATGAAGAAAAGAAATGACGTAGTAAAAGTGTAAGTAGTATAGTAGTAAGGGTGTGAACATGATAGAAAGATTGTAGAAAAGAAATAAAATAAATTGAAAAACGTTGAAGAATTGAAAAGTAAGATTCTCAATAAATTTTATAAAATCAGCATTAAAATTTTCTCGAAAAAATCTTTTTTTAAAAACACTTTCAACTTTTATTCTGAAATTGAAGTTAAAAGTAATTAGGGAAAAAATTCCATGGAAAATAATTTCTTGAGACTCAGTGTGCCAAACAAATATGCCGGCTATTGTGAGGAAATGCTTTCAATACCTACGCCAGTAGCAAACCAGCTTGATAATTTTGCATAAGGAAGGTGACAATTAAAGCTCAAAGCATTCTTTAATTAACTTCTTTTATTCTTTAGACATTTTGCAAATGGGAGCATGAGTGAGTTCTCGAAAAACGAATTTATATTGAGACTACTGAAAGTTGTGTGTTAGTGTTTCAAATGAAAAAATTTCGTTTTCAAACTTAATAAATGCTTTTATTGGAACTCAGCATTTTTAAACTTTGAATCTTTAAAAAATAACGACATTAGAATGCATTTTGTCATGAATAAACTCATGCAAAAAGCCTGAAAGAGGTCTATTCAAAGCCATCAAAAGCTTAAACTACCGACACCTTTCTTGAAATTTTCTTTGAATCACCTAATGCATCTATTATTAGCAAACAATTGCAGATTTAAGTGTTGATGTCTACAATAGGCAACCTAATTTTGAGCGCTTCTTAATATTTGTTTTGATTCTTTATAACTTCATACGCCTTTTTGATTTTTTCCCTAATTCACTTTTTATTGTTTATACTCGTTTGTGGGTGGTGTTGGTAGTTTGCTGCCTCTTATTTACTAGTGGTGTGATGTTGCCACAACTTGTATATTTATACCATCATACTTGCATGATTAGGTTTTTAATTCTTGCATTGAATTTTTCCAAAGTTTATTGTATCAAATGTTGTTTTAAAGCCATCAAGTTGGCGCTTAGCGAAGGGTAATGAATACAAAAACGTGTCGAAAAAATTTGAACAAGAATGAAAAAATTCAACCTGTTTTTTCAAAGTTGTTTCAAAAAGGCAAATTTTGAACATTATATTACATATTTTTTCGTTAAAGTTTTCTTTTTGCAAAGCCAAAAATCTCAGGGTATTGAAAGAAAATATAAATTTCGCTATAAACTCCCTAAAGCTTGAGGCCAACAAAATTTAAATTTAAAAATCAAAGAAAAAATTTTTTAAAGTACATTAAAAAGATTTAAAATCTATATAAGTTACTTTGAATATTTATAAAATTGTGACGTTTCAGGATGTTAAGAATGCATAGAAGCGACAAAAAGTGTGAAAAACTCATTTGAAACTCATAAAAGCTGCAGACATAACTCATGCTTTCAACACACATAAAAAATAAATGATTTGAAAGCGTTAAAGTAACACCAGGTTTCATTTGCATATGTAATTCTAGAATAATTTCAACTGTGAAAATTCTAAAAAATTCAAGAGGGGTATAACAAACCACACAATCATTACAATATTTCCAAGTTTTCATGAAATTTTTCAAACTTAAAAGCAAATTTAAAATAGTGAAAAGTCATTAAATATAATTAAAAACTAAATACCTAATGAAACAAGAGTACGTGGTACGTTTGGGGTGTATTCTGAATTATTTAATTTAAATTAACGATTTTTAATAGAAGAAAAAACTTTTTGGTTTGCTTAGGTTGCTAAATAAATATTTTGCTCGAAGAAAAATCTTGTTTAGATAATTTTTCATGGATTCTTTTTGCGAAACAGACTTTTGAGTAATCTTTATTAGGAAAAAAATAATTGCTAGTTACGTAGGTACAGCCATAAGAAATGATAATGATAGATAGGTGGGATTATACAAGAACTAAAAGATTATTAGATAATTACTAAGGATTGAGCAATAATGGAGAATAGAAAAGAATAATAGTATTTATATATTTAAAAATTAATAAAAAATCTCACAAAACTATTTTTATTTTATTTTTAAAATAATAATAATAATAATACAAAAGATTTAGTGTCCATATTAAATCTATCACAGCAAAATTCTGCAAAAAAATTCAAAAGCTAAAATAAATAAAAGTATATAAATTAAAAATACCGTTTAAGTCTGAAACATAACCAAAAAAGTAGATATAATAAACAGAACAATAAAAGGAAATGTTTCTAGTTATGGTTAAACTTCTAGGAAGCAAACATTTTAATAAAGAAGTGATGCATAAGAGAGAAAATGTGATGTTGAAGGATTGTATCAACATGAATGATAAAGGCAAGCTTAATGTAGTATTTCTGTTACATTTAATATTATTTATATATCTTCTGTTATATTTAATATAATTTATCTATTTTCTGTTATATTCAATATGTTATCTATCTTTTATATAATATAAATAATTTCAGGCTTATCATTTCAGATAATTTATCTATATAATTGAAAACAATATAAATCTATATTCCATTTTAATTAATTAGTTTTCTTTGATTAATAATAATGTTTGAGTTGAATTGTTTCAATATTAGGTTAATTGTTTATTAAATTTAAACATTTTATATATTCATTATAATAACATGTATATTCTAAGAATTCTCCATTGTACATATATTTCTTGCATTCTACATATACTCTTATAGACTTTCTATTTATATGCTATAACTATGTTAATGGGAAAAAGTAACATGAAAAGTTTTAATGTATGTGAGAGGATGTCTCATCATAAACTGCACTTCTCTTTGGCATATTTATCATTTTTTTATGGGTTTCAACCAATAAAGAGATCTCTTGGAACTTTTACAACTATTTATAAATGTAGTTCAGTTTTTGAAGTATATTTATAGATGTGTATATTTTTATATAGATATAATTAGTTCTTTTTGAACTTGAATTTTTTAGTTTGAGCGATGCCTAAAATAGGTTACTATGTTACAAAGCCATTGTTCATAAATGTGTTTTAAATTCAATGTATTAATAGGAGAAAATGAGGTTTTAACAGTTTAGTTCATTTCAAATAGTTAATTTAAAATTTTATTCCATTTTCGAGGTATTTTTAGCAGAAGATTTTGTTTTTGGCTCAAGTTAATTAAAAGGGCTTCTGTCACAGCACATGCCTGCCTGAGACATTGCTAATTATGATGTTGGAAGGATGAGACACACAATACTACTAATACTAAATTTAAGTGATACTAAAAAAATATTAAATGGTTATGAAAATATATTTAAAACATATTCGCAAAATAAAATTATTTATAGAATTTTTAACTTACAGTTTTGTGCGATAACTTCAGCTTAAGAGAAACAAAAGAAAAGTTTTAAGTTTGAGCTGAAACTTTCATTAAGTAAAAATTTATAAAAACTCCTGGACTCTAATAGTTCAAATATTAAGAAAAACTCAAATAAAACTATCTATCCATGGTTTTAAGATGAGATTGAACCTACCAGGCATCAGTGGGAATCGATTGAAGGCAGAGGAGATACGTTGAGTTGTGGTAGAAAATTTTCAAGAACTTAATTGTTTTAATTATAGCTATATAAAAACACATTGATAATAAATAGAAGACTTTTCAATTTTAAATAAAATATTATATACTGCAGTATATATTAGAGAATAAGAAAGGGCAGAATAGCACGAATGAAATATATGGGCTGAAATGGCTTGGAGGTGCGTGAAGAAAAGAAGTCAATGAAGGAAACACAATTGAAAAGTATATTGAAATATGACTTGCAAAAACAACTTACAAAATAAAACAAACAAGTTTTATAGGCGAAATCGAAGTGCAACGAAAAAAAAGGCAATAGATGAAAAAAAAATTTGAATAAAAAAAATAGAATAAGGCAATATAGGAATGAAAGAACAAATGGATGGCAGAGTCATGCGGGCAAAAAGCAATCGTTTTAAAAGCAGTTCTCAGTCCCCTGCCAATGCGGTCGTTATTTAAGGGGGAGGGTCGGTGGATGGATAAATTGAGGGATAGATAGTTTGGCGGATGGAAGGATTGGTGAATGAATGGATGGATTGGTGGAATAAATGAATAGATATGAGAATTAAAAGTTGATGGATAAATGGACAGATAGATTGAATAGATGTACATTAGTGGTTATGCAGATGTGTAACTAAATGGGGTGATCATCCTAGTGGATAAATATATGGATGATGGATAAAAGAATGGATCAATAAATAAAAATACTAATAAATGTGTGAATGAGTTTATAAATAAATGTATAAATAAATACAGATGAATGAATAAATAGAGAATGAATGCAAAGATAGCTGGGTGAATGAATAAATAAGTGATTGTATAAATAAAAGTTGAACAAACGCTTGAGTGAACGTATAGAAAGATGTATGAATCGATATTAGAAAAACCCTGAATGACTGACTGGTTAGAAACATACACAGAAAAAAGATGAATATGCTTTTGAACGGTTGGGAGAGTTTGCATTCATCTAACGTGTGTAGTTACTGCGCAGAGTAACACCATTGGTTTCTACCATTGTATCACACAGCACACCAGTCAGAATACATAAGTTATACATAATATAAGTTTACAGTTCTATTGTCTGCGCATCCAGCTTTTCATTGAGGTAATGTGTAGCTTTTTTAATCTTTTAACGCTAATGTTTGAGTGGTATTTTTAAACGCTAGCACCCCTCCACAAGTGAATGAGTCATCCGACCCAGAAACCCTTGAGAACTATCAAGTTGTATTCCTTTGTGGTTGTTTTTGATTATTTATTTTTATTGTTTCATATTATTATTGTTATTATTAATGTTTGAATTATCATTTGAATTTTATTTTTGTGCATTAAATAAAATAATTATTATAATTTTTTAAAAAATATTTTAATTCCGTTATTTATGCTTCTATAATTATTATTCTTATTATTTTTAAATCATTCAATATATTAATTTAAATTAATTAAAATTTTTTGGTATTAACAATTAAAACTCAACATTGAAACTCTGTATGTTTGTTTTTTACATTTTTACAGATTCAACCACTCCTCATAACACCATAAGCACATTTTCATATATTATACCCCTGTCATTTTGAATTCATGATTTATTTTGGTATAGTTTTTTGATTATCCCCATTTCATCCTCTTCATACGTTCATGATCAGGCATGACGTATTGAGTCGCTAATCTTTTCTTTATAAGGAAATCAAGTCTTTGTGCTGAGAAAAAGATTGAATTAAATATTTGTACTATTTATATATATATACCCTTAAGTTAAAAAAATTCAATACTACTACTACTACTACTCCTACTACTACTACTACTACTACTACTACTACTACTACTACTACTACTACTACTACTACTACTACTACTACTACTACTACTACTACTACTACTACTACTACTACTACTACTACTACTACTACTACTACTACTACTACTACTACTACTACTAATAATAATAATAATAATAATAATAATAATAATAATAATAATAATAATAATAATAATAATAATAATAATAATAATAATAAGAATGTTTAAAAGTAAATTACAAGGAACAAATAATACTTGCATATGATTTAATGATCAATTATTCCTCTTTATATTCTCCTGGTGGATGTATATCCTATATAATGATGATGATTATTATTATGATATGGAAGATTATGATGATAAGGGTGGTGGTGGTGATGAGGATGGTAGTGGTGATGAGGATGGTAGTGGTGATGATGATGATGATGATGAGGATGATGATGATGATGAAGATGATGATAATGATGGTTATAATATATAATTACTATGATGATGATAATGATGATGTTATTGAATATAAGGATAATGGTAGTTATAATATAGCAATAATTATAGTGATTAAAGCAAAAATTAAAACAGATGATGAAGGTTATAAATATTCAAACTTAATGAACAACCATTTATCTATTTCAATAATATGTGGTTGAAGTCGAAAATAAGAAAAAAAAAGATTATGATGATGACTCCGTCAAATGGATATGAGTTACCAAAATTTAATGATGATATCCAAATTATATAGATGAAGATTGGTTTTTTGATTTTGATGATGGAAAAAATGATGATAATGCTAATGATGATGATGATAATGATGATGATGATAATGATAATGATAATGATAATGATGATGATGATGATAACAAGGTAAGGGTGGTGTTAGAGATGTTGATGATGATAATGATGTAGAGAAAGAAAAGAAAGAGAAAATAGAGGAGTTGAAGAAGGAAGAAAAAGATGATGGTGATTATGATGAAGAAGATGATGATGCTGATGACGATGACGACGACGACGACGACGATGATGATGATGATGATGATGATGATGATGATGATGACGACAACGATGATGTTAGTGGTGATGATGATGATGATATGAGTTGGGAGTAAGGAATGTAACAAACATACCTAATGAGCCTTCAGAATTTCGAGATGAGCAAACAAATTAGACGCAAAAATAAGAAAGAAAATAAAAAATAGAATACTTTTGGAATGTAAGTAAACAAGCTGGAACAGTATTATTAGGTTTGCTCATTGTTAAATGAGTTAATAGAAAATTTCTTTTTGAAATATCAAAAAAAAACCTGATTAACAATTTTTCAAAATTACACCTGAGCATGCACTGCAACTTGGTGTCAAGAGCAATATACTTCTAAAAATTTCAATCAAGAAATCCAAATTTATGTACCAACATTGATTGAAAATAGATGAATGAAACTGGGATACTGTGAGCTATAAAATCGGAACGATGAATGGATATTAGATAAATTGGTAGTTGTTTGAATGGATATAAATGAATAGATAGATAGATAGATAGATAGATAGATAGATAGATAGATAGATAGATAGATAGATAGATAGATAGATAGATAGATAGATAGATAGATAGATAGATAGATAGATAGATAGATAGATAGATAGATAGATAGATAGATAGATAGATAGATAGATAGATAGATAGATAGATAGATAGATAGATAGATAGATAGATAGATAGATAGATAGATAGATAGATAGATAGATAGATAGATAGATAGATAGATAGATAGATAGATAGATAGATAGATAGATAGATAGATAGATAGATAGATAGATAGATAGATAGATAGATAGATAGATAGATAGATAGATAGATAGATAGATAGATAGATAGATAGATAGATAGATAGATAGATAGATAGATAGATAGATAGATAGATAGATAGATAGATAGATAGATAGATAGATAGATAGATAGATAGATAGATAGATAGATAGATAGATAGATAGATAGATAGATAGATAGATAGATAGATAGATAGATAGATAGATAGATAGATAGATAGATAGATAGATAGATAGATAGATAGATAGATAGATAGATAGATAGATAGATAGATAGATAGATAGATAGATAGATAGATAGATAGATAGATAGATAGATAGATAGATAGATAGATAGATAGATAGATAGATAGATAGATAGATAGATAGATAGATAGATAGATAGATAGATAGATAGATAGATAGATAGATAGATAGATAGATAGATAGATAGATAGATAGATAGATAGATAGATAGATAGATAGATAGATAGATAGATAGATAGATAGATAGATAGATAGATAGATAGATAGATAGATAGATAGATAGATAGATAGATAGATAGATAGATAGATAGATAGATAGATAGATAGATAGATAGATAGATAGATAGATAGATAGATAGATAGATAGATAGATAGATAGATAGATAGATAGATAGATAGATAGATAGATAGATAGATAGATAGATAGATAGATAGATAGATAGATAGATAGATAGATAGATAGATAGATAGATAGATGAATGCAGGAAAAGACGAAAGATGGATGAAGGTTGACAAATGAATGACACACGAATAAAAGAGAAGACAAACGAAAACTCCCGTGGCTGCAAGCAAACACAATGTTATGTGGAGTGTTTTCGAGTGGTGTGGGTCACTTAGGCTTTTTTTGATTTATCTATCTTTTATTTGTTTAATGTATGTTTCATATTATTGAGCTTTATCACTTTTTTTATTTTTTTATTTTTTGTTTTTTAAAAATAACTTCACAAAAAGAGGCAATGTTTTGAGACATTTTTTCATTCGACTAAATTTTCGACAAATTCAACTTTGTCATAATTCATTAGTTTTTGTTTATTTTTTTATTTATTAATAGGTGTATTTTATGTGGTGATATAAAAAACAAAAGCATTTGAACGCCAGCAGATGTTTCAAGGATGATAAAAAACCCCTCTCATAAACATCCAGTGGCTTATACCATCACAAAACCTCACATTTCAACAAAAACTCAGTCATATACAACTCAATCTCATTTATAAGTCTTTCACCAAGACTCATAAAGCCTCTGAGCCTACAAGACTCAATAATCGAGCAATGCACAACCTTGTAAGAAGGGTACAGAAGTAAATGAGAACCCAAGTAATGAGAATTGAAGCGTTAATTAGTGCACTAACGCTATAATAACCATCTCGATCCATCAGACTGCGGTTATTAACGACGCTCTATCATATCGCTAATAACATTTTTAATAACTCCATTCGTTATGTCTAACGAGAACGATTATTTGTACTTTTAATTCTTAACTTCGCATTTGCTGTAATTTCTTTGTAGTTCAGATCTGAATGGATATGTAGGAAAGTTTCATGTCGTTTAGAAAGACGATTGAAGATAATTTTTTTATGGTTTAGATATAATAATAATATCCATTCATATTGCGCAATAAGCGACTGAGACGCGTTAAATTACTATAGATGAGTGGAGATGGTTTACAAAGTTGTTGAACAATTTTAACAATTGTCGAGGAAACAACATAATCTATTAATCGCTCGTTTTTAATACTACACGACTTTTCCATTAGTCGTAATACAGGCTCAATATACGTAAAAAAAATCTTTTTTCCTATAAGCTTTTTATATCAATCATCGCTTCCTTTCTTAATGCTTCGAATGCGATTTAACGAGATTAAAAATGCCGTAGTGACAAGTACGCTTTTAGTTGGATAGAAATTAAGTAATTTTTTTAAAATCTCAAAGCTTTTTTGTAGTCGAGAGAAAGTTGATATTTCACCTATCTTTGCATTTATTATGACATCGATGTGATCAAGTTCCGAATGCCAAACTATTAGCACTTTATATTGTTAAGTTGTTTATATTGTTATATTGTTTCGAGTGTATATACTTTAATACAAATTTATCATTTTACATTATAACTTTGACAACTGATAGGAAACAAAGTCTAACGTTGTCTTTCTTCAACATGAATTAACTGCAAATTGAACTCTGGCCTTTATGCACTTTTAATACAAAAATTACTTAATTATATACCTAGTAAATTCTGTGCTACATTCACCAGAAGACCATTATCAAAATAACTACAACTATTAACAATGATGGAACAAATAGAAAACCCAGGGCAGTTGTGCAGTGCATTCTGATATAATTATGCAATGATAAGGCTAGTTATTTAACATATAAAACTCTACAGGCAATGGTAATGATAACCTCTTGTAGATCTTAATGCTTTTCTGAGCATATCATATCTGCTTTATTTTATGTACTAAAGTTGATTGCATGGCCACGCACAGACACACTTACACTGACACTTGTGCATACAAGACAAACACAGATATACGCACAAATTTACACGCACTCACAGAAACACGCACAATAATTTTATCAAAGATTCATTAAACTACCGTAAGCATTTAAACCTTATTATCCATTGCCTTTTCCTTGACAACCTATCCATAGTTATTTGCTTATTGTGGTCTCATTTATTGTTACATTGTTCATTAGTTCTGTCTATTTAAGCTAATTTTCTTTTATTGATTCAATTTCATGTAGTAAATATGTGTTGTAATGTATTTGTCAGACTATCCCTAAACTTTCTACTCATTCATTAATCTTTCATTTAATCAGCAAATCCATCCCGTCATTCGATCAATCATTGAATTCATATATTCATTCACTTTGTATCGTTTCAAGCATGTTATCTTAAGGTCTACTCCTATCAATCTATCAATTCTATAGCTTTTAAAATAATTTCAAGTATTCCTTTATAAATGCCTCCAACCCAACCAGTCAATCCATCACTCATTTTAATTCAAATCTATCCTTTTATATGTGGATGCATTCGTCTTTCAGGCGCCAATCTTTCAATTCTTCAAAATTTATATAGCTCTATATTGAATATTCAAAAAAACTTGATAAAAATTGTTCTTGAAAGAAATTAAATTTTTAGGTCGATAAGAGCTTATGTAAATTCTATTTACTATAACAGATTCGTCTTGATCAACAGTAAAAGGTTTTGTTAAGACTTTATGCATAATTAATAAGTTTCGGAAATGCTTGCGACTCGGTATGTCGCTTTGTTTCATATTATACTCTCAAAATCTCTCTATTTAACGCATTAAGGTCTGAATTTTTCATCATTTAAAAAAATTTTTTTTAAATTATCAAAAAAGCACTAAAAAGACCATATACAAGAAATTTTTGCTTGATGGAATAATAATTAGAAAGAAAAGTTGTCAGATTCGCGACTTCAAACCAGTAATTATAAGACTTTCTCTAATGAGAAAGTCTACGCACCTTTCATTTTCTCAATGTATTTTTGTATGCTTAGAGTCATTTAGAAGCATTTTTCAATGAAATTCTCATTTATTTAGTCTTTATGTACAAATAATTTCAATTTAATTCTCAAGTTTTTTTTCTATATTTTAAATTTTATATTTCTCAATTAATTTTCTAGTAGATTTCTCTATTAAGTGTCATATTTTCGATGTTGCCATGGATATTGGAGATTTTGAAGTGCTTCAATTTTCATAAAACTAAAAGTTTCTATTATTCTCATTCAAAAACATTTGATAGAAAATCTAAATGATTGGCGAGCAAATAAATCAGCAATATTTTTTATAAAACAATGAAAATGAATCCTAAACATTATAATATGAGATGTAATAGATCACTATTGTTTCAGTGTGGGGGTGGTAGTAGTAGTAGGAGTACAAGTAGTAGCATAAAGTAATAGTAATAGTAGCAGTAGTCGTGTTAGCATAGCAATTGAAGTGTTGAGAAAAGATGAGCTTTGAAACGTGAAAAACTTTGCGAAGGTTATCAAGACAATAAGAATTCTGAGAACAATATTCTAAACTCGAAAAGGTGATATTATTAAAAAATAGCACTCAAAAACAACCTAAAAAGTTCAAACCATTGAAAATACGTGCATTTATTAAATTTTGCTTATTACTACTATGGGCCTCAGATTCCAATCATTTGTATATAATGAAAATCTTCGGAGAGCACTTGAACCATTGACCATAGAACATTCCAAAATAATTCTGCGAATGCTTGTTAAATGAAAGGTTTTATCGCTCATATGTAGCATTGAACTAATAACTGATTGTTGATATTTTTATTTGTATAAACACCGCTTGGGTCTTGAAGTTTATTGGTGAGATAATTTTTGTTTTAAATTTATATAGGTTAATGGTCGATTTTGGCACATTCCTTCACTATGCAGTTTTTAGTAGAATGAGATTCAATAAGCGCGTGTTTCTAGCGCATATATGTATGAATGTTTAAATAGAAATATAAGATGTTATCTTTATGGAAATGATGATTTTGATGATAACGATGAGAGTAATAGTATTAATAAGAATGATGGGGATGATGATGATAATGATGATGGCGATGATGGTGGTGATAATGATGATGATGGGGATAATGATGATGATGGGGATAATGATGATGATGGGGATGATAATAGCAATGATGATGGGGAGGATAAGGATGAAGATAAGGAAAATTAATAAATTTTTCATTCATAATGAAAAAATTTAGTAGTCATTTCACTTTTGAATCATTATCAAAAAAAATCAAAGGTCTTTGTTATATCTCAAATCGTCATTGCTATTCTATACAACATAATCCTTAATGATTTCTAGACAATATGGTGGGAGACTTGAGCATATGAGCAACAGCTTGCGATCAAGTGTTGAGTCCATCGATGAAATCACAGCTTGTAAGCATATTAACACTTCTTCGAAAAATACACGTGTGTATGTTGTAGACGAAACCGCTCATATAAGTTCATACAAAAACACATTTAACACAAGAAATCAGCTAGAGAAATAAAAAAAAAAAAAAATAAAAATGGCTGAGAACGCACACAAACACACACACAAACTACATAAACACATAAAAACTTAAATAAACCTAGAACTTGAAGCTGTTAATGTAAAATAAACACAGTGATGCTGGAAAATGGAAATCCAACACCAACATTTTGCATTATAACGTTTTAAACCATTCTATTAATAAATTAATGAATGAGCAATTGAATAACATGGCAGTTTATATGTATGTATAACTTGATAAACAAAACAAACACGAATCATTAGTTAAACAAAGTACAGAAAGTTTTTTGTAACACTCTTAAATTTTGACTTTTAAAATCAGTTATAACATTATTACAAAATAAATGAATTCATTAAAAAATTTATGAATGAACATTCGAAGAAAAAACATCAAGTCCCTGTCTCTTTAAAGACGAAAACTCCACGTGGTAAATTATCACACAACTGAATACAATATAACTAAACAAAAGCTAATTGTTAAGTAGTTTGAGGCCATTCTTTGAGAGCCAACAGCTTCAAATGCATTTTTGCTATATAAATAAAGCTTTGAGGGCCATTGTGTGAAGACTACATGGTCTCTTGTTTGTGCGTTATTTTTATAGCTTCAATGTATGGGGATAAAGGGTTGGATGTATTGGTGTAGGATATTGTATATGTATTGTTGTGAAATGTTATATATACTTCGATATATATTTTTATAGATTTTATATGATAGAATAATTTTAAATTTTACAGAATTATTTTTTATTTTGAAAAATTTTATAGAAGTTAGCTTTTTAATTCATTCAAAAAAACTAATTAGCATAGAATTATACTTTTATAAAATTTCAAATCGAAGTTTTGAAACCCAGTCGAATTAATTATTTTCAATAAATTAATCTGTTGTCAACATAAAGCAAAATTAAAGGTTAACTAGCAAAAAATCTATCATTAAAAAATGATAGAAACAACGAGAATCGGAAACCAAAGTAGATATTTGTTATATAAAGGCAATGTTATATAATGGTAGGCCTAATGACATGAAGTTACCTCATTATTTGAAGTTTATGATGCATTTAATCACAAGTCTTACATCTGTCAATAGCAGATGCAAAAGCAAATCTCACGCGCTATACAACTTAACATTTAAATAGGATGACCTCTTTAATGATATTCTGGGGTTAAACATCACTAACGTTCAGAAGCGTATGGTTTACGAATGTCATTTTAAATATGTTGTTTTAATATGATTTTGAGCGTATTTCTGGTGATTTAGTCAAATAAATAAAATTTCAACTTTATGTGTCATGCATCTCCAACTTTGAAAACAAAAAGAGTACCTAATGTCTCTGATTTATCGCTCTTTGAGCTAAATTATAATGGATTTTCAGAAATTGATGGAATGTTTTTATAGAATTTTTAAAAACCAAAATACTCGTGCTTAACTTCATATACGTAAGGATTCTCAGTGAAAATAAGTGAATTTTTGGAGACAAATGTATGGCGGATGCAGACTAAATTAGGGTTTTTTGACGGTGGAAATTGAAAAATGATGAATATAAATAAAAGTTAATGTGAAAAAAGCCGAAAAAACCTGTAGAATTTTTCGGCAGAATGTTTAGCATGTTGAGGTTATTACCCCTGTAATTATGGTTATCACTACCTCTGTAGTTAGTTCTATATTGACTGTTGTGGGTAATTGAGGAAACAATAAGAGGAAGTAGCAGAATCTCTGTAACTGCTGTTATAATGCTATTTATTGACATTTTTATCTTCATTTCACTGCCAGTACAATTTTTGTTATTATACCGTCAAAGTTTTAATTATAAACTGCCACAGTTTTCATATAAGTTGATAAACATTGAGCGAAGTTTGATAGAGTTTTTAGTGTGTTTTCCAAATGAATATATAAAAGTTGATAAATTCAGTCTTTTTTGTTGTTTTCTGTTAATTAATTTTTTACTTCTAATACAATACAGATGCTTTCAGCATGAAATGTCAGAAAAACAGTCTGCTGATTCAACACTATAATAAAATTTTTACAAAATACTTTTATCTTCTTATACCGTTTCAATTCCAACATTCAGTTTCAATTAATATCAATCTTTTCTAATTTCTTCCAACAAAAGTCAAACGTTTTTGAATGTTTTAAAATGTTTTCAATATTTAAAAAATATATTCCCTTATTATAACTTTATTTCTCGAACGTCACAATATAAACAAAAATAAACTGTTCAATCAGCTCTGTTCAATTTATGTATTATGTTAATTAAAAATTTTGAAAACTAGAATATCACTCGACACGGCGAACCTTTAAATATGTGACTCACTTTATATATGCTACTTTTCCAGCCTTATTCATATGCAATATGCTTCCGAAACTATGGCAGAAATATGAAGAATTTGGAGAAATATTTTAATGAGGGCACTTTTATGTGTGAAATTTCATAAAAAAATTTATCATGCAGGCAATTTAAAAGTTAAATTTTATTTAAATTTTCATGTCAATGACGCATAATGTATAAAGATATTATTTCAATATTTCATTATGTCATACATAGCACAATTTTGTTTAATGGTGTTATCAAATCTTCAAAAAATGTTCATAATACAATAAATAATATTATATCTATGTTACTTTTAGAGGAATTTTATGTAATTTTTAAAATATTAGTTTTTCAACAAAACATCAAAATTGAGGAGTTTAAATGCAATTATTAAAAAAGCAAGCGATAATTTTCAGCAAGTATGGCCTCACCAATTGTACACATTTATTTTATATACGCCACACTTAGGTTTAATACTCTTTGATGAATCAACTTTTATAAATGTTTATAATACGTTACTATAAACGTAGGGGACAACAGCGAGAGTAATGAGTGCACAATCAAAACATACAGGATCGTGCCTCAATACAAAAGTGGAATTTTTATGTGTAATAAGCTCGTCTGAGAGTTTTATCCAAGTTTGAAGGGATAAATTACTTTCTAATTCATTTATTCCCATCGGTTGTTTTTCTTTTGAGATTTTGAAAACTTTCTAGAGACTTTTTTGATTGTTTCAATAAATAATTTCGAACTAGTTCTGTGTTTGGTTGCGAGTTTATTAAATGCAGTCATTTGTTTGTTAGTGGGATATTAATTTGTATAGTCTGGGCTTCGAGACTAGAGACAGAATAAGCATGACTTGAAGTTTTAATTATATTCGTTGTTTCATTATAAATTTAACTGCGTTAAAACTCATACGCTTTAAATTATTGAAACTTCAAATGAGGTTTATCACCTTTAAGAAAATACAAGTAGAACTGGATAAAATTCAAACAGAAAACAACAAAAATAAAATTCATATTGTTGAAAGCATTGTAAATCTCGCAGCAGAAGAGAGGGGAGACGGTGAATTTAGTGTCTCTTGGTCAATTAGTTGAAGCTGAATAAATAAGTTATTTCTTTAAAAAAATAACTCAGCTTATATTTATAATAGATTTATTGCCTTGAGAAATTTAGATTTTTTGGACTTAAATAAATTTCTTTAAAGCCATGTGATTTATTCTTGGCTTTTTCAATTTTTATAAATGGATTTTGAAAAAAACATAAATTAAAATTTGTGAGTTCATTTTTTGTCTTCTGATGCTTCCTTAAAACATCGCCAACAAGTTTAAAAATTTTCTTTATTTTTGACAGAGGCAAATTTGCAACAAATGCAATAATTCAACCATTCAGTCTATAGTAGTTACCACGTGATTTGAGTTTGAAATAATAACATTTCTAACCACTCAACAGCATTAGCATGTATAATCAAGAAACGAATCGTTATCATGAAGAACACCAATGATTTCTTTCGAGAGTGTAGTTTGAAAATAAATTTATGTGTACAATAATAATAAATATTAATTTGCTGTCATTTATTGATGTTACAAAATGATTGAGAGATTCATTTTTTATAATTTTTATACACGTGCAGAAAATTTTACACTTGATACTGATGATTTGCATGCAGATCTACAAATGTTTTTATGCATTTTTGTTACAGTTTAAATATCTGTACGCATGTTTATATCCATTTGAAAGTATATGTTTTATAGTTGAAGGTATAAATGAGGCATAAAAAGAAAAAGTTTTTAAACATCTTGAAGCCAATTAGGAGCATTGCAAAGTTGAAAATTTTAATATTTAATGGTTTTTAAAACGTTTTCATTTTTCTTAAAATTTTTCAAAGCAATTCACAGAAAACAAAAAATTAATTGATGAACAATCAGAATATTCTTACAGCAGAGAAAATGTTGGCAACTTATCGTTGTAATATAGAGGTTTCATGGTAAAATTGGACTCCACAAATTAAGGTTTTTTCAATCGATAGATATGTCTAAAGACTGTTTCATTTGAATTTATTAAAATATTACTTATATTATATTAGTTAAAATATCAGAAGATTGAGTCGGAAACATTACTGCAATAACAATTGTATAATCATCAAGTGAAAGCACAACGTATTATGGAGATAATCATTTTCGGCAGTTGAGCAATCGCATAAGACTTTTAGTAGATTTGAAATTTTTGAAAATTAACGAATAGATTTTTAATATAAAAAATCAACTAGGCGACTGTTTATTTGAATGCGCCCTAATTTGATGTAATAATGAGGCCACCACTTGGAACTCTCCTAACTCAATGAACATCTCAAATGGAAGCTAGCTTCATCATAATTCAAGTTTTTCGTTGGAGCATTCATTATTTGATACATCTGTTGAAAACTGATAGCTATACTTTTTGATAATTTTAGTTTTATCGTATAAGTTGAATTCTGTAAGTTATATAGTGTTGAGGGTGATTATAAATGCTTATGTAAATAAAGATTAATTTAATTGATTTTGAACTACTCAAGTAATTAATTCATTATTTTTATGTGAAAATTGAAACAAGTTGTTTTTAAAACACAACATGTGTTTGAATAAGCCTTTTTAAGCAATTTTGCTCCACTTCATTTCCTAAATAAAAGACTAACCGTTACTTTATGGAATAATACTTTTTTTCTAAAAAATGTGTTTTAATTGAACTCGAAACCTATATTTAGTTTTATATAAATTAGTTGAAAAAAATCTAGGTTATGTTTGTCCCTCTATCGTATGTCAGAAAATTAACAATTATTTCTGGTGCAAATACAACTCGCTCAAAAACGAAAAATTAAAAAATCACAAAAAGATTCATACAAAAATAAACTTTGTTTTGATATTGATGAAACTTTCAAAAAACTGGGAAAAACATATCTTAAATCATTACCCATTTAGAAACCATACGATATGCCTCTGAAGGATGCCGATGAAGTTACTTATTTTAAAACACCACAAAGGAGGTAACTAAAAAAAATGGAAAAAAATAAAAATGAGTTTACTGTGCAATAGTTTTGTCAACTCTCTACTAAAGGTTTAAGCCTGGATTGTATTTCAACATTATTCTAACATACCAAACCATTTTCACACTATATCTTCAAGAAAACTAGTTTAAATCAAATGACAAGATGCCAGTACTGTGGTTTTGTCTAAGGCATGGTTTTCCAGCATTCTTACTATGTTAATTTAATTCTAACATCATTCATCAAAGTGCTTGGTTCGCATATCAAAAGACCGTATACCAAAAAAGCTTCTTAATAGTGAATTAAGAGCATTTGAAGCGGTATAAATAATTTCTTGAGTATTTTGTAAACACTTTTTTATAGCTTATTTCCAATAGAATAAAATGCAATGAAAAGAAATGAATGAACAAAAACATTCCACCCAAAAGCTCAATTTTTTGAGTCAAAAATTGCAGAATAATTCATAAAAAATTTCTACTTTGATATATCTTTCAAGGTCTCGGCGTTCCAGATCTTTCAGAGAGGATTGACATGCTTATTCATATGCATAGAGATCGTCATATTCATTAGGTGATTGATGGTCATCGTCGTATCGAAAGTCAATCAAAACATACTTATATACATTTGTAAAAGTATTTCTCTAACTTAAGTTAGACTAAAAACTAAAATGCGTACATTGAAATAAAATGGTCTTATTTTTGAGTAATAAAGAAGCTTGTAACAGTTTAATAGAAAAAATAGCGATATTTTTTCAATTTAGAACGAATAAAAACTGCGTAAAACAAAGTAATTTGGATACTCAAGATATGTATATCTCTCATGCAAAGCCTATTCAGCTGTGAAGGTTATTTCTAAGCCATTATTTATGTGCTCAATTTGATCAAATTCCAAAAATTTCTAATTTTTTAGAAGCGGACAGTATTTAAGAAAGAGCAATTACACTCATTTATTTGCAAAGAAAAATGATTCGGTATATAACAAGTAAGCTAAATAATTATTTTTACTCCCTTAAACACGATGCTATTATTTCAAAGTTTTAGTGGCGTTGGTAGTCCCAGCATGGACAGCAGAAGTTTGTGATTCGAGGCCCAATGGAAACTATGGTATTGGGTGCCACTCTTACACTAGATGCTTTTATGGTTGGTCTACACCTTCACAGCCGTCATTAAACATTTCAAATACTCACTATAGTTTCGCTGAGATTTTATATAAAATCCTCAAAACCACAATATATTATGTTTTGTTCATTTAAAGCTTTGACCCAACACTGCAATAGACCAATTAATGTTGAAGCATTATCATACAGGCAAGGGTACCACGATAGAATGCGACATTGGGACTGAGGTCTATGACGAGACCACCAAAGCTTGTGCTAGGTTCATGTTGTATAATAAGTTTGAAACAAAGTTTCTACAGAAGCTATAGCTTTGTGAATAAATTACTGAATTTTAATTTTTAATCCTTCAGAATTTCAAGTGTAAGCACACCGTGCTCTTATGTCAGAACTAACTGTCCAGACGGTGGACATATAAGGTTGTTTTCATACAATTCCTATTAATACATGAATAAGCTTGAAAATCAATTCAGTTCATACTTTTTGAAATTCTCAAACAATCAGCCGAAGAGTGCCGGGCCAATGCAGTTATTACTACAGGTGTTATAACGGCAGATTTTTGGGAGTAAACCCCTGCTCATGGCCTCCAAGTTTGTGCTTGCGTCATCTTTTATTACTGATTTTTTTAGTCAATGATTAACAAATTGAATCGGTATACTTTTGTTTGTAGAGTCTAGAATATTGATCATGTCATCCACAATTTCTTAATTGCTTTGAAACTATGGCTATGATATTTAATACGTTTCAAGTGTAATAATGAATTTTAGAATACGGTATTTTGTTTCAACATTCAGCTCCTAGTCTTGTGTTTGACGAATCAATTGGAGTCTGCCAACACAGTTTTCTGGTCACTGATGAATGTGGCAGTAAAAAGAAATGAAACTTCTCAAAAATCCTCTACATTTCGAAATTTAAATACACTTAATTTACTCGATTTGATTTCAGTTTGACATTCACAAATTTTTGAATCCATAATAAATAATGCCCTAGTTTAATTATCTTTTTACAAGTTATCTTCTTCTAGAAAAAAACTGAAAAAACTTAATTGCAGGTATGATTATGATAAAATTTAATTTAACATTTTTTTGACGTTATAGTTATTGCTTAGATATAAATAACTCAAAAGAGGTTTCAAACCATGGTATATGAAAACACCTAATAAAACAAAATCACCAAATTATTATTATTATTATTATTATTTGTAGGGCGCACAGTTTGCAAACTAGGTTTGCTGCAGAGGCGCTGTTCTAATCAGAAGGGCTATGAGAGAGAAATTTGGTTATAAAGATGCGTCTTTAAACGCTTGCGAAAAACTTTAAGAGAAGGTGAAAGAAGGAGATTAAGTGGAAGAGACTTCCATAAGTGAGGGGTGATATGCGAGAAGGAGCGATATAAAAGAATTAGAAGAGACAAGCTGATGTAGCCATAAACCAGAGTTCGAAGAGCTGAGAGACTCAGGAGTCTGTCTAATGGAAAGACGGTCATATAAATAAGCCGGCTGATTAAAATATATGGTGTTAGCGGTGAGCCATAGCAACTTGAACTGGGCTCTTAGTACGACCGGCAGCCAACGAAGGCGATCGAGACAAGTGTGAGATGAAGAGTAGTAGTCGGCTTGAAGAACGGTTTTAGCAGCACGATTTTGGAGAGATTGCAACTTAGAAATAAGACAGTTCGGGAGTCGACAAAAAAGAGAGTTACAGTAATCAATCCTTGAAAGAACTAAAGAGATGATCAGAGCAACGGCAGTGTCAAAGGGTAGGAACTTGCGTGCCTGTCTGATCGCATGGAGATGAAAGTTGGATGCTTGTATGAGCTGAGAGACAAAGTGTGTAAAGTTGAGTCTAGAATCAAGAGTTACACCTAGTATCTTCAGTTTGGACGTTACGGAAAGAGTAGTGCCGTCAAAGATTACTTCAGTGGGAAGATTGGATTTGGAAAGGAGTGTGGGACTGCCGACAAACATCACTTCGCTTTTGTTAGGATTCAACATAAGGTGATTGTTAGAAAACCAAAGATTGAGCTCAGTGATGCATTCAGATATCTTAGTGAGGCTGGGAGAAGGATCAAGGTAAGAGGTGCCTGTAAAGAGAGTAATATCATCAGCAAACTGATGATATAGAACGTCGTGCTTCTGTATGATCTCGCTAATAGGAGAAGTATAAAGAGAAAAGAGTATGGGCCCAAGAACAGAACCTTGAGGAACACCAAAACGAAGGGAGACAGGGGTAGAAGAAGAGCAGCTTATTTTAACAAATTGTTTGCGTTCGGAGAGATAGGACTGAAACCAGGATAAAGCAATGCCAGAAATGTGAAAGTAGTCTTCAAGGATATGCAGCATATTTTGATGATTAATGGTGTCAAAAGCTGCTGAAATATCTAAAGACACTAAGACGGCCGCAGACCCGGTAGCACAGATATTGCGGAGGCTGTCAGTGATGTACAGAAGCGCAGTTTCTGTTGAGTGATGAGAGCGATACGCCGACTGGAAAAGGTTGAAGTTACGCATTACAGAAACATGAGAGGATAATCTCTTGAGAACAACCCTTTCTAAAATTTTTGAGATGGTGCTGAGGTTTGAAATTGGGCGATAATTGGATGGTTGCATGGGGTCTAGGTTATATTTTTTCAGTAAAGGGGTTATCTGCGCCGTTTTGAATGAAGTTGGAAAAATACCATGTGAAAAGGAAAGAGCCGAAAGTTTGCATATAATGGAGGCGAAGATGCCGGAAAACTGCTTCAGCAGGAAAACAGGGATTATATCTAAAGGTGAGGATTTATTCGGGAGAGAAGTGATCAATTTGATGATTTCGTCAACACAAGGAGGTGAGAAAAATGAGATTTGATTGGTCATTGTCAGTTAAGGAAGGCTGATGGGGAAGATTAGTGATCGGTAACAAGCTATGAATCAACTCAATCTTAGTCTTGAAAAAAGTGCTAAAGTTTTCAACAAAAAGATCATATTCCGCAGAAGTCCGGGGAGGAAGTGGAGGAGACCTGTGAAGTACGGAGTTCGCCGTTTTCCAAAAGGCTTTGGAGTTAGACGTCACTGGAGATAGCGACAGATTAAGATAATCAGCACGTGACTTGTTAATGGCGGCGCGGGCAAGTTTACGTGAAATACGGAATTTTTGTAAAAGATCATCAGGGACTCGCACGAAAAGCTTTCGGAGACTGGATATCTGTCTCTCGAATTTCCTTTTTCGGCGTTTGGCAGAGAGAGCATTTTCAGACAGATGAAAGTGTTAATGCAAGCTGGGGCGAAAAGTATGACTGCGTAAAGAAGCATGAGAATCCATCAGCGAAAGAAACAATTTGTCCATGGAACTAACAAAGTCATCAACCTTAGAGATTGGAGAATTAATAAGTAAATCGCTTATAAAATTGACATCCTTTCCAAAGCCGGCCAAGTTGAGATTCCTGAAAAACCGAGAAGTGACACGATGAGGTGAAAGGTGGGGCCGTGCGAGGTTAAGACGGCATGAAATAAGGAAATGATCAGATTCAAAAATTTCGCTGACGGTCGGAAATAAGATGAGAGAAGCCGGTGTGATAACAAGATCGAGAGTATTGCCAAGCCTATGAGTTGGAAAGTTAATATGCTGCGTCAAACCGTGCTCTCGCAAATGAATTATAAAAACATAAATTTTTTATTGGCTTTTCGATATAATTTTCTTAACATTACCAAGTAAAGGATCAGTGGGAATAAGTTACCTGGAGATGATAACATCGAAAAGGTTAATATCGAAAAAAATTTAACTTAATCGTGTTTCAATAATTCTTATTTTTGAGGTTCATCAACAAACACTCATTACAATGGTTACCGTTGAATGCTTATAAGAGAAAGTAAGTGAAAGCTCTATAACATATACAATTTATTAAAATTTTTATATACATATTGATATAGACTAATAATGAAATTTTCCATAAAACCTAGGTTTAATGATATATTGATGGGGCCGTGAATTTAGTCATGCAATTAAAATATCTTTGTACTTTGGGTTCTAAAATTTTCAACTTTGAGGTTTTTATGCACTAAGCTGGTCATGATTTTGGTTACCAATGTTGTTTAATTTTACAAGTTTGATATTCTCTTTCAAAATCATAACTAGAGTTTGTAGAAACCATTTGAAAAGCACAGGGTGAAATTTGATGAAGCCGACACTTTTCAACTGTGACGGTCTCCACAAGCTTTCCTTAAGCAAACATAACTGTTATTTTTTCGAAAAAGATGAAATCTGACTTCAAGACAACCCACTTTCTTAAAGATCAACTGAAGCTTTTCTGTGTGAAAGGACAGATGGGCTTTGAAGGAGTGATGGAATCAAGGATGTTCCATGTTTGAGTAGAAAAACTTGTGTTGGGTCAGCTTGAGTTCACGTATAAAGAAACTGATAGGATTGACGTGGTGTTAAAATGGAACAATAATCATAGTAAAGTGAGCTTGCAGGTAAAACTCTTGAAGTTTGTTACCTATAAGTTGACTTGGAAAAAATGATAGAAGAAATATTTTCACTCTCAAGTTAAAAAAAGAATTGGTTTAAAGCAATGATGGCGAGTTTGTGGATGTCAACCTGAGGTCTGAAAAAGCATATTTAGTAAAGAGAAGTATGCTATGTGGTTTGGGATCGAAAGCTGACCGACGTTGCCAAACAGCACGGCTCATCTTGAGTCCTAGGCAGCTTAAAGACGATTAAGCAGATGGTTGGAAGTGTGGAAAGCTAGCTGTAAAATAATTGCTTCTAGTGCTGAAAAAATATGTAGTTTGAGCATTTAAAACAGTGATAACAAGTTTAACACATTTTGTAGAAGTTACAAAAACTGAATTCTACCAAGTTTAGACTGGCTAAAAAATGGATGATTGACCAGGAAAATGATATGAAAGAACCAATCACGTTGAGTGACCTTTGAAGACCAGATTTCTTCATCCTTGATTCAGTGTGGTGATGGGGTTAAGTATTTGCATGGTATAAAAGAAAATTGTCATTTCAAATAAAAATCGAATATCTTAGATTATTCGACATTTCTCGGAATTCTACATTTTAAATTTGGGGTAAGTCTTCACAGTAAAAAATTTTGGTGTGGTTTGATTGGTTGCTTCAAATTAAGACTTTCTTTGCAAATTTGAAAAAAAAATCGTTTTGTTTCAATTAAATACTTTTTTTTGGATTTATACAAATTTTGGAAATTTCCAGCAACCAATCAAAACACAACAAAAAGATTAACGCCATAAAAAGGGATTATGTTATAAGTGGGGATAAAAAGTGGAAAATAATAAACTGTTTCAGTTACCAAGATCTTTCGAATATACATCGTTGAAAGATTTTTGAAGATTGAATATATAAAGGTATATAAAAAACCAAAAGTCTGAGATTATTTCTTTGTCCCAAAGCATAGGTTAAATAATATCATTTTAATTGGACGTTGAAAAAAATATCACAAGCATTTGAAATAAAAATTTTGAAATAGAAAATTCTTTTTAATTTAAAATAAAAAATTCAAAAATAAATATTTAAACAATTTTTTTGCTATAACCATTTAAATCAAAAATTAAGTATTCAAAAAGGAAAAATTTTTAAATTAAATTCAATAAACAATTTGTTATAAACGTTGAAAATAACAATTTAAAAGTAAAACACTCGTTAAAAACAAAAACATAAAAAGTAAATTTTATAATGATAAATTTAAAAGATTTGAAAATAAACTTGGATTAAATATTTTAAATAAAAAATTTCAAAACAAACAACTAAAAATTTGGAAATTTCAAAAAATAAAAACAAACAAAATAAAAACAAACAAACTGAAAACAAACGAGTAAAAACAAACGAGTTGAAATGAAAAGTTTCGGAAATATAAAATTCAATAAAAGGAAAATAAACTATGTAGAAACAAACAAGACTGAATAAAAATATATTAAATTATCACTTCAATCATTTTAAAAATTCATTTATTTTTTAAAACTATATTTAGTTTTTAAATAGCGTATATACTATAAAATAACAGTATAGTATATTAATAATACAAAATCACAGACCTTTCACTCCTCCATCAGAACTAAATCACTTCCAGTAATAATACTTTTATTGACCAGAAGATTTTTTGGAATGTTGTAAATCCACAATTTATATATTTCTCCATTTAATTTTTTAACCGAAAAGTTCAACTGTGTTGTTCAAAATACGTAAGATATTTAAGTCGACATAAGAAACAAATTCTTAAAATAACCTTTGAGTTTTAAAAAATTCATTCGTAATTTTAAATTATTTCAAAATAATTTATTTTAGTTTTTATATAAAAATTTATTTTTTTGTTAAAAACATTAAATTATCCTTTTAAATTATTTTTTAATCATCTACAACCTGTATAAGACAACAACTTAACAGAGTTGAACTATTGAATTATCCACATGCAATAATTAATGATGAAAGTTTGAATGTTGAAACTCTACAAAGATCAGCCCAAAAGCCAATGTTATAGCCAGACTCAAACCGGTGTGGAAAGAGAAGAACATCAAACTGAAATCCAGATAGAACTTATGAACTAACTGGTACTTTTAATTTCTATGTGTGCTCACTAAATTACACTGAAGTTTTGAAAAAAATAAATTTTCATCATTTATGTTTGCACATAACCTTTGAGAAACTTTTAGCTGTCGTAGTTTTCAACTTTCAACTTCCTAACGTCACTCAGCTCTCTTAACCTGATCATTTTTCATTTTCTTTCAAACATTAACTACCATTCTCGATTTTATTAATTTCTCAACACTGCTATGCCTTTTATCTTTTTTCGCCTTCCCTTGTTGGCCCTGTTAGGACTGTGTTCAGTTTTTGCATTAGTTTCTACCTATTTTTTTGGGCACAAAGGTTCCATGATCACAGTGAAAAATTGTTTTAAGCTTTTGTCAAGCACGTAGTATTGTAATGTCGAGTCCTTATCGTGCTAAAGAAAATTATAACCACCAGCAGTAAAAAGTTTTACTACATAATTACAGCCCAATGAAAATGCAGGTTCCATGTTTAATGTATAGAACTATTGTGTCCATAGATTTATAATAAAACCTGCAATTTCAATGGAGTCATGAGAAAGCAGTGAAATGACTTCTGTCGTTTGGACAATCATTATTTTGAGAGTTTTGAAGGGTAACACTACACAGAATTATGCTTTAATAATATTTGTTGCAGACATTTCTACTTGAAAAATTTTTAAGTTTGAATGATTTTTATTTTGGTATATTTTTAAAAAATTATTTTTTTGGGATACAGAATTAACATTTAAATCTGCTCAAAATCCCTTGAATTTGAACAACACTCAAATTCTACATAATTCTTCTATTTTTCACCACTTCTCGATATCGAACGAAACAGAAGAACACACTAAACATTTATTGGAAAGAATCTTGTATTGCACTAGGCGGCCTTATGGACATTTTAACAACGACTTTCAATTATCTTTCACTTAATTACTAATAGAAGTTTGAAAATAGCTTAATTTATATGTATTTGTGTGCCATTAAAAGTAGTTTAGTGTTATTATCAATGGCTTTTTGACAGTCATTATGGTTTAAGATTTCTAAATACATGTTAGTTTGTAATAATATATCTTCAATGGGAAAAATTGTTAATTGAATTCATGCAAAGATTGGAATAAAAAGATTAAAAAATCTAAACTAATGAAGAATAATTAACAAAAAGTAATTATAAATAGAAAAAAATGAATAGAATAAAAATACAATAAGCAAAAATAAAAAAATAATAGCAAAAATAAAGAATAAAAAGAAACTGTTACAACACTGATACAACAGAAGATACCACTATCTAACAGTATGGAATGTGTCAGAAGTATGTGTGGTGTGAACCTATACAACACTTAACACTGTCATGGCTAGCCCCGAAGACAACGATTATAATGAAAAACTGGGTATCTATATATCCTGTAATAAACTATGTATGTTGATTTATATTGGTTTAAAGTGAGGATTATTTTTTCTGGTTGATAAAAACTAAACATGCTTTTAAAGCGTTGTCTAATGGATTGATTATGTCTTGGTTGTTGAGGATATAATAAATATTTCACGAGTTGAAAGTTGAAAATACGGTGTAACGTAATGATTTTTAGAATATGGGAAAATAAAGTATTAATAAAACCAAAATGATACAATAATAAGTGTGGATATTAAATATATGAAACTCTATGAATAATTTAAAACAAGAAAAAACCTGAAACAGCAAAAAATCTTATAATAAATGGAATGTGAGAGCGAAGAAGCACAACGGAAAATAAATAAATGAAATCGAAGCATGGATAATGCGAAAGTTAACCGAAAAACTCAACCAAACTGAAGCAAAAGCACAGAACATAAGCGATGTTTATAACATAATTAAACACTCAGATACAAAGAATTGATTGATCTAACTTTAGTTGGTACCATTTACATATTCATACCATAAAATTGATACCGCAGTTAAATTCATATCTGTATTGTTACTTATTTTACAATATGAGATCTTTGTGCGAAAACATGACTAGAGAACACAGAAGTGAGATTCTTCAATGGTATTTACATGTTTTGACTAGATTTCACTCGCTTTGGACACAAAAAACATACATTTAATAAGAGTGGGATTTTGCTTAAATATCATAAAAAACAAGAAAAATGTGAGCAATTTTAATTGTTTAATAAATGCAAATTATCGATAAAAGTGTAAGAATGATATCAAAAATGAGTAGTCGGTGTTAAAATTAGTAATAATATGTTAGAAACTATTAATAATCGGTGTTAGTTAATTAGTAGTGATGTATTAGTGAAAAGTTTTAAAATAATCGATTATGACTGTGCTAGTGAATAAACTAATTGAAATGATCAAAGATGTTTTTATAGTTAAAATGTTGTTCAAACTCAGATAGCCACGGGGAAGTACGATGAGAATGAAAAGAAAATAAATACGAAAAATAGTTAAAAATAAATAAATGAATATAAAAAAAAAAGATTAAATATATAAGATAATTAAATATAAAAAAAAGATTAAATATATTAGATAATTAAATATAAAAAAAAGATTAAATATTTTAGATAATTAAATATTTAAAAAATAACTAAACGAGTAAAGATATGTTTTAAAAGCTAATTAAATCAGTACTATAACTACAGAGAAGTCAATAGATAATAATTGTGTAAAAAAATCTTTAAATAAACAAATAATTGTCGAAACTTGCAATGATATAACTTTATCGACTGTAGGAATGAAAATGTACTTGAGTGGTAGAACTAAAACTGAGAATGATTTTTTGATTAATAAGAATAAAAACTCGAAACATATTATGCCTCTTTGGATTTGAAGTCAAGAGATGGAGAACTTTTTGTAGTTTTGTCGAAGTTTTTTTTAGAGTAGAGATGTCCTTTTTCAGTTTTTTTTTCTTTTTTCCAATCATTTTTTCTTTTGAGAAATGAGATTTTTTTTTATTTAGATCATTGCTGCCTTTTTTTGTTTTTGAAATTAACGTTCGTGAAACCTGAAAAAAATAAATTATTTAAAAATTTTTTGAGCCAATAGCTGTGGGCTATAAAAAACCAAATAAGCATATTAAATTCAATGGTTACCACACAAATCAACTCACATTCCCAAGGAAGGTTTCAGTAAGGCTTGAAGCTTGGTTTAATAATGAAAAACCAAAAAAAATCTAATAACGATAATAATAGGTAAGTAAATAAAAATAAATAAAAGGGAACTAAAACATCGAGGCACACAGAAGGGCTAGAAGCGATTTGATCGATTCTCCAGGACTTATATAGAGCCCGGAACAAAGCAGCAGGCATACACACGCGAGCCCATCTGCATACACCGTTACACGTACTTAATCCTCACTCACGCACGCTTAAGCACAACAAAAAAGATTATATTAAAACAGTTAGTCCCCATGCCACGCGAACAATACATTACTGAGAGCAGGTGTGATGTCTTGCTTTGAAACACAAACACTCGCGCGAAAACACACAAGAAGACAAACACACATACATACACAAACACACTTAAATATGAAAAAATGCATACAAACTTTAATACCTATACGAAACATACAAAATAATACATAAATAATTCCATTTATGCAAACATACAATTATACAACGAAACATAAACATTACTTGCACACATAGATACACACATACACACCCACACATTGACACATACATAAATACATACAAAAAAGCATACATACACACATACATAATCTCAGGCACGCACACACCTTGCAGTCTAAAATCTGCAGCCGTGTTGTCGCTTCAAAAGCAAAACAGTAGCAGTAATTATGCCGTAAAAATGATTGGAGCAGTATTAAAAAAATAACAAGATTTATCAATAATAAATTTTCAACAATGATAGGAGCAACAAACATTAAGAAAAAATTAAAAATCAAAAAAATGAAATAAAAAAATATTTAAAAAAAAGAAAAAATAAAAAGATAATTTGAACATTAATTAAACACAGCAAAGTCAACACTGTACAGTTATAATATTGAAATAGTATAAAATAATACACAAGGACGCTGGATGTGTTAACGGTTCTTTATGTCGAGACAGATGCTTTGTCAGAGCCGTTATACAAAAGAAATAATAATTTTTATTATGGTTTCATTAATAATAGGTTTACTAAACAATGAAAATAATGGTGAAATTTATTTAAAAATATATGAAAATAAATTAAATTTATGAAAAAATTAAGTTGAATGATGATTATGGTAAACCAAAAATGTTTATGGATTCAGTCGATAAATTTTGAATATTTCTTTTTTTAGCTTAAATTTTAAAATAAATAGGAAAAGAAAGATTAGAATTTCAGAATATTACTAAAAATAAACTCCATACAAGTAAGGATATCCTTATATAACAAGAATAACAGTATATGTATTACCAAATGGTTTATTAACAAATAATTATTAATATAATTTTTGCGAACAAAAAGTATTTATCGATAAAAAATAAACTTAAAATTAATGGGAAAATAAAAAATTTTGAAACGAATAAAAATTTTAAAAATAACTAAGAATAATGGCAATAATATTTTTAATTCTTTTAAACATAAAGAAAACACAACAGATCAGACGACAACTGCTCAAATAACTTGTAAAAACCTCATTGAAGCAATAACACAAACGGCAAAACAACAGAGAAGCACGAAAACCACAATAACAGTTAGCATGTCAACAGATATTATTTATTAAGTCTTTTGTTTCTTTCTAGAAAGGTCTACGGTTTCTATTAATTGTTTAATATGATTAACCCAGGCTTTGTTGAGTTGAACCTTTAAAATTATATGATTCGTAGTTTGCTTAGTATCGTTTGTGTTGTATGATAGATTATTATTGGGTTGTTTGAACTAAAGGGGTTTGCTCAGTGTAATGGAAAAGAAATATTTCATAACTTTTTGCTATTTAGTTGTATATAAATGATATATTGTCAAATTTTTTTATTTTAAAACTACTTATGATTCATTTATAAGATGAAGCTTCAATTTTTGATCAAATTTTATTTCCGTCAAATATAACACAAATGACTTTCAACAGTTCCACAAAAGGAAGTTAGTAAAGCAATCAACATGAAACTATAATCAAAAATTGTTGCTCAATGAAATTAAACATTGCTTAAGCATAATGTATTTTGCTAAAATTCACTTCGGAAACCGGAACAAAGTTATTTAAAGCTTAAAAACCGAGTAAAACTGTCTTCACACATCTTTATTATTTGGGTCTTATGCAGTTTTTTTATTGGGGCTTTATTATGTCTAGCTTTTTTAGCCAAGGAAAAGACCAGTAGATTAATGATTCTTAACATTTCATTTTTTTAAATTATATGGTTAATGGATACTTCAATAAAAAGACAAGTTTCTCCAACAATGACTGAACTACACTCCAGGACCGTTTTTAAAATAAATATGAAGCCGTTCGCGGCTTTTTTTTTGCAACTTATCAAATTTGAGTATATTCAGAAATTTTCCATCAGCCCACTTTTCTGCTCAATTTTTTATTGCTTATTCATGGAAGAAACTGACTTTCTCATTAAATAAGTTAAATTTGCAAAACTTGGCAATGTTTTTTGAAATAATCAAAGTCTACTTGATGTATTGAGCTGTCATTTAACTTTACATTTTTCTTCTTACAAGCCCCAGAAACCACATCCTATGTTCTTTTTCTTTATGAAACTATAACTTTTTGTTTTTGGCATTTTTAGTGTTTAGACTTTTCACAAATATTTGATAAAATATCAAGCTTTCAAATAGAATGGAAGTTCAGATTGTATCATTTAATTATTGTGATAAACTCTATTCTTATCATTTAAAATTCTGATCTCTCGTATTTTTTTGACAATAAAACAATTTTTTTGTCAAGTTTTATTCTAGTTGATCCAATTTTTAAATTTTTGTAAAGAATAATACACAACTGAAAATAAGCTTGTATTCAGATTTTATGTAAGCTATTAAAAACTTTTAATGAACTTTTTCTAAGCTAAACTAAATCTTTAATGAAAACTCACTTGAAAATCTATAAATTTTGTTTCAATTGAAAACACATAAATGCGAAAACGAAATTTTTCAAAGTTTCTCAATAAACAAATATTTTTTATTTCACCAAGAAATAATTCAATGGCCTACACTTATTTTACGATATGATGTTGATGAGAGATGACAGTGACTAAAAAGTTCATTTTAATTACTCTATTCTTTAGAATTTTTTTGAAAAAACTTAAAATTATTAATAAAAAATATTTCTATGAGTACAATTTTGTAGAAATATAAAAATATACTTAATTCTATCACCACCCTGTAAATACAATCAGTAACTATTTTATAAAGCTTATATTTAATGCGCATTAAGAACTAATCAAAATATCTTCCTTATAATTATCTTGATTACTTTCTTATAGTAGGTTTAATAACTGGAAGTATGATGAAAGACTAATTAGCGGCGTTATTATGCGGCAAGTGCAGTGTGAAGTTTATGGTATAGTACCTGCGTGTGTTTGTAGCGTTTTTGATGATTTTAATTAAAATTAATACAAGTTCAATGTATTAAAATGATCGCTCGAATGAAGATTTTTGAGAGATTTTGATAATTTTTTTTCAAGTTTAACTGTTAATGGTTTTAAAAAATTAGACTTGAAAAATATTCATTGAATTATATATTAAAAAATAATATATAAGAATAATAATTTATCAAATAATTGTTTGAATAATTGGATGAAAAAAATCATCATAGCAAAAATAACAATAATAATATAACAATTGCATTGTTTCTTTGTCACTAGCCGTTCACAATGCCTTTCATCAGTCGCTTATTTTTATTCTTATTCCCATTGTTTGTGCACATTTCCTTATTTTAAAATGCTTTTTTAATTTTTAAATGATCAAATCAAATTGAATAGTACAATGTCATTTTATTAATGCTACCAAATATTGCTGAGGTTTTTGATTTTTATAGTTACGTTGTTAAGAGGGTGAGTTGGTTAAGGTTTAGAGGAGTAGCGGAAAAAGTTTTCAAAAATAACGGCATAAATAAGTGGTGAAGAATTCTGTAATCATTAAAATGTGGAGGTGAAATTCAGATTGAAAATATCTATGAGTATATTTTGATGATAGGGTCACAATGGTAGGTTGATATGGCTCAAAGCGATCAAGCAGTCTATAAAACGTGAAATCATTGAAGCTAAAACATTTGGTACTTTCTCTTGCTATTTTAATTTTCAACTTACGAAAAGCTTTGTGGAATTAAATAAACTTTGAAGTCTTTTTTTTCAATATTTCAATTGGAAAATCCTTCAAGTTAGTCAACAATATCAATTGAAAAAAAACAAAAAATGAAATAAAAAAAAAAAATTAGGTCATGACCAATCATTGGCATTTGATATGAAAGGTGTGTATAAATGGCTTCATGAAAGTTAGGCAGCAAAAATAGTTAAGTCAATAATATCTGGCAACTTAATCCTAAAGTTAAAGTAATAGCATATACGAAAAAAAAACAGTTTCCCAGGTATAAAATATAAATTTTACACAATAACTTCAAAAATTCAATTGATAGGTTAAAAGTATCTTTCTTTGAAAAGAAAAGCTAATCGAAAAGATATTGATCCTAATGAAGAATAAGTGACCGATGATACTGATGGGTATACTCTCTTTTTAGATGGGGGTTGGCAACTTTGATAGCTGAGATGAGATGGTACAAAATGTGTATTGAGGTTGATCAAAAATTAAAAGCCAAGCACGTACATAAAGGAATTAATTAATGTATCTATGGAAAAATGGTATCGACACATACTCAGTTCCTATTAACAAAGACAACAAAAGTTGAGCGCTAAAAGTTTTGTTCTTGCGCTAAAATAGAGTCGGATTTACAAAAGATGGAAGCATGATGTGAGAAAAATTAAGATGGGTGGAATCGAAGAAAAAGAGGTGCATAGGATAGGTCTGAGTACAAAGACTAGGTAGAAAAGAAATATTAATACCTAAAATATAAAATAAATTTTTATAAAAATTATATTCAAAAATTTTCACATTCATTTTATATCAGTTTATTTTACATTTTATTTCTTTATTTCCAACTTTTCTGATCTCATCACCTGTGAAGAAAGGTATTACTATAAATAAGAATATCCCTAGTGTTTGAATTTAAATTTCACAATTTTTTGCGAAAGAACAGTTCACAAGTGATCAATCTGCGATAGGATTGATGATATGATAAAATGGATAACTAATAATAAGGAACGAAATAAGTGAATGACGATTAAAAACCATGTAAAATTTATAGTGTTTGCAAAAATACTTATGAGAAAAATATTTTCATATAAATCAGTAAAAACAAATAAATAAAATAGAGATAATGAATCAAACCCCAAAGAAGCTGGTTGTACACTTTTCCTACGAAGTAGCTCACAAAGATGAAGCCAAGACATGCCGTTAAAAATATTGTTTTGCCTGTGAATAATGAAAAATCTAAAAATAACTAGCTATTTAAAAACTTTTCAAAGGGATATTATCAGCGACCTCGATTAAAAAAACTGAGACTTGTCAAAAGATGAAATTGACCACTGTTCAAAGTCTTAATTATCGCAGTAATCCTCAGTGTTTCTTATTAATTATGTAACCATTACCTTATAACATTATAGAATGTTTTAAAACAAATTGGGTTCATCTACATTATAACTTATGAAAGAGTCTTATGAAAAAGAATAGTAATTCATTTAATATAATATAAAGTTTTGATAATGATAATGGATAATGTCTTTAATATAAAGTATAAGGATTCCTTTGATTGTGCAAATAACATTGGAAATCACCAAAGTTTTACCGATTCACACAAAAAAAATCCCTCAAAACAGTAGACATAAAACCTGGTTCAAATCAGTGTATCAGTCTAAGTAAAATAATCTGAGCGCCTCTAAGCGATGCGTAAAAGGCGCTATATAAGTATTTACTCACATTAATTTTTTACCTATCTTAATGTCAAACAAGTACGATGTTGGTGATGAAACAACTAGTAAAATTACAATGCAAAAATAAAGGTATTCATAACAAGCAGTGAATTTACACATGCTATATATGAATATTGGATAGAATAATACCGAGAAGGTCGAGATGGTTCAAGATGGGATACACCATTGAGCCGGTGGTAGCTTGCAGTAGCAACAAACTGAGTGGGGTCGAACAATGATAAATATGTTATAGTATTGGCCAACATATTGGAAATAATAATTACGAAAAATGATTTGAATATTGATTAGTTTAAAATTTAGTTGTTATATTTAAACGTTTATAAGCACTAAAACTAGACACACCATATAAGATAAGCGAATGCTATGGAGAGTGAAGCCTTTAGGCCTGGGAAGTTGGTTTAACCAATCAAGACTACACTTTTATTTATTTTCCTATTGTATTTTATTAATAACTAGAGAAAAAAACACAAGGTTTCAAATGAATAAACATGCTTCTGAAAAATTCCTCATATTTTGAAAAAACTATAAAGAATTCAAGGGTTCAAACGTTTCACTTCTCAATTAAGACAACTTTTTGATTGAGAGAAGTATCTTAAAGTAGCAAAATCAGGTTACAAACAAACTCGACAAAGTCAACAATTATCACTACAATTACGTTTGAATATTCGTTTTTAAGTATTAATTGAAATTTTATAATGAAATGAAACAATTATACTACCTAAATTATATAAAATTTTAATTTTTGCAAATTGTTATCAAAACGATCATGAATTGTCAGCTTTAAACACCGGTTTGAAGTGCACCTTTTTGGAACCATTGAAATATTTAACGTGCCTGAGCCTGCTTCAAATAAAGTTGAAAAAGGGAGAATGTGCAAAAGATGGATTATACAGACAATTGGAGATTATGATGTGAACGTTAAGGACATTAAAACAAATTTTTGCGATTAAATAAGCGATCAAAATCGCATCGAACCAAGCCTTAATTCATTACATATGGTAATCAAAACAGATTTTATAAGCCAAAAATTGAGTGAGACTTTGGTCTTAAATGAATACGAAAATTTTGAACCTTGCATTTTTTTCTCTTCTAATTTTAGTCACTAGTTAAAGCAATTTTATTAATAAACCTTACATGTTGTCAAACTAATACTTAGAATTAATATAACAGTCCAACAATCAATACTTTGACTAACACACTTATGTCTAACACTACTAAAAAAATACTATTATTATTGAAGATGCAATAAACAACCATGCTTATTTTCCGGGTAGGTGAACTTAACAATGTATCTATCTATAAGCAATGTCACCAAGACAGCTGTATGCTATTCAGTGATAATATTAAATTAAATTAATGGAGTAAAATGCCAAATAATGAAAAAAAAATTTTTAATTAATTAGTTATGTGATTTATTTATATTCCTTTAGTGAATAAGCAATCCATTAAATGAAAATTTATGGTATTTGTAGATAATGTGTAGTAATGAAAAAAGCCTAAATTTTTAATGTATTTTGATTATACCTTGCTATGGTTCAGCCAAGCAGGAATAATGGCATCAAATCTGTGTGGTTTATACTATAACACAATTCTTATTATACATTATTATGTTTTAACTCTTTGAGCCAAACATAAAGATTCAAATGAAAACATTTTTAGGAGTTTATTTTATTCCACATTATTATGACTTATGGCAAGGTAATTGTGAAAAAATTATTGACTAATTAACTAGTTGAATAACCTTTTTGGAAAGATGAGTTCCCTATCAATGATGTAGAGCCCCCAAAAAGTAAAAAATACAAACTGTAAAATAAAGATAAAAATTATATGGTTTTTATCAAGAATGAATTTGAAGGTACTGAAATTATTTGATTCAATTAAAAAGCTATATGAACATACAAAGCTAATAGGAAAAACAACACCAGCTTCGAAACATCTCCAAAAATGTGATGGTTTTTTATTATTATTCAGAATCATAATTGAACCAAATCCGAAATAAATACATTGAATCATCTGTAAGTAACATTTTATTTAGGCAAAAGCATTTATAAAATTTCATCATATCAACCCCTAAATTTTAATGAAAATTATGAACTTGAATAAAAATTTATATTCTTACTACATTCCAAAACGTGAGAAACTTCAATCTGTTTCCCAATAGATAGTTAGAGTATATAAAAACATTCAAATAAAAAATAGAAGTTGTCAATCTGAACAGAGAAATAACTTTAGGAGAAAGTCTTGATTCTGACAACATCCTTGATGAAATTATAACAAAAAATAGAAATACAAATTAGTTTGATCTGGTTTAAGAATCCAAGTTAATTTAGCCGAAGATAAGCTAAAAGTGAATTATATAAGGTAAGTTCCTAAATAATGAACTTTCAAACTATATTTAACATTCAATATTGTATATAGAAAAATTTTTCAGTTAAATAATAAAGTTGATTAAAATTATCTAAAATCTAAGAAAAGTGTAAATTTGGGAGATTATGCTTTTTTAAACACTAGAAATTTTTAGACAAAGATTGTTTGAAATTTTAAATTTCACGTCGACATAGTACTTATATAAAATTATACTGTTGTTAATATGAAAAATGTATAAAAATTATTCTTCTTTGCATGTCTCGTTTGCTAAAGTGAGCAACAGTCTTTAAGATTATTGGACAAGCACTATCGTAACTTGAAGAATCCATTTTTCTAGAACTAAAATTTTTACAAAACTGCTGCCTCGAACTATTATTGAACTTGGAATTATATTATTTAAAATCCACTGTTTCCACACTTTAAAAGTTTTTCTCGCCTTTGTCAAAATAACAATGATACTAGAATGTTAGTTCGTCAACACCTGTTTGAGGAAACAGTACATTACATAGCATTTAACTATTTTGCATTCATAGTTCATTATACTCAGTGGTCTAAAAACTCCTGAAGTTAATGCCGCTATAATCATAGTCATGTTTGGTTTGATTTGCGTGTGCTGATGGGGGATGATGACAAAATCGATTGCATTCTTTGGAAGACTGATGCACCTTTACCTAGTCTCCAGCTAATGCTAATTTTCTATAGATATTTTTTTTCGGATTTAAGTCTGGAGTACACGCTGACCAGCTTAAGATTTCAATTTTAGTTTGAAAAAGCCATTTTTGACCCTATTTGACTTGTGTGTTGCATCAACAACCTGTTAAAACTCCTGCTTTTTTTTACCAACGAGCAAAAAAAATGACTTAATGTTTGTATGTACTTTTTAGAAGTTTTTTTTGCTAATTAAAACGAAAAATAGCTTATCAGACCCATCTGAATAATTTTTTTTCATCACTCTTTGTAACTTGGTCCCGAATATTCATTTCTTTGAGCATTTTTTGAGTTTCTAATTCATTGAAAATTTTTTTTAAATGGGTTCAGTAAACCTGAATAATTTTTCCGTCAGGTATCACCAGATTTCTGAATTTAACTACCAAACTTATTTCGTACGTAGTAGACTTCCATGTAATTTTTTTAAGTCTTCCAGGCTCAGAACGGTTCAAGTGTTTTGTAATTTTAAATCGTGTTATTGAATTGCGAAGTAATCCTTGAATTGAAACATTTGAAATTATGAAAAATTTGAAGCATTATCTTGAAATCAGCTATTTTATATTAACCTTTGAATGTGATTCACATTTAAAATTTATTCAGGCAGGTTTATATATTTCGAACTAGATTATAAAGATTAGTCTGACTGGTTAATAATGGTAAGATTTAGCATTTTAATAAAAACGTTTTGAATTTCAAAGTTAAATTGTGTTTACTTTATTTAAAAAAATCAAAGTAATCGACAGAGTAGGCGAAAAAAAGTTAAATAACAAGTTTGTTCAACTCATTTATAAATAATAAGTAAACAATTGAAAGTAATTATGCAAAGAATTCGAAAATAATATCAAATGAAAAAACTGAAAACACATTATTGAACGAATAATAATTAGCTTGATTGCCCTTTATTATGCTGTGGCAAGGCAACTGTGAAAATTTAAATCTTCAATTAAACACAAAACTTTTCCATAGCTTTAACCATTTTTTCATATTCTCAACCATAGCCAAACTATTTGAAACAATCCATCCAACCACAATGCAAAAGGTCAGCATACCACATGAAACCTTAAGGTGCTAGTCTCTTTGGGTCCCTAGGGAACATACATGCTCGTCTGATGTTGTCCTATGGTGTATCATTATGATACTATATCAATGTCTCAGTATAATGACCCTTTTATTATCCATATCAAAGTCTTACAACTCTTTGAATTGAGACTTAAAAATGATTCAAATTAAATTTAAGATAATGACATGAAAAATCCTATTTAAAAATGCTAAACGATTACAATGAGAACACTGTAGTCATTAACAAACAGAACTCACAAGGCCTAGGTAAAGCATGGTGACTCTCGACAAGCCGATACCACCACCTACGAATAGAGAAAAATTAATAAACTTGATTGGTTGAAATTAAAGCTAATTACCGAATAAAAAAAAGATTTGAAAAATTATCAATAATTTATCTTTTAAAAAAGTCAATTTATGAAGGTTTATTATCATCATTGTTTTACGTCCGCTTCCATGCTAGCATGGGTTGTACGGATATAATGGATAATGACGTGTAATATATAGAAACCATTTTGTATAACGTTGAGTTAATGTAAACTAATTTTATAATCCCATTGAGATTACCAAGCAAGCATTAAAACAACAGAATGATGCCCACAAAAGCATTACAACCTGCATGAGGGACAGCTCCATAGCGGAACGAGTCTATGTACTCCTTGATCTTCTCCAGGTCTAAGGGTCAGTTGTATGAGGGGTTATAAACAATTCATTATATCGGTAGTTTTTTCATTATAAAACCTAAAGCATAGAAATTTTATAAAAATAAATCAAACAAACAATGACCCTGGCCAATAGAACATTTAGCATAATGAAAAAATATCAACGTAGATTTTCATTGATAAAGAAAAGCATTGAATTTTTAATAAAAGCTGTTAGTGTTCAAAAATCTCTTTATTCCACTTTGACCCAAAAACTCATCGACAACATATTAAAAAGTCAAAACAAATTAACAAAAAACAAAACTAAAACGAACCAATACTAAACTATAACCATACAGTTGACAGCTAATCATTCTATAAAACCAACAAACAAGTAAACTCCACAAAAAACTACACCAAAACCTAAAAATATGGCAACCACACTAGAACTCACAAAAACAACAAATAATCATATAAAATAGAAAAAAAACTAACAAACAACCATATAAAAAGAACCACAATCATAAAAAAACTAACACCCTAAGTGACTATGAAGCAACTAACCGATCTTATGCTCCAGAGCCCTCTTGATCAGCATTTGTGGGTCGTGCACCCGCTGAGCTCCCGACAAAATCTCTTCACCCCTCATAAACATGTCATAAGAGTTGGAGTATTTCTATGGGGAAAGAGGGGTACAGTTAGTTTTTGTTGCCTACAGATACCAAGATTTTAGATCCGGTATAATCACCACTATACTGAGGGTGGCCAGACTAACTCCATTTACAAAAACACAATGTAACACCTAAACACAATCATCAACCACAACATCGCACACAGACTGACAGGATCCTTAGGATCTGGCATGGTGTAGAAGGGCCTGACAGCCAGTGGATACTTATCAAGGATGTAGAAGTCAGTGCCATACTGTGGTGTGTGGGGAAGGTATATGAATGTAGTCATTAATGATGATGATGATGTAGTTATTTTCTGCTGCCCTATGTGACAGTGGGCGTAAAGGGCTTTGACAATAATAATAAAAACAAAAATAATAATAATGGGGGAGTAACCATAATATTTATATGTTTATTATTAAGTAAATTTATGGAAAAATTTTCCTAAAAATAGTTATAGAACTATAATATTTCAAGAAATAATCTAGTGGTTGCCATATAAGGTAATATAGATTATCGCCATTTTTGAAATCATCAACAGTATCATCATATATTTAGAACTTTTCATACCCAAAAAAAATAATGTATAAAGATAACAAATTACTACTACTACTACTACTACTAATAATAATAATAATAATAATAAAATTGAAAATAACATGCCCAAAGACTACCTTGGCATGAACCAGTCTTCCAAGTAGTTTTTCATTGGGAGTGCTGAGATCATCCTCATCAGAAATCTCCACACCATTCTGTCGTAGCATCTCTACTCCTTCTTTGTATGACAAGATCAAGCTGGTGTTGGGGGTATGAGAAAGATGTGGATGGCAGTATGAGAAATGTGTGGATGGTGGTTTGTGAGGTGTGTGGATAATAGCGGTTTGTGAGAGGTGATGGTGATGATTTTGAAGCAATGTCAATTACCGTCGACTTAGCGGGGATAGTATATATCTCTTAAAAACATACATACGTGAATAAAATTAACGTATTATTTATTATGAAAATTTCAAATTTGAATCTGACCTGGGCTCCAAGTAGGTAAACTTGCGGTTGGGAAACTGCTTAAATACTGTTTCAACTTCAAAAGAGTAACTGTGAGAATTTGTTGATACATTGGTATTACTATTTATATTGTTTATTTTTTCTTTGTGAAAGAAGAAAAACCCACCTCAATTAGTTTCACAATAGTCTTTGAATACACACATATATATACATCAAATTATACGATACTATTGATATATCTCCATTGAAACCCAAGCATACTTCTGCTCAAGTCCCTTGAAGATCTCCACAAAGAGCTGGCCAATCACCTAAAATGGAAAGTTAACGTTGTTGGTGTATGTGAGCTTAGAAAAAATAAGTTTAAGTTAGCTATTATTAAATCATTTTTCTGTTTATACTCCATTTTCTTCAGTATTGTATGAGGTTTTTTGAAAATTGTTTTCTTCTAAATGATGTAGTTTGGAATGAATAATAATGTATACAGATTCAATATTTCATTATATTCCCCGATGCTTGAAACTTATGATACTAAATAATGATGGGAAACCCCCTCTAACCAAAGATTTTATTGAGATTAATACAAGGAAATGTACTGCTCATAAATAACAATACTTACACATATAACCTTGAAACTAGAAAAATATGTAAAACTATTATATTTAATGATAAGTATTGTAAAAACAAATTGAAATAAAAAACATTAAATATATTTATGATAACGACCGTCATTACTAATTCATATCCATTTGTTATTCCAAGCTTCACCCAGATATGCATTAAATATTGATTAATCATACTCAAATCGTTAACAGATACAAATTATTAGTATAAAAAAACAATTGTTGAAGATAAGAAGCTTAAATGGCCATTTTGGAGATTATCAGTATTAATGATGAGGTATGTAAAACAAATATACATAAAATGAAAAGATAACATCAAATTGAAATATAAAGCATTATTACAAAGCCTATATTCTTTTTAAATAAAAAGTGATTACACAATAAATTATGAAAAAGAATACAAAAACTAAAAACAGTGAGAAAAATTATTTTAATGCAAACGCTAAGATAAATGTCTATCTTTTAATTAAATGCACAACCAGAGGGACCCTATGAGCAAAACAACCTTGAGGACTTCATGGTAGTGATAGTCAAAAGTCATCTCAATATCGAGACCTATGAACTCCGTCATGTGCCGATGTGTGTTCGAGTCCTCTGCCCTGAACACTGGCGTTAAAAACATTAATAACCAATAGTGATAAATCAACCATAAGATTATCATAATAACGCAACGTCAGATACCCGATCCAACAGTGAAGACCTTTTCAAAGTCGGCACATATGGCCATCTGCTTATACAACTGAGGACTCTGAGCCAAGTAGGCAAACCTATTGAAGTAGGTCACCTGTCAATCATGTTTAAGGCGGTTCAATGTAAGGTTGGGCTAGTTGGTATGAGTTGTATGGACCTTTCACAACTTGCTTTTAATTATTTTTTTATATTATATTCATCTTGATCCGAGAAAGATCTACATGGTAAATATGAAACATAATGTTAAAGAATGGACTCACCTCAAACACATTGGCACCTCCTTCAGAAGCAGCTGTGATGAATGATTTCACGTTAGTCACTTAATCAAGCAATTCATTGATATATAAAATAATTGTGAAAACAATGAAAACCTATTAGCTTATTGAATGATATAATCATTTATGAACCAGAGTTCATTGATACGCCAATGTATGATAATTAGTCAAATCGTTTTTACAACACATTTCTTCTTCATGTGTGACTTCTTCTAAAGCTGTATTTTAGTCGTCCTTTCAACCCAGAGGTGAACCAAAAAACTATTTCTGACTCTTTCTCATGCAAAACAAATCAATCCAGGTCTTTTTTAACATATTAGGTCTATTTCTCTGTTCCACATATCTCAACCACCACATTCTGCCGCTGCAAAAAAATACCTCACGTCTTGAATGTCGAGCTTAGGATGAAACAAGTAAAAATAGTTCAGCCCAACAATATGATACAAACAAGAGCACTAACCATTGACAAATTTAGGTGTCTGAATCTCAAGGAAGCCTTCCTTGATTAGAGTCTTCCTGAACAAGTCAACTATGCCTGCTTCTATGCGGAAGATCGCCTGTGTTTTATGTATGCTATATAATAAGAAAAATAGAAACAAAGTAAAATTAATGAGATAGATGATACGTGTGTATGCTGAAAAGATATATAATTCAAAGCTATACAAAAAAAATATTAATAATAAACGAATCAATAATAATAATAATATCGTGAAATAAAAATCAATAACGATAACAATAATAATATTGTGAAATACAAACCTGGTTAGCAGGAGTCCTCAGATCAAGCATGCGGTTGTCAAGCTGTGTGTCCAAGTTCACATGAGCTAGTTCCTGATTGGTCGGTTACAATATCGTCGTTTGATCAATCATTTGTTGCATATTATTAAAAGACTGAATATTATGCTCAGATGAAGAAAAATAGTTTATAAAATTATTATTAAATTAATTTGTGCCAAATGATTGTCACAATAAGATTGATTTATGAGTGAAATAGATGACCGACATGATGGGAAATATATAATGAAGCATTAGAAGTATCCAAACATAATGATTGAAATATTCACAATTTTAGTTCTTAAGAACAATATATGTATTTGAAATTTGCTTAACTTTGAAGATTATAAAAATCAAGAAATAATCACTACAATAATATTATGCCTAATATTGTTTTACACAGTCCAACTCAAGCTAACATGTAATAGAGGTGAAACGATGATAATGAAACTCACCTCATCATTATGAGGCCTCGAAGCATCCTCGACTAGCAGTGGCAGTCTAGGCTCTGCTGCACTCACCACCCACAGCTATTGGTTGTTGAAGTAGTGTGTATTTTTAAGATTTTTATAGCACACAATTTGCAAACAAATCAACGAATTTATTTCATAAAAAGTAGAATGAAAAAAATGTTTATAAAAATATATAAAAAGCTTATAAATTCTTTTTTTAACATGATTATAAGTCTTTAATGATCCCAAATGTAAAATACCTGTGTGATGTGTAGTTCAACATCTTGCTGACTGCATGATTCAACCTTCTTGTCTACCTTCCTCACCACACTCTCCACATCCACTATGGATTCTTTTGAAACACTGGGTGTTGTTTAGTTTGTGGTTAGAAAATAGCAGTGATGGTACTTTGAGCTAAAAATGGTTTTAGTTTAAAATTATTTTTTAAAATTTGAAATGAACATTGAGAATGTTTTAAATTTTAAAAAATTGAGTTGATTTATAACTCTTATATTACTTTTTATTTTGTGAAAAGGAACTCAGAAGTTAAAAACGAAAAAACAACCTCAAAACAATTTCCATCATTTCAAATCAATTACTACAGAAAAAAATTTTTAAAACCAACCTGGAAACAAACTTGAGCATAGGTTTGGACGCTCCAAAGACAGGAGAGGCTAGAGCTTGGATAGTGCTCATTTGGCCTCTCAACACTATGAAGCATTGCTTTCCTGTGATCCTTGAGGTGAACAATCTTGCACGCACCCAGATAGTCTTTTCCACCAATGATTCATTAATGTCTTTCACTTTGACGAGAGTACGATCTGGAACCTCAGTAGATTGGATGATAGGCAGAACTCCATAACGATTTGCCGATGAATCTTCTTGTTCTGTTGTTGCTTCACTAGCTGTAAAAGTTTGTTAGATTTGAATATTTTTAATTTTTAAGATTTGAAAGAGCCTCTTATATACACCCTTTTATAACATGTTTTAAATGATTCGATAATAATTAAAGGATCTTATTGAACTTAAAAACACTTTTTCAAACGAAAATTGTTAAAAACCGGCAGCTGCTTTTACGGCTTCTTGTTTTTGTTGTTTTTTAGCAGCCTTTTCTGCTTCCTTCTGTTGTTTTTTCAAACCTTTTTTGGAAGTAACAACTTCCCTGGAATTTTCAAATGATACATGATTAACGCTGATGAAATGATCTTTAGAGTATGTTTTCGCAAATATAAATTAATAATGCAATAATTTAATTACTTTAAAAAATTATTTGAAGTCTGTTAAAAACTATCCAACAATACTGCCATATAAACAATTTTACAAACATGTGGGCAATTACAATAATTACCGACTGCCACGTAAAAACAAATTGATAGCTAAAATTGAAAAAAAAATTGTAAAATTTGACGGAAACTCAAAACTATAAACTTTTTTAGTAAACTATTACTCACCCAGCGGCCCCGTTTTCAACTTTTTCAGATTCCATACCCCAAAAGTAAGGATAACTTTTATTAGAGGTATAACTAACAAGCTCAACAAAACATTTTATATGAAGCTTTTTGTTTCAAAAAAAAATTTTTAATTTGATTCATTTGCTAACATCAGTGATAAATTGTCCATATGAAATGTTTATATATGAATAAATGAGTCAGAGAACATTAGTTAATAGCATATTATAGAGTTATTCAATTTTTCACCAAATTGTGCAATCGCGTATCAATTTTCGAAATTTCTAAAGTTTTGTTCAATGATTGGTGAAAAAATATTCAATGAAAATAAGTTTCCAATCGTGAAAAACTTTTTTTTCAATTTTATTTAAAATTATTTCTTTCATAAACTAATTTATAATTAAACAAATCAGTTATTTTGTATTTTTCGAAAATTCCTAATTATGTATTTATTCAAAGTTTGCTTTTTTTACTCTTCTCTGTTTTGATCGTTTTTCTTGGCTTCCCTCGAGCGATATAGTGCTACTTGGTGCATCGTACCGCCTTCCGCCGCGCACTTGGCGTCAAAAACGTCGACTTGCTTTGATCGTCGTGTGTGCGTGTTTATAAAGCAAAAACACGCAGACAAAAAGCTCTCGTGAAAAAATCACACGACTCCGAACTAAAATTATTTAATATAATTTAGAAAACTAGCGCGCTAGATTAAAAATAGAGAAGTAAAAGTTTAACATAAAGGTGTTGGAAAATTTATTATAATGCTTTTCGATTAACAATAAAATCATCACGTAAATTTTTAGCGTGGGCTAACACGATGATTGGGCTAAAAAAATCTTAACACACAGTCGCTATATAGGCTTTAAACACTGGGTGAACTACTATAATGAAAATTTAAAAAAAAAATGATCATATACATTTTTTCTTCTAAAGAAGGATCAAAGAATTTATAATTTCAAAACATGGTTTTCAAATAGAAGTTTTAATTGAAATATGAAATTTTCAAAATTTCAAACTTCGAAAATATTCAAAATAAATTTTTTGAAGTTTTCCTAGATACTTGCCTTTTTTTCTACTTAATTGTTAAAAACAGTTTACTAAAGTACCTTGATTTGTTAAACCAGAACTTATAGATATTTATTCGGTTTTTAATATTCAAAACTAATTATCACATTTATTTACCAAATCATTGCCATTGCAAAACGAATAGCGAGAAGCATCGTATAGAATTAAAATACTTGAACGTTTTTTCTATTCATGCACTAAAATAATAACTATAAGATGAAATACTATTCAAGTTTTAAATCAACATAGTAAACTTATAGAAAAAACAGAATGTAGAGACATTGAGTGGTGGAATAACAGGCAAATATACATTAGCTGCCAAACACGCTCGATCTATTAGAATTACGACTTGCGTTTGACTTCATAAAACTCATTTTATGTTTATATAAAAATTTTGTGAAATATTTTTTTTGAAAAAAGATTTTTTACCGATGCAAAAATTTTAAAAATAAGCATTCAATTTTTTAAAAATTTATTTTAAAAAATTATCCCAAATCTTTTTATCTATTTTAATTATAAAAAAACAATTAAATAACTATTAATTAGCGTGAAAAAAAATTTGTTTGAAAGCTTTTTTGAAAATTTTAAACAGTGAATGAAATTAAGCAATTAGATAAACAAAAATAAATATATTTAATTAAAAGACGATAAAAAGTTTGATAAACACTAGAAAATTCATGCATCATTTATCAATGGGTGTTTTGAGGGTTCGGGGTCCATACAGCAACACATAGGCGCAGTGCCAGTCACCTGGAAGGTGTGTTTGCATGGAGATCTATTAGTAATTAAGTAAAATTTTAAGTAATTAATCAGCATTCCATTGGGAATTAATTAAAATTTTATTATCAATTAATGATTTATTAGCAATTCATTAAAATTTCGATATTTATTAATATTTTCGATTCTACTTTCGTGACCAGCAACGTCGCATGATTATAGAAGATTGGTAAAGATGAACAAGATGATGGATACAAATAGAAAAGTAAATGATAAATCTTTTTAGTGGAATAAGATCTTAATGGTTTGAAACTTCGAGTCAGTGAATTTATTTGTGGTTAAGAAACTCGTTTAGTTTATATAAAGTACTAACTTACTTTTATCAGATCTCGATTAACTAATAATAAATGAACTAGATTCAAACAAAAAGGTTTAGTAATTAACGAGGCTTGCGGTAAGAACTGTTACATTACCAAGCACTCGATAATGTAAGTTTTTGTGTCTAGAACATTTTACACCTCTAAACGACGATACAAAATCTACAGAGCAAAGAACACACAACACTCACCTCCTCCTGACAACTTGAGGATGTCTTCAGAGGTGACTGGCGTGACATTCTCATCGTCAAACATCATCCACTCATCTGTTGTACCATGTGCAGTTGTAATCCATATCATTACATGCAGTTATAGTTTATATTATATGATTACATACAGTAATAGTTCATATCATATATTTTATACACAGTAATAATTAGCGATATATATTGACTGATTATACTTTTTTCATATATATATATATATATATATATATATATATATATATATATATATATATATATATATATATATATATATATATATAAATATAATATATATATATATATATATTATATATATATATATATATATATATATATATATATATATATATATATATATATATATATATATATATATATATATATATATATATATATATATATATATATATATATCTATAGCAAAAAGTTATTTCTCCCAAGAGCAAGGACAGTTCATGGACCTACTATAAAAAAATGTCAAGCACAATAAAATAAAATAAAAATAAGGAGTATATAAAATAGCAGAAAATTTTTTTTAAACCGATTGAAGTATTCTAACCACCTTGTTTCTTTGATTTGACCCATGCTACATAGTGGCCACTGGAACTAGATCGACCTACAAGCATTAACCAACCATCACCAACTTTAATGAAGCATACTAAGCTAGAATTCTCTTTATTACTAAAAGTAAAATTAAATTTTCGAAATATGTGTAAATATTATTTTGTAAAAATCAAACATTTGAGAATATATGGTATAAAGAAGTCATCTAATAAGAGTTCCCCATTAATGATACCAACAGCATTACAAAATGATCACCATCATACAACCTCCATAACACTAATGAAGATAGTAAACGTCAAATAACCTTTATGAGTGAGTACAGCTTGCAGCTCATAATACCCGCTATTGTTAGAACCTGGGTCTGTATGTTGATGGTGGGTATTGAAGTTGTGTGTAGTGTGGAGCTATTTATAAAATGACCAGGGCAATTTGATAATGACATTTTTGATTAAAAAAAACTCATTTGCGAGAGTTGATAAAAAATCTTTATATTCATAAAACTGATTAAATTTTATATAGATATTTATGAAGATAACTCAATATTTATATTTAATAGTATATATATATACATATAAATTATTTTCAAAACTTATTAAAACTTCACCAGACTTTATGTAAGCTGAACTCACATCATAAAGTGATGTAAATAAATATTGAAAACAGAAACAAACCAACTCATGTTAATACTAATACACAGTAAATCGACAAAGTAAAATAACCATCAGGGAAAGAGAAGGGATGACTCTGCATTTTGGGAAAGTTGTTCTTGTCTTCTTTCTGTAGTGATATGAATTAATCTATTTGAATTTTAGTTGACAAACATAATGGAAACCATAAGCTTGTGGATTAGTAAACAGATTATCTAAATGTAAAGATTGTGTGATTTGAAATGGTATCGAATAAACAATGTGCCAATATTAAATTAAAGAAGCAATCAATCAATATTAAACTATAGCAAAAATATCCTGGAAATTTTGGCTTCAAATAAATAAAATTACAGAAGAAAAATCTTCAGACTCAATTGCTTTCCTTACCACAATATAAATTGGCATTATTACTATTACTATTATTATCATCATCATCACCACACCTCTTTGGCCTCAAGACTCCTATCCTCCTCTTTTTTGAAGGCCTCCCTGGCTGGAACCAACCTCTCCTGTAGTTCTTTGCTGCAAAAGTCATACACGTCCAAACTTAACGGAAACTTTATGTCCTGTGCATTTGTTCATGAAAACAGTATGAACAATAATATTAATAATAATAATAATAACAATAACGCTAAGTAAAAAATTGTACATTTACAACGTCTCGAGGTAGAAAAAAATGGTTGCTGTTTTAAACAGAACTAAAGTATTGATATAATAATTACCATGATCATCGGTTATCATCTTTAAATTTTTACCATTAGTTGTAAGAGTAATAATGATAACAATAAAAAATAATAAAAATGAAAACAAAAAAATCAAAGTGGCACATTGAACCGCTTTTCCCCACCTTGAGTATTTTGACTGATAGTGCGTTCTTTTCCTTATAAAAGAACCTGACCATTTGCACTGTTAAGTAGGCTGGCAAACGGGTCAATACGCTCTGTGTGGTTTTTATATGGTTGGATCGTTGTTGTGATGATCGTGTGTGTGTGTGTGTGTGTGTGTGTGTGTGTGTGTGTGTGTGTGTGTGTGTGTGTGTGTGTGTGTGTGTGTGTTATTGTGTTGATTGATGTTGCTATATTTGTTGTTGTTGATATTGTTTTCGATTGTTGTCAGAGCAACAAAAACTACAATAATAGCAAAAACAATCAAAACAATAACAACAGTTCTGACAAAGTCTTATCCTGCACGTTCTGGCAAACCACGTGAGACAGAAGCACCAGACACAAGCAAGCATAAAGTGTCAATACTGCGGGCTGAACTTCAAACCACAAGGCATTTATAACCACAAGAAAAAATGCTCATCTCGCAATCCTTTGCACCTACCTCATGGTGGATGAACGCAAGAACAGTGTGTGTGTGTGTGTGTGTGTGTGTGTGTGTGTGTGTGTGTGTGTGTGTGTGTGTGTGTGAAATAATTTGTTTAAAAAAACTAAATAAATATTAAAATACTAAAGTTTATCAAAAATTATAGTTTTCAAATAAACTGTATCTATAAAATCCTCGTTTTCGAAAACTTAAGCGAAAAAAGATAATAATACTATATAAATCGTTATGAAGTTTCAAAGCCGAATCCCAATGCATTTCCGAACCTTAATGTCAATTATTATTCTAGCATAGGTTGGGGTATGAGTATATTGTTTGACACTAACACTAAATAACAAAAGCCATAATAATAATAATGATGAAACTAATAATGACAATAAAAAACTAATATTAATATAGAAAAATAATAACAACAATGATAGATTAACTAAACTAGACTATTAACGAAAAGCGATTTTATCAAAAAGTTTTATTAACTGAATAATAACACAAAGTTTGTATACTTGATAATGTGAGTTCAACTTACGAAAAGCTTCGTGTTATAATTTAGTTAATAAAAGTGTTTGATAAGATCGTTTTTTAACGATAATTGAAGCTAGAAATTATAAGACATATATCGAAATTTATGAAAACTAATAGTTTTTATTGAAAGTAAGAAACTTTTCATTAAAAATGTAACATTATTAAGCATATAACAGAAAGCACCAACAGTTTTGTTGAACTTGGCGTCTCTCTCAAGTGCAGGAGAATTCTTAACGATTTCCCCCTCTAATCCCTGTTGTTTTTATGAGCGTTATTAATTGTTAATATGATAATAGCAGTGTTTTATTTTGTAAATGGAACAAATCTGGCCACCCTCAGTATAGTGGAGATTAAGCCGGTATTTAAATCTATCATATAATAGTAGTGTGCACTATTTAGGCCCGTTTTTTATTGAGGTTATTGAAACACTTATTTGGGGCGACTTGTGGTTGACTTGCAATATGAACATCGATATGAGTGATTTAATCTTTATTATTTAAGTAATATTATAGTTATTGTTAAACAATATAGTAAATTAGAACCATTTGATGATCAACTGTCTTTAAGTTTCAATAGCAATTAATCTAAAGCACTGTAATGTGGCAAAAGCTAACACAACACTCACCGACTTAAGGCCTGTATGTAGATACTTCACCTCTGTAACATTTGATTTTATCGTGGTGAATAACGATTAATTGGTTATAACAATGATTTTGGCAGAAATATATCAAAACACGGAAAATTTTTGAGAAATAAAGAATTATTTACTAAAGCTTATAATAAATGTTATGAACGATAATGAACATAAATTAATAATAAAAAACGTATATTTAACATTTGAGAAAAATGAAACAATAGTTTAGAAAATTTCAAACAAAAGTATAATCGAATATAGTTAATTAGTTAGTATAGTATGAAAATTAGATAATAATAATAATAATAATGAATAAGAACCATTGACGTAGTTATAATATGAGCAATTACTTAGAATACTAAAAAATAAAATTAAAATAAAACGCAATGATAATTGAAACATATGATCATAGAAGTCATTACCCTTCTCGATGTAGCAACTGAGCTGGTAGAAGGACTCAGTTAAAATGGAACTTTCATCACATTCCGAGTTCTTGAGGCTGTGTGTATGGGCGAGTTTTTTTCATATAACTACTTTAATTTTGATGCATCAATTCGAGATTAATCATGAGAATATTGAACCGACGCGGTTTGAAGCTCGCCTGCAAAGTATTGGTCAATGAAGCCTTTGGCGGATGATGCTGATGATGATTGTGAAGAGTTTAACCCTGGCTGCAGTGTTTGTATCAATATAGTGGTGCTGACTAACAAATTTTTAAGCATAATATTATTATGTGTAAACTATCAAAACCATAGTTGAAGCTGAACATAAGCTAGGTGTATTGTGGCCAACAATAAGATAGATCTATTAAAAGCTATAATCCCATGCATAGAAATAATAAAAACCTCACCATAGCTTTCTGCATACATCTCACCACTTCCACCCAGCACTCATTTGCGTCCTGTTGACATTCAACATTGGCATTTAATCCATACATTTAAATACGATTTCTAACCTATTCAAAATATCTGACTTGAAAATAATTTCATAAAATCAAAAAAAAAAAAACTAAAAATACTTAACTTAAAACAATACTAATAAATGAACACTATATATAATTCTAATCATAACACACACACACACACCTGTTGTTGGAACTGGCCGACGTTATTCTTCTCACTGAACTGAGGGAATGTGGTGTGAAGAACATTAAGCATGAAGATGGGTGGAATTGAAGACTGGCTACGTTCCATCGATTTGAACAACTCTTTTATGGCTGTGGTGATAGGTTGATGTCAAAAAGATATATATTTAGATGCATTATTGGTCTTCATATGTAGAAGGAGGGAGGACTATTCATTATCAATAGTGCTTAAAGAGATTTCAAATTAAAGACAATTTTTGCAAAACAATCATTTTAAACATTGTTACTTTAAAATTGAATGCATTTTAAAAAAATAAATAAAATAAAAATACCTAAGTTGTATCTTGAACACAATAAAAAATACCAAGCATTATACCTAATAGTTCACTAATGACAATTACATAATATATTTGCAGAATTTTTCATAAGAAATAAGAACTGACCACTGGTTATAGCCCTGTTTGAATCGACCAGGTTGCCAGAGGTTGCAGATGGCTGGAAACTGTGTGACATAATAAAAAAAATAGCAGTATTACCATTGTTATATAAGCAGCTAAAAAAAAAGCATTCATCATTATGATAGACTAGAATATTAATACTGGTGAGCATATTGTCAACTTTTCAGCTATCATTCTATAAATTAAATCAGAAAAAAGACATGAGAATAATTCTTCGTTTAAACTTTTATTTACAGATCATCAAGAAGACTCTGACCAATAAAAACCAACCTCTTGACAGCCTCTCTCAACTCAGGCACAGATCTCAAACACTGTAAAGTAGCATTCATGTAACATGTGTTGCCCAGGTTGGTGAGGCCTGATGGCAGTTCTAACTGTAGGAAGGTTGATGCAGTGGATGTGATTATAAGATCATGGTGAAGTATAATATTAAAGCAGTTTTATATTATAATAACCATAGTTTAGACTTTAAATAGCGATATAAAAGAATATTTTGAATAATGTATAATGAGCATAAACAATCAGAATGAAAAGATGACAAAACATCATCAATTTATACAGCAGATAAAAAGAAAATAGTTTGTTTTAAATTACTATATAGTAGTATCAATAATCTAGTCTTCAGTGCTGTCAGTCTCATTACTAGGACATGTACAGCAGTATAATCAAGTATGGTTAATTATAAAGAAAACAACGAAGCCATAGAGCCATCGAATAATAAACATACAGCCTTAGCAAGTTGTCCTTCAGTCATGTCCTCAACAAACATGGGCATCACTCCAGGAGCCTGTGGCAGCTCGTCCACAGTGCCCATTAGCAACAGTGTGCTGTTCTGTCATTAGTGGTAATAATAATAATAATAAACTTTATTACAATGATGTTTAACCCAGTGAGTTTCAAGATCTTTATTTTTTATATTTAGACTTGTAACTGCTGTACTACTAATGTAAAGCTTTGTGATTTTTAATGAGAATATTTAGTGTTCAATGATTTCGTATTTGCTACTTTTGCTTGAAAAAATCATTGAATATTAGCCTGTTAGTTTTTGTTTAAAACAAGTGATTCCTTTGTAGAAAGAAATGGAATTTGTTTTGTGGACTTAAATTTTTTAAGCACTTGATATTCAAAATGTATCAAATAAAGATTATAACAAAATTTATTGAATAAATGACTTTTGTATGTTTAAACAAAAAATATGAGTGGTCACAGTAAAATAAACATGAAGGTAATATCCAAATAGTTTGAAAATAATTTATTTAGCCTTATGTTCTATTAAAAGATTGAAGTTTTACTTACATCAGTTATTTTGAACCCATCCCAAGTTTCATCCTGTATATTGAATTTATATTGTTAATCTATTAAACAAAATAGTGAATTTATAACCATATATTAATAATAATATTTCTTTCATGAAAAAATTGAAACTATTGAAAAACACGTACACTTTATTAGTATATCTATTATAAATGTATATTATAAAGTTATACAAAGATTTTTTACCTAGGACCAAGTTTATACATGTGAATTTATGCATAATTTTATGGATTATTACACAATAGCTGAGACTTGATTAAATTTTTTCCAATACTTTTCATTATATTTAATAATATAAAAAATAACATTAATGAAATAACCAATAATATAAAACTAATATTAAAATGAAACCTTCAGAACAGTGCCTTTTATCATGACTTTTTGTCTGTGAGGTTGCACCCCAGTGAGGGAGAACAATGAGGCCTGGTGTATATAATTAGTTTGAAAAAAGTGAATCATATCAATGACCATTTTTGTGTTTTAAATAATGCATGAAGGATATTTTCTTGAACATAAAATAATAAAATTGAATTTTGTAACAGTAATTAATATTATTAAAATTAAAAGTGGACTTTTTAATTAAATTATATTATTGATTGGCATTAATTATATAGCCTTTTTCACTTTATAACAAAATGAATGTATAGATACAAAAAGCAGTAACACGAATTGTTGCTGGCTATCCCAAGACATGTAAGAATGAAATGGAAAACTTCAAAATACATTAAAAGGTTCATTGTGGGTGTTTAATATCATTTTGTAAATGATCAAATATAGAATGTATTTAAAATACATGTTAAGCAATGTTTTAAGTGAAAGATAATTAATCCATTCCTAAAAAAAAACTCTTTCAATACCATTTCAATATACACTCTACAAACCGTAATCAACACATCAATGTACAGTGTCAGTCATTAAAAATTTCACCTTGAAAAGCATGGGTTCTTCTGAAGTATCTACCTGTACTCCTGGAAACTTCTCTTTTCCCCATTTGATGTTGACTTTTAAAAAATTTATGCTAAATACACATTTGGAAAATATATGTCAAGCCTATAAATCCTACAAAAATTTACTAAGAGATATTTATATGAGTTTTTTCCCAAACATAACTTATAAAAAACTATTTCAAAATAGTTTTGACTAATATAATAAAAAATGAATTTTTAGCATAATGTTAAAAATAAATGCTGATTAAGGAAAGAACGATATTAAATACTTAATATACCGGTAAAAATAGGCATCACAAAATTTGCGGAATCAGTACTAACAAGTTTATTTAAAACTCTTAATTATTGAATATTTTATAAAGCTAATATTTATCGGTAAAGCAATATGTTTATCACTAGCTTTAAAGTGAAGACCAAAGACATATAATTAAAAACAAATTGATAAAATAAAATCTCAAAACAGGTTTGATATTTGGAAAGTATACTAATGAAGTGAAATTTGAAAACATATTCGCGTTTAATTCATGTTCATTAAATCATATTTGCTATTAATTTATCAATCTCAAGCTTATTGAAAACCTAATTTTTAATTTTGATTGCATGTTTATAATGAAAATAGATTTTAATATTAAAAAATGCTATATTTTTTCAACTCTAGTTGTTTTTCTATTTTTTTCCAAAAAATGGTATACTTCTAGCATTTTTTTCAATACTCAAGAGAAACAGTTTTTTTGAGAGATGAGTGGTTTGTACCCTTGCAGTGAAGAGTCGATGAGAACATCAGAGATGTGGGTGGTGGTGGTCAGTAAGTTGCTTCTGATGCTACCAAGAACAGAACAAGAAAAGCTCATGCGTATCTTGCCATTGTTGCTGAGGTTGAAAGAAGAAAAAATAGTTTGAGTTGCGCTACCAAAACTCCAACTAGGGGAGACTGGTGATCGACTTATTACACTAGCGTTTCAGTTACTTTTACAGGTTATATAACTTTATTTTATGGTATGTATGTTGTATTTTGATATTTTTAGAGCCTTTGTTATAAAAAACTGATTAAAATTTAAGTTTAATATTACATTTAAATCGTTTTTTTACAATTAAACTTATTACTCTAACAAAAATTTAAACACAATTTTGTGATAATCTCTTCTGAAACTTTTCGAAAAGCTTTGTTTCTAATAAAAAATATCAAACCAAAGTGTATTAGGTAATTAAAACTTCTCGAAGCTATATTCCTTACACTGCTGAGAGAAAAAGTAGGATGTAATTTTTCAATTTCAGATTGTTATGTATGTATCAAGTTTTTTAGTATTGTATTTTGTGAAATTGAAAAAATTCACTTCAAACCAAACGCTTCTTTAACTGACAATATCATGAGAAATATACAAATTAACTGTTTTTGTTATATTTTTTGATTCATACTTAATCATAATAATAATAATAATAACTTTTTGAATAATATTACTATTTATCAAAGATTATTATTGTTTATTTTCTTTATTTCATTGTTATGTTTATTTTTTGTTTAAACAACGCAAGAACGCGAGTGGAGAATCGTGATATGTAAAATAATGCGATTTCTGCACAGAGCAATAGAATTGAAGCAGATTCAGAACAGATTTTTATGATTTTCTATTTTTTCCGCTAAAAAAGCATTGTTTTGGATAGTAAAAGTGATGGTATTTTTTATTGATATTTTAAAATAAATGATATCGTTTAAATAAATTCTATGATTGTTCCAAATCTGCTTCAATCCTATTGGTCATTGAAAAAACATTTTGTTTTCTTCAGTAAGCGTAATGTGCTTGCCAAAAACGCGTCTGTAGAGCGGTGATTCTCACGAAACAATATTTAAACAACAATCACTTGAAAATGTTACAAAAGTTTCTTACTTCATAATGAGAACTATAAGTGCTTGAAAATTTTGTATTTTACTTGATTCAAAAAACAAATATTTAAACAACTTGTATTCGCAGCTTTTTTTTAAATTGCTGTTTAAAACATTTGAAAATTTTATTATTCGAAATAAATACGAGGAAAAATGAGTTTTGTTAAAAATATTTACGTTTCATGAATAAATCAGATCGGTGATTTTTTGACGTACAAGAAAATAAATGATAAAAATCGAACAGCATGTTTTTTGATGACTTTTGAGCATGGCATATACAGACAAAAATTAAATTAATTTAATTTGCTAGGATCACCTTGACATTGGTTTTTCAAAGCTCAAAAACCGAGTACAACTGACGTTCAAAGGCCTATAGCAAACGAGTTATTTTTTCATATAATCCTTTTTGAATCAAAGTTTAAGCTAGATTTCAACAAGTCTGAAACTGAATTTTATCATGAGAAAACTTTTCGGTATCATTCAGTGTGTGGTAGAACATCATTCTGTTAAAAAACTCAATTTTTGTTGATAACTTTTTCTTCGAACATAAAACAGTAAAAGGATGCTTTTTTTAGTTTTTATTGTAGATAGCCTGTTTTAAACGCTCCAATCCATGACTGACTCTCAGCTCGGAAAAACCTTTGCAAATTATAACTCTGGTGCTTTTTTAAGTCATTCCATTATCATCGCAGCTTATCAGGTTTGTTTAAAATTAACTATTTTACATCACTGAAGCAAAATACAATAAGAAATATGAGCTTTTAGGACAACTCCTCAAGACCACATAACCCGCTCAATTTAGTATTTGTTGCTCTCCAAAGAAATTGGCTTTCGTTTAATAAGAAGTTAAGTTCGAAGATTTTCGCTGATTTTTAAAAATTTTTTTGAATTTAATGGAAGTATTCAGATCTTTATGAAGCTGATCAATACATTTTTTCTTGTTGCAAGCTTTTTTAAAGAGCATTGCCTTTCTGCAACTACCCTTTGCTTAACTTCTATTTCTTTGGTGTGATGAGTTTGTTGAAACTGATTTGATACCTTTAAAAACTTTATTAATTTTTTTGAAATTTTAGGTCATTTGCTTACATAAAAAGCCAAAGTTTGACCAATTTCAAGATATGGCAACTACCCTTTGTTCGAAAATCATCCCATAATGAAAATATGTCTATTATTTATTCTTTGTGTGGTTTTAACATTTGAGAACATGCACGTTAATTTTGAAGTACGTCGAATGAGTAAAATTGCTAAAAGATTTGGTGAAAAAAAGTTTCAAATTAGTTTGAAGTGAAGAAAAATATATAAATATTGTTTGAAATAAACTCAATTTTTGTTCAAAACTTATTCAAAATTTTTTTGGCGAGGCACTACAAAAACAATTTGTAACCAACTTAAGACTGAATCTGAAAAATTTTGAAGTAATTTGTTAAATAAAGTGAAAATATTTAAAACATAAATTTAACTAATTTAAGAACTTGATACTGCAAAAAAAGGTGTGCTTAAGTTTGGTGAAAAATAAATAAAAAAGACTGTTCGTGAAGAAAATAACAGCCGGTAGAAAAATTGACTGTAAGGGTCGTGCGATCAGGGCCACCATGCATAGAAAGGCACTAATTGCAGCATAAAGAATATGCAAGACTAAAGGTAACTGTAGTTAATATGAAAAATTGTTTTAAGTAGAAAAAAAATTCAAGTTTCTATCGTTATGAACACCATGAATTATACTTTTTGTAAACAAAGTTTCCAAATGTACTAAACACCAAATTCCTCATAATTTTAGATTAATTTTTTGACTTAATTTTTTTAAAAAACTAATCATAAATAAAACTTAATTCAAAAGTTAAACTAATGATTGGAGTTTTTAAGTTTTAACCTTCAATGTTGTACTTTCGGATGCTGTGTTTTGAGTCATTTCCTTACATAGCCTAGTATTATGAGTAACTCGAAAACGAATTTACTGAAAGAAAAACTGATAATGACCACATCGATTTCTATGAACCAGATGTAGAACAGAGACATTAGCACCTTATGGTTGAGTTTAAAAAAATATTTTTGGATAATAAGAAAAAAGTGAAAAATATACCTGTACAAAAATAGAAGGAATCGGAGTGAATCTGGTGATACTAATGCAAGAGAAGATCTTGGGGCGTGGCCATTCCTTGCTCCAGCAAAGAGGGTTCTCGATAAAAATTATTAACGAAAAAATTTTCATAGATTAATAGAGTATATTATCATAATTTTTATGGTTTCAGCAACCTCGAACCCACAAGGACTCTAGCTTGGAAACTGGAGCAAGATGTGATGCAAATGCAAAATGAGAATATGTAAACTACTGTCACACTCACACAGTTGAAAAAGCATATCGAAATTGATTGATGAACGTTCTTATTTATTTATAAGAAAAAAACTTGAAAAATGAGATTTTTTATCTATAAAATACTGTTCATTTGTTATAAACGAAGCTAAACAGTTTGAAGCTGTCATTGGAATGGAACAAGTAGGAAAAAGTACTTTCAGCAAGAACCTAGCTGAAAGTATTGCTTTCAATGCATTACTTCCATTCATAATTAGCAAAACAAACTGCCACAGATAAACGAAGCCAAAATAGGAGCCATAAAACTCCCTCAGGTACGTATAAGGTCCTCCTCTTTTGGGATATTTGACACCTATTTCAGCGAAGCACAAAGCCCCAATCAATGAAAAGATTTCTCCTAGAAACCACATTGTTAGAGTTAAACTTGGTGAACCGGCGTATTTGAGAACAAGTTGTGGGGAAATGTATATGCCTCCACCGATTATAAGGCCAGTTGTGACAGTCACCCCGTAGAAGACCCTGAACTCCTTTCTGAGGTTTAAACCGTCTTTTGGCAATATTTTGATTATTTCACTCATATTTACATTGTTTTCTGAATAATTCCTCAAATCCAACAAGTTACGTTTTTTTAAAAAGTTTTATATCCTGAAATGTACAACATTGTTCAAAAACCAAATAATTAGTTTCAGTATATGCTAAAATCATTATCAATATACAGGGTATAATCAATGAATAACCAAGTAATTATTTTGCAATCTTGAACCTATTCAAAGCATTGACAATAGCGGCACGCTTTAACGCTTATACTTTTAATCAGTCGAAATTGTCCTAAAAGTTTTTATTATAGTTTATTATATAAATATAAAAAAAATATTTTGAATTATTCATAGTTTTTTATGTCATACATATTTTTGTCAAAAAGTTAACATGGTGGTTTACATACGAATAAAACATTATCAAATCTCCTTAAAACCAAAAAATTCAGTATTTAGATAACCGCACAGTTTACTCAGTTTAGTTCATTATTTAGAAGTGCAACAGCCAAACAAAACAATTGTAAGAGACAAAAAAATCGTTTTCATTCTTACAGTAACGAAGCTTTTTGTAAGAAAAACTTACATTATTGAATGAGCATAATTAGTCCATGAATATTCATAACCATTCTATTGTATAGAATATTCTTAAAATTAATTGGTTTTTCTATATATAGTGGTTCCTCAAAAGTATCAAAAAACTATTTTTGTGATAAATGAGCAGGTTTAATACCTTCAAAGCCTAATATATACTTCAATGTTTGTTCAATACTCAGTGAAGCTATTCAACAAATAACTATCCCAATTATTATGAAAGTGAGTTTCTTTAAGCTAAAAATGTTTATAATTTAATGAAAAAAACTATCAAAGTACTTTTCGAATACATAAAGCAGTATAAGCTAGTTTTTTACAAGATGCATAAAAAATAATCGTTAAAGCTAAAAAAGTCTTGCATGTCTTCAGACATTTCTGATGTAAAAATGAAGTTTCACATCATTATCTTAATCTTTCATCAAAACTGAAAAACTCCAACACATTGAAAAGACATTGATTCTCACATAAAAACAGCATACTTTATGATCAAAAACTAAATCTCTTTAGTCCCGAACACAACCTGACACATCATCACAGTCTAATTCATGAAGGAATGCATGAAACTAGAAATAGACAATTATACAACAACTATGAAGATAAATAATTTTTGTTATGATAATGATCGTCAAGTTATTGATTTTTTAATTATTATAGTTTTCTATTAAAACTATCAGCAAAAGTTATTTCAACAAGATCCATATTAATATAATAAAAATAATTATATAATAACATTTTCAAAGTTGGTTTTCTATTTATAGAGCCAAGTTTCAAGCTTCATGGTTTTATTTCAGTTTATCTTATTTCATTTTGTTTCACCTAAGATGCTCATGTTCAGTATGACAAGAAATTGTATCGATAGGGGAATTAAAAAGTTAAATCTAATTGTTTAAACAACTCAAAAAGTAATTCTTTTTCAAATGATTAAAAACATTAAGCTTTAAAATTTAAAAAAAATAACACTTACAAAATCTTTCAAAAACTCGACATAGGTAGTTTTTATTTAAATTAATTATCAAAAGGTTCATCAATAACTTGAAGCGTCGCTAACCTAGTAAAGACACAGATGATGGACTTGAGAATCAATTATTTTTGTCATATATCATATATGCCAATACTCCTGCCATGAAAATTGATATGAGAAACATAAACTACGATAAAGAATAAAACGTTATTTATATTTGAAAAATGTTTTTTTTACTCATTTTAAACTTTGTTGAATCAATACTATATTAATGCATTCTTTTGTAACGATAAGTTTAAAGTATCATGCCTAATAAATATAATTTAACACATCGACTTTTGTTTTATTAGAAAAATAAAAATTTTTGAATCTTTGATAGATAAAGAAGTTAAAAGTACAAAAACAATGTTGGGTATTTTATTAAGAAACGGTTTAAACCTCAGGAAGGAGTTTGGAGTCTTCTACGGGGTGACTGTCACAACTGGCCTTATAATCGGTGGAGGCATTTACATTTCACCACAAATTGTTCTCAAATACGCCGGCTCACCAGGTTTAACTCTAGCAATGTGGTTTCTAGGAGGCATCTTTTCATTGATTGGGGCTTTGTGCTTCGCTGAAATAGGTGTCAAATATCCCAAAAGCGGAGGGTTTTATACGTATTTTAGAAAATTATATGGTTCCTATTTTGGATTCATTTACTTATGGCAATATATTTTACTGATCAGAAGTGGAGGAAATGTTTTCAAAACGGTTGTTTCAGCCAGGTTTCTACTGAAAATATTTTTTTCTTCTTGTAAAGTTCCGCTAGCGGCTGTAAAACTGCTAGCTTCTTTCATAGCTAGTAAGCATTAAAAATTTTTGAATAAAATATTTGAATTTCTTAGTTTTTAATTTATTATTTCCACTTACTAGTTATGATGTGTTTCTTCAACTGCTTGAGCGTCAAAGGCATGGCTAAAACTCAAAGTCACATGTTATCGGTATCTATCGGAACGCTCTTTGTTATTTCTCTTTTCGGACTTTATAATATCACAACAGGTTTAATATTTTAAATTCAATTTTAAACTAAATTTTATTTAACAAATGTACAAAGGAAACTTCGAACACTTGAGATATCCCTTCGATAATACATCAAAAGACCTGGGGAACATTGTCTTTTCATTGTACAACACACTATATTCATTTGCTGGATGGTATGCGTCAATATAATATTTGATTGCTTGATTCTGTTTTCATCGAAAAATTCTAAGTTTATTTGAGAAGAATATCAGACGCTCTGAGCAGCTTTCCAAATTTGCGAATTAGTCTTTAGTGTATTCATGTAAACTCATCACTGTTTCTTAACGTTTCCAAATGAGCGTTTGTGTCGTGTAAGTGGTTTTTGGAATGTCGTCTGTTCCTCTTTATTGTGAATCTTCAATCACAGTAAATCTAAACTTGAGTTTGCTCAGTCGTGCTTGGGCCAGTTGATACACTGCTTGGCCCGTTAATCTCGGCATATATTATAGATCAAGTGTCTTTTTGGGGTGCGTTTTGAAATAATTTCCCAGATTAAAACAACAAAACAATGGGTCACAGGGGTTTTTAATGGTTTCTGTTATAGAGTTCTATCCCAATTTTAATTTCTGAGAAGAATTTTTCTAGTAAGCTTGAAATATTTCAACTGGTTATTGCGTTATCAAAAGTGCTTTACTGCTATTTGAAGCAGATTTTTACACAATCCGTTAATCGGCTTCCTATTTTAGTGCCAGCTCTAAAATGAAGTTAATTTTTTTCTTTTTATATCTGTAGTGTTTTTAGCTTTCATTATGTTCAAAATGCCAGCAGGGTTTAGCATGCTCTTAAGGACCTATCACACTGCGTTTGTATACTTGATAATTTAACTTCAACTCACGAAAAGCTTGTATAATTTAGTAAATAAAAGTTTGTGATTTGAATCGTCTTTGTATTAGGCTAATTCAGTTGTTAATACCTATCAAACTCTTTTTTGTCAAATCAGATAAGTAAAAAAAAATCATAACTTTTCAATTTATTTTTTAAAATTATTTCATTTCATTGTTGAGATTATATTTTTTTTACTTTTGGGCTTTTTATTGAAAATTTAAATACAACTGAAGAAGGTTATTTGAGAATGAAATGAATTAGTTCCAGGCTGTGCTGCTGCATAGAGTTTATACATATTTTACTACATTATTGAAGTTTTCATAATGAAATTTATAGTTAGTTTAAACAAAACTATCGAATCATTCACTAAACGAAAATTTCGGCCCGTATAGCTGAGCTGGTAGAGCATTAGACTTATTATCTAAAGTTACCGTGTTCGATCCCGCGTGGCTCAGCAATTAGCACCTATTTCTAAATATCGCATTAAGTTATTGTTTTTAACGAGATCAAAATTTCCAACTAGTTTATGGCATGATTTATTTTATTTTTGAATGGCTAACTTCATAAATTATGAGAGAGGTTAAGAGAATACTGAAATCTTTAAGGTATGCTTTGAACTTCATAACTGAAGAAGTTAAAAATCCAAGAAGGTAATCTAAGATTAAGTCATATATTGTCAAATCAAATTTGTAACTGTTTCAGAACATTGCCTTTATCGGTTTTTATTTCTATGATTCTCACAAGCATTCTTTACTTCATGGTTAATATTTCTTATTTATCTGTACTCGGAAAAAACGAAATGCTTGAGTCCGAAGCAGTTGCCATTGTAAGCAGTAATGAATTAAACTGAAAAAACATATCTCATAAACTTTTCATTAATTCTAGAGTATGGCCACAAAGGTGTGGCAGCCTTTAGTTTACATATTCTCATTTTGCATCTTCGTCACATCCTGCTCCAGTTTCCAATCTGGAATTCTTGTGGGTTCAAGGTTGCTAAAATTTTCAAAAATGTAATATTAAAAATTTCATTCATCTGGGATATCTTCGGTTTTTTAGATTTATTAATTATTTGCCCCACTCTCTAATGAGAAAAATGGGCTCTAAATAGAATGATGATGATTTAGACTTCTTTTTGCTGGAGCAAGGAATGGCCATGCTCCCAAGATTTTTTGTTACATCAGTATTAGTAGATACACGCCAATTTTTTCGATCATTTTGCAGGTAATTATTTAACTTAAATTTAAAAGATCTCTCTTGTAACACTTATTTGCAACTTGATAAATTCAAAGATGGTTTTATGTTTGTGCTTCATTTGGGTTATCGAAATAGATGAGTTCGTCACAAATTTCTCTTTCAGTGAATACATTTTTGAATTACTTATTATTTTGGCTTTTATCAAAAAAAGAATAAAAACTAGGAGTCAAAATGTCAAGAGAACAATAGAGGTAAGTTATAAAATGAAAATGTATTGAATTGAATATAAAAATTTTCAAACTAACAGTTCCCATTGGTCCTACACATAACATATGCTTTAATTTGTGTCTTTCTCTGCCTGGTGCCATTGATTTCTAAGCCTTTAGAATCAATTTCTGTGGCAGCTGTTATTTTCCTTTTAGACAGTCTACTTTATCTGCTCTTCGTGAAGTTCAAGGATGTTTTTCACTGCAATGGCACATTTATAGGTGAACTATCTTTAGCCTGAGTTGAATAAGTTTTTCATTATTTATCTTACGCTATTGAAAAAAAAAATATATATTTATTTATTTATTCTCCCATAATATATTTCTAATTTATTTATTTTGCCATAATATATTTCTAATTTATTTATTTTGTCATAATATATTTCTAATTTAGTTATTTCCCAAGGTCCATTATACAAGTGGTTACAAATCTTTTTCGTGAGCTCCCTTCCAGATGACAAATGAATACTTTAAAATTTTTTTTTTGATCCTTTTGTTCAAATTCATTTTTTTTGGACTTATACTTTATCAGATTGAAAATTGCCTTTCACCTTGCACACGAATAGTTTTCAATTATAATAATAACAATAAATGCTCAACCATTCAAAGAAATTTTTGAATTTGAAATTTTATCCATCAATGAGTATTTTATGAAATATTAATGAATTTAAAGATATTAAAATTTTAATAAGTTATTTTCGAGCCTAGGTCTATTGCTTGTGTTATATTTTATTAGTTAGAACTGCCCTTGATTCTTCAGAGACATTATACATCATTGTTTTAAATTAAAAAAAAAATAATTTCACAAAACAAGGCAATATTCCGATGCTATTTTTTATTTAACTGAAATTTGCTAAAAATTCAACTTTTTCATAATTCCTTAAAAAATTTTAGTTGAATGAAAAAATAGCTTCAAAATATTGCTTTGTATTGTAAAGTTATTTTAAAAAACAATTGTCCATGATGTTTTTGAATAGTTTAAAGCTAAAAGTTCTTGAAAGAAAATGGATAATTTAGTCGAAGTGTGTATATTCTTAACAGCCTTAACAGGTTTTGAGTTATTCTGAAAAATATTTGGAAAAAAGTTTGTCTCTGAATGATTTTAAATTTGTTTCACTAACCTTTTGAATATAATGGTTTGAACAAAATTATGGAATCAACTAGAGTTTCGATCTTCTTTTTAACGAATTTATTATAACTTTTTTAATACTAGTTTTGTTCCACAAGGATCTGTTTTTAACCCTCTACTTTTTGTCATCTACACTTTCCATTTAGCCAAAATTTTTCAAAAACATCACTTCACTTCATCAATATGCAGTTGACATCATTCACACATTCGAATTTCCCTACGACAACTCTCAACCAGCCGTCGAAGAAATATCTAAATGCGTATTTTCTATACACACCTCGCTCTCACAAAACCTCCTTAAACTCAACATCAACAAAAAATAATGCAATGTTTGTCAGTACTGAATCGTTCATGAAAACCCTACCAAGAATAGTTAACATTGCTGGTCAGAATAAAAATATTTCTTCTTAAATAAAATTACTCGGCGTCATCATCGACAACACTGTCTCCTTCGACCAACTTATTTCTTCAACAGCCAAGGAATGTAACATACATATTATAGCCATCAAACACATTCGTATATGCCTCACTTTCCAAACAGCTCAAAATCTCGCTCTTGCCCTCATCATCTCCAGTCTAGACTACTGCAATTCTCTTCTCTACTCTCTTCTATCTACACTTATTAGAAAATTAAAAAAAATTCAGAACCATATCACACACATTGTTCTCAATTGTGACATCTTCACCCCATCTACCCAATATCTAGACAAGCTTCTTATACCCAAAAGGCTCATTTTCATGATAGCTGCTCTCACCTACAACTGTCATCAATTAAAAAGCCCTGGATATTTCTTCAAATTCACAAAAAATAGAAATTTTCTCTCTCCGTTAAGATCAAGAAACTCACCACTTTACCAACCAGTTGGCAAAACCAAGTACTTCATTAGATCATTCAGCTATGCAAAATTGCCAATATGGAACGCTCTGTCTAACGAAATCAGATCAATTTTTTTGTCAATCTTTTAAATCATAGCTCAAGACTCATTTGTACGGACTATAAACCTTCATAAACTGTATTTGTGTCTTTAAGCACCTTTGATAAATGTTTAATTTATGTCAAAAATGAGCTATATAAATGAAAATAAATCAATAAATTTCCGTTTAAACAACAACAATGAAAAAACTCCAAGAATATTTCCATAAGTCAAAATTCTGGCGAGAACATTTAAATTTATTAAATTTTGCAAAAACTTAGAACATTAAATCAAGTTGAAATTAATATTTTATAATTTAAAACAATTAAGTTAAGTTTGCGTTCCTTACAGTTTTAATAACTGAAAATTTGGAATCAGAAAAATTTTCAGAAAGTTTAATAAAAGCGTAAGACAATGTAAAACTTCAATAATTGAAATCTTCATTTAATAATAAAATGCTTTTCTCACAATTGAGCGCTAGACAATTGACACAAGACAGTTCCGTAACATGACTTTATTATGCAATGCGATGTGCAGGACTGCTCTACTATATAAGCCTTTACTATCCTTTTCTGCAGTGTTTGAAAGATACATTAATTGATTGTGGATAGTTGATTTAGTTTTAATCCTCATTCTGGAACCTGGCCTATGAGACTTTCATGGAGAAAATCTTTGAAATGAAGATTCAAAACTTCGTGGTAAATAACAATGAGGTGACTCATTCGGCAGTTAGCCTACTGATGAAGTGATAAGAACATAAAACAAAGGTGTTCAAAAATTTATTCCAATGTTTTTCAATTCACCATAGAATTAACATCAGACAATGATGTTAATTTTTTTGTGAATTGAAAAGCTTTGGTACAAATTTTTGAACACCTTTGTGTTATACATTTGCCACTGATCTGTTATCGCAAACAACTTTAAATATCGATAATCATTAATAATGATGTGTTCAACACATTTCGTGTGAAAAAATGAAATAGGAAAAACATTCAACGTATTTAAACTCTGGCAGCCACTGAACAAACTGTTTATGAAAAAAATTAAAAATCAATCAGCATAATTTATTTATGAAACAATTTTTTTTTTAAATTTAACAGAATAAACTAGAACAGTTTGAAATTCGAAAAGTGAAAATTTTAACGGCAACTGATCAAAATGGCGAAAATTAATATTCAAAATGAACTGAACCTCAAAAAGGAGTTCGGAGTCTGTCACAACTGGCCTTATAATCGATGGGGGCATTTACATTTCACCACAACTTGTTCTCAAATACGCCGGTTCACCAGGTTTAACTCTAGCAATGTGGTTTCTAGGAGGCATCTTTTCTTTGATTGGGGCTTTGTGCTTCGCTGAAATAGGTGTCAAATATCCCTCAAGTGGGGGCTCCTACACGTACTTAAATGAGTTCTATAGTCCTTATTTAGGATTCATTTATCTGTGGCAATATATTTTTCTCATAAGAGATGGCAGTGATGCCTTAAAAGCAATGGTTTCAGCTAGAATTTTGCTGAAAATATTTTTTCCTACTTGTTCTATTCCTTCGACAGCTAAGAAGCTTGTGGCTTCCTTTATAACTAGTGAGAATTTTATATATTAATAGATTTTTCATGATACTTTCAGTTCTCTAAAATTTATAAAAACCAGTTTCGATAGCTTTTTTCAACTGTGTGACTGAGAGGCATGGCTAGAACACAGAGTTTTATGACAATGTTATCTTTTGTGACTCTCCTTGTGATTTCACTTTTTGGATTCTATAACATTATAACAGGTTTCTAGTTCATTCTTGCGTGCTTATAATCATAGCAAGATTCAGCTATGTTATTTTGACAGTATAAGATTGTATTAAGGTACGGTAGATTTTATTGTTGATATTGTTTTACAATCCACTGGTAAACAGACAAAATCATTTTGTTCTGCTGAAACATTGAAAATTCTTATATGTTTCCACTATTCTAGAATGTTTACATTTTACCTAATTCTAATAAGGAAACCTCGAAAACTTGAGAGATCCCTTCGATAATACTTCAAAGGACCTGGTGAACATTGTCTTCTCATTGTAAAACACACTATATTCATTTGCTGGATGGTATGAACTATCTAAATATTATTTTGTTCTATATCACTTATATAATTACTTTGTTATAGTGTGTAAAAATCGCTTGAACAGAGTTCTGGCTACGAGTTTGAGATTAAAAAATATTTCAAAAATTTATGACAAACTATAAACACATATAAAAAATAATTTGAAATTTTTCTATTTGATATTAAATATATCTATATCACTCTTTCAGGTCTGCGTTGAATTTCATGACAGAAGAAGTTAAAAACCCAAAAAGGTAATCTGAGGTTACCTTTTATATTCCTGTATCAAAACTGTAACCATTTCAGAACATTGCCTGTATCTATTTGTATTGTTATGATTCTCACAAACATTCTTTACTTCATGGTTAACGTTTCTTTTTTATCTTTGCTCGGCAAAAACGAAATGCTTGAGTCCGAAGCAGTTGCCATTGTAAGCAGTATTGAAATAGATTAAAACAACATATTTCATGAAACTCTTATTTATTCCAGAGTATGGCCACAAAATTCTGGCAGCCTTTAGTTTACATATTCTCATTTTGCATCACATCTTGCTCCAGTTTCCAATCTGGAGTTCTTGTGGGTTCGAGGTTGCTAAAACTTTCAAGAAATATGAAAATGAACTTTTGGGATGAATAAATCTATTTTTATTAAGTTTTTTGTTTTTCATCCAGAATTCTCTTTGCTGGAGCAAGAAATGGCCATGCCCCTAAGATCTTCTCCTTCATTAGTATCGCTAGATTCACTCCGATATTTTCTCTTATAATGAATGTAATCATTTCAAACTTTTAATTCATTTCAATTCAAATGAAAAACGAAAGATTTTCACAGATGTCAGTCGTCTTCTGTTATATATGGTTCATAGAGATCGATGTCCTTATTAAAAACCTCCCTTAGAGACTTTGCTTTTGAAGCTCTTATCGTTTTTGCTTTACTTCTGAGCTGTACGGGCCGATTCCATTTTGATAAGTTATTAGTTTTTATTATTTTATATCATATCTTTATGAAATAAAAAGCTAAAAACAGAATATAAGTATTTCAAAATTTAAAAGTCCTTTTACAGCTTTTATTATTTGGCAGGCGTTAAAGCGAATGTACAAGCTGACTTGGTTTTATGTACAATTTGTGATATTTCAAGACAAAAGCTCAAAAAACTTAAACAATGATACAATAATAAAAATAATGATATAATAATGTAAAATAAATTTCACGCTACATAATTTCAAAACACCACTTATTTCAAAACACTACATATTTTTAAAACACACTTGAATAGTAACCAAAATTGAAAAAAAAACTAGTTTGAGAGCCTAATTGAAGTTAAATAATCTGAAGCATGCATCTCCACAAAAGGGCATCGAAGTTGATTCTTTAATACCCGGCAGCTGATGACAACATTAGGTAATGTGGCATATAATAACTCATAGGGCTTCTTGGGTGAGTGAATGTTCCAGAACAAACGAATATTCGAACTGTTTGGTGAATAATATTATGGATCTAATGGGAATGTAGATAAGTAAATGATTTTATATGAATGGGAGCATAATTCTCGATAATTAATGAGCATGGACATTAAGATGATGAGTCTAATCACACTTGATAGTGTCCAAACAAGAAACTTAAATGCCTCACTACAAAACGAAGTCTTGGCGCCAGAGTTTTATCCTCAAAACTTATAGGCGTTAGATCTCGTTAAAAACAACAGCAAGTCACAATATTGTTAGGACGAAATTGTTTTATAATACAATTCACAAAACCGAAAAATTTCATTACGTAGAACGAAATGATTTGGCTGACTATGAATTGTCGAGAAAGACAAGACATCACAAATTCTTATATTGTATTCCTATACACCAATAATAATGCCAATACATGTTTTTCTCTCGTTATATAACACTTTCAAAAAAGACCATTTTCATATGCGATATCTATAAAAAACACAATATGACATTTATTACCTTTTTTACACAAAATTTTAAATTATGATATTTTAACTTTTAATTGCTTGAAATCCTTTTAACTGGAAAAATAATAATGGTAGGCAGTGGTAAGAATGCCATATAACTTGAGAAGATAAATTATTTCAACAGTAACTTCTCATTGAAAGTGAAGCAAAAATCATTCAAAGCAAGCAATACAAAAAAATTATAAAGAAAATGATGAACAGATGCAATTTAGTGGTATGATAAAATTATAGTTTATGAAAAAACCTTGAAAATTGGAAAAAAAAAAGACGAATATAAAACACTACTATGCAAAAAAAATGCCCCATCTTGAAATTGCACGATAGTTAAAATTATATTTGAAACGTATTTAAAATTTTGAGTTGAAAAGCTTTTATTAACAAATAATCAATAAAGCCGTTAATGATCAATAATATACGTTAATAATCAATCAAATCATTGAAAATAATCAATCAAATTATTAATAAATAATGAATAAAATGAATGAGCATTGTGAAAATTTTTTGCAATGCACTAAGCTATTTAATCACTTCGAGTTATTATATAATGAGATAATTTGAAAAATTGAGTCCAATAAGACCGACATAAAGTTGAATCAAATGTGAGAAAGTATGAAGGTTTTGATTTTGATGAAATAATTTTTCACTCATTGAGAAATTTTTAAAATTTAAAATTCATCATAAAGCAATAAATTTTTGATAAAACATCTCCAAGTATCTCACTCAAATCTATTTAAGCCTGTGATAATCAACTAGCCACAACAGACTGTATACTCAATTTAAGCGTGATTTCAAAAAGGATGGGGCTTTTTTAAACTTTATTGTTTATTAACATATGTGCGTAACCCTGAATAAAACATGAATTTATATAGAACAAGATATTTATAACATGACAAACACACCCAACCTCATTTGAGATTTCAGTCGGTTCAGCGTATTTTCTCTGCAGTTCCCTGAAGTCTAACGCCTGTAGTGTTATTAATATGCATTGTGGCCATAATCTTCAGTTACCCAACTAGTAATAGCTGTTTAAACTAAGTGAACATAATTTTTTTTTAAAATTTTTGGCGGGTTAACTTTATTGCTTAGTTGAATATTTTTATTTATTAATTACAAAACTAGAAGTAGATTTTTCATTATAATGAATAATTATGCTATACGTTATATTCAATGTAAAAGAAACTGAAAAATTTTATGTTGAACGAAGGTTTTCGTAAACATTTTTTGATTACAAGATTCATTTAAATAAACGTCTCAGTTCTTTTAAACGAACCTCATGAAAACACGTTTTCTGAAAGCTTCGTTCAAAATAATATTTTAGTGTTTCTGCAAATTGAACATAATTTCAAGGCTATTAATCATTATGCTTTACATTGGTTTTGCACTTAGGTATATTTGTAAAATTTTATTTTTGATAATTCACCAATTATTCTATATAATCAGTCATTTTATAATAAAATCAATTAAATAAGTTAAACGAATAAATGAATATATTGGCAAAAAACTAAAATTATATTTAAAAGAAAAACTTTTTGTTGAAAAAAAAATTTCCTCCAAAAAGTGAAATCTTATTAACAATATGTATATTAGATTATACTGCTGTAGGCGTCCCAGTAGCTGGGGTATACAGCAGTAGGCTAATACACTTTCTCCACTCAGCTTTATTGAGTGGATCCGCATTTTCTAGGCCATAGGATTCCATATCCTTTTCAACACAACTCAACCGAGTTTTTGCTGGTCTACCACGGAAACGACCTCCAGGCAGAGGAAATTCGAGCACGTCTTTGATGCACATGGACAAACGTCTCACGTGACCATACCAACGAAGACGACGGCTCTGTAACAGCGTCCTTATGTCTGAGATTTTGAGTTTTTGAGGAATACTGATGATGAACTTCTATCCTTTGGCTTAACGCCACATATCCGGCGGATCATAGACCTATCGTTGCGCTGTAGCCTTTGCAAAACAGCAACTGTTGGAGCCCAGTTTTCACTGCCATATAACAAGGCAGAACGCACACAAGATGTGTATAATTTGCCACGAAGCTCCAAGGTCATGTGTTTAGAGGTCAATATGAGCAACAGTTTTTTAAATTTTCCTTAGGCAACTGAACATCTAGTGATAACTGCCAGTTCACAACCTCCACCTGCACACAACATATCACCAAGGTAGCAAAACTTCGGTTCTACATCCATTGTGGCATTACCAACAATAACTTCTTTGATAGGCCTATAATCCAAAGGTGGCGCTAAATTGAGACAACGAGGACAAACAATAGATAATTTTTTCAACATGCCCATTCCAGTCACCCAATGGGATGAGAATCTCAGAAGATGGTACTTTTGAGATACATTTCTGCAACTCATCATAAAAAAATTGTTTTTTCCTCATTCAGACGACCAACTTTTGGGGCATAGACCGAAACAAAGGTGAACACAGACTCCCCAAGAACAAGACGTAGTACTAGAATGAACACGATGAACTTCAAAAACATTATATGTCCATTTTTTTGCCAGAAGAAATCCAGCACCACCGAGACCTGACTTATTGCCACACCAATAAAACTTATAGGCTGAGTTCTTGCCCTTCAAAATGCGGGATTGGTTTGACTCAGTGCCACCAGCACATCTATGTTCTTGGATTGCAAAAATGTCCACTCTTCTCCGAAACATAGTCTCTATCACCTCACTGCCTCTGCTCTTTAAATTACCCACATTCAAAGAAGCTACTCCGAACGTCGTTTTCGGGCGCTCACTTGATTCACCTGAGCCGGACCCTGCATTCCACACCCGAGAGTCAGCCAAGCCCGAATCATTACCAGTACGCATATGGGTACTGGCATTACTTTTAGTGTAAAGATATTTTTTGAAAGCCATTTTTAGTTGGAACAAAGTTTTCATAGAGTTGCCAGTCCAAGCTAACGTCCAACTTGAAACTATCGGATTTTAAGAACCGCCGTTCCCACACTTGAGCAGTTTGCCTTGCCGTTGTCAATAAAGAATGATCCTCCGCCAAGCCAAATGACAACGATACCAGGATATCAGTTTGTCGATACCTGCTACCAAAGTCTACTGTTATTCAGGTTATAACAGAAAAGCAGTCTCAATTTGGAGACGCTGTCTTCAGTGCAGTTTAACCTCATGCCCAGGACCACTTGGATGCAGTTTAACGTCATGCCCAGAACTGCAATTTTATTGGAAAATAAAAAATTTATCAACTAAAAACTCATAAATAAACGACAAAGTGTCAATAAATGGAACAAAACACACGAAAACAAAAAGGAAAATTTTGTGACCAACCTCGTTATTATTATCAGTGAGACTAGAGTTCAATTGGAAGGGGACACCATACATGGCTTTGAAGGGTTGTGATGGTGATGTTATTAACGAAACGTAATTATGGTGTTACTACAAAATAATAATTTTCAGGTTATAAAAATTTAAATGGAATTCAACTTTTTAGAGAACTATTAAAATGAAGTTTATGCATTATGCTTGTGATATTGAGAATAATAAACGATAGATACTACAAAATTATATTGATGTATAATTGAGTTAAAAACCACCTATTATAAAACAATCCAATCTTAAAAATAAGCAAGCACTGATAACAATCAAACCAGCATTGACAACAAGCACACAAACCATTGACAAAGAGGGTGCCTGCGTTGTAGCTGGGCACGACCACCTGTTCTTGTTCCTCCTCCTCTCTATTCAACAGTGTGATGAGTAAATAGTATTATAATCTGATATGCTTAATTCAAAGATACTTCAACTTACGGTACATCAGGGACGACTGATGAAGAGGTTACTGTGCATGTCTTGTAGCAGACTACAAGGCCGTTTATCTCCCTGTTGTTGATGTCCTCGAGTTTAAATAATTCGGTCAAATGAATTAACACTGTGTTGTTCAAAATAGCAGCAATTTCATATTACTATTTTACGTAGATTGAAATTCTTATCTAAACATCATTTGGCAAAAGATTTTGATTTATATGAAAAATAAATGGTCGATAATATGTCCGCCATCGAAATAATTTGTTCCGAGATTGATTCTATTCAAGCAGCTCTCAACACGTTAAAAAGTAATGTGTTGAACTTAATAAAGCCTGAGAAACCTTCGGTTCCAAAAAAAAGAGGGCGAAAGCCGAAGACTATGATCACCTCAGCTCCTTCACTTTTCTCGCCCACCACATCTTCTTTGACTACTTCTTATCCTTTAACTACTTCACTTTCTTCGACCACTACATTTACTTCAACTACCACATCTCCTTCAAGCACTTCAATCTTCTTAACCACTACATCTCCTTCGACTGCCTCAATCTCCTTGACCACTACACCTCCTTCAACTAACTCTTCATCCCATGCAATAACTCCACTCCTCTCAACTACTCCATCTTCTTCATCAAGCTCAAACTCAACAACTATGATCACTTCTCCAACTTCATCCACAAGCATGACATCATTTTCAACTTCTCCATCTCCTGCTTCTACAACTACATCTTCTTCAACTAACTCTTCATCCCATGCAATAACCCCACTCTCCTCAACTACTCCATCTTCTTCATCAAGCTCAAACTCAACAACTATGATCACTTCTCCAACTTCATCCACAAGCATGACATCATTTTCAACTTCTCCATCTCCTGCTTCTACAACTACATCTTCTTCAACTAACTCTTCATCCCATGCAATAACCCCACTCTCCTCAACAACTCCAACTTCTTCATCAAGCTCAACTTCAACAACTATGACCACTTCTCCAACTTCATCCACAAGCATGACATCATTTTCAACTTCTCCATCTCCTGCTTCTACAACTACATCTTCTTCAACTAACTCTTCATCCCATGCAATAACCCCACTCTCCTCAACAACTCCATCTTCTTCATCAAGCTCAACTTCAACAACTATGACCACTTCTCCAACTTCATCCACAAGCATGACATCATTTTCAACTTCTCCATCTCCTGCTTCTACAACTACATCTTCTTCAACTAACTCTTCATCCCATGCAATAACCCCACTCTCCTCAACAACTCCAACTTCTTCATCAAGCTCAACTTCAACAACTATGACCACTTCTCCAACTTCATCCACAAGCATGACATCATTTTCAACTTCTCCATCTCCTGCTTCTACAACTACATCTTCTTCAACTAACTCTTCATCCCATGCAATAACCCCACTCTCCTCAACAACTCCATCTTCTTCATCAAGCTCAACTTCAACAACTATGATCACTTCTCCAACTTCATCCACAAGCATGGCATCATTTTCAACTTCTCCATCTCCTGCTTCTACAACAACTACTTCATCTCTTAGTTTAATTAATAATTTTCCATCATTAATTTCACTAGAATCATTCTTACCAATCAATACAATCACATCTACTCTTACTTCTAACTTACCTCAACCTGCTTTCAGCACTATTGTTAAGTCAAAAAACAAGCACACCCTTTCCTCTCCACCCACTAACAAAATCTCACACTCATTCCCCCCCAACCAACATATAAACCAGCCTATCAAGAAAACTCCACCAATAATTAAATATTTGACTAAAATTACTTCCACCACAGGTGAGACTCCAAGTGAGCTCTGCAGAAGATTGGTTTCATCCATTAACCTTTCTAAACAGACCTTTAAGTCTTATCCCAAGCATGTTCGTGAGTCTACTGATGCCGTTGTCTGGGAAGCTGACTCTGCTGATTTGCTCAAAGATGCCAAACTTTTTCTTTCCTCTCTTCCCAACATCCGCCTTCATGACCCAATTCTTTTAAACCCAACAATTACTGTTCTGGGTCTACCGACATGGGTTTCGGATAAAGAACTGGAAACCTCTCTCAATCTTCTCTTTCCATCTGCTCATCCCAGTGCTCTTCGTGCCTTCAGACAGAGGCCTAACGCACGAAATCCTTCTACCCGTGATTGGCTTATCCAAGTTCCAAGCACTGTTTTTCCCACTCTGATCAAGTCCAAGAATATTCATCTCCCTTTTGATAGATTTCCTTTCCACTCCCGTATTCACCCTACTAGATGTCTGAGTTGCCAGACTTATGGCCATAATATAGCTAAATGCCACAACCCTAGAGTATGTGAGCACTGTGGCAAAGACCATCCGTCTGACAACTGTTCTAGATCTTCTCCTCCCTTCTGTGTTCCTTGTTTTAGATCAAATCGTCCTTGCCATGACCATGTCACCACATCCTCTTCTTGTCCGGTGTATAAGCAACAAGTGCGACTTAAGATGGGGCGTACGGCCTGGCAATGAAGGCCTGCCTTACTCATGCACCCTCAAAATCCATCTCCTTTTGTGAAGTTTGGCCTTCTCAATCCCCGTTCCACTCGCAACAAATCCACTCTTATCCTGGACGCGATCTCCACTCACTGTTTCGATATCCTTGCACTGACTGAAACGCGGATCCCGGAAGATGCTGACAATGTCACAAAATACGACATTGTTCCCCCAGGTTACCATGTTCTACATTCTCATCGTTCTAGTGGAAAGCGCGGTGGTGGTATTTCTTTGATTTCCTCCAACTCCGTTAAACTGACACTTGTAAAATCTGAAATACACTCTTCCTTTGAAGCATTAACTGCCCAAGCCTCTTTCCTAACACGTTCCTTGACCATTTCTGTTATTTACCGCCCTCCTAACTCAAGTAATTTTATTCGTGAACTCACAGCTCATCTTTATTTTCTTTCTTCGACATTCAATCATTTCATAATGGCTGGAGATTTTAATACCCCTAATTGTCATCATCTTGATAATCCCCTTAATATTCTTTTGCGAGAGCACGGTTTGACGCAGCATATTAACTTTCCAACTCACAGGCTTGGCAATACTCTCGATCTTGTTATCACACCGGCTTCTCTCTCTCATCTTATTTCTGACCCTGTCAGCGAAATTTTTGAATCTGATCATTTCCTTATTTCATGCCGTCTTAACCTCGTACGGCCCCACCTTTCACCTCATCGTGTTTTTTCTCGGTCTTTCAGGAATCTCAACTTGGCCGGCTTTGGAAAGGATGTCAATTTTATAAGCGACTTACTTATTAATTCTCCAATCTCTAAGGTTGATGACTTTGTTAGTTCCATGGACAAATTGTTTCTTTCGCTGATGAATTTTCATGCTCCTTTACGCAGTCATACTTTTCGCCCCTGCTTGCATTCACACTTTCATCTGTCTGAAAATGCTCTCTCTGCCAAACGCCGAAGAAGGAAAATCGAGAGACAGATATCCAGTCTCCGAAAGCTTTGTGTGCAAGTCCCTGATGATCTTTTACAGGAATTCCGTATTTCACGTAAACTCGCCCGCGCCGCCATTAACAAGTCACGTGCTGATTATCTTAATCTATCGCTATCTTCAGCGACACCTAACTCCAAAGCCTTTTGGAAAACGGCGAACTCCATACTTCACAGGTCTCCTCCACTTCCTCCGCGGACTCCTGCGGAATATGATCTTTTTGTTGAAAACTTTAGCACTTTTTTCAAGACTAAGATTGAGTTGATTCATAGCTCGTTACCGATCACTAATCTTCCCCGTCAGCCCTCCTTAACTGACAGTGATCAATCAAATCTCTCATTTTTCTCACCTCCTAGTGTTGACGAAATCATCAAATTGATCAATTCTCTCCCAAATAAATCCTCACCTTTAGATATAATCCCTGTTTTCCTGCTGAAGCAGTTTTCCGGCATCTTCGCCTCCATTATATGCAAACTTTCGGCTCTTTCCTTTTCACAGGGTATTTTTCCAACTTCATTCAAAACGGCGCAGGTAACCCCTTTACTGAAAAAATATAACCTAGACCCCATGCAACCATCCAATTATCGTCCAATTTCAAACCTCAGCACCATCTCAAAGATCTTAGAAAGGGTTGTTCTCAAGAGATTATCCTCTCATGTTTCTGTACTGCGTAACTTCAACCTTTTCCAGTCGGCGTATCGCTCACATCACTCAACGGAAACTGCGCTTTTGTACATCACTGACAGCCTCCGCAATATCTGTGCTACCGGGTCTGCGGCCGTCTTAGTGTCTTTAGATATTTCAGCAGCTTTTGACACCATTAATCATCCAAATATGCTGCATATCCTTGAAGACTACTTTCACATTTCTGGCATTGCTTTATCCTGGTTTCAGTCCTATCTTTCCCAACGCAAGCAATTTGTTAAGATAAGCTGCTCTTCTTCTACCCCTGTCTCCCTTCGTTTTGGTGTTCCTCAAGGTTCTGTTCTTGGGCCCATACTCTTTTCTCTTTATACTTCTCCTATTAGCGAGATCATACAGAAGCACGACGTTCTATATCATCAGTTTGCTGATGATATTACCCTCTTTACAGGCGCCTCTTACCTTGATCCTCATCCCAGCCTCACTAAGATATCTGAATGCATCACTAAGCTCAATCTTTGGTTTTCTAACAATCACCTCATGTTGAATCCTAACAAAAGCGAAGTGATGTTTGTCGGCAGTCCCATACTCCTTTCCAAATCCAATCTTCCCACTGAAGTAATCTTTGACGGCACTACTCTTTCCGTAACGTCCAAACTGAAGATACTAGGTGTAACTCTTGATTCTAGACTCAACTTTACACACTTTGTCTCTCAGATCATACAATCATCCAACTTTCATCTCCATGCGATCAGACAGGCACGCAAGTTCCTACCCTTTGACACTGCCGTTGCTCTGATCATCTCTTTAGTTCTTTCAAGGATTGATTACTGTAACTCTCTTTTTTGTCGACTCCCGAACTGTCTTATTTCTAAGTTGCAATCTCTCCAAAATCGCGCTGCTAAAACCGCTCTTCAAGCCGACTAATATTCTTCATCTCACACCTGTCTCGATCGCCTCCATTGGCTGCCGGTCGTACTAAGAGCCCAGTTCAAGTTGCTATGGCTCACGGCTAACATTTTATATTTTAATCAGCCGGCTTATTTATATGACCGTCTTTCCATTAGACAGACTCCTGAGTCTCTCAGGTCTTCCAACTCTGGTTTATGCCTACATCAGCCTGTCTCTTCTAAACCTTTCTTACATCGCTCCTTCTCGCGTATCGCCCCTCACTTATGGAACTCTCTTCCACTTAATGTCCGTCTTTCACCTTCTCTTAAAATTTTTCGCAAGCGTTTAAAAACGCATCTTTATAGCCAAATTTCTTTCTCATAGCCCTTCTGATTAGAACAGTGCCTCTGCAGCAAACCTAGTTTGCAAACTGTGCGCCCTACAAATAATAAATAATAATAAAAAATAAAGGATAAAAATTTTTTACGTTTTTGCAAGAGCCACTGGTTTTAATATAATTGTATTAGCATACTGTCTAACTTTTTTAGTATATTATTGTTGTAATTACTAATTGTTGTAAGCCTATGGGGGTGTCATACAAAATCAACAATATGTGATACTTTTCATTACTCTTCATAAACATTAAAGAATTATATTAATCAAAAAATCGAAAATTATAACTTTCACTATATCAAAAAAATAAAGAATATATCAAATAAATACAAAACATGACATGAGAAAATAATTAAAATCTTCAGAAACATCTATCTCCATCATATAAAATTATATAATAACAAATTACGTAGTGTTTTCCACCAATGGAACTAGAACCATCAATCATCTTACATAAAAATACGTGCGATTTTAACTACCCACATCATCATCATTATCACATATAACAAGATCATAAAAGACTATCATATCTAATCATTAACCACACTGCTATATACTTCATGGAAACTTTCTCCTTTACTGTTCTATTGGTGAATAGGTTCTTACATATTATTTAGAGTTACTAATTTTTGTTTTTTTTTGTATAGTAATTATATGACCCAAAAACTTATAAAATTAATGTCTCTATAGCTACATTCACAATTGTCTTATAACAACTATAAAAGACGGCAGTCCAACCCCACAAGGACATGTAGTGGAGGGGCTCTTTTGGCCTTCGATAGCAGAATAATGTCGCATATGGCTTCTGTGGTCTTGTTACGAGTCTCGTATCGCACACATAATAACTTCTTCTTTATTGCTCTTTCCACTGTGTGTTTGTGTGTGTTTATTTGTGTCTCTGTGTAATATGATAAAGAAATCGATTATAATATATAACATTTATGAATGAGATGAAATAAAAACTGCAAGATAAGAATAATCTTTAATGCTAAAATTTTCTTAAGCATCATAGCAACTGAAACTCTGTTCCAAAGAATATATAATGGTATTTAACGATTACCACACTCACTAGTGTCGAGAGTCTTTTCAATGGTGACAAAGTCTTCGGGAACAGGGTCTTTTTCATTTACTATGCATATTTCTGTCAGTAACAGTTGGTCTGAATCCTTGAGACATAGTATTTTAGATAAGTCTTTGAATAATTAGTGTTATGAGTAATTTATGTTTTATTGAAATAAAATAAACTGAATAACTTGGTTTTGAAAAACCACATTGGATTTCATCAAAGTTGATACAAAGCTTTTTATGAGTTTATAATAAATAATATTGATATTAATCATTAGATAATATGACTGTACATGTCCCAGTAGCTGGGGTTGACATAAGTAAGCTTAGATTATTCCTACAGCTATAACGTAGTTCATTAAAAAAAAACATTAATTTTCAACACAGCTTTAGAAACTGCCAAAAAAAAATTTAATTTTGAATAACTAAATTCAAGGCCCTTAGAAGGTGCTTTAAGCTGAGCTTGAAATTATCAAAAATTTTATCAACTCGAAAACAATGAATTTTTCTGAAAATATGTTTTTTTTTAAATGGAAAAAACAAAAAATATTTGAATAAAGATATATAAGATGCATTGAAACTTGACTATAATTTTTGATAACCTTAGTACAAAATTTTTTATGATGAGCTTGTACTATCTTAAATCAATTGTTCTTCAATGCACCAATAAATTTTCATTCTCAAGTTAAAAATTTTTAAAATCATTCTAACTTCTTTTATAAACTTTAGCATTCAATTTTTTAAATAAAAAAACATTAATTTTCAAATAAATGAAGTTATTTATTGATTTATAACCTTTGAATTAAAAAAATTGAAAACTATTAATATCCAAAAAAAATTTTTTAGATACTCTTGATTTTGTATATGAAGTGAAGTTTTCTTCTTATAACCTCAAAATAATTACCCGATGTTTGCTTGGAGTCCTTGAGAAACACAGGTATCTGTATAGGGAATTGTAGTTTTTGATAAATTTTAAAATCTTTTATAATTATTATAATAGAAATAAGTGTGGTTCTTAATCAAATATTATTTAGTAACTTGAAAACATATTGAGTATATTTCTTTTAAAACAAAAATTATTTAATTTTATATATTTCAGATTTTTTTTCAAATTATTTTCAATCAATGTTATTTGGATGAATATTAATGATAAAAAATGAACTATTTTATTTTGACATTTTCAATATTGTTATATTTTTTATTGGCTTATGATGATCAACTTTGAAGAAAATACCTAGTGACTTTGTTGCGGAACAGACCATCTCTCCATAAATCACCATCCTCTCTTCTATCTGCTGATCTTAAGACCTATGAAAAAAAACTTGAAGTAAAAAAGATTTAAAATTAATAACTATGGCATTATTTAAAAACAGTTCAATTTCTGAATCAAATCTAAAATTATATATAAAATCATAAAATTTAAAAATAATTACTGATAAAAAATAAATTTCAACAGACCACATCGAAATTAGGTGGGCATCTTGTAGGATCATCAATAATTCCAAGAGATGTAATAGGAGATAGATCCATGATTATACTAAACAAAATAGAACAATTTTAGTCAAATAATACTAATCTGACTTTTTGATACAATTTTTATAAAATAATAACTTTTCAACGATTATACTATGTGGAAAAAAATTAAAATTGATTTTAATTTTTTTAAAATATGAAAATGTTAAAATATTACAAAAATAGCAAAAATGACTATGTTTCTATTGACTAAAATAACGAAATTTATACCAAACGTTAGTAAAGCTAGAATAAGAAAAAACATGAAACTAAGAATAATATAAATATTTTAATAAATATTTTTTATTTAAAAATTATTTTTAATTAATTAAAAATATTATAAACAAAAATGAGTTTATATCATTATTTTTATATAAGAAAATAAGAAATAGATGTCGTCTGCAGTTGCTAAAAGATAGAAATTTTAGAAATCCAATAATAATTGATTCGATTTTGTAGAAAAAAATAGATATTCAAAATGATTGATTGCTGGAATTTTATAGAAAAGTCAATCAACTCAATACTTGATCGTTGTGTGAACTATAATAAAACAGCGGATTACATTTTCGAGTTTGTCTTCCCTGTAAACATTTACACGGTTTTAGACGAAGATGCTGATCTCGGAAATTTAATAATAAATCGTCCAGAAGAAGCTTTTGAAGCAATAAGACAAACATTATTTGCAGTAATTCAAGAAGGAATTCTTATCACAAACTGCAAACATCCACGACAAATAACCATTAAATTGGTTGTTCATGGTCTTCCTAATTTCAATTATTATAACTTACAAAAAAATAATGAATCAACTTATTTCAAGGATAAAGATATTGAAGAGCCTGATAGAAAAGCAATTGAATATGGAATTAACTTTGAAACACCAAATAACTATGAAGGAAATAATACATCAGTTGTGAAAAACAATCAACTGAAACAATTAAGAAGTCTTATTCAATATAAAGGGATTGTAACTGGAGTATCAACTAAGCATAAATATCTCAAAAATACAAAATACAATTGTAAAACCTGTTTTGGCGAGAGTTACACTTTTATACAAGTTTTAGACAACAAGCCTTCTAGAAACGAATTAACATGCGCAATATGTGATCAGATGATGCATGAAGACGTCACGGCTAGAGTTTTGAATGACAGAGTCTTTTTTGAGCTAGTAGATACTCAATACATTACAAAAATGAACGTTCGGTGCAATGAAGCTTCTGTAATCGAATGTGTTACTGCTTGTGCTAGAGATGAGTTATCTTCTCGATTGAAAATAGGATTGATTTGTGAGGTCATAGGAGTTTGGTGCTATGACCATAAAAAGAAAGTGCGTCTTATAGAAATATTAAGTTTAAAACCAATAGAAAGAATCTATCCTAGTATAATAGTTGATTCTTTAATGGACGGTTTTCCGTCTATACCTTCTAATATTAAAAATCTTTTTTTCCTATGCTACCAACAATCTCCATTTTCATTCTTTCTTAAGATTACCTGTTCGATTTACAAGTCTCGAAGTTCAAACGGTGATTCATACACTTTACTAAAAATCATATTATTGCTGAGCCTTGTATCAAAATGTAATCAAGAGTTTCAAGGTATCGATATATTGAGTGTAGGTGTTGATGATAGAAAAATCGATTATATAATGACTTCATTTTTAAGCCTGGACTTACTTGGGATTAAGCTACACCACAAGACTCCATCTTTACTTCCCACTCTGAATGATCGAAAGGACAAATACTCTGTATTATTTATTCGAGGCAGTGATATGATGGTATGCAACAAAGGAGTTTGTTTTCTGCCAGATCTTTTAAACCTCAAGAAATCACATCAAGATGTTTTCATGAGTATACTCGATACTAACAACATATCTTACTCCATTCCTATTGAAGAGACTCAAAACAAGGAAGCCAATACATACTTTAAACAGCCTAACACCATCAGAGAGGTACACAAAAGGACTTGTAGAGTTTGGTCATATGCCACACCTAGCTCCAAAATTACTTCTTATGTGGCTTCTTACTTCAAAATGTTTTGTTTAGTGGTGAAAGCTGGAGATAAAAATGGCGATGACGTGAATATTTGGAAATATACTGATGATTTCGACCAGAAAAAACACAACTTGTTTCAAATATCTTCTAATGACATCAAGGAGTTTCTGAGTTACATCAGAAATAGCGATATATTTTTTTCTTCCTCTGCTGAGCAATTGCTACAAGGATACTATTTAGCCATGAGACGATCTAGAGCTCAAAATTCTATTGTTTTAACAAGCAAAACCATTAAGACCATAACATGCATGGCTGAAAGTATAGGAAAGTTATTATTACGCAGCACAATCACTATCAATGAAGCTGTAATAGCTATCTGGTTGTATGAACTGACCCTTCTTGATTGGGAATCAGCAGCCGTTCTGAATGAATTTGATCGAAATATCACATGGGAAAACTATAACTTTGATTATTTCAAAAAATTTAAACTGAGACTTTTTCAATTTCTTTCTCTTTATTCTATCACTGTTAGTGAAGACTTTGAATGATTCGTTGAATATTTTTTATATTTTACTAACCTAAGTTTAATTTATTCCTTGTTTTAACTGCATTCTAATGCAATGGTTTTCAACGCTACTAGTCAGATACTAAAACTTTCTTCAACTCAAGTTATATGGCGTATTTATTATTATTTCAATGTTTCAGTTGAAGTCATAAAAATAAATTTTCAAGTAGTTTAAAATTATATGCATTTTTATTTATGAATGTAACATTTTAAAACCAAACAAAAGATGAATTAGATTGTTTTTTTAAGTTAAATACTTTCCTTTCAACGTGCTTGGTTCGTGGATGTAATCTTTAAAGTTCCTAAAAAATTTTGTTGCCATTGAAGAAGCAGATGGAACGGCAATACTTTGTAAATACCTTAAATATAAGAAACTATTCATGTATAAATAATATTTAGATTTAATAAAATATTTTTTATGATTTCGATTAAAAAGTTCAAAGATTTTAATAGGTATCATAACGTATTTGATTATCATTGTGGCATTATAGCTTAATGGTTGAGCATAAGACTAATTGTCTAAAGTTACCAGTTTCGATCCCGCGTGGGCCGAGAATTGGCACCTGTTCCAAAGTGTGTTTTCGTCTCATTAAATTTGTAGCAAGCGCTTAGAGCTATAAGAAAAAGCGCTTTATAAATACCGCATTACATTACGTTTATATCATTATCATAGCAAACTATTTCAAACTTCAATGAGGCAATCAATTTGATTTTACTTAAGATAAATGATTTTGTCCGCAAATTTTAAAACTTCGAATGATTTATGTTTACTTTTTATCAAAATTCATTATTATTTCTGGTTCATATGATAATTTTTTTCCTATGAAGGCAAGTTACCACCAATGGCGGGAAAGTCAAACTAGTTTAGGGAAGATAAACCAAATTTCTACACAAATTCAGTTGCGTGATAGTCTTTCAAATGTGTTCTATATTCTTGAGCTAGTTTCCAATATCCAATAATGTTTTCATGCCAGTTTTTCCAATAGCTTATATAACTATTTTTTCACAAGAAATCATTAATAAACCATTCATGTCTTATAGATGCAAACGACAAAAAATTTTTGAGGTGGCTAAAATATTCTCAACATTCTTACCAGACTTTTTTTGCTAAGAACTTGGCCGGTTGTCAATGTTCCTTTTTGTCACTCTAACGATGGGCAATGATGGCAAGATCATGTACTACGTTGCATGACTTTAAAAATGAAAAATTTTTCAAATTGTTGATGAAAATAATTAATTATAAAATTTTTTTCACTTTTTTTATGAAAAATTTTTAAAATATTTTTTTGATGTTTTAATTGTCTTCATTTTTAAATTTCGTAAAAAATATTAGTGTTTGAAGGTTACTTCATCGAAATATGCCTTTAATAAAGTAACTAAATGAATTAATTAACTTTTTTATAGTTATTTTAATTTTTTTAAAAATGCTATCTAGCTTAAATTAAAAAGCTGCGTTAAAAATTATATACTTAAATCATCTGTTGCAATAGTGAATTTCTTTAATAACTTATTCAAAATTTTTTTAGGAATTTTTTAAAGTTGAGTGTAGTGGCTGGAGCGGTTTATGTAACCTTCGACAAGGAAATGTGGGAGCTTGGAACTGGAAAGGGAAAAAAACTTATGGACGAAGCCAAAAAAAATTTTTTTCCAGAAACTGTTGAATTTTTTGATAAAGTAATATAACATAAAATTTAAAGTTTTTTTCGAGTACTTTTTTTCAAATTTAACATTGTAAAAATAATAAGTTTCAAATTTACTAAAGGTTTTCAAATAATGTTTTCACAGACACCATCAAAAGATGAACTTAGAAAAAATGCTCTTGAAAAATACAACCAAAGTAAGATATAAGTTTTTATGTGAAAAATAACTCAAACCTCTTACAAAGATGCTTTTATTATACTAATTTCAATGATTTTGTCTTTGATACTAAATATTTATCAGGTAATGCTATGGAGCTCATTTCAATTTGAATCATGAGCACTTTAGTAATTTTTGTTTAGTATTTTACTTCATGAAGTTATTCAGAAAAGTTTCTCTTGGTTCATAAGGGCTAACTTTTCGAATTTCTGCCTTAGTTTCTTTTCATAATAGTTTTCTTGTTTTTGTCTTGGCACACTATAACTGGAGTTCATAATCATCACAATAATAAATTACCATGAATAGGGCATTTGAATTGATATAGTCAGGTAGTGTTTGTAATTAAATGTAACTTTATTTATGAATAACTTAAACATAAGTGTATTTATTATTTATCAATGGAGTCTGTCTCTTATATATTATCATATTATTATGGGTTATTTTGTTGATGGATAAGAATATAATTTTGAGATTTAAAAATAATAATTTAATTAATACGCTGTTGCTAATATTAATATTGTTGCTAATATTAATATTAATATTGACCACAATGCTTTTTTATTTTAACAACCTATGACAAATAAGCTATTTATTGATTTTAGCTTATAATACTGTAGATTGTATGATTTGTTTGAAGCAATAGATTGACAGAATTTTATTTTAGTTAAACTCAAAAGTTTATTTAAAAAGGTATATAGTATTTGAGATTAATTTTTATATGGAATGTAAATAATCAGCCATGCTGAGATCCTATATGTTAAACCATCGATGGATTTCATAACAAAATTGTGAGTGAATGGCACAACTGAAACCCCAGCTAAGGCCAGCTTACTTACTATAATAAAATTAACATTAAAAATAATTTTTAGTGATATGATATAATTTTATTGCCAGGCATACAAAGTTCTTTCAAATTCATGGCTGATGCGCCTTCAAAAGTCAACGAATACGGCAAACAACTCTTGGAGAAATTTAAGAGCTGACATAATTCACAATAATTCCCAGTATTTATTAAATTATTAGTAATTTCACTGTTTTCAGTTTTTGAAATGATTAAATTTTATTAAATTGCAAGTATGCAATTTCAATTTTTAATAATAATTTCGTTGTTTTAATATCGATTAAAGCTTTTAATGATATTGTATGTATTTTACTCATAAATAAAGGAAGAAATTGCAATTTGTTCATTTTTCAGAGTTATACGCTAAAAATAATATCAATCTTGAGAGATTTGAAACGTAAATTTCGTAATTTATTTGAAGCTTAACACTTAAACTTCGGACTATTTGAGTATCAATAATTTAAAATTTTTGAGTTTTAAGTTTTCCCCAAAAGCGTAATAGGCATTTTTTTTAAATAGCTTAATATACTCTCACTCAGCTTCCTTTCGATTAATATTTCACAAAACAATATGAAAAATCACCAGTTCTCAAATATCCAAACTTTAAAAGACATTTTGAAAGATGTCAAAAATAATTACTAACATCAAATGAATATTGTTCATCTTGTTCAAGCACATGAACTTGGTGTCTCATGGGTACAAAGTTTTGTTTTTGGTTCAAAGGTCAAATGAATTGATGAAATATAAAAGAGTGGTAACATACCTATCTTTTATTGAATTTTTTTTCGGCTCGCAATATGGTAATTCTCAATTTATCTTTTGCATGACACCAAATATAGAACTTGAAATTTTGTGAATTTTTTAATGATATGAAACTATACGTTATAACTATAAAAAGTTATATTTCAACAAAAATTTCTTTAGAATTTTGATTATTAAAATCTTTACGCAGACTTCTTATACAGACAAAGGACCAAAGGTTTAGTAGAATAATTGCTATAATTATAAATAAAGCTGGATAATTCCACAATTTCTTGAAAATAAAAACTTTTAAATGTATTTCGTTGCTTTTAAATTTAAATTATAACTTCAAACTAGTTGTAAATGCCAAAAAACGATTTTAACTTTCGAAACTATTCTATCGTATTTTCTCAATCATTTTTATATAAAATCCGTTAGATGCATCATTCCTAGAATTAGTACATAACATATTCAGCACTAGCATTATCATTCTTCGACATACAGCCTGAAGCAGGAAGGTTTTTGAAGTTTGATCACTTGTTGTTCTGGGTGAACAATGCCAAACAAGTAATTACCACTGGCTTTTGATAATATATTCAATCCATTAAATACGTTGTGTTTATTTAACTTTTTTTCATATATTTTCTTAATTTGTTTTAAATAAGAGGAAAGTTATACAAAAAAGAAATATTTTGAAAAAGTTCAAGCTTTTTTCAAAAATTGCAATCCTAGTAACCCTAGTTATAGATTAAGATCAATTTTTAACTATTACCATTAATCCCGTTATAACAAACTAACGCATTCCACCAAAGACAGCAGAGCACTTCAGCGCCAGACTGGGTTTCAAAAAAACAGCCTATCAGGGCCTGGAAACAGGAAGTAGGTCAATCTCCTCCTACGCTGTGCAACAAAATGAGGTGAAGTGGTCTATTTTTAAACTCTATCGGCGTTTTTTAATTATAAAAATTGAAAAGTTTTTATTAGATTGACCCAAAAAAAATTTATTTTTTATTTTGGAGATATTATTTTTTCTATTCCATCCATTTATAGACAGTCTGATTTTCGATTATCCCTCCCTGTTTTTCTATATTATTTTTTGTCATGTTAATCCAAAAAAGCTAAGATAGGCTTGTTCAAGAAAAAAGAATTTTGTATTAGTAACATAAAGCCATTTTGTTTTCTAATTCTTTTTCAATCTAAAACTAGTATATTCCAAGTTCTGTGTTATAATTTAAATAACGCTCTAAATTTCTTCACCAACCCATGCTTAAAAACACTGAGAAAAAAACTAAATTTTGTATTAGTAGAATCAAGTAACGCTTTTTCAATTGCTTTTGCTTGAAGCTGGGTAAGCCTCTTCAAACACTAAGCTCTTAGTCCTTCAGAATTTCAAATTGCTCTCAAATGACTTCAAGTCTAGTTATGATCACGTATGTAACTCACTATGAAGATATGTATCTCAATAACGATCTATCTTTTTTTAGTATTACGTGGTAAAACTTGAAATAAAGACTTCGCTAAGAATTTCTCAATAAAGTTTCTATAATTTTAGATAAGTTCGACCATAAGGTCGAACTTATCTAAAATACATAATTTGTGTTTGTTTCCTTCATTAGTTATCATATACTATGAAAGAATTTTCAGTATTAGTTTATATCAAATTATTTTTTTTCAAGTATTCCATAAAACTTACCATTGCTTTTGAAGAACAACGTACATCGAAGAATTTGGATTGTCTAAGGAAATTTTGTACTTTTTGACTATTTACAATTTGAAAATTTTCTATAAACATTTCAAAATTTATTCAAAAAAATTCTGTTCAAATTTTTCACAAAACATAAACCAATTGAACGAAATTTGAGTTTTTAAAATTAAAAAAAAACTGTAAATTCTCAAAGTTTTAATCTTTCTCATTAGAATAGTCATAAAAAAATTTTTTTGCTAAATAAAAATTTCCAAATATTCATCTTCAGATCTTTTTCGTGTTTTCCTCACCTTTGGAGCCAGATGAACCCAAAGGTTGTTATACTCTTGCATAAATCATTATACTTTCACCCTGTGATAAATTATTACACTTCCCTCCGATAAATCGCCTTATAACGTAACATTTCACAAAAAACTTTGAACCAATACATTCTTGAGCCATTTTCTAATGTTATAAAAGTTTCACCGTGGTATACCCACTTATCAACGGTGTAATGTTGAATGAAGTGTAAACTAGTCATCAGTTGAGAATGATTTAATGAATAAATAACCGGTTTAATCTGATGCTACTTTGCAATGATGAAAGGATAAAACCGTTGATTTTCCTAAGATTTCAAAATCACTTAATTATGGTTTCAATTTTTAGCGAATTTTACAAGTTCTTTTCTACATATTTTCAAGCAAATTCCATGGAAAAAAAAAATAAAAATTTTTTGATTCGAATAAGTACGTTATTGAAAACTAACAAAAATAACTGCTTTAAAAGCCACGGCTTCATAAAATCTTATTTAAAACCACAGTTTCAAAAAGAACCGTCAGGTCAAGTGAAAAAGCTTGGGCTTTAAATAAAATTCCACAAATTAGTGTATTCTGAATCACCCTTGTGTTGTAAAAACTACTTTATTGAACAGCTGGAAGTATTACTAAAAATCAACCAAAATCCCCATGAATAACCCATTCAAATGCGCACGGAAATGAGTTCATGACAAAATATCCTACCTTAACTTCGTTCAACATTACCATTATATGAGAAATATTAATAATCAAGTTACTGCAAATTATTTGAACACTAAATGTAATTTTAACGTACTTGATAATGTTACTTTGTTAACGAAAAGCTTTGTACTTAATAAAATTACCTTTAGTGTTTAAATAATTTGCAGTATTTACTTTGGCTGAAAATGATTTATAATCAAGTTGTTTTTTTATCCTAATATGATGACCCACAGAGATGATCAGTTTCGCCTCAAAACACGGGGATGCGGTCAGAGATATAGCTTTTACCGTGGAGGGTCTAGACTATATATTTGATGTAGGTTTTTTTGCGTGCGTGGTGATTTTGGTTTTAACACTCTTAATAGGGGTTATAATGATGATTCAAATAGCTTTTTAATGTCTAATTTTGTATACAATAATGATGGCAATAAAGATTTTGACAACTTCTATATTTTAACAACAATGCTTGTACTAGAATAATAGTTTATTTAAAGATTAAAAACTTCCTAAAGCATAGATCACGATAAGTTTAATTGTATTTCAATTTAAACAACAGTGAGATTCTATAATTGAACTGAACAGAAATATAATAAAAAGGGCTAGCCATGTTGAAACATCGTCTAATATTTCATTTATAATTTTTCATCTATATCGCTACATAATTGCTTTTGTATTGTTTTCCATTATTCTTATTTGGTCGTTTTCTAATCATTCTTTTATTGCTTATTTCATTTCAATTTTTCTTTCACAAACCCCTTATACCTCTGCTCGTTTGTTCTCAAATGATGTTTCCATCACGAGTTGCACAAAAACCCACGTGAAATCATTGAATCACAATGCAATAGTTTTAATTTTTTATCGATGGAAATAATCAAAATTTTATACTTCAAATTTTCTCCATTTAAGATGTTGAATATTGTAGCTTTTAATGTTTCTAAATGTCAAATATTCAAATTTTATTGTAAGGTCAACAAATACAAAGTATTTATTTTAAAAAAGACACGAAGCTTTTCGTAAGACTAGCTTAAATTATCGTGATAATGTAGGCTATAATACTACATTAAAATTTTAACAATTAATTTTTTAAACTACAAAGACTTCAATCGTTATTTGCTACAGCATGCCGTGAAGAACGGAGCTAAAGTGGTGAAGAAACCGCATGATATAACTGATGCCAATGGGAAGGTTAATGCCATTTTTTATGTGTAATGGGTTTTATACTCTACCTGTCATTTTTACTTATTCTACATGTTGCTGTTATTTACTCTAAATGTCATTTTTAGTTGTTCTACATGTTGTTGCTATATATTCTACACGCACATGTTTGACATTTCAATTATGTAAATATTTGATGTTTAATTTATCGAAGAACGCATAGAAACTTTATAAATAAACATTAAGCAATTGATGGAAACATTTTAATAATAAAAAAACATATAAACAACAAAATTTTAAAATTTATTCTAATAGAACAAAAAATAAAATGAAATGAACAAAAAGCACGCAAAAACTCAGACCTTCCATTGAATCCAACCAAGTATAGCTCTTTATTAAATGCACCCAGATAAGACTAGCGACTCTGCAGACCTATGGTGACTGCACACACACATTGGTTGACAGGTCTCAATACGGGGCCTTCCTCCCTAACTTCCAGCTCATTACTGCCCAAGACCAACTTACTGCTCACCTGTTCGTCATTTTTCTGCTGTTTTATGGCTGTATCTTATCTGTATATTTATTATTGGTTTTGATGTTATTGCTACTATATAATCTTTATTCTTTTTGTTATTATTTATGTGCTAAAACTATTTTTTTTTGTTCTTATTTCTATTGCTTGTTTTTTGATGTTGTTGTGCAACGTTAAGAGCTTGAAGCTATCTTTTTCTTGTTGCATTGAGGGATTCTTTGAGGTGGCTGACAGCAGATAGAGATGACCCATGAAGACGGATTGTTAATTATATTATACTTCAATATTGAGTATGCAAACATAATTTTTATTCATCGCAAGCTTTTATTAACTGAGTCATAGTGCTGTTCCTTTATGTCGACGATGTTCATGATGATGATTATGTCGAAGATAATAACGACGACGACGATGATGATGGAGATGGTAATGATAATTATGGAAAAAAATAATACACTTTAATGTTTTTTGTATTGCTGTTTAATTGAACTTTCATGTCGTCTTTGGGAATTTTACTTTGTTCTTTACCGTCGCACAAGCTTCCAATTGCTTCCTTACAAGCAGTCTTCCAATCAATTTGGTCCATTGTTGGCTCAACAAAGTCATTCTCATTCATCATTATTTCTGTGTTCATTACTATGGCTTCGTTCAAATTTCTTATTTGTTAATATAATTAATTACATTACTCTATATAAAACTTTATTTTTTGAATTAGCATCAACTTCTGTATAATAACTACGGCGGTTAACAATAACCTCGCCCATCCACAATACACCACATCACAGCAAAGCAATAGGACTGGAGAAGATTGACCATGTGGTGGCTAACCACGCCAAAGGAGCACTAGATGCCATTGTAAAATAGTGAGTTGACCGTAACCTGTGCATGTACTGTTTGTGGTAGCTGCCCTTTGGAATATTTTGTTACTATTTTTTAAATGTTTTTTTTACAAATATTCAACGTTATGTTATGTTTTTTTTCAACTATTTTTTACGATAAAATTTTATTTTTTTTATTTTGAAAAATTAAAAAAATAATTTGTAGAAAATATCACTCAATTACTTTTTTAATTATAGACCATTTCTTATTTATTGAATAATTCAGTTTTATAATTCTATTATTGCGCGTGAGTTTTTTTTTGTGGATTCTGGTATATTTTTAGAATCGGTAGCTTTATTTCTTGGTCAACTATCTTTTTTCTCTGTTCTTTGAATTTTTAATATTCTTTCTGCAGCAAAAACAGATTTCAATGCAGCTTATAATGTTCGTGAAGTATTTTTAGCTACACAATTTTCTCCATAAAAAGTATAATCAAGTCAATTTAGTGAATTTCAAACTCATAATAACATTAAAAATAGTAACAATTATTTAAATAATATATCCAGCTATAAATTAGAATTATTCACTGTACTAACATTTTAATATCAAAAACCTCAAACAATATATCAAAAACTACTTATAAAACGATAAGAAACTATAAGTACAACAAGCTTCAACACTCCCCAGTTACGAGGATGCCTTCCAGTTCCACAAGTTCTGGTCTGTGGATGAAACAGTCTTGCATACGGAGTACTCAGCATTGAACTCCGTAGTGATGACCAACTATGAAGAAACAGTTAAGCTGCCTCAAAACGAACCAGGTGTGTGTTGTCGTTTTAGTGTTTATATGGGTTTTATTATTAGTATTGTTCGTTACTGCTAATACTGTTTTGGCCGACTGCCGTCTACCTAGCTACTAAAACTTAAAAATATATTCTACTATGGATTTTTTGTTTTTTATTGTTCGTTTTCATGATTTTTTTTACAACGGTTATAATATTTGTATTCTGTTTTATGTTATCATATTTTTATACAGATAACAATCATATTTATATTATGTACCATTATATACAGCTTGATCAAACCAACCCCGATAAAACATATTATATATCGTATTATATATAGCTTCATTAACCCACCAACACAGCGGTGGGCAAGCGCAAAAGTCAGATCCAGGAGTACGTGGAGTACCATGGAGGGGCTGGAGTGCAGCATATCGCTATGCACACCTCTGATATCATCTCCACAGTAAGATTTGTCTTTTTGTGGTTCTATCAAGAGATTTTGTTTATTGTTTTGAGTAGTTGATATTTATTCATGATTTTTTAATAGAATTTTTTCTTTTTATGGTTTTTAAAGTAAGTTTTTTGTTTTCTTTATTTAAGTGTTGTTCATTTATGGTATTTAAATAGGTTTTTTCAATTAGTCGCGCATTGTTTCATACCAGTTCATCAGATGATATTGTTATGTTGTACAATTATATGCCCTTCTATTATAAGATTATTCTTGCTTTGTTAAGATAATTATGGTCTTTAAAGTTTGATTATCTTGTAGATTCGAGTGAATAAATATAAAATTTATGTTATCTATCTACAATATCATAAAATTTAGAAAAGATTGTGCTGCAGCAATAGGGAGGCATGATTTAAAAGCCCTCATGAGCTAAAAACACATTTCATTCTTTCAAGTCTCTTGAATTTTTTATACCTGTTAAGCAAATCTTTTGAGTATTTTTTCTTTTTTTTTTATTTTCTCAATTTAAATTCTTTTAAAATATGCAAGGTAGATTATATGGGAATTTAAATATAGCGATAAAAACAAAATGACATTTAGTTGGGTAAAGTTTAGCTTACAAACTGAAGTGGGTCGACGTGCATCAAATTGGAGTTCACAACAGACAATATTGAGTGTTTTGCCATGTATGCTGATTCTTTATCAATTCTTCAGTGCTTAATATCTGCGCGAAAAACTCTAATGCTTAGAAATGGTAGAATTGCGTTGTTAGATATTACTATTATTAAAATATATTCAAACATTACTTTTTAACGCAGGTTTTTTCGTTACTTTTTTAACGCTCTATGATTTATAGGTACTCATAATTTTGTAATAAAATAGAACTATTTTTCTTTTTAACGAGTTTTACTAATATTCTCTATTGTGAAAAGTTGCATATGACTTTTATTGCTTGGAAAATTTTCAAGACTTTCATGATCTTGAAAAAATTCAAATTTCTTCATCTCATGCTTCACTTTAAATTTTTTTTCAAAATTAATTCTTTTGATGGGCTAATCACCTTCTAAAAATCTTTTAAACTTTAAAATTAAAAAAAAAATATTTTGAATCACTTCACTTAAATCTTTATAATTAGGTTTTTTCCCCATTTAACCCTCAGAAGTATATTTATTCAATGACATTAGAAACTCGTTAGAGATTTTAGTAACAAATCTCCATAAATCTCCTGAAACCATTACTTAGACTTTAAAAAAATCAATATACAATCATAATAACCTCACCAATACACCAAACAATCTATACAGATAACAAACTTAAGGTCGAGGGGAGTGGAGTTTTTAGAAGTGCCAAAGAAATACTATGACAACCTGAGACTCAGACTCAAGAAAGCGCCCATCAACGTACTAGAAGATATCGACGCTGTGAGTTTTTGTATATTGAAAACTCATGTATAAAATTTCATACCCACGGTTGTGTTGTATAATACTAATAAAAATCCATGCTGATGTTAATGTGAGTTCTATAAGGTGAGTTTTATAATGTGAGTTTTATTGAAAAATGATGCAGGCTTCATTATAAGGTTGTTACTGTATTCTATGTGAGGATATTGATGTTTTGAATTTTGTGCATAACTTCATATAGGGTTTTTTAATTGTGGGGATGTGCATGTGAAAAGTTTGTTTTTTTCAAATTTCCAGTGTTTTATATATTAACTATATTCAATTTATTCTTGAAAAATTCAAGTTGTTTAATTTTTATTTCAATTTTGATCTTTACGACAATATTTAATCTTTAACAACTTGAGTCTGGCTGAAATAAATATAAAATCTAAAACTTAAACTCTGAAAAAATTATATAAAAACAATGATAAATACTGAGAATAACGATAAAAGAATAGTTTTATATTCAAAGCAGTTATAACATATCATTGCATCGACATCAATAGACCATTACCTCGTAATGTCTTTCCAAAACAACAATAATGTTAATAATCAAATTATTATGTATCGGGATATGTATAAGGATATATAGGCTTGTAATAATAATAGAGTTTTCAACTGTATAATATAGTATTGATGATGTAACTTCTATAAACATTTCTATAAATTTTCAACCATTATTATTTTTTCTAACGTTTTAGGATAAGGCTAGACTTATCAAAAATAATAGCTTTTTGCTTTAAATAAATTTATTGAAAAGTTTTCTATTTTTCCGTGAAAATTTCAAAAAGTTTAGTACTGATGGTAATCAGTTTTCCAAATTATTTTCAAATCTACATTGAGTTTGCAACGCAGTGAGTTTTAGAACAATATTTCAAACAAGCTTCTTTGATTTTCTAAATTTTTATTTACAATAAATCTTTTGAAGACATGATTAACATTTAGATTAGTATGTAAAAAGCTTGTAAAAAAATGGAGAAGTCTGCTTTTAATGTTTAAGTGCCTAGGTTTCATTCCCGAATCATTTCTTGTTTTTAATATCAATTTTTTCTTTCATTCTTTGACTTAATCAGTTCAAATAAAAAAGAGTTTAATTTTAACAATTTCAATTAAAATTTTTTTTTATTAAAAAAATATTTTCAAATTTTTCAATATCATTGGCAATGAATTTTTGAACTCATATAAGCATCACCCAAACAAATGTTTTTGGTTGCACTAAACAACCAATCTACATTAATTATTTAAAATCAATAAATGCACTTTATAATTCAAAAAAAAATATTTGGAATAATTTCTTCATCAATTTTTTGAACAATAGGTTTTTATGAAACTTTTCACATCTCTTCATTATCCATAATCCTTCATAAACTCCCCATTAAACCTCCTATCGCCAATAAAAAATCCCAATAAAGCTGGAGAAGCTGAGGATCTTAGTGGACTACGACGAAAACGGCTATCTACTGCAGATTTTCACTAAAATGCTGCAAGACCGACCCACTCTCTTCCTTGAAGTGATCCAGCGTAGAAACAATAACGTATGTTGCGGTGTTGTGTGTGTTTGATAACGTTTCATATGTACTAGATGTAATTTAATATTCGTATCGTTTTATTAATTTCTATTAAATGCATCTACTTGTGTATTTTGGTTAGACTAATGTTTTATTCTATATTTAATCAGTTTCATTTGTGTATTTTTAATGCTTAATGTACTTAATACGACGTCAAGCCTGGATTAATCAGTACATGGTATCAGTTTTCAGGCTTTTTTATTATTCTTCCGTGATATATTAGGATATGCAAAGGATTTTACATTACTTTTTTCTTATATTTTAGTTAATTATTTTTGTTTTTAACATATTGTTAATATAATATTTTAACTCAGTATAATATCAATAGTTTTATAATTATAATTTCCCATATGATAAATTTTTCTAGTCATTGTTTTCTTTATAATGAAAGATTTTCATTTAATAACAGATCTATAAAATAATAGTTTGAAACATAATAGTTTTGCTACCATAATAGAATTCCTTATAAGAGTAGTCTTTTAATAGCATCAGCATTCCATACTTCAATCATTTTCCATAAAACAACAGCTCTCCACGCAACCATATCATCCCACACTTCCTCATACAGGGGTTTGGTGCAGGCAACTTCAAAGCTTTGTTTGAATCGATTGAGTTGGATCAAAACTTGAGAGGAAATTTGTAAAACCCTCTGAGATTATTTATCAAAGTATTAAAGGCTTAGCCCTCTTCATATTTTTATATTAAGAATTTTTAAAGGATATTGTGAGGCTTTTCTTGAAAACCTCTATCGAAAGTTGAGTTTTTTGGATGCAAAAATAAAACAATGAGTGATCAACGTAATCCACTTGAAGACGAATCGCACTCTGAGAGTTGATTAATAGCGACATTTTTGTATACTCTATTGAATTAAGACAATCTTGTGATTAATCCACAAGCCCCATCATGCGGTCATTAGTTTCACTCCGGAAATATTTAAAAATTTTTTAAAAATATTTTAAAGTATATTTGATATATTTTGATAGAAATGTTATGTTAACAATTAAAAAGTTGTGATAAAGTAGTCTTTTTCATTAAACATGAACAACTCCAAATGCTATTTAGTTTGCTCAAAATAACTCCAATCATGTCTAAAAACCCACAACTATCTATAAAACATCATGAGCCCCAGTTCTTATCTCCTATGATCCTATACAAGTTTAACACAAGTTTAACGTTCCTTCATTTCAATGCTCTTTTAATGTTTGAGCACCATCGATGAGAAAAATAAACTTTCATTTAAAATTTTATTATACCTGAACATATTGATTTTAAACTCAAAAAAGCCTTTAACGTTGAAATCAATTAACATTGCATCCAACGTCATTGGAGGAAACCACGTGTCAAGGAACAATTCCAAGTAGATGCCTATATAAGGGAGATTTTGTGCAGTTATCGTTTTTTTATGTGTGAAGAATTATAAAATTTCAGCAACTATATAAAGTTTTATCGTCCATCGAAGTTTGCAGATTCAATTTATTCTGTATCCTACATCATCTTTCCATCAATTTTAATTTATTCAACGACATTCGACCATCAGTCAAAAGTCGTTTCCATAGAAACATAAATATTTCAATTCGTAGCATCCCTGACATGTATAAACATTTTGTTCCGTCAAAATAACAATAAAAAATACGTACAAAAAGGAAAGTAGAAAAATTTCATCTTTTAATTTGATTAGCCCTTCAGAGAATGTTCCAGAAAGACGCACATTGTTTTCAAATGTTCCCGAGTACTCATGCGATTGAGATGTCTGAAGATTAAAAAATATGATCAAAAAATTGATTTTGTGAGGTTTATTGAAAATTTTTCAGAAACTCTCATTATTCTCTCTGTGCCATGTGTCGTTTCGGGGTCTTTGTGTCGCAAAATTAATTTTTGTGTTTATTTGGAATACTCTTTGCGGTAAATAAATTAGATAAGAAAACTTTTTGGAAGTATTCATGGAGCAACAATCAATGCGCGCATTTATTTATTATCAGATGTAGATGCTGTGCTCTTCAATATAGTTGCTCAATGTTTTAAGCACACACGGTTCTCCACTGTATTGCAGCATGTTTAGAATAATGGTTATAACAAACAAATCTGGCAAATAAACAATACGTCATGAAATACTTTTGTTTTAATCTAATATCAAACAGTGCGAAAAGTATTTTCTCTGTTGTATGTGCCAATAAACTTTTATCGTCGTAAATAACATCGCTAAGTCACTAAACAACAAGAGGTCTGATTTTGAGTTTATGTAGCATAGTCACAAAAAAATGAGTTTTGATTCAATAATAATAAAGACAATAATAGGGATAAAAATAAAAATGATAAGTACCAATAGCAGTGTCATTAAGAAAAATCTGGAGTTTTGAATGGAATAGGGATTTGAAAATGCTGTTGTTTTTTACTGGGTTCCTTTATGATGTTTCACGCTTGTGTCGTTTAAAGTGCACACAAGCTTAAGAATTGAAGATTTTTCATTTTAATTTGTTTTCATTGCTTTTCAAATACTTCAGAAATGTTTGGTTCATATTGAAAGTAATCATTCAAAATGCGCCAATCTATCTAACTTTTATTCTGAAAAGTTTAAATGCAGTTTGAATGCCTTTTTGGAGGATGGAGCATGTCTAATTCCTACAGTCTCTTATTGAATGTTGGGATCTGTTATAAAAACCCAATTTATTTTTTAATGCATAAAATTGTTGAAAAATATTTCAACAGTGATGCTGATCTTTGTTATATACTTCATGCATCTTTGGAGGTTTACGAACACTGAATAGTTTTCATTGAACTACGGAGTTTTTCGTTATCAAACTAATATTTTCAAGTTGAAAAAATTTTCATGCATTTTTTAGTTTGAAAAGTAATATGCTGTAGATAATGCCTTTATATCAATAATGCTATGAAAAATTCTTATATATATAATATTACCCTGAACAATGTAACAAAAGCATGAAAAACTTATAACCTATTATTCTCCTTCATGGTGGGTTGAGAGTCAGATTGACACCACAATGCAACAAAAATGATGGAAATTAACCTATTTTTGAAACTTAGCTCCTAGCAACAAGAACGAACTGAGAACAAGTCAAGCAGAAATGAATAGAGAATAAATTGTAATGAGTTAGTGAATCTTTCAAATTTTCTATTTAACGTTGTTGATTTGTTTCATAGAAAAAAGACCATGCATAGATCATGAGGTTTAAAATGCAGGAGCCTCGGGAAAACAGAATTTGATTATTTTTTAATCTTTCAATCAAAAGTTTTTTAAAAATTAATTGACTTTTTGTTATTTATGTCACAAAATTATTAGTCTAAATTAATTTTCGAAGCGAATCCCTCTTAAAAATGGCGTTCCTTGAGAGCCTATCATATGAGTCGAGCATCTACACTCCAGCCATCAATCATCCCCTCGCTATTATGACCTTATTTATGACTCAGAAATCAATGATTTCAAAATCATATTTTTAAATTTTCAAAATAAAATTCAAAATTAGAAATCCGGAAATCGAATCGTAATACAAAATGACAGGGGTCCTGCTTTGATGGGAATCACCTCTCGCATCTTTTATGTTTTTTCATCAATGTTATCAATATAAGCTTCCAATTCTTTGATATAGTGACATAAAATAACTGTAGCATTTTATTCATCGCAATCAAAGAAAATTTTACGTTGTGGGAATATTAAACTTATTTAAAGCTACTAGTTATTTTAATTAGAGAAGTGTTTGTTAATAGTGACGACACAAGATAGGTGCTTCTTTTAATTTAAATTTATATATTGTCACAAACAATGTAGTTAGTTAAGCATCAACGCTTGCAGCAAAAACAACCGAGATGAAGCAAACCTTTTAAACACTGCATATAACAAAATTATTACAGAAATAACACAAAAAAAATTAGTACCGCATCGATTGGACCGTCTTCAGCCGTCTATTGATTTTGTCTTGCGATGAGGCAAATGTATGTATGTGACACACAGTTTAAATGCATCTCATCTTGTCACTTCTATATCTTCAACTTAACCTTTTAATTTATTACTTTTATTCTTGAGCCTTCATCTGACTTTTTGGCACTTTCCCTCTTCTACTTTTTGTTTGTCTCCTTGTGGTGCTGGTCGGTATATATATTCTATATGTTCACTCTTATTTTAATATATAAATATATATAAAAGTTATAATTATATGCCTATATATTTAGTGTGTTATTTTGTATGATTAAATAATGAGTGTATAAAAGAGATGTTGTTGTACATGCATGTTTGTGCCACCAAGTGTAAACTGCTTAATGGTGTAGATACAGTGCACAAGCGTACCCTGCGCTAAGTTGACCAATTAGCGTCGGCCACTCATTCATCACTATCTTATTAAAACGGGTTCCTCAAAATGAAATATTCAAGTTTTTTTGGGTTAAAAGTGAATAGTTTTTCAAGTATTTTTATTCGTTATTGATTAGCAGAAAGTCATCAATTTTTTTATACACTTCGCTCATAATTGAACTTAATAATTAATGGAAACTAGTTGCATTTTTAAAGTTTTAAATTATTTATGCTTTCAAATTCATTTTAAGATTGAGTGAAAACGTTTTAAAATTATTTTAAAACATTATTTCAACGAGAAAGTTAAAAATTGAAGTTAATTATATTTTTAAACGTCCTAATTTATTAATTGTTTTGTGTGGCGATGAACTAACAAGCGTTATTTCAACAAACAAATTTTATCTCTTTTCATTAGGTCTGCATACACGGCAATATATATGGCAGACAAGCCTATACAAGTTACGATACAGAAAGACACTGGAAAATAGTTTAATTGATTCAAAAAATGAATGTTGAAAAAAGATTAAATTCAGACACAAAGGAAGTAAATGGATGGATAATAGGGTTGGTAAATGTGAGCCTCAAAACATACATGATTATAAAGTTTGCACACAGTTGTGCACACAAGATCAAGGCTTCAATAAAAAGCAAGAAACGAATTTGCAATAAAAACACATTTAAAAATGAAATTAATTTAAAAAAAATAAGATTTAAATGAATGTAGATAAAATATTTTAAATTTTATTGAAAAATAACTCAAAAGTCACGATATAATATGAAAAATTTGAAACAAGAGCTTCAAAAAAATATATTGAAACGAACCAGAACAATGAAAAACTTAATTTTTATAAAAATTTTTATTGTTTGAATCGTCTCAAAAGATGGAAAAAGCTTATTTCCAACTGATCGATTTTTTGAATTTTTTTCTACTTTATTGAAAAATAAAGAAGAAAAGATTTAGCCCGGCAGTGTGACTAGGTCAAGTCTCTGCATACTTTATGCCTTTTAAAATCTGAATAAATATTCTATAAAAACTAATTTAATTTAACAACCACAATGTTGAGAGATTTAACATTTGAGAGTTGAGTATTGAGTTTAAAATGGTGCAGGGAAGGAAAGCAGCTTATAAAATGAACAATGTCTTGCATTTAATCACATATATACACTCCTAACCATCTTGAAGTACAACTCGAAACTTTTAAAAACACATAAGCTCAAATTTAACATTGGCATAATCTTGTGTAGCAAAATTTTAATGGCTTCATGAATAACAAGGTGGTATGGAGGTGTCGTGTTGTATCAAATACGAAGGAATACGTGCTCTAACTATTGATGAAAAGTTACTCAGGGTGAAGAGATGTGGTTGAAATGTGCTTATAATGAGAAACTTTTTAATGTTAAAAGCAAAAATTTATATTTTTAATCTATTCAAGAACGAAAGATTGATAATTTGAACGAAGCTCTGCAGAAACAGATTTGAATAAAATAATTATACAAAAATTAATACTTGCAAAAAGTAGTGTTAAAGCTTGCTTGTTTGCATTTCTCAAGTGATCATTGGACAATTGAAAGAGTGAGAATCCTATAAATTAAAAATTCTTTTTTGAAAAAATTCATAAAAACATCTTAAAAGCTTAATATCAAAATGCCATGCAATAATGGATTCCACGTGAGAACTGTTCTGTGGACACCTCACTTTTCACTTCTACCTTCCCCTTTTCATTGTTCACTTCCATCTCCCACCACCATCTCTCACCTCTCATTTCCCCCTTATATATTCCCAACCTTCCACTTTCTAACTTTCCAACCAACCATAAATCTACGCAATATGTTCGTTCAGACACTTTCTTTTTTTACTTTTATGCATTCTCATCTTCACATTCGTTTCCTACATTTGCATTTTGACGTGATCCTTTGATAAACAATATCATGGAAATGTTTGGTCAATAGGGAAGCCAACTGCAGCACAATCAAATGATGCAGAACTCACCACATAGTCATTATTGTTATTTGTTTTTCCATAAATTGCTTCAAAATTTCAATGTCGTACAATCATAAAAAAATTGCCATAGTGGTAGACTGCCCAACGAACATTACTCTTCACGTTAAAACTGCTGCAATATCAAGGGTCAGAGTCGGCTGGGAATTTTGTGTCAAGTGAAAAATGATGGAACGTATGCCTTAAAAGGCAGTTAGTGAAAGAGAAATAGCTTAAAAATCTTCCAAAAAATAATTTCCATAAAAGCGTCAATGGAGTTCTGGTTATTCTGCAACTTTGTGTTTGTTTTGGTGCAATTGTGTTATTCAGGCTATTATAAAGCATCGTGGTTATTTAGTGCTAATTGAGTATTGTAAAAAATTTTCTCTCACAACTACTTGATATTTCTCTTTAAACAATAAATAAAAACCTTTTAGTTGTGTTCTGCAAAGAAGATCAAAAACAATACAAAACTGTACAAACGATAAAAAAAAATTAAATCACGATAAAAAGCTAATTAAATCTAAAACAAAAGTTTTCCAACGTCATCTTGTTCATCATTGTGAGAAACTAATCGATTAATCTCCAGTTGCAAAATCCAGTAATTACAATTCTCGATACTTCGCCTTCAACTTCAAAGCAGAGATGGGAAATCTAATGAAAATGAATATAAAATTCTTCGAATTAGGTCAGAAATATTGGATTCTAAGATTTTAATAATAGCTGGATAAAACGCATTCAATACAATACAGTATATAACGGGTGAGCTGAGGCCTTAACAGATAGTCCTATAGATATATTCCGCTGCGCGGTGCTTTTGTAGGTCTTTTGCGAAGTTTAGGTTGGATTCCAGGTTGTAAGGTGAAATTTTTTTGGATATTAACAAAAGTTTGGACGCTTAAAGTGAGTTTTGAATTTTTAGCTTGTAAAAGTATTTAAATAAATAAAACCGTATGTTATTAAACACGATTTCATTTCGTTTTTATCCACGTATCTCATTATTTTTGTTTTAATTGTTATACTACAAGAATAAAAAAGGCATCATGACTTCAAAATTTAATTTATTCAAACAAAATTATTTCAAAATTTCTTCAGACTTTAATTAAACATCACGGATTTTTGTGAGCAGTTCACGTCAGTTCGTTACTTAACGGAGTTGCAAATGCCATTGTTAATTTAATTTTGTGTTTATCATTTGAATATTCATATTTTAGAATAAATTTTTCAAAATTTTCGAATTCAGCATTTTTAATTAATTTTTAAATTTCATCTTCCACTATCTTATCTTCCTCGTGAGTTTATCAAAATAAATCATCTCCTTAAAATTAATACTTCAACACCGATTTGGTTTAATTGAAGTTTTTTTGAGAAAAATTAATTTTATCGATAAAAACCCTTCGATCTTTTAATACATTTTGAAGTATGAATTACGAAAAAATGTCGTATTGGAATAATTTTAGTGATTGAAATGAGGACTATCAGCGCGTCAAAAAAGTGAATGTGAAATAAAACCGGCAACATCCTTGATTGAAACCGATCGCTTTCATTTCCAAAAGTTAAGAGACGCAAAAATACAATACTTTTTTATAGTTTCTTTTATCCTAGAAATTTATGTATTTTATCTAAAAAAATTGCCTTTTTTAGAGCTTCGAATGCGAGTTTTTTTATGGCGAGGAACGCGAGTAAGTATACGAAGATAACCAGAGAAGGCGACATCCGAAACTCTATCCGAATACAATCAAATACATGCCAGGAATGCGCTTACTTTTATTATAATAAAATTTTCTTATAACGCAAATGTACCATTCAAAAATTCGAAGCATAAATGCAATTCTTTTTAATGTGCCACATCGCATCTTTTTAATTGACTTCTACGTTCAAGTCCTTGTTTGATTGCTATCTATGTCCATTTTTTTGTTTGTCTTTTAGTAATTAAAATTTATTTTTCTTATTTAAAAAGTTTTGAAAATTTTTCAAATAATAACGTCGAAAAGAAATGGCATGTAAAAGCCATTTGTAATTTCGATATTTCTTCCAATGGAATGCTTTTTGACGTGTCTGTGTTTTTTGTTATTGCAATGCAATGTAGTTCTATGCAGTATTTATAGAGCGCTTTTCTGCGTGGTTCAAGGCACTAGCTACAAATTTAATGTAGCGAAAACCCACTGTGGGGCAGGTGCTAATTTTTGTTTCCAATACTTCATGAAACAACTTTGAAAATTCTATTGAAGGACTTCCTGATTTTTAAATGGGAGCTTTTGAAAGAAACACACTCTTGGATTGATTCTAGACATTTAAAAGCTGTTACGACTCCTTAGTGGCTTAATACTGACCAACTTAACACCATTCTCAAATCTTCGATTCTCTTTCAAGCCTCCAACTGCACTCATTTTGGAGCAAAGCTCAATAAACAATGAAAAAATTATTGTTGCGTGTTTCATTCGGTTCAAACCTTCATCAACGTTAAAATACAGTTGAAATACTATTGCCATAATTTCAAAAGTTTTACGGAGTTTTGAAATATTAGTTGAGCATCGTCACTTCAATAATAGCACGTCTTCAAGTATTCAGTCAAGTTTGAGTGAAAAATTGTTAAAATGCAATATAAAATTCTAGTATTAGTTGCAGCATTTACCGCAATAAACTGAAATAAAAATAAATTTCTACTTTATTTAAAACAAATAAATATAGCACTAAAACATTTATTGAAAATAAACGCTTTTTAAGAAAAGCTTTATGAGGATACTCACTTAGATTTTTTAACTCATGAAACTTTATTTTAAAAATGTATCTAAGAGTTTTAAATGAACAGAAAGTAGTTTATGGCATGCTGTTTTGAATTTTGCAAGCATATATTATTTCCTTAAAACATCCATTTCCCACTTTTTAACCTAATGGAATTTTTCTCACAGACATGGAATTTTTCAATCAAGGAGTGAACAAAGTGAAGAACATGGCGATGGAATTAAAGGCGAAAATAACGTTGGTTTCATGCTTTAATACTTTCATAATTTCATGGAAATTCACATGCAATTTTCAAATTATGAACTTTATAATAACTTCCATTATTGAAACGATACTAAATTTTTAAGAGTAGAATTTTGTTCAAGCCCCAACACTTGCGCAGCAAAAATTAAACGTTTAAAAGTTGGTGTTTGACTAAAGCTCAAAGATGGGCTTTTTAAGACCGTATTTAATTGAAATGTGTATGTAAAAAACCATCTTGAGCACATAGACGCACCGCAAAGACTAATGCAGCTTGATTTTTATGGTGATTCACACATGAGTTAGCGAGGAGGAAAAAAATGAACCAATTGATGTTTTTTGAATGGAAGCAGAAGTTTTTGAGAGTTTGAAATTTTTTTTTCTTAGTCTTAAATAAATATTGGTAGACAAATATATATATATATATATATATATATATATATATATATGAAATTAGTGAAAAAATATTAACCCGAGTGACTCAATTTAAAAACTAATATTTCTTCATGTTCCAAATTGATAAATTAATTTCTTTTGTGTTTGAAACGAGCTTCAGGCACATTTATCATAAGTTTCATTTATAAAACCTGTTTCATACAATATCGTAACTAAAATCTCAAAAAAAAACTAAATTTAATAATATTAAAAATCCCTTATTTTCAAAACATCTGCGAATAAATTTGAAAAATCGCATGTCAAAACGAATTTCTGTCTCAAGTTATATAACGTTTTCGTGGGTTGAGAACCTTTTTTTATTAACAAAATAACATTTCAGCATAAAAACTGGCTGGTTTTCTCTAAGATCTGAGCTTCCTGGTAGCAACTATGCATTTGCGGCGTCTTATGGCTGAATTACATTGCTTAAGAGCTGGACCAGGGATGGATATACTTGCAAAATGTTATATAGAATAAATAAATTTAAATACCTATTGAGTGAAAAAAAGTTCATTATATAAAAATATATATATTAAACAAAATAAACTTTTAATAAAAGGAAAATTGGATAAAATGAATATGAAGAACTAATAAGATATATATTAAAACAGATATTGAAAAAACTCAAAAGCAAATAATTATTAAATAATTCGGAACAAATGTCGCAATTTATGAATTCAATACAACAAAATTATCACAATAGATAATATAAAATAAACATTAAACAAAAAATAGATAAAATGACTATCAAATAAATAAGCAAATAATGAAAAAATGTAAATAGATACTATTTAAAGTCGCCATGACACCAAACAAGTCAATCAGCAGATACTTTTGGTTGCACAAGAATTAAGCACCCCAGGACCCAGAGCACTATTTTTGAGCACCAAATAAGCATCTAAACGACATTAAACACACCACCATCAGGGGAGAAGACTTCATCTCGTTTGAGCAAGCTGTGGCCATTTTGAAGAATGAACTCAAGTACCCCGAAGATAGGGCTCTGCACTTCGTTAAAAAGTTTGACCACAACCATGATGGCAGGCTATCTGCCGCTGAGTTTGTGCAGTTTAAGAACAAGATTGAAGAAACGTGAGTTTTTTAATGGTGATTGTGGTGGTAATACTTATGGTGATAAGGTTAGATACCACATGTAACGAGTAATTGAAATCTTCTATATGTGAATATATGCGGTCACTAAGGTAAGAGGTCTATAAAGTTTGGTGGGTTATGAAAAAATGCTGTATTTTGCGTCATTTTTCGTTTCCACTTGTTGATGTAAGACTGTGTTCTTGCTTAGTTGTTGGTGTGTTTTTATTCTGTTTCAAATTCAATTTATTTATAGCTGTGCTTTTTTAGAAACACCAAGTGTGTTTATAATTAGATTTAGTGAATTATTCGTAGATTTTTTTGATTACTGTTGACTGTCAGTACTAATTTATTGAGCAGAAGTTCTGAAAATATTTCGAGAACTATTTATTCTTGAAATTTGAAATAAATTTTCCTTAATTTAATTTAGTTTAAAAATTCAAAATTTAAAATGATAACATTGGTAAGTTTACATTGGTTAAAATAAAAAATATTGATTGATCATCAAAAGTCTAAATTTTGAAAATAATTTTTTGAAGCCAAGCATCAATAGAAAGGTTAATGACCTCTTGAATGCGTTTATTGTGCTTGATGATGCTGCATCAATAAAGAAAGCCTTATATTTGTAGGGTTGAACTTAAACCATTAATTTCTACATTTTTGATAATTATTATATTCTCAAATTTTTGTCAACTAAATTTGGTTGAGATATATCAAATTTTCAAATGTTTTCTCTCTGTTTAGTGCAACTTTTTGAATATTTTAATAATTTCATTTCTATGAAAAAATATTTTCAACTCACAAACTTATTTTCTTCTCATTTAGTGTTTCTAACATCGGCGTCAAAGAAGGAAAAAACTTAGAGAAAATATACTTTCTGTTTAAAACAACGACGTAAATTCTTATTTTAAATTCAAATTAAAAATAGATTCGTTGTATTACCTTAGTGAAATCATTTTACTAATTGCATTTAGCAACAAATTTAAAATTATACATGTAAAACATTGTTTTGACCTCGACTTGTTTCATAGAATTTAAACTCTATTAATAAATAAATACTAAAATCATAAAGAAAGTTCTCAAATCATTAAATAAGTTCCTGAATCATAATGATAGTTTTTAAAATACTAATATAAGTTATTAATTAAAAGAATAATTAAAACCTGCCAACCTTCAACATCTCAACTTTCAACTTCTAGGCCTAACCAAAAACCTCTCTCCACCACATACAAAAATTTCAATGGACCACTATGAAGATATGCATTATCTGTTTGGTTTCCTAACACCATCCGACTCCATGCACATAATATACCCCTAACACAAAACACGCTGAATTTGTCAAAGAAACAATCGTCTGCCAGCCAAACAATCTAACCAGAACACAGCCCCCGGTATTATCAAGTTACAAGGTAAACTATTTTTAAAAAAACTTTAAACTCTTCTTAAAAACTCTCAACATTGAATCAACATATGAAACAATGACAGCTGTCGATTCTGCGCCATCCACTCTGGCAGTAACCCTTCATGGCAAACTGCACCTTTTTCAACACGTTACAATATCTCTTCAACATTATTTATATCAACAAATCCCACCAAAAAAGTGAAGTTTTTGTAACTTAGCTTGCTACTACAAGCACAAATGTAATAGGTTAGGAAGCCACCCCCACACAAAATAATGATGTGAATGCTTAATAGATGGAATTTATTAAAAACTGATGTATCCATCAAAAATTAATTATTCAAAGACTTTATTAAATTCAAGTTTTAAAATTAAATTATTTAAAATATATATGAAGGTTGCAAGATTAATGTAGCTAATCTTTTGAAAGCTTTTATCGCTCGCATTCGCAATTTATCGCGTGAAACTGGCGTGGGCGATCTGTTTACAGTCCTGAAAGATTACACACAAAACAACATGCACTTCTAACAACCATAAAACAACAATAACTTGGAAATTACCTCAAATATTAAGATTATTTTTATTAGTACTGGTATAAATATTCATTAGAATTGTTTTTTCTTTGTTTTTATTACCGAAATATTACATTTTAATTAAATATGAAAACTAAACTTGTCTCAGAAGCAAGCACTACTAATTAATACTGGTGATTGTAAAAATATTTATTTCAAACAATTAATTTTGACAAAATTAAATCTGCGCCAACACAGCCAACTTATGTACAAAAAACATTGCCAGACTCTTTGGAGACGGAGTAGCTAGCTTAATATAAAGAAACTTATTTATTACAAAAAAACCATGATATATTTTAATATAAAAATTTAAAAAGCATAAATTATCAAACATGGGCATTTTCAGATTCATTTAAGATATGCCTTCCAAGGCTCTTGTGATGAGGATTTATGTGGTAGATTGATGCAAAAAATGTAATGGAAGCAGATTCAGTTTTTGAGTATTTACGAAATTTATACTATAAATTATTTCTTTATGATGGAAATTTGTGAGATTTTGGAGCTGTATTGATAACATGAAAAAGTTCTAGGATAACAATAAATCAAAAATTTACCTATTTTATTCGCCTTTTGAGTTAAATTCCTTATCAAAATAAATAGGGAGTTTTGAAATGCCAATAAAGGAGCTTTTGTTTTATTTTATCACGACACATCAGATGCTACTGTTGCTGGTTTCATACCACTCTTTTGACAAGTTCCTTTGATAATTTGTTTTCACTAATTATCCAACCTCCCAGGCTTATTTATCGCTCAAAAAGACAAAACTGGAAACCGTTTTATGAGTTTCGAACATTTTTTTTATCGCCAACGTTTTCATTGGAACAATCTCAATGCTCAAACAATCTTCAATATCTCTCTGTTGTATTGAAACCACACTTTTTTATCCTTTATACACAGCATCATGTTCACATTCAATACATTTCAAAGACATCGCTTAGCATTTTTTTATGTATTATTCAACATAACTTCAAATTTAAGGGTTTTTCATGTACATTATTGAAGGCATATATTTGATCCACATGGAGTAGCACCCTGTGAAACCAACCAGTTGCGCAACCGAAACCTCAGATAGGGGTGATCAAATGGTCGACTTACTTATTGAATACGAAGATTTTTATGATGAAGCTAAACTATCAAACACTTTAAATTCAGTTTGTAATGAATGTACTTAGAAATTCATTAAATTTGAAGTTTTTTAGAAAAACACCTCACGCTAAAAAGTTTTATCATCAAGTGTGGCGATACGATAAGACTGCAACAAGAGTTAAATAACAAACGCGCCATTTTTTCAATGAACTTGTTCACCTAACATATTTTAAAAAACAAAATTTTTTCGTTATTTTCAAATTTAGTTTGGTTCTTGATAATTCTGAGTCACGGTTACAGAATTTGTTTAAAAACGCGTTTTTTTTAATGTACTTATATATAAACAAAAAATTGAATTCCATTACACATGATATAGTAATAAGGTAAGGCTTGACAGAATATTTGCATTAAAAAATCTACTTTTTTGCACTTATAGTAGTAATACTAACAATAAACAAAAAAACTAATGTTAATTCAAGAATAATAAAGCATAAAACATCATAAACCATCCTATGTACGCAAATCTTCATCGATAAGCTCGAAAAGGATTGTAATATTTTAGAAATATCATACGTGTTTTGTTACATTCTTTCAAATTATACGTAGAAATTCTGGTTTTTAATATGTTTCTTGAAGCGTTGGAAACTATTATTTATGATGAGCTCAGCCTTATAAAACGTTAGCTGATGCTTTATGGGAAGATTAAACTTATAGAAAAATCATAGCTTTTATCACTTGATTAAACTAAAAACCCTTAGTTGACGTTAGGATTTCATGCACTACTTTTCTTCATACTAATTTAAATCAACAAAACACACTCACTACAGAAAAGTAACGATAGTGCCCAAGTTCAAAGAGTACGACAGAGACAACAATGGCTACATCACCCTCGAAGAGGCATCCTTCATCCTTCAGAACCCTCCATTCAAATTCCCTGCAGGCAAGGTCTCGTCATGGGCTAATCTTATTATGAAATCTACGAGTAGATTAACTTTGAATTGAATAATTAGCCATGTTTAAAATGATTATCGTTTTCACTCCCATCACACCTCTCTTCGCAAAATTCTATTAACTCTCTATACATCAAAACAGAACTGAAGATAAATTGATTTTTTTAAAGTTCTTGATGAGATTTCAAAAACTTTTAAAATTCCAGTAGTTTATCTTTAAAATATTTTGAAACTGTGAAAATTGCAAAAGACCGATACAAATTTTATTCTGCTTCAACCTGTTCAAGACAGATTACTAAAAGCATGAACATCCAAATAAGTTACAAATATTCAATAATTTAAAATTTAATTTTGATTTTTAGGTATATTTATTTCAATTTATTGTTTAAATTGATGAAATTTTATAACAATGTCCTATAAATGGAAAGTCCATGTCACACAAGTCATAAAGTTTTTGAGAGTAGAGCATTCGATACTGCTCTATTATAGGTGCAACAATAAATGCACATATTTGATTCTTTTTAGGAATTATTTCTGGGAGGATCCAATGAAAATTGCGAAACTAAAAACTTCCATAATAGAGCTAAAAGCTCTAAAATTTTTCTTTTAAAATTTGTTCCAATTTTTTTGTACCTGGGTTCAACACGTCTCATTTTATCTAAAAACGCCATAACGAAATTGAACAAAAATATATGTTTTTTTAATTAGGTCATTTATAATTTAGTTTATAATCTACCAAGGTGGTGATGTTACTGAAAAAGTTTGACAAGGATGGAAACGGGAAGTTGGACATTGAAGAGTTTTCAGACTTCTACGCGGAAGCCAAAGCAACGTACGTAATCATTCATTGCACCATCGATGATTCATCATCCATGAGGATAAGGGTCACAGAATTATTTATGATGATTTGCACTTCAAGCCTTCCTAGCACGGAAGTTTAAAAATTCTAAAGCTTCATATTGTTTTTTATTCAAATCTGTTGTCTGTATCTTGTGCTTTAGACTTTTTAAGAAACTCAATGTGATATGAAAAAAATGGGTGAAAACGTTGTATCTTAAGCAGTCTACCACGACGTTATCGGTCGATAGATTCATGCCACCGATAAATTTGTCTAAACTTTTTTTTTTTTTATTAATTTAATTAAACTTCTAGATCGCGTTTTGAGATAGTGTTTTTCTGCTTGATTAGTAATCTCATCAACTCAGAATGCTTGCTACAAGTTTTGCTTTTGGTTTTGTATATTTAGAAAACATTTTTCAGTTTGAAGCTCGCAATAATTTTCGCAGATAAGTGGCGTTATTATTTATATCCCTTAAAACCTTTCCATTGTGTATTTTCCAAGGTTTTTTTGAAAATATTTTTTTACATATTCATGTTTCCTCTTGTCGATTATGTTATGTTTAACTGCTTGTATCCACAATTAATTTGTGCGACTCCATGTCCAAATTGCTTATTTTTCTATTGCAGTATCAATTTTCATCAGCTTTTTTAGAGTTAGGTTGAAGGTTATAGCATCGGAAATACTAGAATGTCACTTCATTACCTTACCACATACCCATTGGCTAGCATCAAAGAGCATTCGATGCAGTTATGTTATTGATTGTGAGCAGCTTTTTGAGATTAAAAGTCATTTTTCATTTTCGTTAGTCTTTTTATGCATTCTTGGTCAATATAGCTTCACATATGCATGTTGTTCTCGTTCTAAACAGCTTTTTTTTTAGAATCATTTTAACTAAGACCCTCTGGCCACATCATCTTCCGCTGTTTATTGAAGAGAATGTCAAAATCCAAATGTCTGCACTCACTTTCATGTCTCCAATGACAGCGTCCTTATTTATAATAAATTCATTTTTTCATTGTATAAAAACAGTTTTTTCGTAGTTTTAAAATTCTCGAAGCCCATTTTTTCTTTTTTGGGGCTCACAGATATTAATAAACTTGAGGGCCATCATTTTGTTCAATGCATTTATCTTTTATTTCTCGAAACCTTTTTGTAAAAAAAAGATAAAATTTTATGCTTTAAAAACCTTTAAAATTTTTATTTTTAAACTGATAAATAATACTTGAATAGTAGCAGAAACTTTCCAGCAGTTAATCAAAATTTGAAACGTTGGTACATTTTTAAAGGATAGAAATGAATAAAGCTTTAAGACTCTATAAACAATGCTTGTGTAGTGAACCTATTAAAGTTTCGCCATTGCTATTTGTTTTTATTAAGAAACTGTTTGCATGCTTTCTTACCATGTTCTTCGCTGGTCATCAATCCTAGTTTTTTTGTGACGTTTTCAAACCCATCACACTCTCACCCACTTATTCGTTGATTCATTCAAACATACATCAAGGCAAATAGTTCCTTAATCAAAAAAACTTCACATACAGCAATGAAGAAATCACCAACCGCTTCTTAGCTCTTGACAGAGACGGGAACGGGGTTCTTAGCCCTGATGAAGTGGTGGTGGTGATCAAGGAGCTGATGGGGTACAATGACCAAATGGCTGTCTCTCTGATGCAGGTACACAATAATGAGAAACATTTCTATAGATAAAGTTCTAAACAAACATTACCCTGAAAGCCTCTAAAATTCTAAACTCAATGTACATAAGGGCGAACTTAAAATTTAAAAGACAATTTTTACTGAAAAAGTAAAAGCACCCACACACATTAGTTGCATCATTTATTGCTGACTTCTCAGACGCTCAAGGGAGTTTTTGTTTTGTGGATTCTGTGTGTTTTCATTCATGAAGAAAAATTCAAAATTAACTTGTTTCACTTGAGTTGAAATTTAGAGGTTTTTAATGATATAATTAGTAGTCTTGATAGCTTATTCAGTTCGCATGGTATTTTTGAAAAATCTTAAAATGAAACTTTAAACGGGAAATTTTTCTCAATTTTTGAAAAAGTTTCAAATCTTTTGAAATACTGCAATTTATCAAAAGATAATAATACTTGAGGGAGCAAAATTTATCATGACAAGGATGCCTAATGCTTGAGAACAACTCCGATTTTGGTGAAAATTTAAGTTTGCCATACAGCAGAAATAAAATTTTGTTCTTTGAATTTTGCTTTCCAGGCGAACTTTTATCTCAACAAATAGATTGTGCACTAAGAAAATAAAAGTAATTAATTTTGAAACCGTCTTGAACCGTATAAAAGTAATCAGTTCCACAATTAGACTTTTCTCAGAGAATTCAAACGAAGGTTTAGTTCATCTTTGAAACAAATTTTCGCGATTTTGATTTTAAATTGAAAAGCTTACAAAGCTTACTTAATTACTGATTGAAATTTTCAATAAGTTTAAATTATTTTTTCATCTTTGAACATTCATACAGACCTTAATTTCACCGTCCTTCACTCACAACCAAACAAAAAAAAATTCAATTTTATCTTCCATTTATCCATATATCAAACTGTAGACAAAATTTCAATTTAATACTTCCACGCCTCAACTCTTTACTGACACATTGGCAGGTGTTTGATAAAAACCAAGACGGAAGCTTAGACAAAACTGAATTTATGCAGCTGTGGTCAAACATGTTTGGCCAAGTGCAGTCGTAAATTGATAGAAAATATTATATTATTTTTAACCCTTTAACTTCTGCTGAAGGTAGTAATAAATAAATTAATAAGCTTGGTTTTGAATTGATTCATTGAATGCTAGTGGGTGAGGAGTCTTCATTTAGAATCCATTGGAAATATAGGATTATGCTGTTGAGTTGGTGAGGTAATGCTTTAAATGTAAAATCTTTGAAACATCACACATATATATTCTATTGTTCAAGTTTACATCTTATCGATACTGTTAGAATTGTACAATCAGTATTTAAGTATTCTAATATAATTCTATTTAAAATTCATTCGGTAGAGAAAATTTTACTGGTGAATGTTTTAATTTAGTCACATTTATGCACTGAGTAGCCAATGGTTTTTGAAGGTTGAATACTAAGCTTAACGTCTCCCAGTTTTTTCAAATAACTAGTTTAATAATCTGTACTATACTCAAGCTTTCATGTGTTTCTTACATTTCTAATTGTTCACATTACGATGGTTAACGCTTTTTGAAGTCGTTTCGCTCGTTGTGTTACTTGAACTAGAAATATTTTTTTTATTTTCAATTAAAAGATTCTACTTGATTGAATTTCTTCTGAAGAAATACATAACGTACGTTAAAAAGACCTGCTTAATTTTCAACTATAAGAACTTTTCTCAATGATTACAAGTTTATTTTAACTATAAGCGCGAGTTGGTGTCGTCGTATTGTTTGGTTTTAACAATTTCTGAGTGCGATGCTATGGTCAACATCAAAGGCTCCTAACATTTATTTTTTGAATATTAATATTTCAACTTTTTTCAAAGTTTGTCTTAATAAGGATTTTAGTCAGATTTTTAGATTACTAGCATGATTTTCTATCGATTGTGACATTGGTTTTGATGCTCCAATAAAAGTTTCAAAGTTTATCTTTTCCATTATAAGTTCTCTTGAAGTTTTATGGTAGAACTGACTCCAAATTTAAAACTCATCTCAATAGATCTACACAGAGTTCCTCGTGTGGCTAAAGTTGAACCTAATCACAAAAATTAAATATTTATCTTCAAAAAAATATTCAGGTTTTTTTGTGTTTTATCGGTTTCATGCAACTATTGAAACATACCATTAAAAGTGTTTTTACAGACCTTTGATACTAAAATCAAACGTTCAAAGACAGAATTTTAAAAATTTACTGAAGCAATATTATGATATAATAAATTTATCATCACAATAGACCATATTTATCAAATAAACGATACAAATTTGTAATGGTTATTGAGCGAAGCATTTGACGTGTTATACTTAACAATGGTGACAACTTTTGAAACATTTCTGTATATAGCTTAAATTTTAAATTACCCGTGAGTGTTTTTATTCAAATGGGTTTCAAAAATAATATGATACAGTTTTTAATTGATAATTTAAGTTATTTCCATATAGTAGTCATTTATAAAGAATTTATCTCAACTTAATATCCGATTCAAAACGTGTATTCTTTGCTTTTTTCATATAAATGCTTTTAAAATTTTAAACCAAGTTTGCTTCAACTGTAACCTTCATGCTGTAAAATTTGCTTTCAGCTTTATTACAAAAATCGTGCTAAAATTTTTAAAAAAATGCTGAATGATATAAGATGGGTATGAAATAGAATAAAATAAGCTGTGTTGAACCCTAGCTTGCTTCAACATTTCATCTTTTATGATCAGTATAAAATTAGAAGTCGAAATACATTTAAAATTTAATGATTGATTTCATTGAATTGACATTAGTCACAAATAATATCTACCGTAAACGAACATTTTTATATGATAAATCAAATATCGGACCAACATTCATTAATATTCTATTATTATGCTTAATCGCATATTGTTGTGCGTGTTTTCAAGGTATTGAATATACTTCAATTTAAAAGCTCTTCAAGTTTGGAAAATATTCAAAATGTTCCAAAGAGCAACGGCTTATTTATAAAATTATCGAATAAGAATTATGAAAACATAAGGAAATCCAATCTTCCTTAAATAATTGTTATTTGAAAAGTTAAAAAATAATAATTTATTTTTTTATATTTTGTATTGAATAACCTAGTATCTCAATAGCATATATATTGTGCTTAGACTCATGTAGGTGTATGCTCTGGCCTTCTCATACAAACGTACTCTGATGTTAAAACGTACATATATATGTTCTGTTGTTAAGATATAGCGTTTGAACAGCGTTTGTTGTTGGTGAAAGGCTTGCTTTTTTGAAGGTAGGTCAATAAATTTTTTTCTAAAATACGTATTAAGGATTATTTTTTGGGTTTATTCAGTAAAAATTCTGCGTTAAAGTATTTAATTTAAAGTTTGAATTGAAGCAAAGAGTTTATGTCTTATAAATGATAAAATAGTATTGTTTCTTATTGATTTCCAAAAGAAAATGCAACTCAATAGAATTTTTGAAATGGGCTTTTGGTCTAACCACTCAACATGTCTAGACATCAAGAAAAAACCACTATAAATAGAAATATTCTTAAAAAATAAAACCACAAATTTTTTAAATTTTTGTTGCGCCTCAAAGCAATTGGTATATTCGTACCAAATAACCAGATAACTTCGATAAAAGTCTTTCGATAAGCAATGTATACAAGAATAAATATATTAATGGTGAATTAAGAAGTGGTTTTGATAAGGGATTTTATCATGTTTCTCTACTTTGGACTGGTTTTAAATTCTTCTGCAATTTTTGCTTCACTTGCATATCAACTAGACTTACGTTACATCTAAGAGAAATCGGAAACATTGCTTTCATGTGCTGTTGTGTCTGTATGAAGATATATTTTTTATATATGTTATATTGTAAACTTTGATCATATTATAATACTTCGTATGCTTCATTATGACCGGATAATTTGAATGAAAAGTTATATTGATTAAAAAACACAAAATCGACCATCGATCGATCAATGACTAGTTGTATAGTTCTCAAATCATTAAATATAACTCAAAATTCATTTTTTAACGAACGAAAAACACGTAAAAAGGTTAAAAATACTTTAAAAAAAACAGAACAGCACTCTTCTCATATAACCAAAGGCTTAATATTCCTGTCTCGAAATTTCATAGTATTTTATGATGGTTTTGAAGGATTTTTTCATAATTGTATGGAATATTATTGCAAGTCCAACTGACACAGATTTTTGAATCAATTGACATTATGAGCTCAGATTTCCATCAACCCCTGAATATTAACTAATTTCAACTTTTGGATAACTACGGTATAGGGGCTTTTTAGTCAAGTTAGTCACGATAAAATTCACGAGTAGATAGTGTGCAGTATCATTTAATTTTAAAAACCAGTGAATATTAAAAGTTATATAATAACCATTGCATAATTCAAGAAATAATAAGTCTTAGTATGGATTTTTTAAATCGAAAAGCTTTTTTCTAAAATAAACATTCATAAGCCTGTTATTTATAAATTTTTAATCTGCTTGTGTATTAAGAGAGCTCTTTATTTACTACAAATAACAAGACTATTCTTCTCATTTAATTCAAAGCCTTTCGTTGCAATATTAAAACCATATTATATATATTGAAAAATGTTAAAGCTTTCATATTCACACAAACTTTGCAAACCCCTTTGCGTTTTGTAGACATAATTGAGCCCTATTAGTTATGGTTTCAACGTGAATTATCTGCATCCTTTTCTTGGGTGCATTTCATTAAGACCATGCGGTGGAACTGATCAATTGTTTTTTAAACTGATTAGCATTACTCAGTCTTTTTGATGTTGTTATATAGTGCGAACGGTGAATTTTTTTTAAATAACGTGAAGGCTCAATAGTAGTTTTAATAATGAGGAATGTGTATTCATGCATTGAGTGGTTGTTAGTATGCATTGTGGTAGTGAATATGTTGTTTCATTTTCAATACTATAACAATCAAAACATGTTTCAATAACTCTTCAGGTTTTAACGATTTTTGAGTTTCATGAACCATAAAAAAATTTTAATTAAATTTTAAAAAATGATAAGTATCATATTATAATATTTATATTAACAGTTTTCTCTGCATTACTCCCTGCCGCCATGAATGCAATTAAAGACAAATTGTGAGTTCCGATACATTGTCTAAGATGCTTTCACTCTCAGGATAAAATTTTCAAAAACCAACATAGTAAATATCATAAATAACAATTATCCCAAATGTATTTTTTATCATTACAAATTTTGCAACATAAATTAAAGATATTGAAAACAGTCGAATCATTAACACAACCATCAATCTCCTCAGAATTTTCCTCTTCAAAGGAGGCAAAATGGATATAAACTCGGTCGCTAAAGAGGTCATGAAACTCAGCGGTAAGAACGGTCTTGAATGGAATACTATGGAAAAGGCCTTAGATTTCATCAAAGGAATTGTGGGCGCTGATAAAACTTCTCTCAATTTGAAGGAGTATTCTGGAGTGAAGCAAAAGATTTTGTGAGTTTGAGCTGTATGATAACTTGTTTATATAGTTTAACTGCAGTTTTTATTGATAACTTTATAGTATTGTTTTTCAAATATAATATTTACGTAACTCAGTGATGTTTTAATAACTCTTACTTAACTAGTGCTTCGGCATTTTTCACATTCCGTTAAAAGCATTTTCTGTTATTAATTATGAATATATAAAAAAAATAAACTTATAAAAATTCAGTTTGCAATCATAAACTATCTAATGGAAAAGTTAATAAATAATCTTTTGCACAAAGCAATAAACACCAGCTTAGTGCTTCAAACAAGTTTGCCTCAAAGGCGTCAGAAAATTTGATTCATCTTTGATTGAATCATTGACATATTTGATAGAGAAATAATTTTAAAAATAACAAACAAATATACAACATTTTCACTTCAGCAACACCAACATCTGTTACAACATACCTTTAAAATGGCTGGATTGTATATGCAAATTTGTGATGATCTTTTAACTCTAGCATTGCACAAAGTTCACAAACTAGACCACATTTTTTGACAGCGGTAGCTTAGAATAATGAAAAAGTACAATAAAAATTCAGATTGTGTTTGTAGGTTATGAAAATTGAGTGTTTATTAGTTACTATATCGAAAACTTGGCCTTTTGTATCAAATATATTATTACCTGTGTTTTCTGTCGAATTTAATTAGTCATTATGGTTATTAGAATAAATATACAAATTTTTAATAAAATGCAATGCCTTATTGAAATTACCACACAGGGATGCGATTAAAAGCAAAGTAGCAGGAGCGACCTCATAAGCTTCATCAATAATCATTATATACTTTTATATGTTCGCCATACAAGCTTTTTTTGAATAAAATATGCTTATTCTTATATTGACGTATTTATCCAGTCATAATACTATTGTTTTAATGCATTAATGCGGTTATTTTTGAATGGACATGCTTTTTGGACTCTAGATTTTATAGCTAAGTTGTAGCCTTTTCACGTCGGTACTTTTAATTAAGCTGAAATTGTAAATAAAATATGTGAAATGTAGCTTTCTCAACGTTTCGACAAGTTACTTTATTTTCGGCCATTATTTTATTAAGCTAGAAAACGTCTATATCAACTTCTGAATAATATTTTTGATCTCTTATTGGTTCGGTTTTTGTACGTTTTGGTTTGAGGATCAGCACAAGTGAATTATTTTTTATTTAAAAATTGATTTCAACAAGCCGCACGATTTTAAATAAAGCTTGAAAATGTGTGCTTTGCTTTTATTATGGCAATAAAATCAAGGCTCGTGACCAAACTGCTTACCTGGCGGATTCGATTAATTCGATCTTACTCTCTGTAGTCAAGCTTAATAATTATGCAAAGTACAAGTCATAAGTATACAAGATTGGTATTATGATCTGTTTGAAACCAAAGATTTTATTTTACTTTAAAAAATCTGCATCGTGAAAAATTATAGAAGCAAAAGGTGAAAATTCAAATCGTTTGAAACCTTTTCATCTCAGAAAATATTCTGTTGTTTAATATATCAATGTGTACTTTACATTATGTTTCTATAATTCAACATCAAAACCTTGTTTAAATATAGCTTCAAATAGGCTGAAAACCATGACGGTTATTTGAAAGTCAACCTACGTGATAGAGAGATTCTAAACTTAAAAAAAATTCTTTGATAAGCTGTCTAAGTTCTCAAAAACAATAAAACGAAAGTTGAGTAAAAAGGAATTTAGGTGCATACATTGAATAACAAAAAACCCTGCAGAACTTCGAGTAGTGAACAATTCAAAAATTTGCATTATAAACAGGTAGTTGACTGAAGATTCCTAGAAAACATTCAAAATGCTGTGAACCCTGATGGCCTAGAATAGTTTAAATCAAATAATGAGGGAACTTAACAAAAAATATTTATTAACTTAAATCACGAAGCTTTTCGTAAGACGATCTTACATTATCATCTGATAGTTATCAGCCGATGATGTTTGTTTCCCTCACTGTGTGAATCGTGCAGACAGTTTTCTTACACCGATGTTGCTTCTCCCAAAATACTTGTTTTTCGTACTTTTTTTCTTGAATAATTAAATTCTCTTTATCAAAATCTTTCAAAATCAACCATTCATTTTTCTTTAGAGCTCACAAATCTTGTGCTCGCCTGGTCTCCCATACCTTTGAATATTCCCACCTCTTATTGGTCTTCACTGGCTTCTTTTCACTACCAATTTTCATACAGAATCTGCTTTCTGCTGCATGACATTTTTTCTTTAAAACTTCTTTTTCTTGAATCTAATATTTTTTCTAAGCTTGCCTATTAACCTCTTCTTGTTTTCAAGTCTAATATTTACACCTCCCATTTCTATGCTAAATCTTTTTTTTTTCTTTGGTCATTTTCTTTTGAATACTTTACTTTTTAACTTCAAATTTTTCATCTGGGCCATTTCTTCTTAAAACAATTTTTTACAAGCTGTTCATAGCAGAGTGCCTCTGAACGATGCGTAAAAGGCGCTAGATTCCTCAAATTAGATAAAACTAAAATTAGTTGACATGGTTTCTTTCTCTTTTTCAAGTAACAAATATAATAAACTGAAACTAGTTCACGTGTATAAAACTTACATAAACAAGTACTTTGGGATGCACCTTATACTTGCGAAATGCTTAGTAGTTTCAATCAATGTTGTTTTGTTTTCAGTACATTTATTATTACTTAATTGAAACAATCTTTTTAAAACTTGATTATAATCAATATGATCTATACCGTGTTGCTTGTTAAATTTTCTTGTTGTTCTTATGTTGTTGAGGGTACATGTCGGCCCCTATAGCTCAATGGTTGAGCATTAGACTAATTACCTAAAGGTACGGAGTTCAATCCCGCGTAGGCTGACAATTAGCACCTGTTACACAGTGTGTTTTCGCTACATTAATTTTTAGCAAGCGCTTTGATCTATAAGGAAAAGCGCTTTATAAATAACGCATTACATTTGGGTTAATATAGAATAGCAACTGATGATGAAAAAATATAAAACAGAATTGTATATTGAAATTGGAATTTTATATATTTTGATGTATTCCAATGTTGATAATATTCCAATGTTGGTAATATTTCAATATTGATAATATTCCAATGTTGATAATATTCCAATGTTGATAATATTCCAATGTTGATAATATTCCAATGTTGATAATATTCCAATGTTGATAATATTTCAATTTTGTTTTTAAGTATAATATTTAATAACTCTCTTATTAAATATATTGGTGAGAAAGTTGTTATAAGCCCAACAAAGTTTAGAAATCATTTACTTTCCCTCATTTTCTTATTCGTTTTCTTTAATGCATCATTTTTTTTTGAACAATTCATAAAAAATTGAAAAAATATATTAGAAATATGATTTCTATAATAACTCGTTAATTGACTTGTTAGGTATATCTTGAAAACATAATAAACTGCTTGTTTCAACTTTCGATGCTTGTTTATAAAATTTTTGAATTCCCATAATTAGATCATCTGTATTATATAATATTGAACTTCGATATTACAGAGTAGTGAATTTTTTTGGATATTATTCCTATCAAATTCGGTAGTACTTCAAGTGTAGCACTATGCTTAAAAGATTTGAGTTCTAGAGTTTCTTTCTTAAAGGAAGCTGATTTTAAAATTATACTAAAAACCCATCAGCAAACTTGTCTACATCAGGAAGGTGTTGCTGTTTTGAGCACCTACCGATATAACAAGTGTTAAAAATAGCTCATAGTGTTACATGGCTGGTTTTTTATTCATATTTATTGTCCAAAGGTTTTCACAAAAAAGTAATTTTTTGATTAGTAGAACCATTGAATCGCTATTTTTTTGTTTGAATTTATTCAAAGGAATATTAGTCATTGAATAAGTTTCCATAACGTTGACATTTAAATTAAATACACAAAAAATAAAGTATTTCTGAGACATTCAAGGCAAAGTACTGCTTAACACTACATAAATTTGAAGTTTTTGCCGCTTTTTGATGAGCTAACTGCTTGAAAAGTGTGAATATCAAATGAAATTCTCAGTTGTTTCATTAGAGTTCACTTGAAGCAAATTTAAAATTGATCAATCAATTTTGATATTAAAGCTTTTAAAGGTGATTATTACTGAAATAATTCTACAAAGATATGGTGAGGTAATTATTTTTAAAATTTATTTCTGCTTCGAAGTTATACCTTAAATTTGTATGAAACTTATGTATGAAGAATTTTTAGTTTATAAATTAGGTGTGTGAAAGAATACTTGACGTACTTTTTTATACAAAATATTTTTTGTTTTTTAAACATAAAATTAGTCATGTTTTACAATTATTTAAGGCAAACACTAATTTTTAGTTCAAACAAAGCTCTTACGGGGCTTCTCGTAGATTGCCATGCATCATCAAGGAACCAGGAGAAAGTTCTGTTTAAACAAAATTTTTTTTCAATTCTTTTCTAAACTTGCGTTTCCAAGCTATTCTACCTCATTAGGCGTGGTTCCGATACATTTGGGGTTAAGAACTATATTTGGATAAATTATGTTCTATCAAAAACTTTGGCGTTTTTTAAATTTTTTGATGTTATGACGTGTCAAAAATTATAGTTATTTAAAAAATGAAGATATATGACTTGTTTTATTTTAAAATTCAGACGTAAATATTCCTTTCAAAGTATAAGGTAATAATTACTATTGTCAAAAATAACTTTATGAGTAAAAAAATCGAATCTTGTTTTGAATGAAATCTTGTAAAAACTCTAAATACAAAAAAAATGAAATTTTAAAGATTATATAGCGCATACTAAATTGTTTATTGTGAGATATAAATAGACACTTACCTCTAGCATCATACATCGTTGTACACTTTTCGTGCCACTACATGGAAAAGTGGCATATTGACGGAGAGTTAAGGTTATTATTTTAAGTTGGGTTAATTTAAATTGCAATGTGTATGGAGGTTATTTTATATAAAATTTACTCATTTGAGCATCGTATATTTAATGGTTTTATATTGCAAAAATGTTAACTAAATGTAAAGGTATGTTCATATAAAGAATTTGTACAATATTTTGGTGTTAAGTATTGTATGAGACTTTCGAAATATTTAATTACAACTTTGTGAAACATATTAACTTGAATAATACAAATATACGAAACAATTTGACGCATTTTAATTGGTTGGGTAAGTAAGTATATAAAATGGAAGTGTTAGGATATACAAAAACGCCTGATGCTTTCACAAATGTCAAGGAAATATTCAGCGATTGTAGAGAAATCTGCAACCATTTTGCTCAAGATCTCCCGTCGAGTTACAAGCATGAACGTTGTGAAAGGTTTGATGATATTTGAATTGCATCTTTTCAGTTTCAAATTCAACAAGTTTTTCAAAAAACATATCAATTTATTTTTTTAGAATTTTGCTGAATAAAGTTTTATTTTATTTTATTTATAGTTTATAAATAAATTTTTATTAATATTTTACCTGGAATTCACTTTTGTATAATCAACAGTAACAATGGTTGATATCGAGATTGAACCGTAATTTTAATCCTATTTTATAATTTTTTTTATTTATTACTGATTGTTTTTTTTACATTTTTAATTATTTTAATCATAATAAAAAAATTACGTCATGTAAAAACCCGTTAAAACACCCTTATATCATTCCCCTAAGCTCTAAATTTCAATAAAACCGTTTCATTTGAAACAAATAGATATAAATACAATGGAGAGTTACGTTGAACAATGTTCATTGCAGGTCAGTGCACATGCGCTTGTACTCAATGAGCAAGCGTCACTTCGCCACCATCTTCATTCTTGTTCACCTTACTTTGCTAATACTTGTCGTCATTGGTTTCAAAGGTTGGTACATAAAAATCATTTCGTTTTTAGACATTTCATGTCATATAGAAATATTATTCATTATTATATATCTTCTAGATTGTTTAATCAGATGTATATGTATTTTGTTAGTATTATAATCATATTAATCTAAATTACTTTTTACTGTTTTTTTAGTTTACTAATTAAGAAATATTAAATAATGCATTTAAATGGATGAGCATTAAACACAAAGGTCCCAAAGCCACAGAAGAATTTACATACAATGTCACAAGCCATGATTTCAACACATCACTATTTACTCTTGAGGTTTTATGCTTCATTATCCTACTATTAGGTTATCATATAAGCATAGTATAATCAAATAAATGTATATTTAGTATTTGATTCAAAAAAACATCTATTGACTATACAACAAGAATTTACAACATATTAACTGCCTAAACTCATGCAATGAGATCAAAGATAATTTAGGAATAATAATAATAATACTAATAAAATAAAAGTATCTAGTTGAAAAAAAATCAAATAGAAAAATGTAAGCATAAAATATGATGATATGAAACAAGTAAAATATGTTGACAAGTGAGGGGCTTATTTTTTTTTAAATACATCTGATAACATTCATTAAACTGCCATAGAAAGGACCATTTGTGGTGAAAAGTCCACCCATAAACTCTTTCAATCAACAAATGTGGTTGCATATGGTACATTCTATCAATCAACTTGAAGGTGTGTGGGTGTGTGTGTGCATTCATAAATTATATTATATTTAGCTCATGACATTCAAGGTGAAATTAATTCATAAAAAACTAATGCTAAATATAAAAAAATGATGGTAATGAAATCAGCCACTGACTAAACACACACAAACTAAACTACGCAAGCTACTAACGATGTATAACCGCTTAAACAACCATACCATAACAGGCAAAAGATTTGAGATGCTGATACAACTGGTTGTGAAATGGGCAGGCATTAAAATGCAGTTGAATGATGTGAGTATTGATTGTTGTCGAAACATTCGTACTAGTATATTTCATCTACATCATCTGAGAATGGTCTTCATAATCGCCAGGCTTTAAAATTTGGATGCGTAGGTAGAGATTACTAAGATAGAGTTTGTTACAGTGGTACTCATTAAAGTTTATTGTGGTGGGTTAGTAGTTGGGGTTTTGTTTCATTATCAATGATTTAATTAAATTGTATTCTCAATTAGTTATTCTAACAAATATCACCAGATATAATTCAAATTATTCATCGTCATCATCATCGCTTTACGTCGCTATAATTAAATAACACTTCATAACAATAAAAGTAATTACAATTAATAAGAGTCATGTGTTGTATATATTAGTTTTATTAATAACCATAACAACTATAACCGCACAGCAGATAGACAAGGGAGAGGGCACCCAGAATGAGAGGATTTTCACGTGCTCTGGCGAGGTTATACTTTTTCCCTTGTGTTTAAAATGTTATTTGACAATTAGCATCTGCTCCAAAAAATGTGTTTTCGTTACAGTAATTTTTAGCGGATTTTTTGATTTTTAAGGAAAAGCGCTTTATAAATACCACATTACATTACATTAAATATTCAAAAACTAAACGAGACGCAATATCACCGTTGTTATAATCATTACCATTATGTAATCTCTTCACTTTTAAAACTAAACTCTTTCTTTTAGACATGCAATTGAGTTTATTTGATTAATCATCGTCGTTGATCGTCTTCATGAACCTTTTTTTAAGGGGTTAGACGTTAGTCTATGCTATTTAGTTTTCATCATTATTATACAAGGATTATAATATTACCATTGCTATATAATAATTCAATTCAAATGCGATAATCAATATAGCGGCATTGACTTCAGAAGCTTCTAGGCCACACATGATTCTCATGTTATTATCATTACATAATGGTTACAGATGTTTTTACATCAAAAATAGGAGACTTTTTTAATATATTTATTCAAAGCATAAGCTACAATATATTTTTGATATAAAGATTTTGAGAAATTAATGCAAATACATTAATATTTCTCTAAAAAGTTATATTGATTACCCTTTTATGATCCTCACATAATGATTACCATGTATATCATCACTACCCCCAGTCGTGCAACGAGATCTTTATAGCACATCTACCCTTCCTGCGTCACCCCTACTACACCTTCAACATCCGAACATTACAACTTGACCATCTGCAGTTCAATGTTACCAATGTTAAGTTCAAGGTTCGTGTGAGTTTGTTTTTTGTGGTGATAATAATAATAAGAGAAATAATAATACAAATAAAATATAAATAATAAGGATAAAAATATTAATATAAATAATATTATTATAAAAATGATAAAGATAATAAGTTGAAATGAGAATATAGAAATTTGAATGGTTAAGACGTCGAAAAGTAGACGGTAATTAGTGTATTTGAAAGCCATATGAACCATTTCAATGCTTATATTTAAAGTTATTCAGGCAGAAATTGTGCTCAAGTGTTTCGAGATTATGTTTGCATTGTTTGGTGTGCAATATAATTCATTTCTGTCGTCTAGCTCGCTCTTGTTTCGAATATTTATTGATTCAAAAATTTTTATATTTATAGCACTTTTTTGGGGTTTATTTTCATATGCATTTCCTCGTTATATTTCTATTAAGCTTTCAAAGTATAAGTTTCAATTGAATTTTATTTACAACTTCAACTCTTTAATTTTTTTGTTTCTTATTAATAAAAGTGAGATTCAGTTGGAAAATAAGTCAATTAAGTTTCAACTATTAGTTATATTTATAACCTCGAACGCATTTATATTCAGTGGTATATCTACAGATATTGTTTGGAAAATGTATTTTTACAGACTTTTCCAAAATAACTAATATTTCAAAGAAAATTTTCTACAATGTTGATTATAATAAGGCTGAGCTTATTGTGAATTATAGTTTGATTGATTCAATTCATGCATCATTTTATTCCTGAAAAGAATTTTTCGAAAAAATTTGCATCAAAAAATCTTTCTACAGTCGAAACCTTCGTTCTATTTTTAAATATTCAATATAAGCTTGTAAAATTTATAAACTCAGGAGTTTCAAATTTTTTGTATGTCGTCTACATATGTCACACAGGGTTTAATCAACAGATGCCATGCGGATGTAAAGTTTTCAGTGAATCTCCCATTATCATATTTCTATTAATTTAATCATTTGTATGGCAATATAAAACTATTGCATTGCATTGTATTGTGTGGTTATAAAATGAATTTCGTCTTGTTTATATATGAAATTAGTACTATCTATTTTCGAATTTAATTTTTTCACATTGATTTTCAAAATAATAAATCTTTTGCATAATAACTCAAAGTTATATTTGCTTAATGTCATCACATATGCAGTTCACGATGGCAAACACCCAATACACACAACTACAAATATGGTTCCGATTCGCTTTCCTTATCTTGTCTTTCGTTGTCACTGTTAGTATTCTAATAACACACTTATTAACTATAAAGTACTAATTTTAGTATCAACTATACAGTGCATGTTCGCCTACTCCTTAAGGAGATTCTCAGTCCGTAATTGGTCGATGGAGCAACGGTGGTTGTCTGTTTTGTTGCCTTTGCTCATTCTCTACAATAGTTAGCATATTTTAACATTTATGCTATAGTCGTGTCTATCATTATACCTCATTTCGCTTTCCTACCTCATCATCATACACTCATCTCAATGTACACTCCCACATTAAACAATAAACCTCTCAAAAATTTTTCTCTCATCAAACCTTAGACCCATATTCACCTCAAACTCATTTTCACATCAAACCCTTCCCCACAAACCAACCATACAGACCCAGTGTTTTCTTTATCCTTCCTGGTGAAGTCCTCCATCCCAGGCACCATCGACATCTTCATGCAGTCATCACTATTGGCATGCCTCCTTCTCTTCTGGCTCTGTATCTACCATGGTCTCAGACAGGTCGTCGGTGTTTAATCGTCTTTTTATTTTTATTACGGATATTATTTTTATTTTTCAAAATTGTTCTTATTTTTATTACTATTATAAGAAATTGAAGTATTATTGGGCTTATAGGCTTGTTTTTGATTTCTATGTTGTGTTTTTGACATTCTTATTTGATCATTCAATAGATTTATTTTAGATTTTATTCACGCCTTTCAAAAATTTTATTTAATAAATTTTTCATAGGACTTATGATAGCAATGTTTACGAAGACAGGCAATATAGCGTGATTGCTTTCGTATTTGCTGTGCGTTTCAAAAGACCATGTTTTATGCAGGAATATAATCAAAAAAAGGCATTCTTATTATTTTCAAACATTATTTTGGCCTAACAACATCAGTGAAAGGAGCATGAAGATGTACGCATTGACAAATACTGTTATATAAAAGAAAAACAGCGGTGCAATATGGACGAATCTATAGTTGAATACAAATGCATTAAAACGCAAACTAAAATGTTTATATTTTATGTTTGAAAATTTCCTACATTAGTGTTATATTGAAAAATAGTATAAAGCACCTATACATAAAAATATACATATATCAATACAAATATGTACGAAAGATTACGTACATGCAGATCAAACGGCGATTTTTCTACTTCTACTTCTCAAAGCTTGTAATTGTGGGTCTGCTGTGGTTTTCCACGTGTTTCATGGCTTCTTGGCAGCGATTCAATCATCTTGCAGACCCTACGGCCGATAATAACTTTATGGTTCGTTCTTTAGGTTTTTGTGCTGTATTGAAACATGTGAACCGTAAGTATATGAATTGAGTAATTCTTTTCAAATACATAGAGGTTGTTTATAGCTGGGATAAAAACTGATGAAAATTATTATTAAAATTATTTAGTAGTCTATCTATCTATCTATCTATCTATCCTTCTATCTATCTATCTATCTATCTATCTATCCTTCTATCTATCTATCTATCTATCTATCTATCCTTCTATCTATCTATCTATCTAATAATCTATCTTTTTATTTATCTATTTATCTATCTATCTATCCATCTATCTATCTATCTATCTATCTATTTATCTATCTATCTATCTATCTATCTATCTATCTATCTATCTATCTATCTATCTATCTATCTATCTATCTATCTATCTATCTATATATCTATCTATCTATCTATCTATCTATCTATATCTATTTATATATATCTATCTATCCAATTTTTTTAATGTGTGCATACAAAAAATTATAAAATAAATTATTAATGAAAATAATTCAAAATTAAAATTCCAATAAGCAATTATTTTTTAGTCATAAATATAAACCTGAGTTTTTGCTGCACTGACAATCCAATATAGGAATAGAATGATGAAGCTGTAGCACTATTTAATATTAATGATAAAAGAATAGAATAAAAACCCTAACAATTTTGACTAATATTAGTTATTTTAAAAAGAGAAAAGAATGTTTCAAGTTTTATTTTGAATGAGCGAAGCTTCTTCTAAAGTTAACTTACATCATTACATACTTGCAAGTTTGCTTCATAAAAGCTTCCACATGGAATAATATTCAAAACAGTCGTTTTTAATTTTCATTATCAACATAGTCCCCATAAATCATATTTCTAATCGTAATATTAAACTTTTCAATATGGAAATTCAAAAAAAATATTTTTCCAATTTCATTGAACAATAATTTATTTCTTATTTATATTCTTACATCAATAATTTTTTTAAAAATTTCAATTTTTTGTTTACATCATTAAACCATACCACCGTGGCAGAACTTGAAGGTGGTTATAATAGTGTTTGGCTTTTTGTACCTCTTGAACCTCATCTACCTGATCATCAGGGCTGTGGCTGAACTCAAGAATATGCCTTACTTCGGTGGGTGGGGCTGTGTTGGAGAAACATTTAATTGTTTGGATGTTTATTTTTTATTCTCGTTTAACGCCCGTTTTCATGCTTGAAGGTTGTTATAATGTTATATAAAATTTAGTACGGTTCGGTAATATGTGTTGATAGAGAGGAGAATTGCTTTGAAATAATATTGCATGACAGATATTTATTAGTTAGATTTTAATTGATTCGTATACATATAAAAGAAGAATTAAAATTTCACGTAATAAATCAATAAAATATAAAATAGTTTCAAAGTTTTTTGTTCCCACCAGATCTCCGTCTCAAATTTCTGACCTTGCTGGTAGCAGAAACTCTTATATTAACTATAATAATCATCTCCACTCGTCCATTAGACTTCATTTTTGGCGTGGGATTTTTTCCAGCCCTTAATGCACATCTAGTCTACACCTTGGAATACGTAGTGCTGTTTGGTATGTGCAATGTGGTAGTGGTTGTGATGGCGTTCGTATACTCTCCTTCCAGCAATGCTTACTACGGTATGTTCTTGTGTGGGAGGGGTGTTTTATGTTTTAGTTTCGTTTCAATTGATTGATGATTGTAGAGTTTGAATTATAAATCAAAAAAACAGTGGAAAACAATAAGGTGAAAACAAAGCGATGTGTGAGGCATGGCTAAAATTAACAGCATAAGCTCTTGGTTGAAAATATTAGAAAAGGAGCCATTAAATTTTAACTTAGGGAAATTATCCTTTGAAATTTTAAAATAGAATTAAAAGCGGAAACTTAATTTCTCGATTCACTCGCCTTTTTTAATATCTTGGTCACGTCGTCACCGTGTATGAAGAGTGTTGTGTTGAATTCAATATGAGGCAATCAATTGGAATATTTGTGCTCGAAATAATTTAGATTTTCATTTCAATGTTTCAAGTAGCTTCAATTTTAAATACTTCATCAAACTTTCAATAATCAATAAACTGGATAACATATAATAACAAATAAGTAAATTTTAAAATTAATATTTATCTATACTTGTGTTACATGAAGACACAGAATACATAAGAAAAATATATTAATATCTGTAATAACACTGTATACGGTGGAATCTCCGCAGAAGCCCACTTCAAAGACAACCCGGCCCTGTCCATGCTCAACGAGTCTGAAGATGATGTTATTTATGGGTGCGTCTGCGTGTGTTATTCGTTCGTTTTGTTATATTTCATCGATATTTCTTATTTCTCTGTTGTATTCATATAGTTTTTTTTTTGTTTCAATTTTTTTGTTAGTTACTATTTTAATTAATTCAATTTTTAATGTGCCATCGTTAACTTTTTTATGTTCAATGTTCTTTTTGTGTTTGTTTTTCATGGCTGCGTTACAGGTGCAAAGTTTAAGAAATGTCTCATTAATTTCTACACGTACTATGAAAAATCAATTAATTGAAAATTTACAAAAACCTCATTTTTTATATTCAAATGGATGAAACATACTTATAAAAATGAATTCAGAGAGGAGATATCCTTGACCACGAACAAGTTGTTGAAGCCGAACAATAGTTATCACAGTGATGATGATGACGATGCTTTCAACTAAGATATATATATATATCCATTTAATTATCAATATATTCATTTGTATTCATTAGTGTGTATGTGTTTATCAAGACATTTCTGCCCAGGTATATTGGTTTTGATCCACTTTTTTAATGGTGAATGATAATTATTGGAATTCCATTGACTTTTGGTAATGACTTAGTTACTGTATTTCAGTTTCTACTTACTGTTGTTTCGGTTTTTGTCTTGGTAGTCAGTTAAGTTATTTATGTTGTATAAATAAAACACTGGTTTTGAAATTTTTTTTATAGCTCGAAGTCATTCGAAGCAGGCTTACATCAAGTAATATATATGGTCACGTTTTTTATTACATGATAATGTTTCACCTACCAGAAACTTCATACTTGAAACAAAATATTTAAAATTTCAGTTTTTGTTATTCATGTTATATGTTAGTTACATAAATTCATACTTATTTATTGTGTGTATTATTCGAATTTTTTATTGGAAAGTGTGATAATCTTTTTAGATTATTATGCTGCTATTGTGATAGTAACATATTTTGATTTTCCTTGCAAACCATTCCAATTCATGTGGTTGAAATTACATTTTTGGTGGATTATCTTTAGTGTTATGCAATAAAATTTTTTGATGCTTTATAGAACTTTTTTTTTCGATTTAACACTTCTTTTTTTGTTAAATTAATTTTGAAAAATATTTAAATGTTTAATTCATTTGGGTATTTTTAAAAGTAATGTATAAATTTAACACATTCTTAAAAGATTATTATATAATACTAACCATCAAATTTATACATCTAAATATAGTCATTTATATGTGTGCTTAAGAGATATGAAAAACCTATATCCATAATTTTTAATTGTGTATAGCTAGATTAGTTAGAACCTCAGTCTATAGGTTTGTATAAAACCTCAATGTCAAGTTGTGCAAGAAATCTGAATTGAATTTCGTAATATTTTGTTTCAACTACTAACCTTATTAGCAACTTTTTCTTTGGCATTTATTTCATAAACTTTTTTGAAACGTTCAAATAAAGATATTTTTGTTTTAATTTTATCTTGCTTTCTACATCACTCCGGGTGAAGGGCTTTTGATTTATTTATGTTTCATTAAAAAAAAGACCAAAAACTGCTTCATGAATAAACGAGGTTCTTGATTAAAAATTCTTAGTCGAGTTAAAAACGACAACAAAATATTATTTTTCAGAATACTTGATCAGCCAGATCTGAATTCATCTCAGTTCCTTCTCAACTTTTCACCCAAGATTAATCGCATTCTGATAAGCAGAATTTGATTCTATACTTTAGAGGGTAATTTGTTTCGCACTGGTTGCTGGTTAGACTTGAGTAAGCTTTTTTTTGATAGTGTGAGACTGCACTCAGTTGCAACACGAATGAAGCGGTTCACAAAAATATATCAAATTAAAATCTGTACCAGAATAAACTTTGATTCTTTAATTGAACACACTTAATTACTGTGATTAGCTACAGTTGATGCTTAAAAAGGAGAAAGAGATAAAAATTACGAAAACTTCGTGTTATTATTTAGTTAATAAAAGTATTTGCTTCAAATCGTAAATTTATTTTTTCACTTTTCGAAAAGGATAAAATAAATACTACGAGGCGCTTTAAGAAGGAAAAAAGTAAAAAAGTTGATATATAAATTTATACCAAGCATGTTGAAGTAATAAAGTTTCAAAAATTACATGATATTTCATCAACTAGTGCATCTAAAACAAGCTCCAAACAATATGTTTTTAGAAAAATTTAATTTAAAATGTTTTAATATTCAATTTTTCGAAAAAAAAAATTTTTAATTTTTATTTAACTAAGTTTTAATATATTTGAAAATCATTCTAAGTTTTAGCTAAAAGTATTCATAACAATATTTAAGAGCTTCACATCTCTTCCTCTCTAATTATTTCATACTATGATTTATCTTATTTAATTAAATATGTTTTATTGAAATATGCTGATTAATTATCTTTGTCATTTTTGCTTTAAGCGTTTCAAATTTAATTTACTATGATGCCGTTTTAACGTTTTATTTTGTTCTAACGATTCTTCGTGGTCGAAAATGTTACTCTGAGCTTGGCAATTGTTTTTAGAAATGTTTCTAAATTATTTATTGACCTTTTCGATACTAGATGTAATAGTGAACATTTGCAACATGTTGTCTGGCATAAAGGTTGATTACACCTACGAACAAGACTTGAAAAGCTACGAAATAAAAAAGATCTATTGGTTCCAGATAAGATAGTCTAACCTTGAAGTGAGAAACTAGTGGTCGAGAATCCCCCATTTTACAAAAAGTTTTTTGCAAGATGGAAGGCCTGAAAGGGTCGGTTTTTATTATCTCCAGGTGTTGATAAAGTCGACCTTTTGCTTTGTGTTGAAAACAAAAGTAATTTACTGGTAATTTTTTTTTAAGGTTTATTTTTATAACTTGAGCATTTCAGCTCATTAATGCACTGAATACTGCTTTTGTTTTCAACCCATAAAAACTAAGAAATTTGAATCACTTGTGTGTTTTCGCTACATTAAATTTGTAGCAAACGCTTTGATCTATAATGAAAAGCGCTTTATAAATACTGCATTACATACATTACATTACACTTCGCAGGTGAGGCCATTTGGATAGTCATTGTAGCCATCGTCATTGTCATTTTTTGTGAGTTGCCATTAGTTGCAGATTTTAAAAATTCTTTTCAATCGTTTTGGTTCTTTCATTTGGAAAAACTAGAATAAGAATATTACACAATATCAACATATTTAGTCAGTTGATCATAAGTAATAAATGCATTTTATATATTAGAACTTTTAAATATGAACTGAATGTGTATAAAAAGCAATTACGATTCAAAAAAAATAACGAATTTGATTATGGTGGCATGAAACTTATGAAGTCTAGTTCTTTTTATTATTTTTTAGCCGAGTCTTAATATATTATATCTATCATTGAAATGATTAGCGTATTAGAAAACAGCAAATGATGTGAAAATAAGAATTTAATTACAAAAATTACAAATAATAAAAATGAAAATATATTTTTATGTTTATTCGGAAGTGAATTATTCGCCAAAAAATGAGGATTTCAAAGATGCGTTCATTACAGTAGTAAAACTCAATTTTTCGACAAATACAACTTTGTCATAATTCATTAGTCTAGGCTAATGAACAAAAATTTTTAAAATACAAAATTCTTACGATGTTTTTAAAATAATTAAATTTTTTATTTAATGATAACTTTGATATGTTTCAAGGGAAAGTACATAACATTTGTCAGCCCTAAGTCATGAAAACCAATTAATAAAAGAACTGCAAAATAATATTGGCTTTCTTGTTTTTTATTCTGAGTAATAGTTAAAAAAAAGATTCATCAAACCATTCGAGTCAGTGCAATGTTCACCATATATCCATAACATGATTAGCCATTTCAAAAACTAATAAATAATCTTAATACTCACTTTATTGAAAGTACACTAAGTTACAAATAATTTATGTTATTGAGAAGATGAAAAGAATTTTGATGATTGTAGAGATGAAAGTAATTCGGAATTTTGAAGAAGTAAATGATATTTCTAATAAGAACAACTGTGGTATAGAATGATTTTTAGGAATATCAAAATTTTTGACACGTTTTTTTGGCAGAAAAAAAAATATTGAAAAAAAAGCAATCATTTGTCATTGTGTTATTCTTTAAAATAAAAAAACGCTGTTTAATTTTATTTTGGAGTTACGAAGCTTGTCATAGAGTGGATTGACATTATTATGGGCACTCGATAATGTTAGTTCAAAACTTAAGAAAGTTAAATGCATTTTAAATATAAATTGTAAATTTGTTTTCATTTTACGCTGGTCATATGCAATTTTTAGTGATAAGATAAAGTAAGCGTTAGCAAGTAGTATTGAAATAGAAAATAATGAGTATATAAACTAAAATCAGTTCTTGGGAGTTGTAAATGATCACAACAATTTATATCAAACACTCATTGAATGGTTTATACTAAGCTTTTCTTAAGTTGAACTCAGTTAATAAAAGTGTTTGGCTCAAATTATTTCCGTATTAGTTGATCATAAGACCCTTCAAAAATTATTTTATTGGTTAACGGTGTAAGTAAAAATTATAAAGAATTAGTAAGGATTATAAAAAGCTTAGAAGTAATGACAATGCTCAAAAATATGATATAAATGAAGAGCATACATAAAACGTAGAATATCAAACCTTTTTGATGTTGATTATTTGATTCTTTCGTTAATACATAATACCACAGTTAACAATAGTTGAAAGTCGCGTTTTAAAAAATATACTTTAAAGGTGAAATATAAAATTATCTTCAATAGCTTCATGTTAAAGTTTTATAATAGTTAAACTTATCGAAAATTTAGTTTTGCTTTCATATAATGTATCTTTAGGAGACATCGTAAGTTCTTAGTAAATTTTAATTCCTTAAAATATACTTCTTGATTTATAAGAAATTTTTTGAAAAAACATGTGAACAAATCTTATTCAACTAAAATTTTCGGTAAGTGCAACCTAATCAAAATTCATTAGTCTAATATACTGATAATAATAATTCATTAGTCTAATATACTGATAATAATAATTCATTAGTCTAATATACTGATAATAATAATTCATTAGTCTAATATACTGATAATAATAATTCATTAGTCTAATATACTGATAATAATAATTCATTAGTCTAATATACTGATAATAATAATTCATTAGTCTAATATACTGATAATAATAATTCATTAGTCTAATATACTGATAATAATAATTCATTAGTCTAATATACTGATAATAATAATTCATTAGTCTATTAGATAAGGTTGTACTTATCGAAAATTTTTGTTGAATAGAATTTGTTTCAGATGTTCCTTCAAAAAATTCTTCATTTTAAGTCTGATGATTAATTGTAGACTTTTTAAATATAATAAAACTTTATGAATTGAGTTTAATAAATTAAAATAAAATTACGGGACTTGTAAATATAAATGATGAACCAGATGTAATCAGCCGAACAGTGGATTTTGGTCGGAAGATGTGGGATAAGAAGGCCGATGTCAAGACGAATGAGGTTGATGAGATTAATTAAAAAAAGGCGAGTAAAAAAATGGATGAAAAGAAGATGAAAGATGGAGAAGTGGATGAGTTAAAGGTGGAAAGGATAGGAAAAAAAAATTGAATGAGATGAAGGTGAACTGTTAAATGAATGTGATGAAGGTAGAAGAAAAAAGAGATTTAGAAAAGATGAAGATGAAAGAAGGAGAGGTCAATGAGATCGAGAGTACAGAAAGAGAAATGAAGAAGATAATTGAATGAACTGGATGTGAAAATGAGGAGTGGGAGAAAAAAAAACGAAGTTAGTTTTGGATGCTTTTATATCCGAATGTCAAAATATTCTACGAAAGCGTGTAGAACCTTCAACAAAATTTTCTAGACTTTTCGCAAGCTAAGTTTACACTATCAAATTTGAATTCAACAAGGTTTGTTAGGAATTTTGTATGTTAAGTTCTTATTATTGGTGGATAAGAATAAAGTTGAAGATAGAGAGGTGGGTGAGATGAGGATGTGAGAAGAAAAATTGTAAGAGATGGAGCGTAGAGAAAAGGGAATTGAAATGGGGGATAAATTCAAGCAGGAAGAATTGGAAAAAATGAAAAAAGTAGAGGATTTCATTATCGGTCAAGGTGGAAAAAGTAGAATTTGTGAGGAGAGGTGGAGAAAAAGTGAAAAAGAAAACTTCTTACATGTTAAGTTTCTATTATCAGTATCGCATTAACTTTAATTAACGCGTACTTTTCAATTTTGTTGGTCCGTATAGCTCAGAGGTAGAGCATTAGGCTAATTATCTAAAGTTACCACGTTCTATCCCGCGTGGGCCGACAATTAGCACTTGTTTCACAGTGTGTTCTTGCTACATTAAATTTGATCGATAAAGAAAAGCGCTTTATAAATACCCTTTACATTTATTACCCTTTATGTCCGCTCCATCATTATAACTTTCACATTTTTTTCCATTATCTTTATACCTATAATTAGTTCAATTATAATGCTAATCTTTTTTTCATCTCATCCATGTAATTAATTCAAATATACGCATGTACGTTTTTGAATATGTTTTGATGATTAACTCTGAAAGTTCAAGTTTCTTTTTGGTTATATATTGTTTTTTATATAATAAAAACAAACACTAAGGTTTATTAAGAAACTTGTTACACTAAGCTTTCGTAAGAATATCTCACATTATCAAGTGTGATTATGGGTGAAAGTTATGGTCTTTATAAAGAGGAATGTGTGGAGTTATTGCATAATTACCGAGAATAAAGCATTAACTTAAACATAAAGATAATTATAAGGCACTTTAAAAAAAGATAATTATGAGTAAATCTATCAAGACAAATATTTGAATACACGAAAATTTAATTGCCATGAAATTATTCTGCCCTATGCGCCAATAGGCATAACAGGCACTAATAATAATGAAATTAGTGATGAAAATGAAAATTGGTGTTCTTTGACCTTAGTTGACACTAAAGCGAAAAAACGACAGAGAGGTAACGTCTAATTGGTCATTTAGTGTTGGTCGCTGTGTCTTTATGTGATATGTTTCGAGTATCCTTCTTTTCCTGCAGTTTGTGAGAGCTCTCTTCAGTATGGTTCATGTGAATTTGTGGGTAGTTTTAGAGGTGTTTAGCTGGTTTGGAGTTTCCTTTCTCAGACGGATGTACCGCCCATCTTGTTGTAGAGTTTCGTAGGGTTTCACCGATGTATGTTCCATTGCATGAGCATACCCCTTTGTAAATTACATGGTGGCGATGCGTCAATTTGTCCTTGATAGGGCCGAGCGTGCGGACTTTGCTAGTTAGCCAGGAATACAAAATTTTGATATTGAAATTCGTTTATGACTAGTTTGTCCAAAAACTTTCTAATCTCGCGTTCATTCTTAGGGCAAAACGGTATTTCGATGTAGACGTAGTCCGTCCATCAAAAAACCCCGGCGGGATTAGAAGCTCCTTTTTTGGTATCTCGAACTTTTTAAATTGATCCATCAAAAATTTAAAGGGGTAGCCAGCTCTGGTAAACTTAGCGGTGATTCTATCTTTTTCTAGGTCTAAATTTGAGTAAATAGCTTTGGCTCTGTGCAGTTCACCCATGAAGACACTTCTCTTGCATTGTAACGAGACCTGAGAGGAGAAGTGAAAGAGTAGTTTACTGCTTTTATTAACAACCTGGAAAAAATAAAAACCGTTTTTTCTACTGATTAGATGAGTGTTCAAGAACTTTTTCGGGTTCTCTTCTAACGTCAGCTTGATGTTTTGATAAAACGTGTTTAGTGCTTTAAATAGTTTATCCTCCACGTTCTTTTTCCTGCGAACGAAAATATCATCACGTAACGGATGTAGAAGTTTGGGGAGGCAGGGAACACCAATTGCTCTTCCATGTCATTAAAGAAACAACCCGAGAAAACTACTGACAACGGACTTCCCATCGCGACTCCTTCTATTTGTTTATAGTCATATTGCTTTTTGATTCATTATTGTTTATATCGTTTTTTCAAAATGACTTCATAAAATGAGGCGATTATTTTGATAATTTTCTATCAGAACTAAAATACTCGACAAATTCATTATTTTCATAAATCATTGGTATAATTATGAAATGAAAACATCTATGGAAGCAGAGGATTTCATTTTTAGTTGAGAATCATTGTAAACCCTTTTAGCTGACTCTTCTTTTTCCATCTCTAAGCATTTTTTTAATAAAAGGTTGATCAAAGTTTGTTGGCTCTGTTTATTCTCCCTTTTAAAAACTCAACCCAAGTATTTTGGTCTTGGTTAGACTGGACTTACAGAGTGGAAAACTGCTATATGACCGCTCATATTTTTGTTCATAACTCCCGTGTTTTATACTTTAAATAAGTGTAATTTTGATCATTACAGAAAATTAATTATTAAAAAACTAAAAATTTAAATTTTATTGGAAAAACAGCCATTTTGAAAAATAAATGTAAACAATTATTTTTGAATTGTGAAATTGCCATACGCCAGGTTGAGATGGCGTCGATCCTGAAGGGTAGATGATTTCATAATCTGTTTCATTTATTTTTTCTTCCTTTTTTAGTTGGATTAATTTTTTTTTGTATTTTGTTTTTGTGATTTTTATATTTTTTATTGGGATTATCTGAGGTTTCTAATGCATTTTGTCTAGGTAGCTGATTTCATTTTTCAAAAGGGTTTTGTTTGAACATATTCTGTATGCACGGCATAAATTTTTTTGAGCACTCCTATTCAAGTTTTTGGGTCTTGGTTAGCTAGTGAGTCTTGTGTCTGATTGCTTTCTATAAGCCCTGGTATGATAAATTTCGATTAAAAAAGGTGAATTTCACGTTTTCGTCTATTTCATTGAGAATACTTGTAAACTCAATGTGAGCATTGTTGTCTTTTTTTTTCTCTAAAATGCCTAAGGTGTCATCCATGTAGATTTTTTAGGAAGTGAGGTGTTCTTAACTTTCTTTTCTTTGATATTTTTTATGGGTTCATTTAGGGTGTAACTCATTCATATATGCTATCGATACTATTTGGCTGAGTGCAATACGTCCGGGTTCTTTTTTTTTATTTTACCCAAAGCACCTTAGTCGTGGATGGGTGCTTTTCAGGTTTCCATCAAGACTGTCCACCTCTTCAGAAGCTCAGCCCCTTTCACAGGATCGGTCCACAGACTCTTGGATTCCAGAGTGGTACTTATTTTGGAGCAGGAAAAGAGGTGAAGGGTGTCGTGAGGGTGGGCATGGCAAAGTGGGCAGGATGGTGAGGGATGAAATGATGGTGAGCTCTTGTTGAGGTATGAGAGAATGAAAGGCGACTTGTTTGTTCTGAGTTGGGCGAGGGGGCCTCGTGTGTGGTGATCTAGGGTAGTTTCTGAGTCGTGAATAGGAGGGGGTTGTTTGCTGAGGATTTTGTTGTGAGTGGATGATATGTAATCGTGAACTATTTTTGTGTGTATGGTTTTCATATTGTTTTTTATTTGTGTGTGAAAGGTGTTCTGGGAGAAGGATATGTTAAAGGTTTTTTAGTTGTTATTGAATGTGGATTGTTATTTGTATCTGGGGTGAGCTTCTTGTGTGGTGAGTTTTTGTAGCTAGTGGGTGGGGTGTGAGGCTTTTTGTATGAGTTGTGATGCGTGAAGCTTGAGGTGGGTTTGAAGTGTTAGGATGTTGGTTTCTGGGTGGAAGTGTTGGGTGTTGGTGTCTTGGGTGCAACCCGTGATTGTCCGGGTTTTTCGTGGCGTGTATCGTAATTTCGTATGGGAAATGTTGTTTTTTTCATACCAAACGTCTTGATTATATTTGTTTTTCTTTTCAGCCCATTTTTTTTGCTTCATTTCTTGTATGGTTCATCCAAAATTGGGCTATAGGAACCAAAAGGTTTGGGCCAACTGGTTCTGAATCCTTTATTGTAGTAGTCGATTGTCGTATAGGAATTCCGATGTTGACAAACATATTGTTATTAGGTCCAATATATCTACTGGTGTTAGTTTAGTTATTTTTTGAGTTTTAAGGTCTTCTGCGTCAAAACTCACTAAGTATTCATTCTCATCTAATGTTGCTCCTTGTATACTTTCAACAAATTCTGTCGAATTTTTGCAAAAATGCTTTCAATTGATTAAAAAGAAATGAATGAGAATGATATATGATGCGAACGATGCTAAGAACATACGATGTGCACGAAAATTTTGGTAAGTTCAACTCACATTATGAACTGGTATTTTTTAAAAATTTTTATTCAACATTTATGAACAGCGATTCCACATCGAAGCTGACATCTTTCTCAACTGGAGACTTTGGAGGAATGCTGCTAAGCATCTTTGGAAACACCTGGGTGTTTTTTAAAGTAAATTCGTTGTCTGCTAACGGTTGTAAACACTTAGCCAGCACCTTACCTGCATTGTAATAACAGGTGTTAGTCTGATCAATTATAGGTCTTAATTTCAAACTTCCAGAGATTATCTTGGAGTGAGGCCGCTCTGTGTGTTTTGGCCGTTGCAAAGAATCTCTCTGGTTGGTTGAACGACGGACACATTGTTTCATAATCTAGGTGGTTTTTGAAATGACGTGGGAAAAAAGACTGAAAAGGTTTGAGATCTTCAATTATAGTGTCAACTGAGTTGGTATATTTACCTAATACGATACCTTCGCCAAACATACCTTGTACTTTATTGGCAGTTCTTTTTGTTCATGATGACTATTAAAAGATTCTCCCTATAATATCATAATGTCTTTGTTGACTCTGAGAGCCTTGGAAGCCTTGAAGGTGTCATCTTAGGCATGTAAGCCATTCGAATAGTGTGTGCAAGCCATATTTTTCAAGTTTTTGAACTTTTTTTTGTCTTCGTCTGGAACCACATAGTTTATTCGGTCTTTTGCTGCCTTCAGTTCTATCGCCAAATCTTTCTTCACTGACCTGTGTTTGTTAAAGAAGCAGTAGTTTAGACCGTGTTTCAAATACGAGGTTTCTAAGTTTGGAAAAAAAGAAATACTAAGAACTGGAACTTTATAATTAATCAGATTTCGGGTTGAGATTCTCTTAATCTCTTGATCTTATTTCGTTCAATACTGAGTTGCGTCTTGTTCGATTTTCTGAGAGAATCAAGTGTTTTATGAAATAAAAGGTTGTTAATGATTGAGCTCAAGTTCGAACGCATGTTGAATGTAATGGAACGGAATTCAGTTTGGATTATCGGCAACTTCCTGATGTGATTGTTGACTTGTTCAGTCAAAATCTTTTTACCGATGTTCCATACAGCTTTTTTGCTTGAGTAGATGGCATTTGACTTTAACAAATGTGAGTGTTAGCTGCTAGTGTAGGCATTGTTTGATGGAGGCAATTCTGGCAGCTATTTTTTGTAAGTCATTAGTAGTTTTCTTATATAGGAAGTAAAACACTGCTACGCGTTTGGGTAAAAACATCTTGATAATGTAGAATAGCCTAAATCAAATGAGGGATAAACAAACACAAAGTGTTTATTAATTTAGCTCACCAAGCTTTTAGCAAATCTAGCTTCCATTAACAAGTTGCAGGTTTAAGTTGTTTGTTTATTTAATTTTTTATTCGTTTATTTATAGTTTAGAGTCAAATTTTATGTTTTTATTAAAATTATAAAAAAGAATTTCAGTTTTAATTTTTTTGTGAGTTTTACTATTGCATATTTAGCTTCTATTTAAAAGTCCTTAACTTTCAAAAATGGGGCTAGGTAAACCAACTTTATTTTTTCAAATTTTTAAACGCATGAGTTATTTTGATTTTTTTCAGTTTTTTTTTTGGTTTACTAATACCTTTTTTAATTTACTAACATATCTATTGCGTACCAAAAGTACTGTTTAGGACGACAGATTGTCGAATTATATGCATACATATTCTATTTATGGTGTATATTTTCCCATTTGGTTTTTAAACATTCAAACATTTTTTTTCTTTATTTCAACTAAAATTTCGATCTTTGTGATTATCATTATTAATTTTTGAAGAATGAATTCATCTAAATGTTTATGAATTCCAAAGCTAAAATAAAATTTATGTCTAGCTTTGAAGCCCTAAACAATTCAGTAGCAACTTGAATCTATCCTCATTCTTGTCTTATATAAGATTAAGCTAACCCATTACGAGCGAGTAGGACTTTTAATGTACTAACTCAATTTGATAAAAAATGCAGACATAATTTTTGGCCTGTGTAGCTCGGTGAGAAGAGCATCAAACTAGTTAGCTAGATTTATAGAGTTTGTACTATGTTGAGCCAATAAATAGAACCAGTTCTATTGATTTTCAATTTTTCTAAGAGCCTAAACACTTAAAAAATTTAATATTTATAACACGAAATCGTCTCGCTTAATATCTATACATTAAAAAAAAAAGTTTTAACGTATAGAAGTATTACAATGTCTTTATGAGCACATAAATATTAGTTCAGAAAATCAAATTTTGCGTTGTTTTCAATTTTGCCTTTTCATAGTAAATAGAATGTTTTTTATTCTATCTATTGTTATTCTTGCAATAATTTATGATGACTTAATTTTAAGGATTTTATTTAAATTTTTTTATATACAGCTTTTTTCATATCATGGTTAATTTTTTAATAAATGTTTCATGTATTTTTCAATTTTTTTAAATATTAAAATGATAGCTTTTAGATGCATGTAACCTTCATAACCAACCAATTTTTGTTCTTTGATCAGCTGATTATCTACTATCGGGTAGAAAAGTCCGAGAGTAACATTATCAAGTCATGTTAATGCGAGTTCCACTTGCGAAAAGCTTCGTTTTTCAGTTTAAAAAAAATTTTGATTTGATTTTTCATTTTATCGTTTCACACGAGTGAGGATTCCATTCTTTAATGCATGACGCAGTGGTCATTCTTGCACATTAAAAGGTATGTAATTTATACCTAGCATTGAGTACCAACAATTTTTTATCGGTGTTCTCGAATCTATAAATCACTAGAACATCGCGACACTCGCAGGTTCAACTTACATTAGAAACTCGATAAGCCTGGCGACTTTTCAACAAATTTAAAGGCTAGTTTTATTTTCGCTCGTTTTAATTATAGACTTGCGATCCAATAGTTTTTTTATTCGTAAATATATAAATTCTTGATTTCAGTTAAGTTCAAATTTGCACTTGTACATTTAAAATAAGTCCCAAAATGTTGTGAAAAACAAAATGAAAGAAAAATACTAAGACTATAACGATGCAAAATAGTTTTCAAAAATGACGATCCATGATCAAAAAAACTTTGGTAGATTTGGCCATTGGTGGATAAGAGAGCGTACTACAAGGATTCTGAATGTCCTCTCATACTTCGGCGATATTAGGGTCGAGAACAAACCCGACCTTCATACAATTAAACACTACGATATGTAAGGCACTGCAGCAAAAGTATAAAAAAATTTAAAACCAAAGTGTCAAGCAAAGACCGAAAACCAAAACGAGAAGTATACAATCTTTACATCTTTTGTCAAACGGATGAGAAAAAATGCTAACATTGGTATCACAAGCAAAAAAAATAAAATAACTAACTCCAATGCAAAAAAAAACACAGATACCTTATCTCAGCAAAGTGCATAATAACCGTTAATTTCCCATTTAAGCGTGCAACCATGACACTACCTTGATAGTGTCAAACAATGTTGATGACGGCTCACTGGCTCACAAAATTATAAAGAAAATATTTACAAAAAGATAGCAAAAAAAAAACTCTGGAATTATAAAAAAGGAATGCTAAAATGTGTATAAGTCAATTCCCAGCCTAAACTTTGCTATCCAATAAAAACTTTTACCAATCCATCATCCCTCGACAACAACCATTCACCCATCGTCACGCAAGACTCGCATCACTCATCAACACACAGAACTTGTGAAGCAGAAAATTTACAAGCAGCATCAAGCACCACGTCATCGATAACACGGCCGACTTCACAACACAACATCTGCCTCCATTCGTCTTGAGGCAGGTCTTTCATTTCATCCCATGGGTTCCACACCACTGTAGAAATATCAGCATATTTAATATATTTTCCATTATTTATTAGCTTTCATACAGATTTGGTTTTAAATTTTATTTATTCCTTCAACCATTTAGTTACTTCCTCTTCTGGCACTAACGAATCAAAAACTGACTATATTTTAGTTCCAACTCCCGGCATAAATAAACTTCAAAAAGGCCGTGAGTCTGCGGTGAAAAGATTTTTTTCAGCACTAAAAGCCTGCTTGCGACTATAGCGCAAAGCTTGGACAAACGAAAGAAGCGATCTCCTAAAAAATTGGAGAATTTCAAAATTCAAAATAAACACAAAATCAATTTGTATTAAAAATACAGAAGGAAGTGTAAAATTTGCATCATCTTTTTTATGCTCTGATGCTAATTGAAACTGCCTGCAATCGGCTTTGCTTAGGTTTGCTTAGATGGTATAAAACATAACTAGTGGAAGACCAAGACTGAATTTTGAAGCTGACTGACGGACTCCAGACAAGGAAGCCACAGTTAAGCAGAAGGAGAGCAGTGAAGAAGTGGAAAAAGAAGAATGTACCATAGCGTACGACATTGCAAAAAATGGCAAAAAGTGTAGTTTATAAAGCAATGTTAACTTCGCTCTTTTAGCCAATACAGGCGCGTCACGAGGCGACAGTACAAGTCCTATTCTTTTCACCATATATTGAAAAAAGTCTTATCACACTCCCACCACAACTAGCCGAGCTAAAACTTATATACGCAAGGGAGTTTGAGCAGGGTCATGTTGTGTTGAGCAGGCGTGGAGGTTTGAGATTGAAGATAGCACAGGAAGGGGAAGGCCAAGGTTAGGAAAGTAGTATGAAAAACCTGTGTCGTAGACTTGGATTAGGTTTTGAAGACGCCTACGATATGGTGGAATGGAGAGGGTTAGGCTGTGGTAAGAACTCAGTGACCTCTTGAAAAAGAAAAAAATGCTGACTATAATAAAAGTTACCAAAAACTATCAATTATGGAAACAAGCTTCTACCTTTATGAATCGTTGAGAACCCTTGATGTAAGTTTTATTCTGAGCAGAATAGATTATTGCAGCACATTGTTAGCCGGGTTACCTGAAAAGCAGCTTTGTAGAATTACAGGCACTAGGAAATTTGACCATATAACTGCGATTTTAAAAGTTACTTTGGGTCAAAATTGCAAAATGAATCATTTGAAACTGGGATTCTTACTTTACTACAAAATGAATTGAGAAGAGGTCTTCCTGAAAACCTACGACCTATCTGTAATCAGAAAAATACTTGATTTTTGCCTCATCACTCGATGCTGGTCAAAACTGTAAGCCAAATACCACAAGATCAAGCACCATATAAAACAAGCCGAAGCACCACTAAACACGTTTTCGCAATCAAACAACTAGCAAAGAAAGCTAGACAACCAAATGACTACAAAATATACATTCTCATGCTTGACCTTTCCAAAGCTTTCGAATCAGTAAACAGGAAAATGCTTCTGAACCACCTAAAACAACTACTAAAACGTGAAGAAATGAATTTTATAAGCACCCTAATAAATGAAACTTCACTGCAAATTAATAATCATTGACCCCGAGATTTGAAATTATGGATTGGTAACCAGCGAGGGCTGATATGGTGAGAAACCTATGAAAAATTATGGAAAAACTTTTGTCTCAAAAAGGAAAATGTGGAGATTGCAAGAGACCTCAATCAGAAACGAATTCGTAGCCTAGTTTAGAGATAAATCTTTTACAATAGATAAAAGTAAGGATGTTGAAAGCATGTGGAAGTCACTTGAGGCAAATTTATTGGAATCAGCTGATACTGTATGTGGCTGGACAAAAGGTCTGCCTAGAGTCACATGGTGGTGGAATGACACTGTTGCTGCGACCGTTGAAGAAAAGCGCGCAGCTTGGAAATGTTGGCAAAATGGTGGTAAGGTTTAGTGAAGTACAATAGAACAGAAGTGTTCAAAATAGCAAAGCGTATGTGTGCAATTAACCGTGATGTCATTGGAGAGAATTGTGTCAAAAATGACAAAGGAGACTTAGCTGTTACAGACCATGAAGAGCTACTTGCATGGCAAGAACACTATGAACGTCTGTTGAATGAGGAGCTTGATTAAAATAAAGAGTCAAGAGCAATAAACGATCTCGCAATTGGATCGTGGCCCAAGCTAAAAGTCGACACAGTAAGAAGAGTTTTGGACAGAATGAAGTGTGTAAAAGCACCTGGTAGTTCTAAGGTTGTTGCAGATATGTTGTAAGCTTCTGATGAAGTAGGAATTAGCTATATGACAGATCTTTTCAATGGTATCTTAGATAAATATAAAGTATATTAAGATTGGAATATGAGCGTAATCCTTAACTGCTTCAAAAACAAGAGCGACTGATCAAGTGCAATTCTTTTCAACGTGCCTCAATAATAATAATAATAATAAACACCGAAATAATAATAACAATACACAAGATTTCCTCATCGAATTAAAATATTCCGAAGATATCACTTGGTTCACAACATCAAAAAATGAAGTTGAACGCGTCAAAGCAAACATACCCAGCTAACTACCAAAGTACAAGCCACAAATATAGACATAGAAAACAAAAAAAAATAAAATATTCAAAAACAGAATTATAAGCACAACAGTGAATTATGGGCCTTGACTCAAACACTGGAAGACAAAAAACCACCAATAACTAAAAACAGACACACCATGGAGCACATAAATCAAAAAAAGGCATTTCATGAGACTGCCAGAAGAAACTCCCGCTCGTAAAGCGCTACAAGAAGCCTTAAGACATGAGAACCAGCAGCGAAGACCTACCCTCACATGGTGGCTAATAATAAAAACTATCCCTCTCTCCTAGAAGTGGACTGGAACAAACCAGTGCAAGTACTCCATACTCTGAAAGAAACATGTAGAGATAGAAAGTGGAGAATAATCGTAAATCACGTGACGCCTAAACATAGGCTAACATGAACTCTAAAATGAATCATTCTAAAAAACGAAAAGTTTAACATCACGGTGCACAAATGAGTTATTTATATTTTGATAAATTCTTTTTGCTGCCTAGTCATTTTTTTAAAACACAGAATATGTGCTATGTAGAAAAAGAACATGCTTCTCACGCACTTTAAATGCTCCTCCATGTTGAAAAAAACAATGACCCTCAAATGGAGAAAGTTTCAAAATAGATGAAAATGTTTCACGCGTGACATAGCCAAGTTTCCCAAAGTAGGAGCATCTACTTCGTCAATAAATTCCATTTGTACTATAGGCTTAAATCTTATCCTGAGGTATTGCGATGAAAGCTATGTTGAGAATGCAAAACAACAACGAGAGGTATGCACCCATGTCTGGGAATCCATGAGAAACGATGGTGATGTTGGGGTTGGTGATGTGGGTTCTGTGGTGCTTCATGCCATGGTAGATGCTGCAGTATGTAGTGGTAGTAATAGTGGTATTCGTATGATGGTGGTATAAGTTGCAGTATTAGTAATTGGCATTATAATTATTGCTTATAATGGTATTATTGACATTTTAAAAACAACCGGTCAGTAAGTGAGATGAGGCTCAACTCATCATTCGAATTTGTGTGCTCTTGGTTGCTTATCTGTACATTCATTTGTATGAAATTTCATTAATATTATCATTATTATTATTATTGGATATTAAAGATAAAAAATGCCAAAAATATTACGATTGCTCACTCACAACAATCCTTTCACTTTTTTATGGATTTTAAAAAAAATTATTATCAACTTTATCAATGAGCAGATCAGCGGACAGCCCAGTGACTTCAGAATTGGTGACTTCATCAACTCGGAAGTATGTGTGCAACAGACACGTGAACGGGAATGCTTTATCGTCTGCGCGTAACCAGATATAATTTGACAATTTTCAAAAAAAAAAAGAAAAAGTTTTTATCACTAAAATTAGTTGTTGATTCACTATTACAAGGGTTGAAAATTTCCATCATCATTATCACTAAAGTACTATTCAGACTCATTTTTGTTTTAGAACAAACTTAAATCTAAGCGAATTCGAATGTAAAGCAACAACAAAAAGCTTTATTGACAACTGTGCAAAGCTTTTTAAGAACACTTACATTATCAGTAAATGGAAATAAAATTAAATGATTATGAGGGTGGAAAAAGCCGACAAACTAGGGAGTGTTAGCAACAACAAAAAATCGTTAACAAAAATTTAATAAAAACACATTGAAAAATTTACTTAGAAAACAGTAAGATATAGTTTAAAGATTGTGAAAAGAATAAACAGAACATACTAAATTGTAATTATTATCTTTGAACCATTAACTCTCAACCACAGAACTATAAGAGATAAACTCAATCATTGTCGTTAACCCTCAGCTATAAAATCAAAGAAAGAACTAAAATTATTGAAATAGCTCACCTTTCTTAAAACTGCACTGCCCCAAAGTCGGAAGATCATAAAAAGCCTACTGAATTTGAAAATCTTGAGAGCTGAAGACTCATTACTTTAGGCGTATACAGAACAAGAATGATGTGACATCAATGATCATAGGTTTGTAAGTGAACAAACTGTCTGAACGAGCTTTGAAAGCTAGAAATCAGTCAATGAAAAACCATGGAAGCTTCATTATAAAAATGTACAGTCATCACAATGGTTAAAACCTATAACCCTGAAAAAAAAGTGGAGAGACTGAAGAGTTTTTTTATTTTCTATATTCTTGATTATTGGTTAAGTAGCAGTAGCGAAAAAAGCATTTCAAGTTATTTGAATTGAAAGTCTATTACAGAAAGGGCTGAAAGAAACTATTAAAATAAATTAAAAAACAAGTTTTTTGTTGTCATCATTGTGAACATAAAGCTAGTCAACAACTTCGACTTATTTCAAATTCCTTCTACATATACAAAGTAATGTAATGACCTTTCAAAATTAAAAGAAAAAATTGAACAAAGCTGAATAAAAATGGAATTAAAAAGCAATATATTTTAACTAAAAAGTAACAAGAAGATTTTATATAAATTATTTTTTTTAATTTCGGAAAACGCTTTTAAAATTTTATTGGTTCGCTGAGCCTCAGACAGATAGCAATGAAAGTGCTTGTCAAGAAGCTTACTAAAAATTCAGGAAGAGTTCAAAACAATAATAAACCATAGAGAAGTTGCTAATACGAAAAACAACGATAGTGACAGCTGGAAATTAACTGAGTTGATAATGAGTCGAAAAAAAATCAGTTATTTTCAAGCATCACTCGAAAAAAAAGTGAAAAATAGTGCAATCACTTTCAAAGCACTGTAGAAGGTGATTGAAGTGATTTTCTGAATAAGCATGCCAATACATGCATACTTCTCCAGACATCACCACTGTCCCTATATCAACTTATAACAAGCTTTTTGGAAACTTTGTGATCTCAAGTCAAAGCATACTCCTATTCTAATAACATATCTATAACAAAGAATTTTATACCACTTTTTTTACGAAGTATCATAAATTATAATAGAGCAAATTGGGAAAAATTTTCAAAACATAGAGAAAGTCATGAGTTTGAGACCATGTTACAATCGACAGGGCCGATTCTAAGCTTTGGCTAAAACACAAAAGAAACTCTGAATGATATCAGTACTCATAACGATTCAAGCAGGCGATAAAGACTCGTACATTTTGATATTAGATGAAAATGACTATACTAACAAAGTGCAAGATAGAGAATAAAAGAATTGTTAGAACACGTGAAACAATAATTAAAGATCTCGTGCTTTTAATATTTTTTAGCCGATCACTTCAGACACCACCCATAACGAGACCCTATTGATGCCAATTTGTCAGATTGTTTGTGACAGCTAGAAAACGAACTCACTGAGTGACACAATAATAACAAACTTAAATCCTTTTTAAAGATTTTTACGTAGACATTTCAGAAATCATAAACAATATGTTACCATGAACTCACCCTTTCATCAGCCGGGTAGATTTTTTGCTTAAAGCAAAACCGCACAAATTTCAATCGATGACACATCAACACTTGAAATCTTAAACTACGGAATAAGTTGATGATGAAACGAATGTTCCGAAAAGCTTCGTTTTAATAAAATCTATTAAACCAAGTGTATTTTCATTAAATAGAAAGTATAAAATGTTATTTCAGGGGAATTACGTAGAAAAAAAAAATCAGTTCAGATTTTTTAGCTGAAATTAAGAGGATTTTTTTAAATATTCAACAACAAGATACCCTATTCATATAATCGAAACCAGTCAAATAAATTTATTAAAAGAAGTTTCTCATATCCGATGACAATAAAACTTAATGCTATCGAAATGAAACTGATATTCAAAATCATCAACACTCTAGAACAATTCTTCACTTATAATGTAAACGTCAGACTTTCGTAGATTACTCTAAAAACCAAGTCGTTCTTCATCTTTAAAGACACTCACTCACCAATATTGTGTGATTTATAAAGGAGTTTGTGGCTGCTCGCAAGTTTACACTGGGAAAACTATGAGAAATATAGGCTTAGCTGGGCTGAACCCCAATATTTGAAGTAAGCCAGCTAAACAGTTGGCGTCCAATAGCAAGTTTTTTTGGACATAAAATACTAGAAAAAAACAACTTTGGGAGCATGTTGCATCAACATCTTGAAGCCTTCATTGGACGATCATAAAGACATCAAAAAACTACCACTTTTCAGATTTTAAATTACGTAATTTATTTATTGAAGCAAACAGTTGGTTTTCATCATTAATATCTCACAGATAACTACCATCATTCAAGATAATAATATCAATTTTCATTAATGCACTGATGACCTCCAAGAAGCCATTGACAAAATGACCAAGTGTGTCTTATATGCTTATATTTTAATTTCAAAAAGTTCGCTTAAGCTTGAACGAGACAAAAAATGACCTTATGCTCATAGGCACAAAACTAAGAATGAAAAAACTTTAAAAAATAACGAACAGGCCGTTAATACATGCAAACCTTGACAATAATAGCAATATAAGGCTTCATTATTGACACAATCTTTCAACCTACAAATCATTTTCCAACCTGTTAAATAATTTAAAAAAAACAATGCGGACGTCATAGGCGAGAAACCCGTTATGAATGAAACTGACATTATGTCAATAAATATCGAAAAAAAGAAGTCTGCTTGGAAAGAAAATTACACCAGATTACTCAACCATTGGAATGAAAGTAGTTTGACGGAAAAAAGACGGGTTGAAGGACCCAGTGCTCATCACGCCTGATGATTCATAAAGCTATTATCCAAATGACTTTTGGTAAAGCATCTGATCCATCTGGAGTTGTGGCTGAAATGATGAAAGATTTTGGTAGATGTGGGATTCGAATACTATGTGACTGGTCAATGCTGTTATATCTTAAACATCGTTTCAACTGAATGATATTACAGTTACCTAGTTAATATCTATATATAAAAGATGCTTTAGTTCTAAACAATTACAGAGGTTCAAAGTTAATGAATCATGGTATGAAAATAGTTGAACGTGTTGTAGAGGCCTTCATCAAATAAAAAATATAATAAACGCTGCTTACTCTTGTTTTAATAAAGCCATTTGCACGTTTACATTTATTAAATGCTAGTCATGCTTGCACTTTAAACTACTTTTCCATTTGCTTATATTGTTTCATTATATAATTCATTTATTATTATGGTGCACAGAGGAAAAACGACCCCCAGAACCTAGCAATTGCGCAATCAAAACCCCAGTATGGTGCAATTTTAGCTGTAGACTTTATAGCATTACCAATCTGTACCCATGTTGGTATTAACTATCATTATTTGCTAATATAATTTACCCATGTTGGTGACTTGCAGATCCATGGCAAGATTCTCTTTCGACAACTTGAACTTGAGACGAAGTTCAAACCTGGTATGATAATAACAAAATAAATAATTTATATAAGACTATTAGGAGAATATTACTTATAGTTCCACATAGCTCTGGTCATTTCATTGTCTACCAATACCAATTCTGCTTCTATATCTCCTGTTTCATTCTGTAGCATTATTAGCATAATTTAATGTCATCATCATCTTAAACTATCAAAAAAAACTACCAATTATCCTCATCAATTAAAATGATTTTTAGGATTTTGTCTATAAAATGATAATAAATTTGCTGGATAATGTATAAAAATTTGAAAAGCAGAGTAAAAGATAAATACTGCAACTCATTTGAAGTTCAGATAAATGTCCATCAAAGTTTCCTTCTCACTAAATTAATTTTTTTAGTGTGCTGAAAACTCTATGAATTGATACAAATTAATCTTTGGAGATCTCATTTGCTAATGACTTGTTGGTAAATGCTCAGTTCATGAATGAACTTGCAAAGCTGAAAAGATGGAAATCAGGAATGTAGAAGAAAGTATTGTGGGTAAATATGAGCAAGACAAAGCTTATAGTCTAGTTCAAACCTTGATGTTTTGAAAAAAGCTGAAATGTCTTTGTAATGTAATGTCAAGCAGGAATGGGTGCAATACAATTTACTGTGGTGGCTGCAGACAATGGGTGCACAATAAATTCAGTGGCATAAAAAGATTTTGACTTCAAATGTGCTAGCTGCATTGGTATAGCTTAGCTTGTTGATAGTAGTTGAGTGAAGTAAATGATGGTTGGTGATGAAACACTTAGTTGTTCCAGAGTTCTACTAACTTGGGAATGGAGTGGTTTGGTCATGTGAAGTCTAGTGTGGTTTTGAGCTTGCAAGTTCAAAATTGGAGTTAGATTAGTGCAAAAACGCTGATAGGCCGAAAAATAATTGGCTAAAACGTTTAATAAGACATGTTTTGTTTAGATCAACTTAATTGCTTTGAGTGGAAAAAAATTTCAAGATAAGCCTATCAAAAAAGCCCTACCCTTGGTAGAAGAAAACAGACTATTAAAGAATTTTGATTGAATAATAATATATATTTGAATTAATTGAATAATGAATTCATAAAAAGAATAATAATCCAACTGGAGTGGGTGGCTTGGACACATGCCACCAGGAAATCCTTGCAAAGCCATGTTGAGGCCCAAGTTTCCAGGGTCCAAAGTTTGCTGCATCAGGGTGAATATAAATATTTCATATTTGTGCCCAACAATTATTTGTCTTGGACATAACTGTGACTCTTCAAAAAAATGGAAACCATTAAGAGCATCAGCTTTCCTATAATTAATGAAATAAAATCATCAGCAAATGTTTATTGAAGGCTTAAAATGAAAATACTTGATGAACAGTGTTTCAAATTTTAATATAAAATTTTAGCACACAAACCATAACAATCAAAATAAGTCAAAATGGGATAAAAAAAAATGAATAAATAATTTTTAAAAATGAAAAAAAATTATATAAAAAGTAAAATTATTAATATAACAAACGGAAAACAACAGGAATGCCTCCTCTGATGGCCTTGCTACCATCCATAATGGCTTGGGAGCTGTCAATGGGTTGATATGCATGAAAATATTCATGAAGGAATTTGAGAATAGATGAGGATGAAGGAAAGTGAAAATTATGAATGAATAAGTGGACAGTTGGCAAGATAGATAAATGGATGTGAAAAAATATGACGAAAGAACAAAGAAAAGTAGATTAATGCAAGCTTAATAAATATATTAAACATACAAGAAAATTTTTAAAACTCAAAAAAACCTCAAAAAGATCCTGTCTTTACCTTTGCAGCACCATTTGATCAAGGTTGATCCTTAAATATACGAATTTTTTTAATAATAAAAATATTTCAAAAAAATTAAATTTAACTATAGGTTAGTTTAATATGAAGCTATATATAGGTTCCAAAATACCTATCACCACAAAAAAAGCCTATCATAAAAATGAATTTTGAAAGAGCAATGGTTCTTCAAACATTGTTTCCAAGATAATGAAACCCGTTTATCTGGTTGACCAAAGACTTGAAACAAGCTTTTTAAAAAAACAACTTCAGCATGGTTTGTGCAAATTTTTTTAATCCCTCTTAGTTCATAACTATGTTAAATATAAAAAAAATTAGAAAATTGACTGTGCTGGTGACCAGGGTATTACATTCTATTTATTTAGAAATTTGACGTTTGTTTAAATATGTTTTTAGAGTTGACTTATGCTTATAATAAACAAAATTATTGCTAAGAGTTTCGGCCATAACCTGCTGAATTATTCGATTTTTGAAACCGTTAGTTCTAGATTTTAAAAATAGGCATATGAAATTGTCACGAAAAGAAATTAATCGCCTAAAAAAGTATTGTTCGAAAAACATACACGTACCAACAAATTATAGAATAAACAAATTAGCCTATTATTTAAAGGATTTAAAACTAACACTTTTATTATCTAAATAATACAAAGCTTTTCGTAAGTTTGTTTATTTAATAATTTAAGTTCAACTTACTGAAGCTTCGTATTCAGTTAATAAAAGTTTAGTTATTAAAGCTTCGTATTTAGTTAATAAAAGTGTTTAATTTAAGTCGAAATTAAAGTGTTTTTAAATTTTATACCGTATTGAGTTTTATTTTAGACATAATTAAAATAAAAAACAATTGAATATTTTTAAAACTCACCAAATTTATGTATGGTGCAAAAATTCTCGTCATTTATTTTCAAATGAAGGAGATTTTCTTGGTCCATTGGCAGTTAAATTCAAAAAGTCAACGTACAAAACTCTAAAAGTAAACTTAACGTTGAAACAAAATTTTTTTTTTTAATTTAATTTTTTTTTAATAAATATTTTTTAAAAAATTTTTCAAACAACAAATATATTTGAAATTTCATTTCATAAATTGAACTGTGAAGCTAAATTCTCTTTTGCTTCTATAAAAATTAGATTTAAAGTCAATTTATTTGACTTTTTCAGTTTTTTTTAGAGACAATCTAAGATTTAAAATGTAAAAAAGGTTAAGATATATTTAAATTTTTCACCCAGACTATTATGAAATTATTACAACATATGATGCAAATAAATTATATATAACATTTTATATTTAAATGTACATTTTCTTTAGTTTTTTCGATTGTTGCGTGCAAAATGATTCAGTTGCATATTAATTTATTAAAATGTGTTTTCTAGATGGTTATATTTTGAATACAATACATTTTTAAAAACAGTGCATTTCTAATTGGAAGTAGTATTTCAATCAATCAATCAAATCCTTTTTATAGCACGTTTTCTTTTACCAAGGGTTGGGCTTTTTGAAAGTTTTATATCGAAGTCGGCTTTTCCATTCAGAGCGATGGAGTGGATCCGCACAAACCATGTCTAGCTTTCTTTTATCATTCAATATAAGCTCGTTCCAAGTCTTTTTGGGCCTACCAGGCTTCTTGCAAATTTGATTTGATGATGTAAATTAGTAATATGGAGACTGTATGAAATATTTAGTAAATTTTCGGTTTTTTCAAAACAATATATTAGTTATGAATATAACTTTATTTGTGTCATCTTTTGAGTTTTTCACAACACCTACGAAAACATTAATAGCCCACAACATCTTCAAAAACTTATTCATATCACCAAGTTTCTCCTGAAATGATGCAAATAATAGAAAATTCAAACAAAAGTTTTTTGGAAGATTTATTAAAGCATTTCACAACTAATGATGACTTCACTGTGTACACAGGGGGTGCAGGTCAGAAAAAAAATAAAAAGTTCAGTGTTCAAAACATTAATGTTATAGTGATACTCACCTTTTTTCCTATTTCTTCATTAAGACTATCACTTTTTAAATTTCTTGTACAAAGACCTAAAAAACTGCTTTTTAAATGTTTTTAAACCTCTGTTGGAAACTAAACTTTTTCGTGATAACTTGTTGATGTTATAATAATAACTTCTTAATAATCCAACATACATATTACATAAATTTTCGTTTCAGCATATGTTTCAAAGCTGCAAAAAATATTTTATTTAATTATTAAAATTTACTCAAAAAAACCCCCAAAAAGTTGGTTAACATTTTTAATGAAACTATGCCAGTAATTCGCTTCCATTATAAAACATTCGATCTAATAATATTAAATTCAGATACTTATTCAAGATTATATAAATTAATTTAATTTTTCAATAAGTCAATACTAATCTTCCACTGCTACAATATCACTAAAAATCTTTTTCACCACATCGAAATCATAACTCTAATTTATTTGCAGTTGTATTTAAAACCAAAAAAAAAACCACAACAGAACAAATACCTGAAAAAGCATAACATATGATTGACATTTCATTGAAGAATATGAAGGGAAGTGAGTTGGAATGTGTGAAATATCTATATTTATCTGAATTTCATAAAAAAATATGTGGTAGCAGTTCTTCCAGCATAAGCGCTAAATTTTTCTACTTAACTTTTTGACTAAATCCAAAGAAAACAACTTGGATTGTTTTTCTACTGTTAGTTCACTTCCACAAGACACCTCAATAGACAAATAGATATTTTACAAAAAAAAATTTTTCACTTTTATCAATTTTACATATTATATTTCCAATACAAGCAGTAATATACTTATTTGATGTCTCATCCTACTTTTAAGGATTATTCGATGTTTTTATCTAATAAAATTATGCGGGATTCAAAAAAGTTTATTTGCAACTTTGTGTTCTATTCAAAACACATATCTATATTTCTATTCATATAACACATAGAAGGACCAGCATTTAAATGTGATCAGATGTGGAAGAAGGGATACGGCATCTGCCATGGGGTCTGGTAACGCATCCACTTTCATCTCGCTCTACAAGGCCACTCAGGATTACAAGCATTTGCATAGGACTTTTGCTTTTATATCATTCCATGCTAGTTTACATAATGTCTTGGTTTTTTACCACATAAGTTGGACCACAATGCGTCAGTTTTAAGCTGCGAAGATGGCAATTGTAACTAGTTTTTAGACGGAGTTCGAATCCTGCTCTAGTATCCAGTTCATAATTAACACGACAGCCAGATTAATATCAGGAGCTAGAAAGTTTGATCACATAACTCTTGTTTTAAAAGATCTACACTGGCTTAAAATTAAAGAAAGAATTCGATACAAGATGATTCTACAAGTGCATAAATGTCTCAAAATGGAAAGTCCTTCTTATTTTTCATCGAAATTATCAACTGTGTCTTCATTGCCTAAAGAAAAAGACTCAGATCATCGAGCACAATGAACATAGCAAGAGTGAGAGCTAACACCATTTTGGGGAACAGAAGATTTGAAGTTGCTGCACCAATTCTTTGGAACAATTTACCAAATCACCTCAAATCCATAACCTCCACAACAACTTTTTCCAACCCACCTCATGATTAAGTCTTATAATCTTGAAACATAATTTCAGAATTTTTTTCTCGAGTATTTTTTGTTTGTTTGTTTGTTTGTTTGTTTATTTGTTTGTTTGTTTGTTTGTTTGTTTGTTTGTTTGTTTGTTTGTTTGTTTGTTTGTTTGTTTGTTTGTTTGTTTGTTTGTTTGTTTGTTTGTTTGTTTGTTTGTTTGTTTGTTTGTTTGTTTGTTTGTTTGTTTGTTTGTTTGTTTGTTTGTTTGTTTGTTTGTTTGTTTGTTTGTTTGTTTGTTTGTTTGTTTGTTTGTTTGTTTGTTTGTTTGTTTGTTTGTTTGTTTGTTTGTTTGTTTGTTTGTTTGTTTGTTTGTTTGTTTGTTTGTTTGTTTGTTTGTTTGTTTGTTTGTTTGTTTGTTTGTTTGTTTGTTTGTTTGTTTGTTTGTTTGTTTGTTTGTTTGTTTGTTTGTTTGTTTGTTTGTTTGTTTGTTTGTTTGTTTGTTTGTTTGTTTGTTTGTTTGTTTAGTATCTCAACTCAAGCTTATAAAATTATTACACTACTTTCATGTTTCTTCAGTTTGTGCACAACTCTAGACACTCCCTTTTTTTCGGAGGTCCATATTATTTTGTTGTTAGTAAGATTTGAAGAAATATTTTCAAAATTAAGCTTCGTTTTTATTTATTTATTTCTTTTGAGCATTATGTACTTTCTGGCTGACTTACTCACCCATATCTATTGTTTATTTCAACCAAGCGTTTTCAGGGTGTTGGACATCGTTTGGGAACTTGAATCTTTTTATATTCGAAGCTTTTTAATGAGTGAAGTATACTGATTAATGTCTGTTGACACATGTAAATTAAACTCATGGGTGCCTGTATATTCTCTGAACCTCAATTCAAATTTTTTTGCGGAATTTTCCCATTAGTAGAACTAGGCAAAATCTATCTTCTACTTAATTACTCTATTTTAAAACTTTTATTCCTATTGTAGCCTTGATTAATGCAACTAATTTTGTTGAATTTTTTTAATCAATTTACAATCTTTTTAAAAAGCTTTCAGTAGTGCAGTTCTCTTTGTCGCCTGACATCTTTCATATTACTCTTTCCTCTACTGGCTTTTTAAAAAATAATAGTTTCGTCTAAAGTTATTACAAAACTATGTTCTAGCTACTCCACTTTTTATTCATCAGATCAAAAACTAGGGTTTTCTTTTTTAATCCGTTAGTGCGTACAGTGTTACGGAGTGTTGTACTAGAAAACAAATTTTTGTTTACTAATTGCTGCGAAAGTTTTTTGTCCAAAAGTAATATATAAAGTTTTCAAAAACTTTGGTTTCATCATCATGTTTTTTCAACGTCATAACAACTACATAACAGTAAAAACTGATTGATTTTAAAAAATTATTTTGATAGTTAAAAACTGAAAAATATTCTTTTGAAACTAATAATAATAATAATTGAATAAGACGCAAAAAAATAAATAATAATTATAAAAGATTAAACTTAAAAATAGATAATAATTTATCACTTGATAATAAAACAAAAATAATTTAATGTCTTTGTTCATACAAGATGGCTTTTTTTCTTATATGGTGAGATTCCAATATATGCCTATTTCTATTTTCTTGAAGATCTTTATCTAATATGGTCAAAACTTAATGATGGCTTGAAAGACTATCCAAAATTTTTATGAGATTCTGATTTCCCAAATTAAGTAAATTCTTTAAGTAAGTTAAGATGTCAAGCTAATTTATGCTGAGAAAAGTGAAGTTTTTATGCAATTATATAAAATTTATTTAACTACTAATTAAGTTTTTTAGCATTAGATTTTGTTGCATACGCAGGTAAATTTGAAGTGCGTTTGATGTGAAGACTCGTAAATACAACAAATCGAGTAGTTCGGAAATCGTCATTAGCAATATTTATTTTTCTGACGTAATTTTACATACTGTTACAAAATTTGACTTGATTAATCATTATATGTAAAAACTTTGAATTGAAAAAAGCCTTAAAGATTCATTCTGAATTGAGTGTAAAGTTTGGTTCGATAGTTTTTCAAACACTTTTAATGAAATGAACTAGATAAATATTGCAAAATTCTAAACTAGTGAAGAATAATAGAAATAAATAATTTAAAGTTAAAGACCTAGAGTTATTTTCAAATAAGGTAATTATTTGGTTTTTCCATATATACCTCATTCAAACTCCTAACGATCCTCGAAAGTTAAAATAAAAATGGAACAATTATCAAGTTTTTCAAAATAATGTTTAATAACATTAAACTATCTTTATTTTTTATACAAATGTTTTCATTTCATAATTGAAACTACATTTTATACATTTTTATAAATATTAATGAGTTTTGTAAATTTTTCTCTTTCAGTTAATAATTTAATAAAACTGAATAAATTTTTTTACCTTTCAAATAATTATAATAATCTAGAATTTTTTAAAAAATTCTAAAGATTGTGCAGTAGTATGCTTTTGTGAGGTGGATGCTTATTCGCTGTCCGCTTCTTTGTATGCTTGCGAGGCCTGCTGTTTGAGTTGCTAGCTTGACTCATCCATTCTTGTTGATCTATTTACTAGATTTGTTGTCTTCTTTTCTTAAATAATATAAGTTTTTGATAAAAAATGTTCTAGATCTTCAAAATCTATATCTCGAGATTATAAATTTCAAATACATTTGAGCCGTTATTTCGCTGTTTTTTTCGCGGGAAATTAAGAATTGAATATTCGAAGTTTCAAAAGTCCGCGAGCAAGCTTTAAAATATTGTTTTTGCTGAAAATCAAGAAGTTGGATCAAAAAAATGATGTTCCAACACACGCGACAAATGCATGGCCTCGATTCGATGGAGTTTTTGAGCCATCACCAAAAAATGGCTGAAAGAATACTGTCTCCATCTCAACAACAACAGGCTCAACAAATGGATGCAAAAAGGCCTCGATTAGATGCCACATCTGCCGTTGGAGGGCCTCAGTCGCAGGATGGCACTCCTTATGTGCATCTGCAACACAACTTCTTCCCTATTGACCCATCCAACTCAACCATTGTCATTTCTAAGTCCGAATATGAATCAGTCAAGCAAGAAGTATGAATTTTTCATTTATTTGATCAAGTTTTATTTTTTGATCATATATTCATCAAAATAGTTTCTCAAATATATATCAAAATAATATAAAATTTAAATTTTCAATGTAATTTTAATTTTTTATTTTCAGGTATTGAATCTGAAGCAAACACTGAGTGACTTCAGAGGGAGCATGGAGGCAGAAATGAATCAATTAAAAAAAGAAAATAAAAGTCTCAAAGAACATATTTCAAAATGCATGTGTGGATGCAAACAATCTTCTAACAATCAACTAAATTTCAACAATAACAACTCAACAAACAATAATACAGAAAAGTGCTCTGAAGATGGAAATAATAGCTTTGGTAAGGCTAATAATTTTGATCATGAATAATAATAATTAAATTTTCATTAATAATATTAAAATTGATAAAAGCTTGATAAGTATCACTAGTTCATAGTTTTTAAAGAACTTTATCTTTTATTTTAATGACAAGTCTTTATAACTAAGCCTTCAAAAAATCTATCAACAGTTTAAAAATTAATGGAAATTTAAACATTTATTACTTGTGGGAAATTATCACAAATTTTCTACCATTGCCTACTTATATCAAGTACTTGATAGTATTATTAGTAATCAGACGATCAAAATTTTAACAAGTAATTTTCAAACTATATTCATGTTCTTAATTAATAAAGGAGGATAGATTTTTAAGATTGTTAAATAATTTTGATTCTATTATCTAATACAAGTTAATAATTTTTGAATGAATTTAATCATATATAATCAAATTAAATTTTGAGTAATAAAATATTTATATCTATGTATAAAAGTTGTTTTTTAATTGAATCTGAATGAAGGGGTAGTTATATGACAACTCTATTGACATAAAAGGTTACATTAGATAAGTAGACATGCCAAAAAAACTGAGAAGTATTGTATAACATTTGTGCCTTAACATGGATTGAGAAGTGTGTATAGCAAATTATAAACATAACAAAAAATTAGAAACAATATGGTGTCAATATAATTGAAATTTAGTCATGTCATCTATATAATGAACATAAAAAAATATTAACTTGCTTCTTGCCATTTTATCACTAAAATCCAAATAATTATAGAAAAAAACATGGATGAGGAAGGATTACCCACATCTCCAAACTCTTCTCGGAATCTTGTTGAAATGGTGACCAGAGAAAATAAAAGGTTTTGTTAATATAGTTGTTATATACTTTTTGTTTAAACTATTTCTATTATCTTTTTGTTGCTATTTGTTAATCACAAAGATCCAATAACCAATGCAATGAAAGTTTTATGCTATTTGTAAATAAGTTTGTTAATAATTATTTTTTCTTTATTTCATTGGAGTCTGTTAATAATGCTCATGTTCACTGCATTAAGTGTTTTTTGTTCAACCTTTTATTAAAAAAATGCTAATAATTGAGGTAAACAACTGAACATAACAACTAAATTATTAACATGATTGAAGTTTTAGCCTATGAACATCAATTAAACCATTGTGTTTAATTATATCATAAAGGTAGTAAGTTATTAATAAAGATTAGCATTCTATATGCAAAAAGGAGCAACATTTAGCTTGTAAGCATTATATTCCTGGACTTTTCAGGCTTTATAATAGGTAAATTATTAAATAAATACTTTGTGTAGAAATGGTTTTCAAAATAAAGTTAATTGTTTTCTAACAGTTATTGCAAATAATAAAAATAATATTCTTAAGGTTAAGCCAGTCCAATTCAGAGCTTGACAGACAAACACAATTACTTCGAGCAGCCAATTATCGAGTCCCTCCAAGTTAGTATATACATTTGTTAAGCGATTAAGAGATTTAAGAATATTTTTTGAAGTTTATTATTAAACTACTAAAAGTTTCAGTTGTCTGAGAATTCAATTAATATAAAAAACTTCATTATTTTATTAAAGGTGTAATAATTTTTTTTGTATATTCTTCCATCTACCATGTCTTGTTAATGATTGTGACGTTTAAATGCATCTGCTTGATGGAAATGAAATTTAGAGTTTTGACGTTATTTAATTGAATGTTTACTCAAAATGGTTTTCATAAAAGCTTCAGTTTAATCAATTGAACCAACTTTATATATTAAAATATATTTATAGATAGATAGAAACCAAAACTTTAGTTCTGATTTTCAAACATTAAAGTATGATTTTAAATAAAGAATAAAAATAAAAATTTGAAAAATTCAAAAACAACAAATTTGAAATGCAATCAAACCTCTTAGTTCCAAGTGCACAAACCATTTCATTCATGCGAGAATTAACAGCCTACTACACTGTTCTTGAGAGCAATATCGAGTCCTCTAAATCGGGACTATCCCTCGACCAATCAAATTCCTCCTTTGATGCTCATACTATTTTCCCAAACTCTTCAACCAATGGTGCAGTCAATAACGTCTCTATTTATGGAAACATGGTTTGTTAAGTTATTGAATACTGATTACAATAGCGTGTATGATTATCGAGGTGTTAATCTAGGAGTTTGAAGCCATAATTTTATTCAAATCATGAGGGATGTTTAGTATATTGTATTTATTTTAAAATTTTTTTCAAGTAATTTTTATGTAATAAATAAGAAAGTTTAAAAATTTATTAGTTGGAGACAATGTATGCTTCTTTTTAAGCATAATTTCAAATATATATCTACTTAGAATTATATAGTCTATATCTACTTCAAAAACCTTTCCAAATGAATGCAAAAAACAACAACCAACAAACCCAACTACAGCCTGAAGCATTTGATGTAGAGAAAGGCCTACAAGTACAACTACTACCCAACTACAACGTATGGGTGAACAAAAGCAAGTTACAGTTATTACTCAAAGAAGCTACATCTTTGAAAGAAGGCTCACAATTGTTTGTGCTCAGAAGGCTTATACCACTGGTGTTCTCATGGGAAGAACTTGCTTCATCTCGAGGACAGGGGTTGGTTTCAGTGGGTTGGATGTTGAATTTATTGTTTTGTTGGGGTTAGAGTTTTTTTTACTAAGAGGTTTATCATCGTTTTACAACTATCCAATTCTAGCATGAGTTAATAACAGTTTTTTTTAAACTGGTATTTTGTTTTATTTTAAAGGGTTTCATGCTTGTGGGAACTAATTAAGTATGGTTTGTGTTGAATGATTTTGCTTGAATAAGTAGCTATTTCACCATTGTCAGTTCATCTCATTTTTGAAGTTATCAAAGTCATGTTCATAAGAATAAGGTGTTATGTAAACTAATATATTGCTTCTGAAATATTCTTTTTTGATATCATCATTGATAAAAATTTTTTGTTTTTCAGATTGAATTGTAAGTCGACTGATGACATTCTATCCAAAGACCCTCTTGATCCTACCAGAGTGCTAGTCTGCAAAGGTTTTTTTATGTAGATTTCACGATACTTGTGTTCATGAACAAATTGATTGTCATAGATAGTAAAATAAATAAATTAATTGGTTTGAAATTAGACTTTATCCCGTTTTACTGTGGGTGACCAGATTAAATCTCTCAAAAAGTATTTTTATATATTCTCTATCTTCCTTCCCTTTTCAAATAGATGTGTAAAATACAAATGCCTTTATATCAGTATTTATCACCAAAGGATTTCAATTTATTTTTTATACCCATCATTAAGAAACACGTGATTACTCTTGTGCAACTAATGATAAACTTCACGCTTAAGATTGTTTATTCTATCAATCATTCTCCATTTTTTGGTTATATTTGAAAATGACCGTTATTATTGTTTGCAATATATTTTTAGAAACAAATATTTACTAACTTGATGTATTATTGAATTTTAAAAATTTAAATTATATAACCGTTAAAGTTTTTTAAAAATTTTAATCATAAGTTTTAGAAGCAAAAAATAGATTTCTATAGATCTTTGAACTTGTTTAAATGTCAAAACACTTTAATTTCTATAATATGATTGTTATTGCTATTATTATTTTATTAAAATGCAATTGTTTTGCAGCATACATGCGCAAGTTCTGTTTGGAGATGATGCAGGCAGAACCCACAGAGAAGTCAGTAAATGAGACGTTTTCACACCAGGTGAATTATGCTCGTAGGAAATTCAAAAGAGGCAAGTTGTCAGAAGTATTGTCTCCAACAACCAATGGGTCTCAGGAGGCCATGGCGACTATGCAACAACAACAGCAACACATGCAACACCATCTCCAACAACAACATCACCAACAAGAGATGACTCCCGATGAAGCATACCACCATCACCATCATCATCACCATCTGCAACAACAACAACTACCACAAGCTCACCAAGCCTCGTGCATTGAGAATAACAACAATAGCAATGCCACTAACGTCAATCAAAGAATAAACTAATTTTCCTATTTTTTCTTTTTATATAGTTAAATTTTTTATTTAATTTTTTCTGTAGTCAAGTTATTTTTTGTCAAGACTGATGTTAATTAACAAAGTTTTTGGACTCCCTATCTATTTGTGTTTTACTCAAATATCTTCGACTGATGAGTTAATCTGAATTTATATTGCACTTTCAGCTCAATCTTAAAGCATTAACGATTTGTATTCTACAATACCTCTTAAAATTATTTCGAAGCTATTTTCAATTTTTATGCTCTTCTCCATCGATATCACCTTTAATTGAGTCACACTTGCCATTAAATACTTCAAATTTTGAGATAAATCATTCTTCAAAAGTATTTTGGAAATTTCAAGTCAATTTCTCAACACCAATATATTATATTTTACCATTAAAATGAATAGTTTTGCAATATTTTTTCAATTAAAAAAATCATACTCTAGTAATTTACCTTTATTAAAAACCCAATATCTCATAAACTTGCATCCTTCATATTTTGTTTCAACATGCCTCGTAAATAATCTTTCTGTCATCACTCTTATTCATGGTAAAGACATATGGTATTATTTTGTGTTTTATTTTTCTGTTGTATAATATCATATGTATATCTTAAATGTTTCTTTTACAAAACACCGATTATTTTTTTTTACATGTACACCAGTTTTATTTTTAAAAAATTTTTGTTCTTTTTATTATTAAATCTCTACACGGTTTCTTTTTTGTTTAATTATTTTTATATCGAATTTATGCATTTCAATATCGCCATGTTTTGATCATTCCATATCACAACCATCGTCTCAAAATTTACTCATAAAATGCTATGCATCAGACATCTCCGATGTAATAATCAATTTAATGTATTATACTTTTTTTAAAAAATTATTAAATGTTTGTTACATTCATTCGACTCAACAAGTGAACAAAGATGGAATATTAAAACGATGTTAATACAATGACCTAAGTAAAATTTAAAAAATTTACCCTTAAATTTTTATTTAAAACTGAAGCTTTTCGCTTTAGAACCACTGGTGTAGAAATTGGACCCAAAATACGAGAAAATATACTATCGAAAAAAGATGAGTGGTTTATGTATAAATCTAGCGTTAAGACCTTGTAAATTGGTAAAAGATAATGAAAATATCCCTCGAATCGTATGATAAGATAAGTTGTTCAGAAGTGTCTTTGTCTATTGATAATATACATTGTCTCAAAAGGTACCGTTGGTATTAAACTGGTTTCAAGAAAGGTATCTTAAGTGTAGAATTTTATCTGTAAGTATTAAGAAGAAAATACCCAATGAACCAATTAAAAGTGAAAAATACTGAATGAGCTTGTTATTAGTTTTAATTAACAAAAAATAATAAATTAATTTGTTAAAGTATATTTCAATTATGAATGAAATTAAGAGCATAACGCGGTAGAAACAATAATAGCAAAACTGAAATTTGAAGTAAAACATCACAGATGGGAATGCGGTAAAACAATTCTCCAACAATCTATAATGGCCTTGTCACGCTCCTGGCACAATTGATCACTCGTTTCCAGCAGAAAACCGTTTAACTGGGTGGATACCTGTGTTTTTAATGGCTCCAATAGTTGTTGGGATACACAGGTCGATGTTATAGCAGGTTTCTCATCGTTTATTAAATAAGGTTGAGCTGTTTCAGATTCTTGTTGATCGTTGCTGCTACCGACGTTATCAAGAGCATAAATATTTCGTGAGTTTTTGTGTAAGTGGTCATTATTGTGGATAATGCTTTTAAGTTGTCTATTGTGAGGCTTTTTAATGATCGGTAGACTAAAGTATATGTTCTGGTCGATGTTATAAATGTTGTTTCTACTCAGTACACCCATGTTCACAACTTTCTGCAAGTTAAAGTTAGTTGCATCAAATACATTTGTCACACGTCAAATCACTTATGATATTGATTAACGCTTTACCTTTTGAACTATCAATAAAACTTAACATGAAAAAAAACGGTTGATACTCAAAAAAACCAAAAAAAATCAATTTTAGTTTTAACATGTCAAGAAAACGTATCGGTTAAATAAACTCTATATATTAGAATAAAAAACAAAAAATTATATTTTAACGATTGATTAATCTTTGAGGATCAATAACTAATTTTTCGAATAATTCACGTTGAAAAAGGTTATTCAAAATTTTAGTTAGAGCAAAAAAGCTATAGATGTTGATAAGTTTAGCTTTAGCTTAAAACGTTAGCGAAAAATCATTTATGATAAGGCTAAATTTATCAAAAATTATAGCTTTTTTAAGTGAATGTATTTACAAATCTCTTATTTTGACGTAAAAATTTCAGAAAAATTAATTACTGAAAATACATAAAGATATTTCTAAAAAGTCGAATAATAACAATATTAATGTAGAATTATGAACAAGATATAGTGGCGTAGAAATGTTTTAGTTTATACCATTATAATCCTATGAAAAATTGTATTGTCTCAATAGCTAGCACACCACTGCCAAACCTTATCGTCATGGTCAGTAAGCCAGAATCGAAGATGTTCTGACATGCTTTTGGCAGTGACCATTGCACCAGGCTTGAGGATGGTACCCTATAAAATCATATATAATGTATTATGAATACAGATAAAATAACTAGTTGATCATTGAAGTACATAAGATGTTTACAAATTGAAATAAGCTTTTACACAATTAAAAACCCATTTTCAAACAACACAAAAGTATGAAAGAAAGTTTAAATCCCAATTAATGGTAGGTTTCAAAGCTATCAAAAAATCTCACACATTTCAGCAAAAACATAATAAAAATAACTTTATTTAAGTCAAAACTCACAAATTTGTAGCTTTTGTTCATTGACTGGGAAGTGAATATAGGATTGTTGCAACTTCCCCATACAAAGACATCACTGTTATGAGGGCTTAAGCTAGTGGTAGAGTTTACATCTTCACTGTCATTGAATAAACTCTCATTATTCTTCATAAACTCCTCCACCAACTTACAATAAACTTTTGAAGGCTGTTGTTGATTACTTTGTGTTGAAGCTTTCTCATTACTCACATATTGTTCATAATATATTAGATCATCATATGGCTTGTTGAGCTTTTTGTTTCTACCATAAGAATTTTTTCTTTTAAAAAAGTTGAAAAAGATATTGTGTTTAAGGTTTTGAACAAGGCAAGTATAGTTATTGGGAGGGATGGATGGACTGAAAGAACTGCATATAAAAGCACTTGTATTTGCTGTGCTGCCACACACCAAAACCTGGCACATTAAATAAATATTTGAGATGAAGAAAACAAAATGAGACCTAATTTTTGAATAAATTATTTTTCAATAAAATTTTTGAAAGATCTTGACAAAAAATGAAAAAACTATGAATTAATGATTTTTCACTAGCCACAATAAAATAAGTATTTTTTAGAAAACTAAATTTTATTAAAATACAAAGCTTTTTGTTAACTAAATAAAATTTTTAAATATACTTGTAAATATTGTTCAGTTAACGAAAAATTTTGAGTCTTCATAAAATTTATTAGTGTTCTTAAACATACTCAACTATGAATTGATTTTTAAAAAATTTTTCTAATTTATAAAATTTCTAATATAATAAAATGTAAAAACCTTGATATTTTTAGAAGCATGTGCATTAATGATGATGCCATATGAGCGGAAAAGAACAGAATTGTTTAGAAAGCCTATGACGTCATACTCTAGTTCAAACAAAATAGCCACATCAACATTATGAAATGCATGCTTCATATCAACTGTCACTGTGATGGCTGTCAACAATTAAAATTTTTAAAAAATTGATGAAATTATTTTAAAAATTTTCAAGTCAAAAAAATAAGAACTACATTGAATGTTAGCATAACAACACTCTGCTAACTCTTCTTTTAAAAATGCAATTTTATCATTCAGTGGTTTGAAGTCAAACAGAACTAAGTCAATAATCTGTTTAAAAAAGTAAATGATTACATATAAGCTGTAATTTAAATTCTTAATCTTAATCATAATAATTGAAAGCATGAAATAAATTACCTGTTGAGATCCAAAAACATCTCCTGAACAAAGCATGGGCAAAAATGCATAAGCAGTTTTGCTACAAGAATTTGTAATAAGAACTTTCAGAGGTTTCTGCAATTAAAAATTAAAATACATACATAACTAAAACTCAATGCAAAGACATTGCTAAAAAAATGCGTGAAATAATATTATGAAATATACCATTTTTCAAAGCAATAAATAACGAATGTGAAAAGTGTTAAAATTTCTCTTTTTATACTCATTAATCCATTGAAGTTATCACTTTTGAATTGACATTTCAAAAGAACTTTCAAATTTTAAAGCTAATTTTGCAATCTTGATTAAAAATTTTCATATCTTGTTTAATCAGAATAGAGATTACCGCAATACATTGAACGATCTCTTTATTTTGAACTTTGTTATAGTTCATGGATTAATGAAAATTTAAGTTATTCATAATATTATTTTGTAAAGTTATACTAAAACTAAATTTTTTTTATATGAATTTGAAAATTAAATCTATTAATTCTTTAGATTTACTAAATTCAAATTGAATTTAGATTTTAACTTGACCTTGCAATCTTCAGAACTTGTTTACTTTTTCAATAATTTTCGGTCTTTTCCATTAGGAGTTTTCAGACTTTCTGGAAAGTAATGGGTTTTATTGTGGAAAATTGTTTTAAGTTATATGATAAATATTTACTGGATAATGACCAGTTTCGCTATTTGCAACTATTTTCTGCTTCAACTGGAGCTGCTCTAGTTGGAATTGCAAATATATCAAAAAACAAACCTTTGATGTCTCGTTAGTAGTTTTCAAAAAAATAACGAAAATTTTAAACTTTTTGGATAATATCACAAATCAAGTTTGAGCTTAAACATTTCAGATTTATACAGGTTCCCAATTGGATGGTTAGCTGGTTTTGCAGTTGGTACATATCTTCATAAATTAAACAAAGAACGTATAAGACGAAGAGAAGTTTCTATCTGGCAGTTTGTTGAACAATACCCAGAACATTTCCCTGACATAAGTCTGTTACATTTGTATCAGTATTTTTAAACTCAGTAACTATTTCAAACTTTTATTTCTCATGCAGAGCCAAAAAAGTTTAAGGAAGTGATGGATGTTTGGCATCCAATCAGATGAGATGTTGATCATGTTAAAGAAACTAATTAAATCGAAATAAACTCTTGATGTTTGAAATTAATAAACTTACAAAAGTCATTTTCTTGTTTTATTAAACCAAAAATCATCTACAATCCATTTTTTGAATAAATATAAACACTAAATACTCAATGATGCTTTCATACAAACCTTATAACTCAACACATCACAAGATAAAAAACTTACCACAGTCAAATGGTGTGGAATAATGTTATATATATATATATATATATATATTGTTGAGATGTTGAATCAAAAAAATCCATAAATTTAATAATATAAGACATGACATGATGATGAAAATAACTTTCAATAAAAACATTATGGCCAAGAGGAATTAAAAAATATTTGATATAGCTTGAACAATATTGAAAATAATCAATAATTTATATTCTATCACTAAATCTTTGTCATTCAGTTTTATCTGCTTGAGTTTTTGTAATATTTTCTTTAGTATCTTCATTGTTTTTTTGATTGGTCCCTTCATTAATTACATCAGACACTTGGTTTTTTTCTTTCACTGGATCATGATCCTTCTCATTATCATCATGATTTTGTGTAATATTAACATCATTGTTGTTATCATCTTTACTTGGTACTTTGATTTCATTTTTATTCTCATTTGAGGTCTTATCAGAGTCATCAACCACATTGGCAGGAGCATCAGAGTTACCTTTTTTCAATTGAGAAACATCTTTTTCACAAACATTTGTACAACTGTTTATTATTTTATCTTTCCCATTAGTTTTTAAACCACCTTTAGCTTGGTTTTCATTATTAGATGCACTAACAGTCTTATTCGAATCCTGGATTACAGCAATATCTTCTTTTGTGAAGTCATTCCTTTTAACTTCAGTGTCAACAGGCACTCCTAGACAGACTCTGGGCAAACTGCTGATAGCTTGGCCTGCTGATACGTTGCTACTTATTGAAGGTGTTGATGTTGTGCATTTTGAGACTAGGCTTATAGCTGTTGATTCTGTAATTGAATTATGTGATGATTGAGTATTATTTTTTGTGATTATAGGGGCATCAGTGATATGGCTGGATGTGGTCTTTGAGATATATGTTTGAGTGAAATTGTTAAGACTTTGGTCATTATTCCTAACAAAAGGTGCATTGTTGACAGCACTAAAGGGAACATGAGAATTAGTGGTAGTTGCTTGGGTTGAGAGAGGTATTGAATTAACTGTATTCCCAACTTGTGTGTGATTGCTCGCCATAGTTAAAGCATTACTATTAATATTAGTGTCCATACTGTTTTTAGTTGTCTGATTATTATTACAGAGATTAGGTTGAGTATTGTTCACAATGTTCAAATTATTAATTTGATTCAAAGTACTTGTGTTGTTGATTAGACCAAATTTTGACTCAACTGTTTCACAGTTCAATTTTTTGTCATTACATTTGCTTACATTGCTATTTGTATGATAAGGTGAAGAAAAATTTTCAAATTTTTTGGTATTACCATTGTTGTTTGTGTTATAATTATTGAAGTTGTTTTTGTTACTCATTTCATTGATGCTGTTGAATACATTATGGTTGCTGAAGTTATGATTTATATCTTTATTGTTAATAAAACTATTATTATTAGTATTAGGGCTATAGCCTCTATTTAAATAGTTTTCATTGAAACTATTGTTACTGTTATAATTTATATCATTATTATTAGTAATGTTATTATCAGAACTGACAGATTCATGATGAGTTTTCCTACGTTTGACTTTGTTTCCTGATCTGAAGGTTTTAGGATCACTTTCTGTTATCACCACAGTCAACCCAGCTACAGTCACCTCCATCGACATGACATTCTTGTTGCTCATTGCCAGCTGAGGCTTTAAGTTATAATTATTACTAACATTTGTGCTTATGTATGGTAATTTATCCTGAGTGCTGGTTGCATTTGCTGCCTTATTTGGGAGTGTATCCACTTTTGGATAGAAAGCATCATTTTTAACAGGTGATATGTTTAAAGATGATTCTAACATTTTGTTATTATTAATGGCATCTTTGAAAGAAAGATTTTTGGGAGGTTGATTTGGTAACAAAGGTGAAGATGCAGTTGGTATTGACTTTTGAGAATCAACTCTAGAAGCCATTCTTTCATTGAATTTGCTGCTTTCACGACTTTTATTAGATGATGTATCTATAGCTTTGTCTATGCATTCCGATCTATGACTATCTTCTGAGTTGTCAGAGTGGTGTTCAAAACGATCAGATGAAGATCTTTTTGAGGCTTGTTTTTTAGCAGCTGCTGCTAACTGCTGTACAGCTTGTTGGGCAACTAATTGAGGATTTGGCTTTGGTTTTCTGTTAAAGATGCATTCTTATCATAGATATAACTTGAAATATAGATTTTGAAATGTGATGCGATATTTATAAAGCGCTTTTACTTATAAATTAAAGCGCTTGCTACAAATTGAATGTAGCGTAAACACACTGTGAAACAGGTGCTAATTGTCGGTCCAAAACAGAATCGAAACCGATAACTTTAGGTAACTAGTCTAATGGTCTACCAGCTGAGCTATACGGGCTCACAACAAAACAAAGAAAATCGCGTTCAATAATTAAAAACCTCGTCGATGTTCCTTTTCTGACGTCACACATTGCACATTTGAACGCTTCTGCAGAATTTTTGTAGGTGCATACTGAACAGTCCCAAATTCCATCATCTATCGGCTTTATCCTTTTGCCTCTGAAACAAATTTTATAACTAAATCTATTAAAAAACAAGAAATCGTTCAGTTTGTACATTCAAGCATGAATATGTAATATTAAAATTAAAAACTTTAAGCCACTAAATCGTGATAAATCTTTGAAATCGCTTTTATATTTTCATTTATATGTATAAATTTGTAACAAACCTTTTTTTTTCCATTTAGAAAGCGTTTCAAATAAAGAGATTCAACGGAAAGTATAATAAAACAGTAGAGCAGAACAGTTATTATTGTTTTCTTAGAAGCAATATGGCTCTCTATAATTATAATGAATAGTGTAGCGCTAGAAAAACTATACAGAAAAAGTCGTTTTATTTAATTTTTACTTTCTAATCAAAAACTAATTTAAAATGATTCTCATATAAAAACTTCATCATAAACAACTTTCAAAATAATGTTTTAATTCTCAATATTGGGTTATTTAAAACTAACTCTACATAACCATCTATATTAACTATAATTTATTTAATAATTTTCTCTATTCGAAATAAATGCTGCAAATTATTTAAACAAAGAAGGTAATTTTATTAAGTACAAAGCATAATGTTACTTTGTTAACGAAAAGCATTGTACTTGATAAAATTACCTTTAGTGTTCAAATAATTTGTAGTATATAATTTATTTGTAAAAGAAACAAACAAAAAGTTTTTCTTAAACAAAATTCACAAAGTTTTTCGTAAAAAATTTTTCCATTTTCTGATAATTAAAGTTATTTTAGAGAGAATTTTTTATATTTCGCCGCTTCTTTTAAAGTTTATCTGTTGGTTTCAAGAACCTTTTTTTTGCCTTTAATTTTATTATATTCAATTCAATCAATTTGTGGTCCAAAAGGATACCAAAACATTGAAATAAAAATCATAATATATTTGGACCGAATATCCTTGACTCTAGTGTAAGTCAAAGACCTTTAAAACTGAATTTATATAGTTGACTTTGAAATAGTGTTTTTGCTACCATTATACTCAGTTTCGTGTAAAAACTTTTGCGTAATGAAAAATGAAAAAATTAATTTTTTTTAAGGTTTTTGAAAAAATACTTGAAAAATACTTCAAATCAATAACATCGATATTCTGTTTGAAGTTCAATGTGCATTTAACCAAATGTCACCGTCATATAAAAGCGACTATTTTAATTACTTACCATTCAAAAATGAATTCTGTACGTCAAGAACTTGAGCTTGAAGTATCTCCCACTTTGAAGAGAAACTCTCTTGGCTTCACCATTGATGCAGGTGCCCATGGGTGTTCAATGCTTTAGACTGTGTTTCAGCGGGATTATTATTTGTTTCTTTGAAATATGGAGTTCATTTTTAGAAAAATTTTTGGTCGAAGCATAGTAATCGTTTTAATGAAGAAAAGAACATTCTTTAGATAAGACAAATTTTGTTGAACTTGGGAACTTTATTCAATATAAATTCAGTTCGATTTTCTTTTACAACAAAAACTTTTTAAATTTTGAATAAACTTTAAAATTTGAATGTATTTTTTGAAGGTGGTTCATTGTACAAAATGGTCTACCGGAGTAAAGAAGACTACAATGGGGGACAGCCATTAGAGGTAGCATGGTTCCAAAAAGGGATTATTTTAATAAATCTTTCCTTTTCGATAAAAATTCTTTTACATGAATGATGCGTTAGTGAACGCATCAAATATGAAAATATCAATTTTTAAGATAAATAAAAAAATTTATGCTTTTTACATACCAAAATTATAAATAGTTTATGGGAAACTCTGGAGGTTTTCAACTATAATGATAAGTAAACCACCTCAACAGCACTTGAAAGGCAAGAACTACGGTGTTTTGAGAATGAAGTCTTTTCCCGTGGGAGAAGGTCTGGAAAATGTTTTGAACTGGATAACGGAAAAGGTGGATGTGTGTTTGAGTGAAAAACACAAGGGAATTTTGTGGATTTTGAGTGGAATCAACATGAAACAGCGAGAAAAACTCATTAATGAAAAACTAAACATAGTGTGCGTTTGAAAAATTTATTTTTTTCAAAATTTATTATATTACATAATTTATATATAACAGCACAGTTAGCACCTGTTCCACAGTGTGTTTTCGCTACATTACATTTGTAGCAAGCTCTTTGATCTATAAAGAAAAGCGCTTTATAAATACCCCTTTACATTAAATTTGATTATAATAAAATTAATTTTCAGCTTAAATTTTAACATTCATACTAACATTCAATTTTTGTTAATTTTCAATCAAAGTGATTTTTTCTGCAGTTTTGAGAGTAGATCGGAGTTTGAGCTGATCACAAGTTTCTTGAAGAACATGGAGCAAGTCAGTGTTTCAATCTACCCCACCAACGTAGATAACGTTAAACATGCAGTCAACATGAAGAAGAAGATGCTTCAATGTGGTCATGGTCATACCATGATTGACAATGGTGAGTTGAGAGATTTTTAAATGCTAACAGCACCTCATAATATTTTTGAACTCCTATGATAATGTTAAACGCATCAAAAATTAAAGCTTCGTTTTAGAATAAACGTCCAAACTTCCCATAACAATATAATAATTGTTATTTTTTAAATTCATATTTTCCATTACAGACAGTTACCTACATGAATTATTGTCGACTGAAGATTATGATGCTTGGGTATCAGAAAACATAGCCCACAAGATGCCCGTCACTGCACCCAGCCTGTGTCTCATTGTAGGCTCCCTAGCCTTTGTCAGCAAGGTTCACTAACTTGTTTTATACAATGCGATCGTTTTGAGTAGAATAGTCATTTTGAATTTAAAGTTTACCAGTTATTATTAATGTTAGCTTTATACTATGGTAGTTTTTCTAGAAGCACTTTATTTGGGTAATAATATTCTACAATATTCACATGACTAAATAAAATTCAATTAACAGAATTTCAAAAAATCAAAGTAATAAAAATATAAACGATAAATTAATTTTATCGCACTTTGCTTGCATTGATTTTATGACAGGTCGACAAAGATTACAACATACAAATCGTTGACACATGTGTTAGCAGTGGTAAAATCCTTACGAGTTTTGCTGAGGAAATGTTCAAAAAAAAGGTATTATTATGAAAACTCAAAAAATCAAAAGATTGAAAAAATTTTTATAGCAATAAATTATCACAGCTTATTTAATATTTTTATAAAAATTAACAAAATACTATATACTATTTTAGCGAAATTGAAAATTCATGAATGCTTAATCTGAAGAAATTTCGCAAACTAAAGCTTTTTCATCAATACAGGACTATGACAAGTTCTTAGAGTTGGTGATGAGTGGAGACAGCAGAAAAGTGGACTTGCATGCTGGCGACCTCAACGTGGAAGATTTACCGAAGGAAAAAGTCATCAGCCAACTAGGCAAGCTAGTGACCCAAAACCCAGAAGGTTTAAAGATATTTGTTTGTAGTACTTTTAATTTTGAGTCTATTATTACTATGTGTTGTTTGCCAGTTAATTCGACGATGGCTCTCAACTATATAATAATTACTGGTTTTATTTTTTAAAAATGTGATAATAAATTAAATTAAAAACTTTAAATAAAAATAATCACTTAAAATCCCATAAAGGGTTTTCTGAAGCAGACGTTGCGGCAGGGATATTCAACTTCCTCATTTACAACATGGCCAAACTGATGGTGTTGAACACTGCCATACATGGTGTGGATACTGTCTACGTGTGTGGCTCTACAACTCAGTCTCCTTACATGAGGAATGTTTTCGAAAAGCATTTCTATGAAGAATCTCTTCTATCGCCTATACAAGGGGTTGGTTTGCTTAAGTTTATTGGATGCCTAGTTTGTGAAGTTTTGACGTGTTTTGGGATTAACCTTAAAGCCACAAAAGTAAAAAAACTAATTATAACAAAATTTAAAAATATCTGAAAAAAATAAAAACGACTTATCCCAACACAATATAAACATTATAAAAATAGCCTACATAAAACACAAAAACACACCAGAAGGGCCCATTAAAGCTATATTTCATTGAGAAACCAGGCTACCTAACTACTCTTGGAGCTTGGTTCGACAATATTGAGAAAGAAGAACTGCATTTCAGTGCACCTAAATAATGTATTTATAATGGTCGAAAGGTCTATGTGAAATCCTTATTTTTATGGGGTTTTTTGAATAACACATTTTTGAGAAAAAAAATTTTTTTTAATTTTTTGAGTTTAGAAATAGTTGTTCAGGGCTCAATTTGTCGATGAAACGTTTGAATACGGCATAAATGATATTATTTTTAATGATAAAACTTTAGAATTAAGTATTTTTCTTAATAAAGAAGTTAGTTGAATTTTAATTAAAAGTTGATGAGTATTCAAAAGAGATTCATTGAGTAAGTGAACAATTTAAGTATTTAACAATTTAAGAGGTTAAGTTATTCCTTATCAGCAAGACTGCATCACAATATAAAAACCCAGAAATTATATTAATGCTTTTGTTTCAAAACTCAAGTAAGCTTTGATATTTTTTTTTCAAATAAAAATCGATCTCTGGTAGGCAATGAAGTTAAATCAAGAAAAACTCAATCCTAACGCCTCATATAACTGCACTGTCCCATCGAATCTATTGTCTGCGATGTTTTTCAATTGGGAAATATAATCTTGAGGAAGCTTATGTTGCATGGCTTCTCTAATGATGACATCTTTGTAGTGAGGTGAAGGAAGAACTAGAGTATTGTTTGGATTCACCATTCTGTAACTCCCACACATAAAAGTTTGATCCCTTTGAGTCTTGAGTTTCAGTTGTATGTTTTCATAAAGACCAGTGCTGATTTTTTCTTGCTCATCCAATTTGTCTTTTCTATCTTGGTCTGTCTCCCACACCACGCCCCACACATGATCACCATCTTTCTCTAGAATATTCCCTGCACCACCTCTCCACGAGTCACTATAATTTGCGAATGTTAATGTCCAGTTTTCAAGTTTGGCGATGAATTTAAACTCGAAATGACACTCAGTATCAAGATGCAACCTTTCTTTCAATAGATTACTACCGTAAGCAAAGTAGCAGTAACTTCCAGACGTTATGTTTCAGATGCCTTGCAATTTGTTATCAGTATATTTATTAAACTCAAATATAAAACGCTATATAACAACGCTGTTATTAAATGTTTCTAAAACATTGTTAAATTTGGTTTTTAAATTTAGATCAAACCAAAAATAACTGTAAAATTATATAGTAAGTTTTTTCATTAGAATAAACAACAACTTCTCAAACTCAACAATTTTAAATTTCAATGGAAAGTCTAGAGTCTCTTAAGTAACTTTATATATAACCTTTGGTTATATGCAACTAGTGACGGGAGTAAAGATTATGTAGTGGTAATTATATAACTAAACCCAAAGGTTTATGAGTTTATTAAAGCACGAAGCTTCTCGACCTGATGATGGCTTTTTAGCAGATTCAAAAGCTTCGTGCAATTAATAAGACTAGAAGCCGCTTTGTTTAATTGTATCTTACTGCACGTGGGCGAATAATTTAATACTTATTTTATTGGTGCAATGATAATGATGATGATAAGGATGATGAAGTTCTTGAAGCAAAAATGTATGGTCTCATATTGTTGATGTTAATTAAGGTGAAACTTGAAATATCATAATTGAGTTTTATTAAAAACATAATGAAAGTTTAGAAAAATATACGAAGTAACTAACATTATCTATAACGACAGGGGGATTTAATAAATGTAACAATTGGATGATTTGGTTTTATTAAAAAATTATTTGTAAATTTTTTTTTTTTTTGAATTACTATGCAAAAATCTATATGTTGATATAAATTTTTTTTTCGAGTTTCCAGGCTTTATGAATATAAAAAAAAACTTTCAAAATGAAACACCACAGGTCTTGCTCAATGTTAATGCCAAATAACAACGCTGCCATTGTTAATTAAACTTACCTGGCGTAGAAGATACCGTGATCCTCAAGGCGGTTCTTCCAGGATGAGACCTAACCATTGCACCCAGGCTGGGTTGACTCCTGCGATTACCCCAAACGTGGGTAACTCGGGCGCGTTATTTATGAGAGTGGGGAACTGCGTTCGCGCTTTTCCTCTCTATAAGAAAAAATGTCGAAAAAATAATCTGTTTTTGAGCCTAGTGCTATATTTTGATGATTTTTTCAAAAACCACAAAATTTGATTAAATTTTTAGAGACACGAAGCTTTTCGTTATGAAATAAGATTTTCAAGTTGAACATTCCCAAGTTACTTGAAAGTTTTATGTTCATAACGAAAAGCGTCTTATCTTAGTAAACAGTGTTTTGAAATATTACTCATCAGTATATCTTATTTTAATTATGAGAATTAAATTATTTGATTTTTGAATTGGCATACTACTACAATCAGCTAAGTTTTCTTATTTGGAAATTTTATATATGTTTAAATACCTCTCTGAAATTCTTTTCATGTCTGATTTCGAGAGAATATTTTATTCACATTTTTATATATTTTAAAATAAAAATATATTATTTCTACAGAATGCATAGGAATATATTGAACGCAACGTGTTTTGGCATTGTCATTGTTTACATCTCCATTAAGTCATTCAGAGCTTCCATTTAACGAGTACGTTACATATAAATAGGAGATATATAAAAAATATCATCTCTAATTTTTAAATCTGCTTTAAAATGTTTTATCTATTCAATTATCAATAAATATGGTGCAATTTTTAAGAGACTTATAAGAAATGTAACTTGGTCGATTCACCGATGCGTCTCCTAAGGTTCTTTTTAGCCTTGACGACTTTTTTCTCACTAGGTACCTTTCCTTTTGAATCTGTGTTTTTCAATATTGTTTTGACTCTGCATATTAATATAAAAGATTTTTAATATACTTATCAATTAATTATTAAGAAATCTTACGTACTTGAAAGTCCTTTTACCGAACTTTGTAAACGTTATTGAATAAATTCAAGTTTAGTGGTTTGTTAGGCCAACCGAGTTGATTCCAAACCGAATACTAGACAGCTTGGTATTAGGTATGATGTAATGAAATGAAATTTTTGACAGAGAGTGGCTGTTTCAAAAGATATGACAAGTAAAATTTAATTTTCTATTTTAAAACTATAAATTTAAAATGCTTGTTATTTAAAATTTTAACTGTTCTTATATTATTCTATGAGACTATTTAACTTTAAGTTTCTAACCACAATCACGAAGATTATTATCTATGTGATGATTCAGCAATTTTTTTTAAATAAAAATATTATTTTCGATAAGCTAAAGCGATAATAATTGAAATAATTTAATATATACATTTGGATCAGTTTAAAAAAGCAAATTTTATATATTTTTTTTCAAATTTCGAAAATTTCCAATTTTTTGAAACATTGTTGCCTTTAATGACTGAAGAATCATAAAGCTTTTTAAGCTTGACAAAGTCTATGCTAGTGAAATGAATTAAAATAATAGATTCAGTTATATTTTACTCACTTTTTACAACTACAATGATTTTGCAATAGTTTTTTATTTCACTTTTCATACCTTTATTAATTTTAGTTATTTTATTCAATTATTTAATGAACTTTTCATAGTTACTCCCTCGCGAGAGTCGTACCTCAAACAGCGCACCAGCTACAAGTGCTTGAACAGATCGACAAGGCTTCTCAGGTGATCATCACAACTTGAGCCATTGGAGTTGACAAATAAAAAAACTATCTTGACTTATTCAAACTTTGAATACATAATTCAAATAAATTTATAAATACCTGAAAAATCTTGTTTCAACGATATTCATTCTTTCTTCACACGTAGTAGCACCCTGTGAAACCTATCAAGTGCGCAATTTAAGCCCAAGTTACGGGCGATCTAATGACCAACTTAGTTACTTCATCCTTCAACTCTCCGCTACAGTTTGATTTTTGGAGGAAGGCTAGACAAGTGGGTGGAGTGTGTGATGTTCTAGTGGAACCATGGAAGCTTCTAGAATGGAAGAAGTTGATGAGTCACCATCGTATCCCAATTGACATTATCAATGAAAATGTGCAGAGGTGAGTGTTATGAAATGAGACTATTATAATTTAGTGATATGGAAACAATAAAGTTTCTTTGTTTTTTTTCAAAGTTAGTAAAAAAAAATAAAGGTTTTAGTTTCGTAAGGGTCAAGTTTAATTTTGTAAAGACATCGTATATATCTTTTTTTTTCAATAGATTTTCGTTTATTTCTTTAAAAAGCAGGGTTTTATAAATACAAATTAATTTGAAACTAAAATTTTCGATAAGTACAAATTTATCATAATTTGTTCGTTAAATTTAAACAACTGTATTTTAACTTCATAAATGAGATTTTTAGTAAAAATTATAATTTTATTATAAATTAAAATTTTTCAAATCAGAATGAATAATCTACAGTTTGTTAGACAAATCCACAAACTTGGAGACAGAACTAAAATCGAAAAGATCAGACTATGAACTTAAATACCCTATCACAACATATCCTGATTATTCGCAAGTAATTTCCCTGCAGTATATTCTAAATATAAATATTTTTAACGTTAATAATGCTATTTTATCATTCTTATAGTACAACTTTACAATTTGAATTTATTAAATGTTGATGATTTTATTGATTTCAGATGGAAAACCTTTTGGGAATGCTAGCTTTGATGTATGAACATTGTGAATTGATGAAAATTGGAAAGACTCAAGAAAATAGAAATGTATACGTAGTTAAGGTATATTAATAAAGTTATAATACACATAGTTATTAACAAAAAGAAGAATAAACAAAAAATTGAATTTTTGACTAGTTTTTCACTTTAAGGTTTAACTAGTAACTAATTTTAGTTTCGCAAAACAAATAAGTTTTTCCAATTTGGTTCGACGAACAAACTTCAATAACGCTACTTTATCTTGAACTGTATAAACTCTGTTTTACTTTGAAGCTTTCCAAGAGGCACACGGGAAAGCATAAGAAGGCAATCTTCATAAACGCTGGTTTCCATGCACGGGAATGGATAGCCCCTATTACTGCCATCAACCTAATACTTAAGGTAGTGATTTTATAGTACCAAAGGCACGAAAAAAGGCTTATATAGATAATTTTTTTCCGATTGATTTACTTCTTAATGTAGGCCAAAATTTATTCTTTATTTGAAAATGCAAGTTCACTTGGAAAAAGATTAGCCATAAAACGTTCTTAAGAATATTTTCTAAACATTGTTAGGTAGGGTTTTATAAACAAGAGAAGCAAACTCCTATACTTTAATAAAGTTTATATCGAGATTATATTCTAATACTTAACAAACTATTAGTCTATTCAACTAAAGTATCTTTTGAAATATCATCTGTTTTAGTTATGCGAAGACAACTCAGAAGTGAAGAAAATATTCAAGTACTTTGATCTGTACATAGTTCCTATGGCTAATCCTGACGGATATGAATATTCTAAAAACCATGTCTGTCATTCGTAAATATGATTATTTTCAAAACTTGATAGATGGTCGGAGTCATTTTTTAAAAACTAATTTAGTTCTAAATAAAACAATGTATATAAAAAACATTAACTTGAGCTTACCCATCTGAAACAATATATGGAAGCAGTAGTGTCTGATCAGTAATATTAGATAAATATAACCTTTAGTGAAACAACTCAGGACAGGTTATGGCGCAAAAACAGATCAAGGCATGGTAGTGGGGATGGTTGTTACGGCACTGACCTCAATAGGAACTGGAACTTTCATTGGCAAGGTGAAAGAATACTTCTAATTAATATATGGAAAAAAAATTTGAAGGTGTTAATGATACTTTTTAGACATCGTATGTATTTTCTTCAACACTTTGTAACGAAGAGGAATTTTTAATACCTTTATTGAGAAGCAAACCTATAATTTTCGATAAGTTTAGCTTTATCATAAAACATTAAAAGGTGTTAATAATGTTTTTATTTTGAAAATAGTTAAATATCATAATCTAAGCTGAAAAAGGATATTATAATTTAAATCGTAAACATCTATTCAAGCTTAACAAAATTAAATTTTTATATGGAGTTTCCATTTCATTGTTAATTTCAACTCATACATGACCAACATCAAAATACCAAAACCTTCTTACAGAAGTCACTGACGACGCTACAAGCGATGAAAGTTGCAACTTTAGCTACCGAGGTCCCAGACCCTTTAGTGAAGCTGAAACTGATGCTCTTTCCAAGTTTATAATAAAAAACAAGGAGCATATATTGGCCTTTTTTGACGTGCATTCGTATGGGCAGTTAGTCATGACACCTTGGGGATTCTCCATGACTCCACCTAGGGACTTTGAGAATATGGTGTGATATATTTAGTTGTGTTCAGTCAAATATTTTTTAAATTGAAGTTTAAAAACCAGTTTTTTTTATCGAAAATTTTTGAAACTATTTTCTAGAAAAGCAAAGCAGAAAGTATTGTAAAAGCAATACAAAGAGCCACAGGATATAAATACAAGTTTGGGGTGACTTCAAAAGTTCTATGTTAGTCTTTACAATAGTTTCTTTCAACAAATAATCACTGAATTGATTGAATAAAATAAAATTATGAATACTTGCAGACATGACGTCTGGGACAGCAGACGATTGGGCCAAAGGTGTAGCTAACATCAACTTGTCTTACACTATAGAACTGAGAGATACAGGAACTTATGGATTTCTCTTGCCTGAAAACCAAATCGAACCTACTTCTCAAGAGTTCATAGCGGCCATATTCGCTTTTTGTAATAATTTAGTCCGTGGTTTTGTGAAAATTCTTAAAAGAGAAAACAAAAGAGATGAGGTTGTTTCAGAAAAGAAAGAGGTAGATTTAATGGAAGACTTGGAAAACACCCTAGCAAGGCTTGAAAACAACAACACAGCCAACAACGACGAAAATCTTTTGGAGAGAGTAAAGAGTTTGAAAACTTTCGAAAATGATCTTAGAAAAGATTTGCTAAAACAACAGAAAAATTTAGACAATGTTTTGAAAGATATAAGAGAATTGAAAAACGATGAAAAGATTTTCAAAGAAACTTATTCAAACTTTGAGGAAGATAAAAATGAATATCTGCTTAGACAATTGAAAGAGAGAGTGGTAAAAGTTGAGAAAATGTTTGGAAAAGCTGTCAAAAGAATGGCTTTGAGGAGAAACGAATGAATGAAATTAAAATTGTATAGTAAATTATATTCGTCAAAATAAAAATTTCAGTTGTGTAAATTATAAAACATGAAATTACAGAATATTTTTATTTTCAGTGTTTATTAATTTATATTTCAAAAAGATTTTTGCTTCTTTGAAAATTCACAGTTATTTGATAGTCTTTTAGACATCGAAGAGCTCGAATAAGTTCTATAAACGATCAATTTTCGGCAAACTGGCGTCTAAAAACAATTTCCAAAAAACCATACTATTACAGTTGAAACGTGAAAAATTAACGTTTAAAACAAAGTCTTCTATGATAACTTGATTTAGTTATACCGGTCGAGCTTGGGCAAACTCTAGATGTGTGGATCTGGATTTGTGTGATCACATCTTTTTCCTGGTTTTCACACACTAATTTATAATTTTAACTCACGTTATTTTTTGATGTTGGTTCTAACCTGCCTACTAACTTTTTAAAAAGATTTTCAAGAAATTCAAAAAAAAATTTTTATTTTTTTTAAAAGTTAAAATAAAACAATTTTTTTTTAAATTAAAAAAAAATTTTTTTTCTTACTATAGAATTTTTATTAGTTTTTATTTTAGTTATTAAATATTTCTTTGTTCGGTTACTATAGCGATGTTCACATATTTATATCAAAAAAGATGAATTCATTTTTAAATGAATGAAGATTGAAAGATGTTTAACATATTTCAGCAAAAAAGCATATTTATTGTTAATTTTTAAAATTTTGTTTTATATGCCATTTATTTAAAAATGCTTAATTACAAAAATCCGGATCACGTTTGGTCAATAGTATCGGAAGGTTTGCAAGAATATGAAGTAGAAGAAATAAAATACCTTGTAGGAGAAAGTTTGATTGAAGAATCGATAGATCTAAGAAGTGAAGTTCGGATTATTTGTCGCAGCATAAAATATAAAACTAAACGTTTAATATTCAGTTCAAAGAAACACTGTAAAAGTTTGTATTTTGGAACATTTTATATAAGACTACTTTTACCGCAGATGCAGTTGCTACAAGACATATCAAACATTGAAACAATGAATCATTTAAAAACTGTGCCAGAATCAAAGGAAACTAAAGACTTAATAACAGAAGAAATATTGATTCTTCTGAAAGAAATATCCATGAAGCCCAACCACGACCAGTGTGCTTCTATGAATACTCAATAGATAATTTTTATCAATTATTTTTAATTAATAGCCATTTTATTTAATTAATTTTTTAATTCATTAAATATTAGTCATTGGAAATATTAAAATATCCAGTTTTGATTACATTAATAGTTATGATAAATTTTTGTTTTTTCTTAACAGATCATTACCCAGAATTTGCAATGATACAATGAAAAAGTATTTAGAGAATTTTGAAGAAAATAAAGGTAATTTATTATTAACTTTTTTGTATATAATATTGATGAACAACAATTTCAAATAGCTATGAATTGAAGTTATTTTATTATACTTTAAATTTTCAAGCTCTGCACAGAAACACAACAGTACCGGACTTTTCATTTAAAATTGATAAGAATCTTTCCTTGACTTGTTCAAAATCAGTCGCCCATATCAGGTTTTGTCATTGTTTTCGAAATTTTTGTTTACTAACATGAAACTCTTACTTCTATAGTTTAGTATGCACTTTTTTTAAATATTCATTAACTTGAATTTAAAATTAACATAAACATGACCCAGAAAATCTATTGAGACCGAGAATGAATTGATGAAAAAAAATATTGAGCTTATCCAGGTTGGCTTAAAAAGCTACATTATATTTCTTATTTTAAAAAGTTTCTGTAAAAAATTATTTTTCATGTAGCTGTCTCTTGAATTGAAACACCACTCTTCCCAAAACATCGAACCAACCATACCAGGTTGGTTTAGTTAGTGTTCAAACATTATCAAAAAATTTCAAATCGTTCTTCTGTCATTAATGTTTAGACGGTAATGCGGAATTTTTTGAGATTCGTGAAAGCCTAGTAGAAAATTTATAAAATTTTCACTAATAAAGGGTTTATTTTTGAGAATACAAAAAATCTATATTAAACAGAAATTAGTGTTATTCAAAAAAACAATTCACAGAGTTAACGGAAACCCGGTTTCAACTGCAGGAGTTCATAAAGGAATTGAATTTCATTTCTGGAACGAAGCTCCTTCAACCCATTCCACAAAACAGACATACTTCTTTGGATTTTAATGAATTTGAAAAATCCAGTTTGAAAGCTTCAACGGATCAATTCGATCGGAAACAATTTGAGGAATCTATTCGCGAGCTTATTCAAGTTGATTTAAATCCACATTCTACTGTTGGAAGTGAGGTTCTAAAAGCTAGCCAGATTGATTCAAAAAGTCAAATTTCAAGAAGAAAAAAACTTGCTCAAGACTTAAAAATTTTTGCAAACAAAAATGAAACAAATGTTACATCGCTCAAGAATCATGCGAGCGTTAATGATACGACATTAAACTTCAATCAAATGAGCCAAGATCATACATTCCATCAAAAAAGATTATTCAAAGCTCACACGTTGAACAACATATCACCTTTGCCACCAAAGAATGCTAATTACTTGTCAGAGGTTGAGACCCCGAGGAGTTCTATAGAGTCAACAGACATTCGAGTTTCTTCATCAGCTTCGTCAGGCATCTTTTCATTATCCCCTCCTTCTTCTCCTTTAATCAATTCTGAGGTTATTTCTGAAACAAAACAATCAAAGTCAAAATCTGTGCGAAAGTTACGAGAATCAATACTAAGAAACAGACTTGATGCGATGGGATGATAAAACTTGATATATTTAGTGCTTTTAAATTCCTCTAAGTTCACTTCGTAAGTTTTAGAAAACGTTTTTAGTTGCAAATCATTTTGAGTTTTTGTAGATTTTGTAAGCATTTGATTTATTTTTATACTCGTTTTATTTTCAAATGCCCAGTAACATACAAATAATTTATTTATTACTATTTTTTCAAATAAACTTGAATCACATCTATTATCATTCATTCATCTACTCGTCTCTTCATTCATCTTTCCATCCATTCATCCAACTGACAAAAAGTGAAATTAATTTAGTAATTTTTCCATTCTTTTCATTTTTCCATGAGTTTTCAGACGTGGCGTGAAATGTAGTCTTTTAAAAACAGTATCTTTAAAAATAATTAAATTCAATAAAGTTTAATTATTAAAAAATAAAAATTTTTTTAATAATTTTTTATAAGATTTTAAAAATCATTTGAATTTATTATCAAATAAAAGAAAATTTTATGGGATTTTTAGTTAAAACATTGCTTAAATATTGGTTAAATTGAAGTTAATATTGGATGATTTTTAATAAATAATTATTTTCAAGTGAAACTTAATAAAACAACACAAACATGGAACTTTTTAACAGATATTTTGAAGTTTCTTGTCTCTAAAACTTAATCTTTTGACACAAATGAACACGTTTTCAAATTTTCATTAAAATTTTTCTATATATTTAAATACAACTTATATAAATTTAAGAAAATAAATAAAAAAGTATTTTTAATCAAAAAAAAATTCATTAGTAAAAAGGATTTACATATCAATTAAATAAAAATAATATATACTCTAAAAAATAATATTATATTGAGATCCTTTTTAGAAAAAGCAAAAAATCTCTATCATCCATAGTTTAATCTTGCTTCGAAAAAACGTGGAACCAATTTTTCATTCACAATGAATCTGAAATATAATGTTATGCTCACCTTTAGTTAATAAAACCATTTATCAAATCTTCTGTTTCTCAATTGTTTTTTTAACTATTCTATTATATTTACTATCATTAATTCAATAAGCCATATTGCTGAATAAAAATAACAAACTGTAAACTAATTTCAATTAACTTAATAATTTTGCTCATTTTCAAAAAAAATTTCTCCATATTTTAATAACAATTTTGACGCTCGAATGGAACCATTTCTTCAATAGCATCAATACTAATAAGTACCAAACAGCAATATTTAATCTATTATGCTACCCCATACAAGGCGGAGTAGAAAGCAATGCTTATTATACATTTAATAAAATGATTACCACATTCATCAAGCCATCCATCATAGCAACTTTACTTCACTGAGCCCAAGCGTTAAGTGACTTCCCTCGTGCATTCATCATTAGATGGTTTCAGCCAGACTTGCTGATTCGTGTGTGTTATAAGTATTAATTATTCTTGGAGAAGTTTTTTGGTGTTTTGAGCATTAACTAAAATGCTCTTTTTAGGCTTTTATTTTTGTTTTTGTTGGTAATTTTTTTATGTGTTGTATGGCTCTAATAAACATATGTAAGGATTTTGGGTGGTTTCTAAGCTTTACTAAGTATTTATGTATTTAACAAGCCAATCGTTTAACAGATATTAAACGGGCGATTTTTTAGTTATTTATAATTGAAGTATAAATCTGAAACATTCTTAATTTAATAAAAACAACGTAGATTGTAATTGATATTTACGTGTACGTGTGTGAACACATATATCTTAAAAGGAAAGAAACACAAATGCTACCACTCAGTTTTTTAGTTTTTCGATTCCTTCAATAACATTCCACACTTATAATTTTAACACTCTTACAAACAATAATTCATGTAGTTTTATTCGTATCACAACATTATAAACGTTAGCAAGATAGTGGATCCGTCAAACATTGGACCTGAAAACCCTTGCAAACAGCAGATAGGAAGTTGACATGGATGTGGTCAAAAAGAAGTCCCTATTGTTTTCTTCGTTGGCAGTTTTGATCGTTGCATCGTCATTGGTATCGTCACTAGGTGAGGGAATAAAACTCATTTAGATTTTGTATTTAAAATAGCCATTCAATATTATATAGAGCTTTTTAGTTTCATGTTTAATGATCAAAATTTATAATTAAAATATAACTACTAGTTTGATTAGAATGGCATGAATTTCAAGAGTTCTAGGACGTCATCATACATTAAAAAATACAATAAAATAATATAAAAAACATAACACCTTATTTTTACTTATTTAACACAATAATCTTTTGACTCCATTATCACGCTCCCAGGCAGTTGCAAACCAAACTTACATTATCAATCAAATAAAAATATCAGTACATGCAGAAGTTTTGAGAGAATCCTTAGAAATGTGTAAAAATGTTGGCAGATAATTCTTAAAACAATATATTCTTTAAAAAATATTATAAGAAGCCAAAACTCGAAAGAGAAGTCGTAGAAGTTACCATAATTTTTGATATATTGGTTTTCTCGACATACCTCGAATAATATTAATACCCTGGTAATATTTCTTTATTTCAGTATCATATACTGATAGTTTTTAGCCAAATATACAAACGCGAACAGTTTTTCTATATAGAGGTTGTATGAGGGAGAAACAAAACATCTATTCTGAAACCGAATTCCGATGTTAACAAAAGGATTATTTTATTGGTATCTTTTATAAGTTTTTTCTCAACTTTTTGGCACCTAATGACCAGCGTTCTGTGAAACATACTTATTACGCTGAAGGTTGAATTATTTAAACAAAAATAATTTTTAATGTTATCTTAAGTTATTACTTAAAAATAAAAACAGAGAAAAACTGTTCAGACTCGCAGACATCGGTCATTGTGGTCTAGAAACTCCTGAAGTTGATGCCATTATAACCTCACATTATTACACAGTATTACATTTTTCTGTTTCAAATTTGAGGCTAAAACCTTATTAAATATTCATAACTTTATTTAGATCTGTTGAAAATTTCCATTTTTTTAAAAATGTCAAACATAGATTGAATTAATAAATAAAACTCTGGTTATAATGAATTTATAAACCAAATATCAATTAACCAGTATATATAAATTCAAATAAAAACACTGTTAGGAGTTTATTTTATTCTACGAAGCTTTTCGTAAGATGAATTTGCCTTATCAAGTGAAGGTAAAAATATTAACCTGTAATCAACCTCAAATTTGGTGTATGTTTTGAGATCTAAACAAATCATTACGCATTATATACTAATAAAATGCATTACGAAATCCTTGAATAATATGCCTGTAGTAAAATCAAACTAAAATATCACTTGATTTATTGTAAAATTAGCCCAAAAAAACTTTAAAATTAATATTTTAACGATCATTATTTAGTTGCGATAAATTTGAAATACAAATGTTTCATGAGCTCTTTAGTGACTTATTTCAGCCATTGTATTTTTGTTAATCCGATAAAGAGGCCATGTTTATTATGAAAAGACCATAGAGCAGGAGAAATAAAAATAAAACAAGATTTGAGCGGATCATACTTTTAAAGCGGAAATCTTCGAAGATTGATCTTTTGATGTGATTATTTTACATCATTTTAAACCTATTATGTCTTTTTGGTCAGAGATGTGAATGAATACACAGATAAAACTATACCAAAGATATAATATCTAACATTATATAATAAATAATCCAATATAAAAAAAATGATGAATTTTATATAATGCATTTAATTGGAACAGTTTATTCAATTATAAACTTCAGTTAATAAAAGCTATTCATACAATCATAATCTTCATCTCTTTAGTGACCATCTTGAGTGTCAATCAAATTTTAATACGCCTCTTATTGTGTACTTTTATCGCTTATATATTTAGCTGGTATTTTTGGTGTTATTTTATATTATTTTTTTTTTAAATTCATTTCTCCATTTATTTATGCTGGTTTTTTATTTGATTTTTTATTGTTTTCAGTTTAGATTATTTTATTGCAGTGCTTTGTTAATATCGGCAGAAATAGAGCGATGATTTTATTTTTAAATCACAGCAGACTTGATCCATTGCGCAGAGTTCAATGTTCAAAAATTATTAGAAAATACTCACTTTATTACGACGATAACAGTTTTTTATATTTCACCTTGATATTACTCGTGGAACATAACGATATAAAGAAATAATCTCACATTTGAAACAAAAAATTATATTAATAGACACTTCAGAGATATTTTTAAAACGATTTGAATAATTTTTGCGTCGAATACCGGTGCTTTCGCAGTAATGTATAACGTTATCAATGTTCGCTGTATTGCATACGTAGATTACAAATTAAAAAACATACATGTAAAAAAGTCTTTTATTGAAATCAAAAAAATAAATAAAAGAACATAAAAAAATAATAATAACATAAAAAATAATAATAACATAAAAAATAATAATAACATAAAAAATAATAAGAATAAAAATGCTCCCTATCAAATCATCGGTCGATTTAACTGGGAGGTTGGAACTTTAAAGTCGTATGGTAAGCTGCATGGGGTGGTCTATCAGATGCTATTCATCATTAAGAGTCAATTTAAGATTATAACTACATAAAAGTGATTTTTTTTTCAATTTTTAGGTATGTTAAAAACATTTATTTAGTTTTATTTAACATGATAAAATAATTGATATTTGTGAAAGTCAGGTTACAGTGAGTGATAGAAAATGTGCGAGGAAAAAAATGTGATTTAAAGAAATAAATTGTATTTCAAACCATAATAAATAAATTTAATTTGGAACAATAAAAATTTAATTATAATATAAACAATAAAAACGAAATTTATTTAAATAATTTATTCAACGTTAAGCTTATTGATCAACTTTTTGAAGAATTTAAAAGAATTGGATTGACAGCCCTAAGCTACTACGTCACCAACTTCACTGACGTTTTAAATAGTGAAACAGAGGTGATTCATGTCAGTTTTAGACAGCATGATTGACGAAGAAATCTTTTGGATTTTGAAATTGTTTGAAAATAAATATGTATTTAATGAAGCACTAGAGCTTGAAATTTCAGAATAATAGAATGTTTAATATCAATTTATTTAATTAAAAATTGATTTTGATTAATTAAAAAACTGACAAAAAAAATTCAAATTTAAAGTTATTAACTAATTACAAAAAAAAATGGAACAAATAAAATGAAAAAAAAAAAAATTTTTTTGAATAAAGACAAGCAATGGTTACACGTGAAAAACACGAATAAAACAAAGAAAAATATCATAATAATAACAATCACAATAATAATATGTTGTTAGCACAAGGACATAAACCATGACACATCACCTTAATATTCATCAAGTTCTTTCCAATGAACTTTAAGATGGTTGTAAAAGGCAACTCAAAATATTATTCTTTAATTTTTTTGGATCGAATATAATGAATAGTTTTATAAAAAAATTTATTTGAGTTTTATTCAAAAAAAAATAAAAATAACGAAATTATAAAATTTAGTTTAATCATCTTGAACATAGATTATTATTATTATTCTCATTATTTAGCGTTAAAGACATCGGACCACGATCCAAACCACGTGTCCATGAACTAGACACAAAAAGAACTTTTAAACGGTTACACCTCACACCATCTAACCTGATCTACCTACCATTGTTAAATATAAACAAAACACTTAACTACTATAACCACTATAAAACCCTATAACGATATGAGCTTCACCGACAGCAGAGGAGGCGGAGATGATAACGAGGAGGAAGGTGGTGGTGGTGAAAAAGCATGATGATGTGACTTTAGAGTGCAAGTTCAGACTTGAGAGTTACAGCTCCTTTGATAACCCTGTTTTGTGGATCAAACAACAGTTACCTGGTAGTTGGGGGTGTAGTGGAGAGGATGGTGGTGAGATGGCGATGGTACTGGTCGGGTAATAGGGAGGGTGGAGCTGCTGGCAATGATAAGAATCAAAACAATTATAATAAAAAATGCTGAATAAGGCAATAATATATTGTGAAAAATTAGTTGAATGAACCGGGATTTGTAAAGATTTTTCTACTTTTTAATTCTGCTGAATGAAAAGTCAAAATAATAATAATAATAAGTGTTTATTGTGTAAGAATAAACTAAATTAGCTTTGAACAAAACAATTTAAATCAAACCTCGTCATTACGCTTACAGCACGATTTAATGTGGTTTCAACACAGAAAACATTTGTGTTTGCTTTAAATTAATGTTATAAAAATACTTTAAAAAAACACTAATATTGTTTGAATTAAACTATTATTACAAAAATACTTTCAAACTTGAACAACTACCGCAGACGAGAGCGTCAAAACGAACCTGATGGGGGTAATGAGGCACCCATTTGCATCCACGAGTCGTTTTGAGATTATCAGACACACCAACTCTCCAATCTACTCCATCAACCTCAAAATCAGCAGTTTGTTATTATGTTATAAGTAGTGTTTTCTTGTGTTGGTTGTATTAGTTTATAAAAAAGTTCTGATGTGTGTTCAGAGGTTCATTGTGTTTTTAATGCGTTTTTCCTTAACTAGTTGTGTTATGGATGTTTTTAATATATTGCTTTTTTGATTTGCTGCCTCGTCTTCCTATTGCTGTTTTGTATGTATTTGTTATTATTTATTTTATTCGTTTTTTTTCAATGCAAGAACGAGTCTTATAGTTTTGTAAATGAAAAACGGAAGCCTGAAAACGATAAGGGAGCAAGAGAATAAGGAAGAAGGAGTGGTTGTGTGGAAGGGTAATTGTAGATTACGTCAAGCATCACGCAGCTAATAAATGAACTCAAATTGATCGCTTAAAAACTCTACAATACCTACTAAAATAAAACAAAAAACTAAATACAGTAGATGTATAAAAAAGTATAAAACACAAACTAAATGATTTTCCAAAAACTATATAATATCATTTGAAAATGATTACGACAGCCACACAAGCTTCAGGAATTTGCTACTCGCAAATGTGTATGGTTTCATGGATAAAAACAACCTGTGGTTTGTTATGATGACCAGAAATTACTTAAGAAATACCTTATACACCTTATTTTAACAGATCTTGTTCTGTATTTCTATAAGGATTATCAGGTATTTTCCTTACAACATGCTTTCATAAGGATTTGCAATCATTGTTTCAATCAGGAGTTCATAATTAGCTCAGAAGTTTTTGAATATTTCATGCATTTTCACCGTGACCTGGCTCATAATTTTGCATCTTCAAATGATCTCATGCTTTAATTAGTTTCATTTCATTGGCCGGATTACATTTTTGCTTATTATCAACAATTTATTTTTCATGGGATTTTGTAAATATTTTGTTTCGAATTTTTTAGGTGTAAAATTCAAAATTTTAAAAAGTTTATTCTCATATATAAAAATTTTTCATTGAATTTAAAATTTAAACAATAAACATAAAATTAGAAGAAACTTTACTTTAGCGCTATAAAAATAACCAACACGCATCTCGCTTTTGCTTGTGTAGGAACTTAACTCTTATTATCTTCTTTATTTAGCTTCTTCTGAAACGCTCTTGGAACATGCTTTTTGGAGCAGTGAATAAAAAAAACGAACACGTGCACGAAAAACATGTGTGAGGTGGTGGTGGTGGTGGTGTATGATGCAACTTACGACTGTGCCTCTGAGATTTATTTAAAAATTTTTTTATCTTTTTTATGCGCTATATAAATGCAAATTATTACTATTTAACCTATTATTATGATAACTATTTTCAGAGTACCAGAATAGCTGCTTATTTTTATAAGTTGCATAGTTTGAAAAAAAATCTAAAGAAACCACTCTGAAATGAAAATTCAATTAATCAACTTAGTTTTGACTACATATTTTTCATTTCTACTCCAGTGATCTTAGGACTCATAATTAATTAAGTTAACCATTAAAACTACACTCATACAATGTGAACGTGCTTCTTCTTAATACTTGTGACAAGCTAAACCTATTTAAAATATACACATTATAATCAAATCAACTAAGCCCCAATGATACTAATGTTCAATTAAATAACACAAACACACACCCACACAAACCCACACACCATTTCTATTAAAACCATTGCATCCCACACTCATGCAAACTTCTTATCGTAAGGAATCTTAACGAACAAGCCTATTATAACTCCAACACTTCACAAGAACTCTGCATAGGTGCGATAAGAAGTCTTCAATTAACACTATGCTCTGTGTATCCTTATATAATTACACAACTTCATTCCCTTATCTCCTTTTTTGTATCTTACTTTGTGTATTTGAATTTCAAGTTCTGTTATTCCTATTATGTGAGTATGTATATATATTTGTATAAAATTTTGATATTTATTTAAATGTGGAGAAGTTTTGTAGATTATTAGAAACAACTTATTTTTGTATGAAACTTGGAAATTACTATAAATCTAAAATGGTGATTTATGGTAAGGTTGAACTTATCAAAAATTTTAGTTTTTGTGAAACAATAAATTTATCATTTTGAAGATTAAAAAATCAAGGGAATCTGAAAAAAACATGCATATGATATATCAAATTGATATGAATATACAAAAACTTTGTTGAAAACTGCATCTAAATAAGTATTTGCTAATAAAATGATTTCATATCCGGATTTTCAGCCTCAATGCGTATACAATTTTATATGTATCAAGATGTCATTAGGTATTTTTTCAGCTTCGATGAAATACCACAAAAAAAGCCTCTTGTAGCTTTTGAGTTGTCGCCACTATTATTTTATACGTATTGTATTGGACAAACTCAATTGAATAAAACCAAAAAAACTGGATTACAGAGCACTTACACTTCAGTAATCAAAAGACAATGAAAAATCAAGGAAAGGAAAAGGTCTTTGAAGTTTTGTGAAGTTACAATGAGTATCTATTTTATTGCATTCAAATAGGCATTTGAGAGGGCATCCTTAACAAGGAAATCTCTGATTTATCTTCAACACTAGTGCAATGATCTATTTTTGAATAGTTTTTAAACAAGGTGCATCTAAAGATGGAGAATACTGAACGAATTAATAACTAGAAAACCATACCAATCGAATAATATCAAATTGCAATGATTCTTCAAAAAACCCTATCAAAATTTAAATCAGTTTTCATGAAGTTTTTGTGTCTGTATCGCCACAAAATTAACGGTTATATACTTATCCGACATCCCAAATATTCACAAAAATACTAAAACACAACAAATTCTTTCCAACTCAACACTAACCTCACAACACAACACAATAAAAAGTAAGAGAACATCAACAGCATGAAACGATGGCAACACAGGGGTGACATCTGGCGACATGGGCGATTACACGTGTGAGTTGAGAGGCAAAAAATCGTCTGTTCTCCGTAGTGTCACACAACAACTCACTGTTATTGGTCAGTACTTTCCATAAAATTTTTTATATCGTTGCATTACTTTTTGTTATATGTATATAACGATAATTCTTTTAGAGACATCGTAAGTATCTTGTATTTAATAATTTTCGTTTTTATTCTTCACAAAATGAGGTTTTTTAAAGACATTTTTTTAATAATATTTTCAAAAAATTCAACTTTGTCATAATTCATTAGTATTATATACCGATAATCTATGACAAAAGTTCAAAATATTTTTTTACTGAATCGATTATTATATAATAGCCCCATTGGACACGTTGAACATTTACGGAGATGTCAAGACTGAAATGGTCTCTAACAAGGAATCCAATAGCTTCATCCTTCACGAAAGGTCCATATGTACTTATTCATTGGTTTTTCTATATTGGGCTTATCATTTCAATGATTAAGATTAGAAAATTAGATTTATGATGTCATTTAATGATGAGTCTTATTTGATTATGGTGTATCAAAAAGTGAAAGATTACAATAAAGAAATTTATATTCCTTGTTATGAAAATATTAGAAACTGAAAAATTCAAAAAACCAACCCCAAACAGGAACATTGATAAAACCGAATCAGTGATAAACTCTTCGGTCATCAACTTGGTGAAAGGGCAGTATTTAACACTGAAATGTCAGGGCCAAGGAGGTTACCCATGTCCTCGACTGACTTTCTGGATGGGAGACAAAAACGTCACTAACATGTTTCAAGTTAATGAGTTAGTGTTCGGTGGCTTCAAATGGTTTTATTATAAAGTTTTAACAGATTAATACATGCGGATTGATAACTATATCGTCGTTTCATAAATTGAGCGGATTGTTTTCTAAAACTTGATTCGTTTTCAAAACTTCATAAAGAATCATTATTTTGAGCGAAAGATTGATTGAATTATGGAGAATTTGAGAAACGAAAAACGTTTACATTATGCATTGTATTTGTCTATAAAGTTTGAATCACTCTTCGGAGAAATCAACGATATAAATTTTGAACTGAATTCCTAAAAAAACCAAACCGTGAGTTTTAATTTATTTTCGCAATCATTTTTCTGTTCTGAAAACTAAATTTTTTCAACAAAAGTTGAAAAATAGCTCAAAAAATTTTTGGAGAAATTTTAAACTATTTCAATAAAACTTGTACGAGCGTCTTCAGCGCCTTTTATATACAAAAATTTATGATTCATGGGAATACTCTTACTCCGCACCTTACGTCCAGCATCTATTCATTCTAAAAGAACACTCCGTGGTAGCAACAATACATATAATGATCCCTTTCATAATTAGCATACTACATATAACAGCAACCAAAATTCAAAACAATCAGATTAATGGAAAGAGCTGGAGAGCTGGGGTTAAAAACGACGAAGTACAAGGTGAGCATGTGGAGTGCCCCGATCATTGTCCGATCCTCCCACCACGCCATGGTCTGTATGAAGTGATTTCCTATCGGTTCATGTAATAAAGAGTTTTTCTTCTACATAAGATACATCCCATACATAAGATGAACGTGATATATCTTATGTATGTGAGAGCAAATAATGATTGAAAATTATTAAATAAACATGTAAACACTCATTAAGAAACTGAGGTGTGAAGCAAACGTCGCCAACGCCACCTTCACTAATAGGACCTCAGTTATCATGCTAGTCCAATGTAAAGTTTGTTTTCTATAAGATCCGTGTTTTAAACTTCATCTTTATTGAAATTATATATTGATTTTTTTTTATTTTGTGGTTTTTTTTATTAGTATTGATATTATTACTATTATTGAATAAATAATTTTTTTTATAGATGCTCCAGAAATAGAATGTAAAGTTTCTTTCCCCTTCAAAGAGGTTACATGTTTTTCTAAAATGTTTTGAATTTTGAAAAAAAAATTCAAATAAGGCAAATATATTTTAAACCGATGATTTCAGTACTATTTGACAGTTTTAAATGTAAAGAATCTGATAAATTTTTTAAAACCACTCAACACTTGTTATATCAACAGCAAATATTGTGACTCTCCAAAATTATTCAATCAAACTTTACTAATACTTAAGAAATCATCAGGTTAAAGTGATCTGCTTCATAAGAGCCAGACCCGAGCCACTTTTTGTGAGATGGATAAAGGATACAAGCGATAGAAACAGGGCCCAGAGGAGTAGCCATAACATTATCAGACTTCCCATTAAAAATTTCTCGAATATTTCATTTAAACAAAGTGATTTGAACATTTTGATGATTGTTTATATAAAAAGTATTTCAAAAATAAGCATAAAACCTAGTATTGACAAGCACACTGAATCTTTACTAAATTTACGAAGGTTTTCTTTAGATTATTATTGAAAAAAAGTAAGTTAGCTATACTTCATGGTAATCTAGTGACTTTAAGACATATAGTTAGTTAATTGATATCAAACCAAGGGAAAACAAGTACATAATAATGCAACAAAATAGTGACAAAATGCTTCGTAACTTTTGAAAAAGGATAAAAATTTTTTCAAGTGTTTATCAATTTTAAAATAAAAACAAAATTTTTTCATTCATAATTTTTTAAAAGTTATTGTTATAAGCACTTAGACTCTAAGAAAAAGTATGGAATTTTGCAAATTTTGTATGTGTATACATCAAATCAAAATAAAAATTAAATTGAATTGTTTTTGGTAAAAAAGATTCCAAAAATATTATTTATGTGGTTATCTAAATAGCTGAAAATAATATAAAAGGTACACAAAGCATTGAGAGACAGAAAGTTTCCATAGAAAGATATAAGATGAACACTGAAAAAACACCAGAAGAAAACCTTGGTTATGTGTTGCTTACCAGTCCCAAAAATGAAAAAAATTTGAAAAACATCAATAACAGTGATTATGTGCGCAACAACACATACAGTGGAATGAAAAAAGAGGATTTTCTGGAATATTCTAAAGACGTTCATCAATCTGTTAAGGTAATAAAATTTGGTTTGGAATTTGAATTGAGCAAATTTAATTAATAGTTTCAGATATTCTTATGAGAATTGAAATATTATTGTTGGACTTAACTATTTAATGGGTCTTCCAATTCTTAAGAATCAATTTTTGAATACCCTGTTATATAAAATAATAATTGCGTTTTTTGCAGATTTTAAATGTTCATCTCTGGGAAGCTATTTTAACTTTCAAAAACATTAGGACCTTTCCTTTTACGTAAGTATTTTGTTATAAATTTGAAAGCACATATCAATTAATACTCAAAAGTTGACTTACTTTTTATAGAAAAGTCAAAATTTATTCTGAAAACTCTATCGGACAAACAGAAGTGGTGGTATCATTAGAGAATGGTATGTTCATATTTGAATGAATTAAATTCAAATGAAAACACTTTAATAAACTCCTAAAAGTGTTTTCATTTGAATATATAGGTATGGCTCGAAGAATTAAACTGAATAAATTATCCTATAAATAATTGAAAATTCATTATAAAAATTAGAATATTTTAAAATTTTTGGAAATTTTGAATTACAGCGCTGAAGAAATCTAGGATAAGGCTCGAGGATATGAAAAGTGTCAAGCGATACCCATACAAAGCCATTTCTTCCGCAAGATTTATTCACCTTGATCATCTTTTTATTTTCTTTTTTTTTGATTTACATTTTTTAACAATAATGATGTTTTTGTACTTTAAAGTGTAATATTATAAACTTATAATTTTTAATTCTACCTTTTATTCAGCAATTTTTAATGTGATTGTATCAAATGACATGTGCAGACTTTCACAACTTTCTCGTTGATAAATAATCAAAAATTAATTCCAAATTGAGTTATTTCAGTGAAAATTTATGATAATTGTTTCAACTTTTTCGTATTTAATAGATTTCATCGAAGTCGCTGAACAAATGATTTCAGTATGATCTTAAAAAAACATGATATTTGAAAAATTTCACATTTCGCTTTGCCTCAAATTATTGTCTTTCAATTTTTTCAGTTCAATAAAATTTTCAAGTTTTCAACTTGAATTAACTTTTCATATTCAGCGCTAACTAAAATTAGAAGCGAGGCGTTTTGTTTGAAAGATAAATGCTGAAGCTTTTAGGAGAAAGAGAAGAAAGCTTTGAAGCTTTTGATATATTCTCAAATATGTTCAAGGTTATGTATTGCAAAAATTTAGTTAGACTATGATACTTTAATACTATGAATACTAAAACAGGACTCAGAAAGTTTCTGTGAAAATTTAGAAATAGAAAATAGATTAAAAACCTTAAAAGAACAAATGAAGTTGTCAAAACTTGAGCTTTACTATCTCGTTTATGATTATGACACTTGGCTTTCCGTTAAACAAAACAAACCTCCAGTTGTTGATTATTCAAACACCAACAGATTAAAAGGCAACAAATCTGCTTCTTGCTTTGAAAGTACAAACAAATATGAAAATTCCTATTACAAGAATAATTTTCATAGCAACGGGCATTACTATGACGGTCATTACAATCAAAACTATTATTATGAACAGAATATAAAATGTGAAAATTATGGAGGTGTTCCGTTTCATGAACAAAATGGCTTCACCTATGATCCTTACCCTCTCGATTTCACTAGAAAGATCAAGGAGGAAAATGATAGTTATTCAGAAAACCCTACTTTTTTTCACTGTCCACCTTTCGAGCACTACAGGTATATGCGGTGTATCCATCTATAAATATATTTTATTTTCAGATAAAACTAAACCAAAAGACAGAAAAATTTGGGTGAAAATTGGACAAATATTAAAGATCTTCACGAAAATAATGCTTACTATAACGAATACAATTATTACGATAACTTTTACAACCAAAATCAAATGTATACACCTAGTATGAAACACCAAAATTGCTCCAGTAATTTTTCTACCCCTCATTACGAAACAAAAGGCTGTGTGAATGAAACAAGCCCCCTTGACTTCACGTATAAGAGAGAGAGGGCAAAGAAAACTACACCAAAAAGACCCACACATCCCGGGTGTTCAACTATCAAGTATTCCTCACTCGATTAACAATCTTTATTGATTCGATTTGAAATAGTATCACTAATATGATAAACGCTTTTCATGTATTTTCTATTTTAGGTATAAAAAACGAATGAGAATGAGTAATGAGAGTTGTTCTAAAAGTGATGAAAATACAACGGCCGAAAGAAGCTATTTCTGCGACTTTGTAGGTAGTTACTTGGTCTGATCTTCTTTTGATTATATTTTTCATTAAAAATATTTGAACTTAACTAAAAAGGTTGCAGAAAAGCCTACAAGAAAAAGGCCCATTTGACGTGTCATAAAAGGCTTCACACTGGTGAACAATGATTCAATATATTATTACATCAAATAATAAACATGAAAAATACATTTATGAAATGCTTTGAAATTTTTATACGCTAGGAGAGAAGCCATTCACCTGTTCTCTATGTTCCTTAAAACTTCGTACAACTGATGAACTGACGAGGCATGTTCGCAAACATACAGGTACAAAAAGCAATCTTACAATTTTTATAAAAAACGGTCTTTAATTCAATTTTCAATGGCTGTTTTTTATTCACGAAGGTGAAAGGCCATACACTTGTGTGATATGCAACAAAAGTTTTGCCCGATCAGACCATCTCTCCGTGCATCGATCCATCCACCGATTAAACGCCGATCAATTGTAGGGGTTGGAACTTGAGAAAAACACGGTTGCATATGCGAAACAAAAAAGTTTATACATAGAAAGATCACGCTTTTTTGTTGGAAGAGTGTTAGAAGTTGGTTGCTTTTGTTATTAATCAGGGAACTTATCTGTTATACATCTTAGATATATTTTGAGATGAATTGTTGAAATTTTGTTTCGTTTTATAGAAATTTAAAATCAGAAAGCTTTTTGTTGAATAAACTTGTAAAGTAAAACAAATGTGTTAGTCAAATAGTTTAAATTTTTCAATGTGTCTAAAAAGCAAACAATCTATTTTTCAGTATAGAAAATACTAATTGAATGTATGAAAACAACGATCGAAAAACGAATAAAAGATGCTTTAGAACAAACTTTAAACAAGTAGCGTCACCAAATGCTAGCGAATAAAAATAAGTGTATTTTGATTGCAACTTTTGGAAAACAATGTGCCAGTATTGAAAAATAGACATTTTATAAGACCAAAAGCTAATTATAACAAGGGTTCTATGAAAAATTCGTTAGTATCGAGATTAAAACAATAAGATCTAGATAGCAGCAAATCATATATGAGCAAAATACCTTAAAATAATTTTCAGCACTTTAATAAGGCGTATTTAAAGGCGTTGATCAAAAGAGGAATGAAATGAGTGTCATTTGAGGTTGTAGATTATTGAATTAAAAACATTGCTGAAATACATTTATATACTGTATAAAAGACAAATAAATCTAGCACAAAATAGAAAGTTTCAAATGAAAAGTGCACCAGAGGTAAATAGAACGAAAATTAAAGTTTTATAAAGTACCATTGGTGCACACATTATAAAAATTTGATTTTTTATTTCTTCTTTTTATTCTTTTTCTTCTTTTTTTTATTCTTACTTGCATCCTCATTCATTGAAGAGTCCCCTTTCTCACTAGCTTCTTCTGTTTTAGCTTCATCTTCGTTGGGTTGCACCGTACCTTGCTCTTCTTTCTCTTCATCTCCATTCCCATTAGCGCTAGCATCACCATTAGTATCTTTACTATTACTTTTAAGCTCATTTGCACTGGAAATAGCACTGTTTTTTTCATCATCTACCTTTACACTAGAATCAACCTTTTGGGCATTATTAAAATTGTTTTTTTTACCGTTCAATTCTTGTTTATCATGCTCACTACCGATATTTATATGGTTTTTAGATTCACCATTTTGATCTTCGCTGTTTTCATCACTTGCTTTCGAAAAGTTACAAGCAGGTTTCACATGGAGAGGTTCAGTAAAACTCTCAGAGGCTTGTTTAGATTGGATGTCCGAATCACCGTTACGAGCAGCATCTTTCTTCTCTCTTCCATTATTCAAATGTCCATCTCCTCCCCCATTTTCAGGTGCTTGCTTTTTATTTAAAACTCCAGCATCGTTTTTAACCTCTTCCACATTTTTCGCCACAACTTTGTTAACGGGGTCTATAGCCGTTCCTTCTCCTTCTTTCATTAACCTTCCCTTAATAAAACCTCGTTTTAATGCATCATCAAGCATCACTCTCTCTTCCGTTTGCTTATCCACCCAACAACCACTGTCAACGTCTAGAAGACCAAACCTCATGGCTTCATTGAAAGTCACCATTCTGTTACTCCTCGAGTTTAATACTTTCTTTATCATATAGGTTTTAGCCTCGTAATGCCTTTCCTTTTCTAAGGCTTCTATCCGTTCTTTGTTGGTCACTTCAGCCTGTGCCAAACAATTATAAAGTTTTTTTTATACATTATCTTCTTACGTTAAGAATAAACTTATCAAAAGTTTTAAATTTTTATAAAAAAAAACACCAATTAAATTTGAAACCGAAAGAAATAAACTAATAAAGTTTTAAATAATAAGTATAAACCCAAATAAAATCGAATAAATAGAAAAAACAACCCACCTTGATCCACCCTTCATCCACCGCTTCATGGATGGTCAAAGTGGTGCCACCAGTAATTTTAAAGGCCCCTCCACCCACCCAAGTTGCACCCAATCTTTTACCCTCCACCCACTCTCCTCCCTCCCATCCACCACACAACCATCCTCTTCTCACTGCCTCTTGTTCGTTAATTTTTTCTGCTGTCAAAGGGTCAACCACCGAAAGTACTTCAAATTCTCTTTCATCATTTGCATCTTCATCCTCCGCTAATGATTTCACCGTCATCATACCTAAAGTATGGTATTGTATTACTTACTGTATGTTCAAATAAAAATTGATATTAATCTACATTTGTTATTTTGATGAAATAGTATTATTAGAAATGAATAAAACCATGATGAAAAAAATGAATTGATTTATTACTGTTTTAAGGCCATCATGGAAACATTAACCACACAGCAATGACTAACCATACTGTTCAACTTTAGCTTTGGAGGCTACCTCGGTCACCATTTGCACCTGGATCTGTCCCTGGTTCATGGCTGACACTATGGGCTTGCTCTCTCCTGTTTCAGCATATTTAATGTTTTATGTATTATGTTCTAATACCTAGATGCATGTATTGATGGTTCAAAGTTACATGTGTTATGTAGCCATGACTCAGTTATACGATTGAATATATTTTCAAAATTTTTTGTCGAAAATGAAGTTTCCCTTACATATATTGAAGCGATAAAAACTTAAATAATAGATAATTTTAGCCTCATCATAAAACTATTTAACGTTTTATGGTGAGGCTAAATTTATCGAAATTATAGCTTAATCGTTGTGTTAGATGTACCAAATATCTAAATTTGTAACTAAGTAAAAAAAATACATATAATGTTGCTAAAAAGATATTCTTAAACGTGATTGGCAATAAAAATAAAATATTTCCAAGACAATGACCTATATCAATAAACCAATTTCTTCTATTTGCCACTTATGTTTGTGGCCTACAAACCTTTGTTATAAAAAAACATTTTGAAGAAATTAAAAACATATAGAATTTTGATGAATTTATTCAAACCAGTGTTAGGGTTGATATAGAGTCCTTTCGACATGTCCAAAATGCCCTTGGCTATTGCTTGATCTAGAGAAACCTTGAATAAGATTGAATACTTATCAGTGAATTTATTTATTTGTCTATCTATCTATCTATCTATCTATCTATCTATCTATCTATCTATCTTTCTTTCTTTCTTTCTTTCTTTCAATCAATCAATCAATCTATCTTTCTATCTATCTATCTATCTATCTATCTAACTATCTATCTATCTATCTATCTAACTATCTATCTATCTATCTATCTATCTATCTATCTATCTATCTATCTATCTATCTATCTATCTATCTAACTATCTATCTATCTATCTATCTATCTATCTAACTATCTATCTATCTAGCTATCTATCTATCTAACTATCTATTTATCTATCTATCTAACTATCTATCTATCTATCTATCTATCTATCTAACTATCTATCTATCTATCTATCTATCTATCTATCTATCTATCTATCTATCTATCTATCTATCTATCTATCTATCTATCTATCTATCTATCTATCTATCTATCTATCTATCTATCTATCTATCTATCTATCTATCTATCTATCTATCTATCTATCTATCTATCTATCTACTCATCTATCTTCAAACCCCATCAAAGCAATATAAAAGACCCATCACCTCACTGCCGTCTCTGGGATCCTTGATAGACTTGATCACAAACCTCTGCTTCACCTCTTGAGACGATGAAGTCATGCGTTCAGACTCTACCCTGTTGGAAGTATTTTTATTCAGAGTTAAATTACGTGCTTGGTGAATTTAATTAATTAATACATTTTTGACTCTAGGCCAACCCGAGAAGTTTGTGACAACAACAATCATGTCATCAAATTGAACGATTTAAATATCTACTGTAATTTATTATAGCTTTACCACAAATACACGGGGTTTTTATGTTCTTGAATGAAATGTCCTCTAAAATGTTATTTGCAAGACTGGTGATAGTCTAGCTCTTTAGACTGAAGTTTCTCAAAAGCAAATGATTAATTTGGGCACTTAATTTATTGAGAACGTTAGTCAACAATTTGTAATATAATTTAAATCTTGCATACAAAAATTTTCTAAAAAAATATCCCAATGATATTTTTTAAAAATGCAACTTTATAACACTGAAACCTTTGTTAAAAATAGCAACGATTCGAAAACTGATTGCGAAAATTTAAAGTGATTTAAAATCTTTGTTTAAATCGGTGCCAGAACTCGAAGCATTACTGTGAGTACCAACATATTTTGAAGCATTTTTATTCTTGTGGTATTGAAGCTACTGAGTAAAATGATAATCCTATATTGGGTTAAATGCACCCAATAATGTATAACTCATGTCGATCATTATGTGAAGATAAGATCCTATTACATGGAAATTCAGAATTTGCAATCAAAAAGTGCTAACACCCGCCAAAAGAACTTGAAATGCTATAGTGAATACATAGATATTGAGCCTTCAATGTATTGAATTAGCTATGCGTAAATTATTTCATTTCTAAACATTTAGCTAGGCCAGCTCATGTTTCAATGTGTAAAAAAATATAAATCATGAAAGCAATAAAAGTTGAGTAATACTAATAGCAGATAAATATTCTGAATTTTTTAAGACGTTAAACAATTTCTCTGTAGAAAGTATATTCATAGTAGTAATAATATTAACACTGAATTAATTTATCAATAAAACCTAGTTTTTAACCCGTTCTACCTTTACCAAAATACACCCAAACTCAATTAATATCAAATAAACAGATATCATTAAAATACCATAAACGCTATACCAAAATACCACATTAAATCCAAACATTACCAACACTTTACTTAAATAGGTAATGATTATAACGAGCTCAAAGACCACAAACCCCTTCTGACCTGGTTCGTTCATGGGAAGACATTGTGGATGAAGTGGTGGAGACGGCATCATCGTTAGGATAATGCAAGATCTCCTCCAATGTCTCAACACTCTGCACCACCACCTTCGTTTTGTAGAACCTTGAGTGGTGAAATGTATTGAAATAATCTTTAGAATAAGAACTTATGTTAAGGTTATAATCCCTAAAATGCTGACATTCTTCAATGTAGCAATCTAGCGCTTTTGGGGTTGATCTTAAGGCGCAACGGTTGATTAGCAAAAGGGTGCATTATTGAAGGAGTGCATTTATAAAAGAAGTGCAACGTACTTGATGGGGTTGGAGGTGAGCTGTTGAGCCTTGAACTCAGACAGCTTGTCGAATATACAGATAGACCTACTCTTGCCACCCACCTTACTCTTCAGTGACTTGAACAACTTCTCAAATGCCTGGCAATCACATTTTTAATTTATTTAATTCAAAAGTTCAATTGAATCAAAAATTAAATTTATAAATTTGAATAAATTACTTAACAAATTCAACTTCAACATTGATAAAACCGCATACAATTGTACAGCAGATACCTGGTAATCATGGAAAAGTGCACAGACTTTCTGCACCGATTGTTGGTTCTTCTCATCCACCACCACACCCAACTCCTTCAGTTTATCATTGTCCAGGTAGTCCAACTCCAATCTCTTCACCAACTTCTTCAATAGCTGTCAAGATTAGAAGTCTTTAAATTATCATCTGTTAAACCTAAAACTGGTTAAGCATAACTTAAAATAGAAAGTCTTGAACAAGTTCATTCAATTGCGAAACTTCGTTATTCAAATATGATTGCAAAGTTATGCATGTATTATAGTGTATTTGGGCTGAGGATTGTTTGTTAAATCAATATATTAAAATCCTTATCAAACATTGAAAGTTTTCGAATTCTTCCTGAGCACTTATATACACTTCATATCAATAAATACTTTACTAGAAAAATCATTTCAACCAAAAACAACACTAGAAAAAGCATATGAACTAATATAGAGACAAAAACCTTAAGATCTCTGCTACTCCTAGGACCATTGGAATGCGAAGGAAGACTCGGGCATCTGTATTTCTGATGGAGTTTTGCATATCAAAAATAATAAATGAATTAGTAACATCTGATTAAACTGTTTTCCAAGAATGATTAAACATTTTAAATAAACGTTATTTTTCTTAGACATCTGGATTATATTGCTATCATAATGAATATTCAAAAAGCATAAAAAGTAAACGACAGAAAGAACTCTTGACAAACAATATGAAATATCAATGGCAAGCATACACTTTAGAAATGTCACGAAGTTGAAAAGGCTATTAAAATCGATCAAATAACTAACCAATTGAATGAGCAAGGCGTAGATAAGGTTGTAAGTATTGGCGAACAAGAGTCGGAAACATTCAAACCACCAACATAACAATTGAACCTTCAACCTTTTGTGTTATTATGATAGTAAAAATAATAGTACTAACAAAAGTAATGACAATGATAATAATAATAACAATAATAACATTAACAATATTATTAATAGCTATAATGTCGATAATTTTAACCATATGTTTGAATAATGCATGGTAGGCTTTACGGCTGTTTTTTATTTCTTTTTTGATTTTAAAATCTTTGAAAACAGCAGGTGATAAAAATAAGAAAATTTCTATAAAAATTAATGAATTATACAATGTTTTTTTTAATTTATCATTTTGAACTTTAATTAAGTCGATATAAAACATAAAAGTTATTTAAATACAAAACATTTTCAAGAATACTCATTATTCAAATAAGAATAGTAATGAACATATAAAGAGTTTTAGTAGTTTTATAAGTTTTGGAATTTTGAATAGAATTCTTTTTGAGTGAGAATTATCAAGTAGGATTTTAAAGAAATAAAACTGAAAAAATCCATGAAAGACATAAGGTTATCAAAAACTCAATACTATATTTTAACTAGTACACAGAAATAGCGTTTTGTGAAGTTAATGATCAAACCAAACCCCTAATTTGGGGTAGCCTTATGGTCGACTCATTAAAGTCAAAATAACTAAAAACTAACGATGAAAACATATTTGAAAAATGATTATGAGGGTGAAAATAATTGAATTACTTTGACAGTATAAAGCTGATATTATAGTGTCATGGTCGGTGTTAATTATGATGATGATGACGACGATAATGATGGTAATTATGATGACGATGATGTCACAGACCTCTCAATGAACCCGTGCAGACTCTTGTCACTGTTGGGCAAAATGAGACTCATGAGAGATATGTGACCCTCCACTCCACTTTTTGACCTCACCTGTGATGCAACAGACAATATCAGTAGGGTTGAGGTGTGGATTACAACTTCACCTTTGACACAACAAGCCACGTTAGTATCGTATGCTTAAAAGGTTTGAGTTGTGATGGTTTTCATGGTGAAGCTAGACTTATTTAAAAATTTACCCAAAACTCACCCGTTCACTAATGAATTTTTCAATAAAGGCTTTATTTAAAGCTATACTATTATCCGTAAAAAGTAAAAAAGAAAGACACATTAATGGTTATATGACTTAAATTTTTCAAGCAATTTGACATCAAAAGCGTTAAGTACGGGAATCAACAATGTTATTGATGCAAATCTGTCAATTGATCTTTTGAGGTACTTTACTAGCGTCTTTATACACATACAACAATGTTTCACCATACAATAAAATGGAGCATGGTGTGTTTGCTAGGTAAATATAAGAACAAAAGGAGCACCACACCTTGATGGAACCATCTTGAGAGTTGTCAATCACCTTCACTGATTCCCCCTCCTGGATCTCCAACTGGGTTGCAACACAAGTCAATCAATCAATCAATCAATCAATCAATCAATCAATCAATCAATCAATCAATCAATCAAAGGGAAATTTTAAAAAAGTATTTTACAGACTATAAATACATCCGTAACACTTTTAATTGCGCAAAGTCACGCATAATTACATATAATAAGCACAAAAAAAACGTAAGAAAGCCCATTAAGAGCTGTTACGAAATATCACTTAAAAACCAATGGAGTCTGTATCATACTTGTTTGCTCCTAAGAAGACAAGGTGTATTTAATTGGTCAAGATGCGAGGGTGCCTTAAGAGGTGCAGCGTTCATCGAGGTAATGTGGTGCTCCTCCAGAGAATCGTGCCATAGCTTGAAATTTTTCAAACTTTCCTGCAATGGGTGTTTGGTAGTGATGATTTATTAGTAAAAAATAGGTAACTAATTTTGCATTTACGCTATTGTAATTTACTTTGTTGTATCGTTTCAATTTTAAAAAATTAAAGTTCAATATTTAGACATATTTTCACTTTTGTCCAAACCTGAATACACGATTGGATGAAGGGAATAGCTTTAGTGGGATTTGATTGGTTGATTTCAAAGTCATCTCTGAACTTTTCTTTCAATCTAAGTATGTCTGATGACATAGCGTACTCTATGTCCAGCAGCTGCAGACAAAGCTGCGTGATGAATATGATTATTAATTTTATATAATTATGATTTTTAGATGGATCATGGTTAGCATGCCAGGTTTGCTGCAGAAACGTGCTTAAAATCGTCAAAGATTTATGGTGAAAATTTTTAGATTTAAAAAATTTGTCACAGTTCTATGAATGGGTAATAAGTGTTGAAAATAAAAGAATTGTATTGTGGGAAGTTAAAATAAGAATTATAAAGGTTGTTTTGTCGATAGGCAAATAACAAAACAATTTGAACTAAATTGACGGCGTCTATTAACTGGTGCAGTCGTGGTGATTGCTATGTAATTTTATACGTAACATTTATAAGGCCTCTATATTAACAATACGCTTTACTAAATAAATGCTTCATTATTTAATAAATATTACATTCTTTATGTTTTCTGGCACTGAAAAGAGCTCCATGGTTTTTAGGATTTTCTGTTTTACCTGCGGGTAAATGATGAATTATGTGGTGGATATATGACGAGAATCATTGAAGAAACTAACTCCTTTGCTTATTTCCATGTTTTCTTTTGATTCTACTGTCATTTGCTGTGAATTAAAAATGTTTTGTGAGTTTCCTTCATAAATAAATGAAGTTATGAAGTACTTATGAATGGCTACTGATAAATTAAAGAATGACTCGTTTTTGATAAAATTTTAAATAACAACCTAAATAATTATTCTTTGAATAAAGAGGTTTAGAAAATAAGTTATATACATATTGAATATAATTTCCATTAAAAAATAAACTTTTCTTGATATATATATATATATATATATATATATATATATATATATATATATATATATATATATATATATATATATATATATATATATATATATATATATATATATAATTTGAAGTCTATTATTGAATTTTTCTATTATGATTACAAGCAGATGTGTTCAACTTACACAAGTTCAACTCAACCAGCATGACTAATAATAAAAAACAAAGCATCTAATGACTAAATCAGAGACACACCAAAATCATGTTTAATTGAAAACACATATATGATTTAAAAGTCTAGATTATATTATCCTCGATATTTATCATCCTTCTACTATAAGGTTCTATGATGAGTTCCAAATTTATTTAATAACCTACGCAATCTTTTAAAAATACATGCATTTTTAGATAAACCCAAACCGATAACACTAAATAAGTTTAATGTTGAAAGCGGCATTGAATCGATGTTGAAGTGGCTGAGTATTTTGACGGAAACAGTGAATGTTTTTAGGTAGGCGTTACTTGGGACAGAATTGTCTATGTTTGTTATATAGAAAGATAAAACTTTGAATTATAATATGCAATACCATGCTAGAAAATAGTAGTAGAAAGATATGTAAAATACAATACACTGAATACAATATTAAAGATAAAGTACAACAATGTTCAAGTATATATATTATAACACTAAAAGATAGGTATTATATTATGAGAAAGTGAGTATTGTATTGATTTCCTAAACTGTGAATTAGAAAATTTTTTAGACACATTCAATATTCACCAAAACTAAAATTTTCGATAAGAGCTGAAACAAAAAATCTATTTAAGTCTTTCTTCATTTAAAATATTCAAAGAATCATGAATATTTGAACATAAGATGTATATGTATTACACTATAATCACTATTTAAGCTATAATGTCTCCAAGCACAATCAAAAAACAAGTTTATGATGGTATGATTAACTTTATCTAGGATTCTCACATTTAAATGAATGTCGGATTTAATACGCATGAAATTATTTTCACTGAAAATTTAAATTTTTTTAGAAATATCATTCAGGGCTACTAATGAGGTTATTTTTTAGTGTTAGGAGCTTATCACGAAAGAATAATAAAACCACTACATACATATGTTAACAAGAAAACTTGAATAACCAATAATAAAAGCCCTAAATTTTAAAAATTACATTTGACGCAAAACTGCAGACATCAAATTATCATACAATGAACTAAACACATCAACCCTATCAATGGTAGTTTTAATATTCTTTTAGAGTTTTTCAAATGAAACTAACTTAAATCTCAAAATGTGGTCTGTTTAACTTGAAACTACAAAAAATTAACATATTAAAGCATAAATAATGTTTAACACAAAATGAAGGAGATTTTTGATGGATGTGAATAAGAAGCTTTTCACAAAATAAATCAGAAATAAAATTATTTCCTAATAAAAAATTAATTAAAAATAAACTTCAAATGATTTTCCAGTGAATATTTTCCTTATTAAAATATTTTATTTGAGTATAAAAAGCTGCTGAGAAAGCTTCTAGGATTTTATATATTTATATTAAGATGCTCATCATCATGAACATAACTATTACCCTCAGAATATCAACTGTTACATCTGTTCCATGCTAGCACAGATTGCATGTCAAAATAATATTTTGAATTTTTCAAGTATTTTTATACAAGAAATTATTAAAGTTTGTATAAAAATATATGATGCTTTAAAAAGAAAAAAATTGAGGTAAAGACTATATCAAACTGCAAAAACAATTTTCTAATGATGTAAACCCAGAAACTTTCAATATACTGGGAATATAACCAGATTTGAAATCTTATTATCTAAAAAAAACTATGTTTAAAAAAATTATGACTCATAATGATATGATACTTTTTTGATCTGAATAAGACTTCAGTTAACTGGCTTTATCATTTATTGTTTAAAAGCTTTAATTTCAAATGACTCAGTTTATAATATATTATTTTGTGAACACCGTTGCAAGAAACTGTTTTCATTGGAGTAGACATATAATAACGATTTTGGAAAAAATAAGAAAATTATATTTTATTGTTTACTTTTCTAACCTTCAAATCTACAGTTTTTCAAGATCAAATTTATTTATAATAGCTTCAACTGATAGTTTACAGTTTTTAATTTGAAATACTTGAAACATTGAATTATTAAATATTGAAATTTCTATGTTGTGAAGAAAAAATTTATTATTCGAAATATTCTATTGATAGGAAGGTTTGTTATCTCAAGTACATTTATACATTAATATTTTTTATAGTTTTATTTGAAAAATCTTAATTAAAAACTTCCATGATTGTTTGAATTGAATTTTAACTTTAAGTTGGTACAACCTATGTTAAGAAAAGAATTTTTGTGTAAAACTTATTTACAAAGAAGGAAATCGAACCTTGATCAGTAATTTTTAAATATTTTATACATATAAAATTATGATCATGTTTTAAAACACAATTGAAGTAATTTTTAAACTACATAGTATTTTTTTTAAAATCACAGTATCCTATCTTATTTAGTTAAGGTCCCGTCCCTTATTAAATAGTTTTTTAGTTTTCACCACAATAGCCATTTATGATAAAAAATTCTTAATTTCATAAAGAAAATTCATTATTAAGTAAATATAGTTTCAAAAAGACTCACAAACGAAAGAGAGGAATGTGATTAATAAAAGTTTTGAGCTGAGCATACTTTTATACTTCTTACAGGTTTAATAACAAATAAAATATTTTTTGGTAAAAGTGAAAAAAAATATTTTTTTGAACATAATTAGAATAAATAAACCAAAAATATAAATTTCATAAATTTTTTTAAAAATCAATATTACTTTGAACTAGTAGTCTTTTGATGGTAATTACATTAAATTTTTGAAAAGTTTTTATGAAATAGCTCAAAAATTACAAAAGATATTTTTCATGGTATTATTTAATTTCACTGACTAACCAATTACACACTCATCGTCCTTCTTACGCCATGCTTTTGAATAAGTTGGTGCTCAAACACAAAGTCATAGCTTGACTTGATGCTTTAACAGTACATATAGAACTATGTGGATAAATGGATTTTTAAATTGTTGTTTAATTCAATTATTTTTTAGTAGAGTAGTATGCTAATCGAATTTATTGGGTTTCACGGGTTTTAATCAAATATTATAGACATAGTTCATTACTGTTTTCACTAGGCGTTACATGATCGAACGATTTTGTGTTTTTATGGCAATGAGCATCTTTTTGAAGTTTTTATTACATGAAATTATTTTTCATAGCGTCTATGAATCGTGTAAAGGCGCTCTTCTATCAACTCCATACAAACAATATTTTTTGATCCAGCCGAACAAAAAGAATAAATTTTTTAACAAAATAATGTTTGAAAAGATTGTAAAGCTATGTTACTTTGAAACATAATATTTTTTAAATACTTATAAAATTTTGTTTTCTTGAGGGCTATGTAATGTAATGCGGTATTTATAAAGGGCTTTTCCTTATAGATCAAAGCGATTTCTACAAATTTAATTTAATGAAAACACACTGTGGAACAGGTGCTAATTGTCGGCTCACGCAGGATTGAACCCGGTAACTTTAGATAATTAGTCTAATGCTCAACCCTATGAGCTATAGGGGCATTGAGCTATTCGTTACATTCTAGGCCATCTCATTGAATGCCCATTGAGTTCTGCTATGAATGTGGTGAGTGGAATTATAAACCGACTGTACTCAGGCTAAAATATTTGTTGTTTGGTAACTTTTCTGCAAGATTTTTTTTCGGAAAACTCATAAGTCTCATGAAGTTTAAAAACGATGAAAATTTATAATAAATACATAAAGTTAATGAAGAGTTGATGTTTTTAACAGAATAACTAACAAATTTCAGCTGGACAAAATATTAATTACTTTAAAAACAGATCTGATTACAAACTTTCAATATGAAAATTTTTTTCAAACATGAGTGCTTGAGAGTCAAAATTTTAGTTTACTGCATTTCTTTCTAAATACTAAAATCTATGAAAAATATATTAAAAAATGTATTAAAAAAATTAAAACAATTTATAAAAGATATTTGTTTATGTTTCCAACATACACATTAAAATGAATTTCTAATATACGTCTCAAATTTTTAAAAATGAAGATTTTTAAAAGGAATAGATAAATTATGTAATTTAAGAAAGTGGTTTGAGTACTTATGGATTTATCTGGATATATTGTTTCCAATTAAAAAAAACCTTCACTGTCTTTTATTATCGAACTTATTTTTTTTTGAAATTTGGTAATCAATTGCAAAAATTTTGTAAGCGAATGCAATGATTTGGTACGCAAATGCAAAGATTTTGAATTGAATTGAAAAACCCTATATTAATAGGTCAATAAAGTCTTAATCATCATGAAGTAATAGAGTGAAAGGCTGTAATTATGACTCAAAAACTATTATTAATAGAAGAACTTTTTTGAAGTTCTTATGAAGTTAATTAGACAATATCTTCAGTTTGAATTTGACTGACTTAAAATATGAATTGAAATGTAAAGAAAAATCTTTAACTAATTTCAGAAGTTTAAAACAGTAAATGGGTTTAATTGAGTGATAAGATTGTTTCACAGAAAAGGAACGCCTATATAATCAGTTCTATGATATTTCCTAATTATTTACGTTTCCTTTTTTCTTCTTCCTTCTTTTTTCTGGTTACACTTCTTGGTCCATGTAGCTCATTTGTTAGAAACTATCTAAATATATCGGTTTAGATCTCGTGTTTGTTAAGATGTGAATTCTCTACATTACCTTCATATAAGAGATTTAAATTATATAAAAAAGCGCTTTATAATATAAATTTTCAGTTTTTTACAAATTCTTAATTGAAGTTTTTTCTTTCTTACTTATTTTTATTCTCTTTTTTACATTTTATGTAAATTTAAGTTTCCTATTTAATAAAATTCAAAGTTAACAATAAAACTAATAGAAGATATTTAAAGAGGATGTGAGAATGATTGGACACTATTATAATTGTCACGTGAAGCCTTCTTTTGATGCCAAAAACAACTAATTAGTTTCACCTTGTTTAGGGAACCCAGTTGATGTGAGCAGATAAAAAACTTTTAATCTTATTCCTTGTATTAAATTTCAAAAACTAGACTCAAAAATAAACTTTAGTCATAAAAAAATCATTTATAATTTGAAAATGAAACTTTAACATTTTATTCGCAGGCTAACACGTTGGTTCCATAAAATTATATTTTTTTTAAAGTTCACAAAAAAATTTGAAGCGTTTATGGCTTAAATAATTATTAAAAAATAATCTATGTGAGTCGATTGATGTTCACCTTAACTACATTTTTAAGGGGACCAAGACGCACAAATATCTTTCTTGATTGAGGGCTTTTTTGATGTATTAGGATATGATTGAAGCTTCAAAGTGTATCATAGACATTAATTATAGTAGCATTGTCTTAATTAATCTTCAAAAAAAATGTATTTTTTGTGTTTGTTTGACTGAAATTGACTTATTCATAACGAATTTTCTTGAAAAAATTTCAGTCTTACAAAAAACCTAAATGAAACAGCACTTTAAACGTAATACTTCTTCTGTTTTCAGGCTTCAAAAATGGTGTATTTTTATTTCTAATAGGATTGTATGGTAGGAAGTTACATTGGTAAGAAAAGTAACAGTTTTCAGTTTAGTCATAACCAATATTATTAATATTATTCCTTTGGGCTTTTAAGAGAGCATAGGATGTCAACGATTTTCATAAGGACTAAAATTGAGAAAGAAGCTATTATTTCATCTACTAAGAAAACATTAATAATTATAAAACAACAAGAATACATAAATAAGAAAGATAATTGATATTAAAGCGTGAAAGAAGATCAAAGAAGAAACCGAAGCAAGGACAATAATGATTTAAAAAATTAACTTAGATATTTAGGGAATATTATGAAACTCTCAAATTACATTTCAACCAGCCAATTAGAATGTAAACTCGCTAATCCATTGTTTATTAAACAAAGCTTTTCGTAGGTAGAACTTATCAAATACTTGAAATCATTACTCGCTAAACCAACATATATAAGTATGAAACCTTTTAAAATCATGAGTAATATTCTTTATGAAATAATGTTTTTTAGGAGTATTGAGCCATTGTATTGAATCTATTAAGAATTACATATTGTATAAGTATATATAGTATACAAATACTATTAATTTTCATGTATAATTAATGAATGAATGTTTCATGATGGAAAATTATTTTATAAAATGCATTTTAAAAAATTAAAGTTAACTCGAATTATTATTAAGATAATGAAATAGAGTTATACTTCAATAGAAATTTATTGATTCATTTTTGCTATTGAAATTCATTGGTTTAGTTTGAAATACTTTAGTTGGTAAATAAACTATTAGAAAACTTGTTACAACCGTAATACAATACAGAACTTTAAGGACATATTACGTAACTTTTTTCCAAATTTTTTTGATTTTTTACTCTTTAAACTGAAAAAGTTTAGAAACATTAATTGTTTTATCAAAACTAAAATTTTCGATGAGTTCAAACATAACATTATTCCTTAGAATATTATAGAACTGAGCATCAAATATGGCTATAAAAACATTAACACCGATATAAAAGCTTTCGAAAATGTATCTTCCCTCATCTAGTCAAGGGTCCACTTGATTTATCGTGTAAAAATAGTTGGGGACTTTAAAAAATACTACAACCTTCTGTTTTACATTGAATTGATCAACTAAACTAGTATTAATTCATTTTTTATTAATTGCCCGAGTTTTTGATTGGAGAGCCTTTTCAGCATAAGCCAATTAATATTAATGAATCATTTGCATATCAATTGATTATGAACGTTTGAGACCTACTCACACTTTAACTGATAATTACACTATTAAATTAGGGGGTAAATCGTTTTTATATCATATATAGTTGAATACTTTTAATTTATATATTAATATTATTTATATACTTCTATACATCAGATTAATATATAACTGTTTGGTGGCATGAAAATTAAAAAGAAGTTAAGAATGAAAATTTGTCTCACTTTTCTGCTAGTCTGCCTGCTACACAACTCGTACCAAAAGTCTGTTGTCAAACGCTCAAACACTCCAGATTTAGATGTTAGAAATATATTATATCCAAAAAAATATTACAATATTGACAAATAGTAAATTACTGGTAATAAATTGCTTTCATTAAATAAACTTTGCTTTCCCTTTTAAAGTATTTATTAATTTTCAGGATTATCTATCCAAATATGGCTACGTGGCTCATGCAAATTTTGAAACTGGGGCGTTGAGATCTAAAGATGAATTGACAAATGCAATAAGAAACCTACAAAAAATGGGTGGTCTGCCAATAAATGGGGATCCAAATGATCCAGCTCTGAAGGAACTCTTGGAGAAAGATAGGTCGAATAATAAAAAATAAATCAAAAAGAAAAAGTTTAATTAAAACTAGATAAATTAAACATGAATAAAAACAAAATATAAGCATTCGTATAAGTTTAGTGTTAAACAATAGTGCTTGCCGGATATATGGAAAAGGGTAAAAAACAACCGAACGGTAGAAACGATTGTGAATATAAATTAAAAAATTTTCTTAAAAGTTTTTCTCTAATTTGACCAAACAATTGTTTGGGTGAATATATCGCGCTGCTGATACGACGTACAAAAATTGAATAGGAAGTCCCGGCGATTTTGAAATTAATGCATATTTGACGTAAACCATAGCTGAAAACTTACTACTAGACTCTTCAACAAATAAACATGACAAAAAAATATGGTCAATTTCTGCGTACCACCAAATTTTTGTTGTCACACAACAGCAACAAAAGCATTGACAATAAAAATGATAGGGCCATAATTGTGCCTTTTAACGTTATGTCCAGAACAACTTCATAATATATTCTGTCGAGAAAAGGAAAAACAAACAATTTATAATATAACAATTTTAAAACTGCCTTAATCAAAAAACTTCAATTTTAGCAAAAATTAGTTTTTTGATTTTAAAAGAATTTTCTATTAATATATTTTCCACATTAACTAATTTAATTCAAATAGACCTACATGTATGAGAAAAATGATAAAAATGAAAGAGTAGCAAAAATAACACAGATGTGGAGTGAAGGACAACAAGGTGAACCAAGATCCTCACGGTCCTCAACACTTTCAGATCTCAAACTTCAAGTGGGACAAGAAAGTCGTGACTTGGAAGTGAGCACAGTTTAATGTTATCACTGGAAGTTCAAATTAGAGACTTTGGAAGACCCTATTTAGTATTCGATCGTATATCCAGCATGTTGAATAATTATTTATGTTTAAAAACTTTTTGTTTAAGTATATAGTCTTCTATTATATTGTTATACGATTAATTTTCATGAAAATTGGTTCGTAATCAAAAATTTTATTTAAAAGTTTTGGACAGTTAGTTTTTTTTTCAAATGTAAACTTTTCGATATTTTCATTAGCCGTCATAGATTGGTTTAACCTTGTTTTGAACATAACTTGTCTTTCTTTTACCCCTTTTTTAACCCTTCTTTCGTCATATCATTTATATAATTATAATCTACTATTTCACATTTACTTTTTTACAACTTCTTCGTCTATTTGAATTTTTATTCTAGTCGAAACTGACTAGTCATTTGTTTTCTTTCTTTTGATCAGTCTCACATATTTCTTTTATCTCTTTTTTCATATATTGAAAATATATTCTAGCTAAAAGTTTTGCTTCATGTCGTCAAATTGATATCCTTCATTTCATCATTCTACTTTTGGTTTTCAGTTTTTATGAAACACATTTTTTCTTTACTTTTTAATCAAAGATAGTAAAAAATTGATCTATTAGTTATGTAAATTGTTTAAAGCTAATTGATGCTTTGTTGAACAGGATGTAAAACTAATTAAAAGCATATTTCTTAAATATCCCATCACTTTTTTTATATGGTTGTTTTCTTTTTTTCAGAATAATAAGATTCAGTCCAGATCTAAACACAGCAGAACAATCAAAGAAGTTTCATGAAGCCTTCGACATTTGGCACCAAGTGGCCGATATTTCTTTCAGACAAGTTTGAGCATTACTATTTTGTTTTTTTTGCACAAATTATAACAATAATCGTTTTATTTGAAGTTTCTTATTCATAAGAAAAGTGAACAAATCACAAGTATAGTGTGGCTTAGAGATATGAAATAATGATATTTTAAAAGTTTTTCGTAATATTAAACAAATCAAACTGAGAAATTTGCAAAAATGTTTATCTTTGATTAGCTATACAATTATTTTAATGAAAATTTTTTTTTATTAAATTTGATTGTTTAAATATCACAGATATTTCTGACTTAGTGTCCGTCATAAATTTTCTAAAAAACTTGCGTTTTAATAACTTTGGTCAAAATTTTGAATTCTCAATAAGTTTTTATATTTACACTGAACATCTGAATCTGTGAAATTTTGATAAGGTGGGTGAAGCAGAAGAGGCAGACATAGTGATTTCTTTCGACAGATACGACCATGGCGACGGGTACCCACTCGATGGAAAAGGTTTGCAACATCCATATAAATCTAAATTTTTTTATCTTATTTAAAATTATTTAATTTTGTTAGTTTTTATTAAATTCTTCTTTTAAATAATGAAAATTGTCAACTATTTTTGACTAATTCTGCAGGAAGTGTTTTGGCGCACGCATTCCCTCCAGGTCCGGGTAGGGGTGGTGATGCCCACTTCGATGAGGATGAACTGTGGAGCACTGGCGGAAATCTAGCCGACAGTCTGTTTTTATTTTTAGTCGTTTCATTTGCAATTTATGTTTCAAATTTTAGTTTTTTGTTAATTTATAGAGTTTTTAATGTTTTGAAATTTCAAAGGCACTGACTTGTACACTGTGGCAGCACACGAGTTTGGCCATAGCTTGGGTATTTATCATTCTGAGAAGCAAGGTGCACTAATGTACCCGTGGTATCAAGGATATAACCCCAACTTGCAACTAGACTATGACGATATTCAAGCTATTCAAACGATTTATGGTAGGTTTTTCGTAATATGGCTTATTATAAAAAATTTTTTTCTAGCCACGAAAGTCCCAATATTGTTTTCAACACAAAGGAGGTCCGCCAAGAAACAGAGAAACCAAAGAGCCTCCCAGGTATACCTTCAAAACCTACCCTTCAACAAAACCTACTACTACTACACTGGCTCCTCGAGTGCCTACGAAGCCTGATGGAGTCAACCCTCCCGATCCTTGCACCACTACCATTGATGACGTGGCTCTCATTAGAGGGGAAACTTTTGCTTTCAAAGATAGAGTAAAATAGTTTTTTTAAAGAATAGTGATCATGCAATAGGAAAAGACATTGTAGTGTAACTTGATTTTTTTCTTGTAGTGGTATTGGCGCTTTGATGGCAGAGGCCAGTTAATGGCCGATGAAGCTTACCAAAACGAACGTTTTTGGGTCGGGTTACCTGCCAACAAAACACTCAATGCTGTTACCGATTTACATGGAATCGATCTCACAATTTTCTTCATAGGTTCAATAAATTTTTCATATTTCAAAACTTTTGTTCAACACTCAGTAAATCATATATTATATGTACATTCTAGGCACCAGATACTGGCTCTTGAGAGCAAGGCATTTAATACCAGGTTTTCCATTGGGGGGCAGAAATATAAACCAACTTGGCATTGATACTAGGTATGTCAAGAACATAGATGCCGCTATGATGTGGGGTTACAATCAAAGAGTGTATATATTCAGTGGTGATATTTATTGGAGATTGAGTAACGACCCAAGACATATGAGACCAGATGGCAGCACTTTGAGAGTGGATAAGGAATACCCAAAATCTTTTGATTTGTGGCAAGGAATTCCAGTACCCATTGATGGGGCTTATACCAACAACAAAAATGAGACTTTTTTCTTCAAAGGAACTCAATACTGGGGCTTTGACGACAAGACAATGACTGCCAAAGAGAACTACCCTCAAGACATAGCAAAAATGCTTAGCTGCGTTTACGGTCTTAGAAGAAACAGTGCACCTATCTATAACAATCCAACATTTATCGTGTTGTTTTTTGTTTCATTTTTGATCACTATGTTGAAGTGACATAAAGTTGTGACCTGAAAACCCTTAAAGTCAATTCCTTTATTATTCTATTCGTAGTTAGAACAGATTTTGGACATACTCAATTGTATTTTGGAAATATTCACGTTTATATTATGTATTTATTATTAAAACACTTGACATTTGTTTGAATACATTTATTAGACTTTGTTGTGAGTTTTGAAGCTCACATTTTGAGTGAGATATTTAACTTGAGTATATAAAAATTTTAAAGATTTCAGGGTACATAATGTTTCATTTTTTGATGAACTCTTATGCTTAGTATATACAAAAAAGTAATTCTATTTATCGCTATTTCAACCGACTCATTATTTTTCTTGTTTTTATCGAATAAAAATCGTAAGTCTTTTATAAAAACTTATAGATTTCAATGTGAATTGGATTAATGAAATTTGAAACATCTTTTATTATTTCCATATTTTTGCAATATATATATAAATATATATAATTGAACAAACTTCTAGACCAAACAGCTCATTCTCCGGGATAATTCTCACTAACTAAAAAGATCTCAAATGACTGAAGATGGAAGAAAAATCAGAGGTGTTGATGAAATAAAATTTAAGAAACAAATTTAAATAATATACACCATACAGCGCACGATAAAGAACATTTTGCGATGCTATCAAACACATGAACATCACTAGACTGTTAAATTAGGGCATGCAAATAAACTAAATTGACACTTCAAATCACCAATTCATTGATATCATGAAAATTCGAAAGGAAACACCTATTTGAAATATTTTTTGTGCGATATTTTTGGTCTGGCACCGGTATAGAAAGAAGAGTATGGAGGAGAATTAGGCGGTGAATCAAATGATGAATCACTACCTGATCGTTTTAGAAAAGCAGGTAAAGGTTGCCGAAATTGTTCTGGGGAATTTGAAAGCTGATGAGATGATGAAAATGCCGATGGTATATCATCAAGACTGCCATAATCAAAACCACAACCACCACACGCTCCATTTTCAGAAAGTCGAGAAGTTCGGCAAGTAGCATCGAAAAAGTTGTGTCCATGAAGGGAGTGATTCATATCATCTGCATACCTACGTAGGTGGTCAGTCGGTAGTCGGTACAGATGGTCGAAGTGCGACGAGGTGTGGTCAAATGGGTCAGTTTCCAAGCCTTGTTTACCTTCCTGCTTCCATACATCTGACACCTTCGTGCCATCTTCCATCTTTACAATTCTGTAGTTTTATTAGCATTAACACCAATTTCGATTCTCATGTAAAGACTGGCAATAATACAATAAATATCAATTTTAAATTTTGAATAATTTAAAGAAATTTAATTACATAAATTATAACTCATAATTTTTTATAAATACAACCTTACCATGAACCTATATGTATAAATAAACATAGGAAATCTGACCTTTTCTTTTTTAGTTCTTCATCTCTATTATAAATGGTTTCCTTGCAATTAGAAGCAACAAAATCTTGTTTCAATTGTTGAGGTGTGCAGAGAACTTCAGAATTGTTGTCTTGTAGGTCATTGGTGGCTTCATGTGGCAACTTCTTCTCGTTTGAAATAATTCCATCTAGGTTTAAATCGTCCATTCTCAAATTTTTCATTTCGTTAACTTTTATATCATTAATCTGTCCTTCTATCGCCTCGTTCTTGAGAACATCATTGAAGTTTGTCACTTTGTCTTCAAGACCAGCCTTCAATACATGAAAACACATTTAATTCATTTCAATTCTATTAAATCTCTTAAATTATATAAAGTTTGAAATAAAATCTTATATAAAAATTATTTGGAATAAATACAATAAAAATTCAAAACAAACTCATTCATGAATGATGAAAAAACAGAGATCTCACATCATTGATGTTAACGGAGGCGAGTTGATTCAAAGCCTGCTGGACCATAGCAACTTCTTCCTCCTCCTTCCTCTTCTCTTCACTCATCTCCGCACTCTCTTTATCACTATCACCCGCATACCTCTGCTTCAAACGACTCTGTAATTCCTTGAGGTTGTGGCGGTAAGTAGCCGCAGAGTGTACACTGCTACTACTGCTGCTACTGAGTGACTGCTCCTTGGTAGCATCGTGAACTGAATGAGAACTACCAAACGGGTGGTCTGCGCTGAGAAGCGTGGAAGAATGAAGAAGGGAGGGGGCTGAGAGGTAGTCTAGAAGGTGGTTGTCACTGAAGCCCGCCTGTAACTCCAAGCTCCACAACTCTTCCAGTGAACAACCCTCGCCCAAAAGAACATCTTTGTTGTCTTGCTCTGAATGCTATCATATATCAAATTGCATTATTATTAACATCAATATGAGTGCTATTATATATTATATATCCCCATCATTAATGTTTTTTATATCTGTTTAATGCTGAGTAATGGAGAAAATATGCTAAAAATTTTCATTGATTCCAATTTCATTCATTCACTAATTCTAATTGCATTGATTCATTAATCACTTGATATAACCATTTACTCCAAAAAATCAAAATAAAATTTTTATAAAATTGAAACAGTGTGTAATATTTAATAAACTAAAAGAATTTTTACCCGTTGCAAGATTCGCAGTACATCTGGGTCTACAACGGGCTCATCTTGCAGACAATGGTATGGCGAGAAGAATGGATGAAACAATGCATTATGAACACTGATTCTATCTTCTCCATTAAATCGAAACATACTTTCCAACAAGTTTATCACTGGAGGTTTCAATGATTTCATTATTTCAATTAAATATTTTGGTATATCCAGAAAGTTTAAAAATTTAGAAAGTATTTCTAGACCTATATATAACTCTCAACAGCTGTGAATTGTTAAAAAAATAACTCAAGTTTGACTAATGGATTAATAGGGCACACAACAACTAACAGCTGGCATCGAAAGCAGGGACAAAGTGAGCCAAGGGCTGGCGAGGCTTGCAACCATGGTTTTTGAGAATTCTTGTTGGGAAAAACTTGAATACCTATAATTAATTCATTCAAGTTAATCCGCTATTTTTTTATTTAAACTTAATATAAAATTGCTAAAAATGCTTTTTAAATGGAGTAAATTTGGCCACCCTCAGTATAGTGGGGATGAAAGCGGATTTAAAATCGTCTTATCTATCTATCTATGAAAGCTAAAGAGTGAAAATAGCGAACCTAATTTTATTTTTAATATCATTATTACCTCTATTATTATTTTTATGAGTAATCAAAAAAGATTTTAAATAACAAAACTCAAATATCTAAGCATTTACTATTGGTCCGTATCAGATTGAATGTCACAAAAATGCGTGATTTTTTAGTTTTAAAAGCTATTTCATCATTAATATCAATATTATTAATTTTTTGAAAAATACTCTTTTCGTCCTGAACCCGACGTTAAACTGTGGCAAACTAAGCGCCTGAAATTTACGGCTGCTTTTCAGTTATAACCTGGATAATAGTAGACTCTGATAGCAGGTATCGACAAACTGATATTTTGGTATCATTGTCCTTTGGTTAAGTGGATGATCATTTTATAACAACGGCCGAGCAAACAGCAAATCTTGAATTCAATAATTTCAAATTAGACGTCTACAAAAATTTGCTCCAAATAAATGGCTTATTTTATAAATTACGATATAGTAGTATCAACTGACTTCAACCAAAGTTAATAGGACATATACAGCAGTATAATCTAATATAATTAATGAATAATCTAATTATATCAATAATTTTTTTTGAAAAAAATTGAATGTGATTTTTCATAAAATTATATTTCAGAAGCATTTCTAATGCTTAAACAGCTGAGCTATAAAGACCAAAATTATTATTATTTTTATTCTTATGCACCTTCATCCAGTCAAACTCCTTGAGAGCCACAATGTCAATGATTCTCAGCAGGATATCAAACTGGTCGTGTCCTGATGTGTGTATGGAATAGAACCATCCTTCAATGTATTCCATGTTTAATTATATGATTATTATTATTATATTATTATTCCTATTGGTTATTTTTAAAAAACTATTATTATCATTTTCTTTCACTATTTGTAAAGCAGTGGTTGTGATTAAGGATGAATTGCGACTTGCAACCTAGGCACACTCAAAAATTTTTCTCCTTTAGAACCATTTACAAAACCCTTGTTGACTTTAAGATGGCTGCTTTTTGAATGGTCTCTACTGATAGTTTTATTTCAAGAAAGAAGATGAACAGAGGCAGTCTATTAGGAAGAGTACCTAGAGCTCCTACTACTATGAGCACTATTTTACATTCGACCTTCCATAGTTTTCGTATATCTCTGCATAGGTCTCCGAACTTCTCCATTTTTTCCTCTTCTTTTTTTTCCACCCTCACGTCACCTGGCACAGCTATATCTTTTAGAAAGAATTCTTCACACTTATTTTTGACAGGGACAATGTCGGATCTTAAAGCTTCAATATTGTGATGAGTAAAAATTTTGTGGCTCCATATGAATTTGGCTTCTTTCGTTCTCCAGAAACTTTCCAGCTCTATGCTGACACCATTTTTCCCTGGAATTAAAAGCATATTTTTTATCGAGACTACAGTGTACCGCTGTTGCCACCTTATCGTGCCTAGCTTTATACTCTTTTTGAGCTATTTTCAGGCACTCTGTAACTACGTGCGATAAGGTTTTGTCTTTTTGTTTGCACATTTTGCATGTTGGTGACGATCCATCTTTTTCAAGTTTGGCCCTTCTGCAATTCGTTCTGAAGGCTTGTTCTTGCGCAGAAACCACCAGACTCTTGGTTTCTCTTTTTAATCTCAATCATGAACCGATGCAGCGTTTGTCCTCCGTCGGTTTTTTGAAGTGTTCATGCTTAGGCTTTCAAACCCATTTCTCACACCTATCATAAATTTTATGAGCAGTAACTTTGACGTTCAATCTCTTTATTAATCCCCTCATCAAAACCTCTGGTGAGTTCATCATGTATTCACCAAGCTGCATTTTCTCTCTTCTGACTGAATCAAATATACTCTTCAAGCCTCTCCCACCAAGACTTCGATCTACGTATAGTCGCGCTGCATCGGTGAAACGCTTCATATATGGTTAACTGCTTCCTAGTTATGTGTTAAGTTCATCTTTTGTTCAACTTAAAATTTCGGCAGAGTAGGTCGTACTGGGTATATTGATGGCCTTTATCAAATTCCCAGAATTTAGCCGACTTTTCAGCAACTTGACAAACCGGCGTTTGTACTTTTGAAACACAATTTTTCGTTTTTTTATGTTTAATGTGCCACATTCCAAAACGCCTAAATAGCGGTAGCCTCCATCGGCAGCTATAGGCCAGGTTCCTTTATCATTTGGCAGTTCAGTAGCTTTCTAATTTTCCTCTTTTTAATTCTATTATAGCACACTTATCCAACCCAAATTCCATTTTCACATCATCGCTATATATTGTGACCGTGTTAATCGTGGACTACAGCTCTAATCTGTTCATAGCATAAACCTTTAACTCGTCTATGTATAAAAGATGGTTGACTTTGGTGCTTTGGAACTTGTACCCAGCTTTCGCCTTTCATAACAGTATTGTCAAGGAAAAAAGTGACATAATAAACATCAGGGAAAATAAACTATCGCCTTGAAAGATCCCCATTTCTCCCTTTCTATATTATTATTATTGTTCCTAGCTGTTTTCCTTTTAAGGTTTGTAGTCTGGTGTTCCATTGTCCCATACTGTTTTCTATTAACCTCCTGGCATTTTCAGCTATTTTTAGTTCTTTCAATATTATTTTAATCCAGGAGTGTGGGGCAATATTATAAGCCTTTTTGTAATCAACCCATCCCTTTCTAAGCAGATTTTACGCGCTTTGCAGCCAACCATTATCAATAAAAAGCAGGTGCTTTGTCCCTTTAGCTTTTCTGTCACACCCTTTCTGTTCCCAAGGCATTATTTCTTTTTCTTTTAAAAAATTAATCGATTAAATCATTGTTATAGCCCGTTTTTCTTCACCAAGAGTTGGGCTTTTTGAAAGATCTATCTCTAAGCCGGCTTTTCCATTTAGAACGATTGAGAGGACCTGCAAAAGTCGTGCCTAGCTTTCTTTTTTTATTCAATCAGCCGCCTTTTCGCTCATCGTTCCAACATTAATTCCGACACGAAACGGTCTTTATTATTGTGACATAATTTTCTTGAAAATGCCCTTCTTTTCTTCCACTCTTTTTCATCATTATCTTCTTGCTTCTAGATAGACCGTGTCCAGAAAACAGAACAAATAACTTTTTGAAAATCCAATTTAGAAAACAGCCGAACATGCCGGTTGCTAACCAAAGAAAAAATCTGAAGAGATAATCATTAATTATACCAGTTACTAGTTTCCAAATGACTGGAAGGCACGTAATGGGTCAGTAGTTTGCTGGTATGTTGCCTTTAGTGGGATCTTTGAGGATCAGTACAGTTCTTCCAGATGTCAGCCAAGAAGCAGATGATGCAGTTCTGAGCATTCCATTCCTTTGGCTGCATATACTTTCATGCATCGACACAAACTTTTTTATCAATAAGCTTGTACGCATTATCCGTATTATTACTATTATTATTATCATTATTATTACTATTATTATTATTTATATAAATATTATTAATTTCGCTATCATTGGTGTTGTTATCGCTATTATCGATAGTATTTTTGTTTTTGTTCTTATTATCAATTATCAATCAAACCAATTAATACATCTTATTTTTAAGTTGTTTGCATCTTTTAATAAGAGTTTTGAACTCATGTTTATTCAAAAATTTGTATTTTACCAAGTGAGGTAAAATGTAATAAGAAGTGAAAAATATTTGAACCCTCAAGACCCAATTTATGCCCAAAACTATGTTAATTATCAAAAAATTGTTACTTCTTTTGAAGAAAAAATTTTTATTATATTAGAAACCAAAATAATAAGTTTTTTTAACCATATTTTTTCCATTTTTTATCATACTGTTTCTGTTATTTTTATGACCTCATCAGCTCTATTGTTGAAAAACAAGTTTTTTTTTAAATACCTTCAATGAGACTATAAACTTAACTAACATTATAAAGTTTTCTATATACAATTGTGTTACTCAGGCTACTCTACTTTATGATCATTATTGTTAAAAACAGTAACCCCATACCTTGGAAGATGTTTCTATCAGCCACCATTTCCATAAGCATGCACCCAACACTCCAGACATCGGACCACCTGGAATCTCCCAAGTCTTCCATGCCCATCAGTAGTTCTGGACTACTGTAGCTGTGATCTATGTTATTCTGTGATTTTTGTGGTTGGTGGGGGTGGTGTTATTGTTGCTGTTTTTATTTTATGTACTGCTGCAAATGTTATGATTTAGATTTTTTGTCTGCGTTTTGAATCATATTATTGAGACTTACTCATTTGAACAATGTACTTAGTCAATAAATGCAATTTAATAAGGCTGAAAAACTTGAATAAGTTTTAGTTTTTTCATTACAAGTTTATTGAATTCATAGCTGAGTAAATTAATAAACCATTTCTCAAATAATATATTATGAAAATGATAACTTGATCGGCAAAGGACAGCCATGAATCTGATATCTTGAGAATGAGGCTTTGAACATTGATGAGTGTGTTACTAGGGTGCATGCAAAGGTGGGGAAGTTCTGCAGAATGCAGATATTTGAGACCTCTCAGCAATTGATAGGCAAAGAGAGAAGCATGATTGAAAGTCAGTTGATTTGATAAAAGAAGTTGTTCCAATGTTGTGTCAAGTAACTCAGAAACTAAATAGCATGGCCCTGAGGATGAAAGTTGTAAAACATGGTGAACTAAAGCCAAATTGTCATGTTCCAAATGGCGAAGTAACTGAATTTGAGATAATGCCTCTTTTGAAAGTTTTCTTGAAAATCTCTGAATTAGGACTCTGCAGCGAAGTTGAGTATCGAAAGCAGTGAAGTGCAGATTTTGCCCATCATTCTTAATAATCCCAGAACTTAAAAAAACAAATCTACATTCTTCTTTCTCTTTTGTTTGAATATTCATGTTACCACAGCTGCTGCATTTAATGAACGTCCGAAATATTGCTAGTTACTAGTTTTTCTGCCCCTCTTATTTTATATATGTTTAAAAGATGTTACAAAATTATTTTTGACAATAGAATCAAATCATATTCATTTTTTCAATGAATATAATCAAATTCCATCGAACTTATTTGGTTTGTTATTTTATTTTTGAAGTTAACTTTTATGAGATAACTTAAATGATAGTATTTAAATATACATTTGAATATTTCTGGTAGGGGTGAAATAAAAAAAGCCATTCAAAACAATAAGCAACAATTAATTAAATAATAATTCTTGTTCATGAAGTGTTTTTTTAGAAAATATTAATCATTAGAAATTGTGCCAATAACTTCAGTATAATATTTTAAAATGTGATAGACTTTGATCAGCCTAAAAAGAAATTCATTAAAAACAAACACTAATCTTTATTTTAATTACTGGTCGAAGCTTTTCGTGAGCTAACTTAGTTTATCATGTACTTGATAATGTAGCTAGCCTCACGGAAAGTTTAGTAACTTCTTAGCCTGACTTTTATGTTCGTTTTTAATAATTTTTTAATTTTATAAAAACTTTATACTGAGTTAAATTTGAGTTTTCAAACTACAGAGGTCAAACATTTACAAACTTAATAACTAAATTAAGATGTTTGAAAAGCTTAAAAAAGATATATATATTTTTAGATGGGTTATGTAAAAGAATTCAATAAGCAAATAACTGATATTTACTACTGATGCATTTTGACGGTATTATAATCACTAGACCTTAGTTGAGAACAAAGCTTGATACTGTGGACTATTAAGTGAAGAAAATATTTATACAGAAAAAGGTTTTATCCATTTGGTTATTTTAAAATTCATTTTTAACTTTTTTTAATAATAAATCTAAATTTTAAATGTGTCTTTATATTATCTAAGTTTCTTGTTTAGTTTAAATTTCAAACTAATTATCATAATCATATGTTAACAAAGGTTGGTTTGTAAAGAAGAGTCTTTCAGTATTGTTCGTCAAATCAGAGCTCAAAATAAAGTTACCTGTTCACGACAGTCATGATTCAAAAGGATTTATTGCTAACTTTTGACTTTGACCAGACCATAATTAACCACGACTCCGATGAAGCAATGATCACGCTACATCCCCAGCCCACAGCCCTGCCCCTTCTAACCGACTTTGAAACGCAATGTGACTACATGAACAAAATTTTCGAAGTTTTGCATTCATCTGGAATCAAAAAACACGATATACTCACAATACTCGAAAGTTTATCAATTACAGAAGGATTCGAGAACTTATTAAAATTTGTCTCTAATCTCAACGCTGACTTGATCATTATTTCCGACAGTAATCGGTTTTTTATCGAACATTTTCTGAAACATCATAATTTGACGCATCATTTTAGTGGCTTATTCACCAATCATGGAGATTTCGACCACCGTGAAGTACTTCGCCTTGATTACCACCATAGGCAAGATTGGTGTATTTTGAGCAATGCAAATCTCTGTAAAGGATATGTTCTAGAAAGCTTCATGAATCGAAAGCAAAAAGAAGGTGTTAGTTACAAGAAAGTGGCTTATGTTGGTGACGGTCGCAATGATTATTGTCCTTCCCTTCGCCTTTCATCAAATGATTTGATATTTGCTAGAAAGTCTTATGACTTGGAATTTGTACTGACCAACGATCCTTCAAAAGTGAAAGCGCAAATTGTTTCATGGAAAAATGGTTTTGAAATTATCGAAAAGTTAAAGTTTTTATAACAATATGTACATTTGATGGGTATGTTCTTCAAAAAAAACCAAAAACTTTTTGAAATATTTTAATCAAGATATTTAAAAAATTTTTTAATGCGAAGTTCATCTCATTGATTGAAAAAATAATAATATAAATAACAAGTTTACATTCCACACATTGGCAAATATGTTTTGAATCGATCAAATGCTCAAAATTTACTTAGCTTTTTCTGTTTAAATAGAAAAATTTTATTTCAACACTGTCCACACAATGTTGAAATTCATTCTAGTTTTGCTTTTTCTGCATTTAGAGGCCATCTCGAGCGCTAGATTCAGTGAGTGAAACAAATTGAAACCTTTCAACGATAACTTCGAAGTATATCTAACTTTAGTTAGAAAAAGTTTGAATAGTAAAAATTAAGAAGTTTGTATGCTTGATAATGTGAGTTCAAGCTTCGTTTTATTATTCAGTTAATAAAAGTGTTTGATAAAATCGCTTTTTGAATAGCAAAAAATTATTTACATTTTTAGTTATTGGAAATCATATTTTTATACATTAAGCATGAATTTTGCCTTGGGAAATAGCTATAATTAACTGAAACTTAAGAAATGTTTGCTATCTTAATAATGGAGGTTATCTTTCTATTATCTATACTGATAGTTATCTCGTCATATGATACAAAAGCTAAAACAGTGTTTAATAAGTGGAGAATATAATAATGACTGCGAATAGACGTGTAAAAACTAGAGTTATGAAGACTATAAGATTTAAAACAAAAAAGTTTACAAATATAATTATTATTATTAAGATTTTTATGGCGCACAGTTATCAATTCAAGATTGCTTCAGAGGCGCTCAAGGTTTGTAAGAGATTATGACTGGGGATGTTTATGGTATAAGTAAGTTTTCAAAAGTTTGCGAAAGTTCATGAGAGAAGGCGATGAGCGCAAGTTAGAAGGAAGTGAATTCCACAGACGTGGAGCCTGGTGAGAGAAAGAGCGACTAGTAAACAAGCTTGAAGAAACAGGTTGATTAAGCTGGAGACCAGAATGCAAGGATCTGAGTGGTTGACGTGTGTGTCTGATAGACAAAAGATCAAAAAGATAAGCAGGTTGTTCAAGCTTGAGAATGCAGGCAATGAGCCAAAGTAATTTAAACTTGCATCTTTGGGAGACAGGTAGCCGATTTGAATGAAGGCAAAAATTTTAAATTTGAATACTGAGTGTTTTTGAGTTAAATTTTTTATTGATTTTTTTTTAATGATTAAATGGCATAAAAAATAAGGTTTGAAAAAGTTTAAAATGAAAATTTATTATTTAAAAAAAGCATTCAGTACCAAATTCAGACGTTTGCCCCTATGAACATCATTATAGTTGTTTATAGTTTATAGTTTTACTCCACGCCAACAATTTACAAAGATGTTGAATCTATTTTGAAATCACAAAAAGTTATGGTTTCAAGTTCCATGCCGAAATATGGGGGCGAGATTCCATTCTATTGAACGCGAGATTTTGAAATAAACCTACTTATTTTAAAAAAAATATACACACAATATATATCAAAAAACCATTGAAATATCTCACAATGGGTTTTACTTATAGGGACAACATAAAACACTAAATACAAACCAGAATGCAGCAACTGCACAAGCAACCCCCCAATCAAAAGAGCTGGCTCATACATGAGAGATGAGATGGGTCCCGATGGATGCTACTGCCCCCATGAGCTCCTAGTTTGCCCACGTCACGTCAGAAATTATCCATTTTTTGATTATTAAATTTATTTTTAGTTGAAAAAAAAAGTTTTAAGAGATTTAAGTTTTGCTGTTCAAACTATGTCTCATTAACTTCTTCAACTCTCATTCTATATTTTTATTTAATCATTTTTTGATCTATTCTATTTAGTTTTTGTGAATGAAAATTCAACTTCTTGCAGTATGATTTGTGCAAAAAAGATGAATCGTGTGTGTTAGAAGATATTAAATGCACTTTTGAGAACTGCAAATTGAAAACTGCCAAATGCCGATCTTGTTAGTGATTATTTATAAAATTTTTAAAAAAGATAGCCATTAAACTTTTTTTTTGATGTTTATCTAAACTCAGAATAAACTCATAAAAATCAAAATCAGTCAACAGATGTAGAGGCTTGAAAGACTGTAATACACAATGTAAGGGAGGATACAGAAAGGACATCAATGGGTGTAGTGCGTGCTACTGTGCTGATAAATGCCAGGTATTTGACCTACCATACATGATGATGAAATACTAAAATTATTTTCGCTTATAGAATAAATTTTGAACCGCTTTTTTTGAGAATTAGTAGCATATTTTTTGCCCTTAAATTCTCATTTGTATGTATGATTTAGTTTTCAACAAGCTTCGCTTTTCAAAAAAAATACTGCTTGGGTTACATTCATGTCTAATTTTATATAATTTTTAAATCGTTTTGTTTTTTTTTTAATTTTTTTCATCACTAGAAAATTGTTAAAGCAATCGATAATTAAAAAATTTGATAGACCTTATAATATTTTCCATAATTTTTACCAAAATTTCCCATACACAACCACAAAGACTTAGATTTTATAAACAGAATTTGGATTACCTCATACTTAAAATAAGCATAACAAGCATATAAATAACCGAAATGAAACGAAATCTCAGGAGTTGTGTGGTGAAAAGGACTGCGATGTCAGTGGGGTAGCAGGAGAAGATCCAGTGATAAGGTGCAATGACAAGCCCAAAGGTTTGTTTTGTAATAAAAATTATGAACATCATGAATTTTATCAATAATTACGTTAATTTTTTTTAAACTGTTAAAACTTATTAAAACTTAGCTTTATCCTATGATTTAATAAGTAGAAAACTTATGCTTTTTAAATTTAATTGATGTATGGCTTGGAACTGTTTCAGTGTTTATTTTATTTGTTATATCAATGTAAGGTTATTGGCCACAAAATTAAACAACATGGACTACAGTGCCGACAGAGCCCCCTAAGGAGGTCACAAGACACCCTATGAGACCTAGTGTCATTGCTAAGAAGGGTTAGCCAATATTAACAGAATATAATTTTTCATCTATACTAGATTATTTGTATGCATGATTATACAAACATTAGAAAACAGGACGCTCCCATCTACTTCTGAAAAAAATTCCATGAGGCAGAAAAGAAAGTTGTCTCAAAAACAGGATTGAAATAAAGTCTATTTAACCTATGCAACAACAAGAAATTATATTACATAAGAATTATCTGTCATAACGATTTTGCTTTTTGAAATACTTGAAAACTGTGTAAGCTTGAACCTTGGGTTTTTGAGTGTCAATTTGCAATTTTTTTCTATGAGTTAAACTAACCAAAAAAAATCGTGAAACTAATAAAAAAAAATGAATGGAAACTTGTATGCTAAAGAGACTGAAAACCTTTCTTATTTTAACAACCAAAAAAATATTAATGAAAAACTATCCTTTGAATATTTTATTTTATTTGAACGATACAACGAATTGTTGCAAGCCCTCTATTGCCAATTTAAAGATTAAAAGACTAGTTGAGGTGACAAAGGCAGTTTGGTTTCACCAAAAAGTTTCTCTTGCAATCGTCCCTGAAAATGCCGCCCTTATTCCATCCTGCCTCCACATTTCTTTTCTTTTTTTTAATTATTCTAGTTAATGTTTTTGACGGTATTTCTTCATTTATACACCTCTTCATTTACTTGACACTATTTATTTCTGAAATGATACTTTCCACGTAATTATTATTCAAGAAAAGCTTCGTTTATTACGATACTTATTTTCTACATAAATATATCCTAAATCAAAAAAATTTTTTAATAAGCCAATAAATTCGATTTCGAAGGAACATGTTATGAATGGAATATAAGCATTAAACCCTGTAAAATTTGAACCAAAATTTTATACAACATATAGTTAATTACAACAATTTTACGTGTATTCTAATAGGAAGGGTACAAAACGAAAAAAAAAAGTTTTTTAGAACTTAAAAAAAGCGCAGAAAAATAGATGCTAGAATGAAAACATGTGAGTAAAAGACATCAAAATTAAAAGAAAAGGAAAGCATGTTAATATGACCATTCTGCAATGCTACAAACTAGTTACGAGCCTGACATTAAAAGGCACCTAACCAAGGCAAGACCTTAAAGGGCATTTAGCGTCCTAGCGTTTAGGCCTGCTAGCTGATGGGGCTGCTACCCTTTCAGGGTAAAAATCTAAACGACCTTTTCCTGTCTTCCAGTAATCTTTTAGGATTACTAACTTTATCTCGTCAAGGTCTGCTCTCATCAGACTAGGTTCTTAGAACAAGTTTTTGATATGCGGAAAAAAATATCCTAGAGCCTACACTAACAGCCTGATGAGGAAGATAAGGCATGCTTCTAGACTATACGGCGTAACATGAGGATAAAAAAGATCAGTTAATGGCAAAAAAAGAGTGCCAAGATTTTTGTTAGAAGCGATTGTAATCAGTATTAAAATAACATCAAAGCATGGCCTATTATTTCAAGACTAGACTAACTCAAAAAAATGTAATCTCTAGGTGTTTAGATTTTTGAAAAACAACTGTAAATGAAGAAAAGAAATCTTAAAATGCTTTTTTTTAAAGTATCAGCAAAAATTCAGCTATTCGGTGATTCATTAATTTTAATTTTTTTCCTTTTATGAAAAAACTGATCTTCAATTATTGGAAGCTGTGTTATAAGATGGAAATGCAAAAATACAATAGTTTTACAAAGTTTAATATTTTTTCGATTATCATGAAGTCATTGTCAGTTTTCCTTAGATATGAAAATAAAGCGCATCTCCAATCGTATTGTCTTGGTGCTGAAGCTCAGTTGGGTAATATATTAAATAAATTAACTTTTCTTCTAAAAATAAGATTTAAGATTAATAAGTTTTCAAAAAATTTTATTTAAAACTTAGTAAAATTAAAATATGATTTATACTTAATAAATGATTAATCAAATACATTTAATTGACTAATTGCTTAGATGATGGCGTCGTTTTCTTTAGAGCAACTGGATATGGTTAGACGTTTAAAACAGTCTGGGCTTAGTAAAGAAGACATTGTAGCAGCTTTTGATTCTTTTGATGCTTGTGAAAAAGAATTTGGAAATACTTTCAATTTGCCCATATCTTTGGTAATTAATGTGTTTTCGAATATTAATGATTCGCACATTGTTTGTTTAAATATTTATTAAAATTATTAATTTGATTATATTTTAAAGTTTGCTCAAAATTTCAAAGGCATTTCAACTTTCATCTTTCCAATCACTAATCACAAGTTCATCTCTAAACAACATTACTTGCAACAATCTATTGACCATAACTAATCCTCAAACATGCAATAATAATAACGGAATCAAGCTTTCTCAAGAAATAGTAGTCACTCCAGCAGTCCACAAACCAATAAATGACATTCCTATCAATGAAAACACAACTGAAAGTAAAAAACCAAAAGAACAGCTCGATATCACAAAAAAGATTGAAAATACCACAAATAACTTCATCAGTGCCAACACAGAAATCATAAGCAATAACAATGATCTTGATGTAGACAATAATGAATTCAATGATTTCATCAAGTATGAATCCTATTTTGAGATTGCTCATGTATTTTTTGAAGTTTTATAATTGTTAACTATGACATTTTGCACTGTATCTCTCTTCATTGTGTATATGTGACTTGGAGATGAGTTTTGATCAGCCTAGAACAAAATATATTTTCTGTATGCATATTATATTTAATAAAATTTTGAAGATAATTTAAAATAATCTTACTAAGATCATTATTTCAAATGATTTTAATTACAAATTTAAAAAAGAATATAGCCAAAAAATTTTGAATAAATTTTTCAAATTAAATTACCTTTTAAGATATTCTTCACAGCCAAGGTGAGGTAACATGTTGTGAAGAGATCAGGCAATTTGCCAGCAAACACAACATCAAGCAACAGCAGATAGCCACTTTGGCTGGTATGTTGATGGCTAATTGAATATTGTAAAATTTACTATATGAATATATCAATAAAAAATTTTTAATATAAAAGATCTATTGATTATATCAGCATTTTTGTTATGCAAACTGCCTAAGTATGGGAATAGCGAATCTTGAAATTGATAATTTCAAGTTGGATGTTAGCTTGGGCTGGCAGTCTATAAAAATTTTTTCCAAATAAAATAGCCTTTTTGATAAATTACTCTAATATAGTATCAATAACCTAGGCTGACTCCTGTTAACTCCAGTTACTGAGACATGCATAATCTAATTGGATTAATAATTAATAAAAATAATGATAAACGGACACAACTTCTTACCAATCATACTGTTCATTCATCACACAATTGTAATTAGACTTTTCTACTACTTCATTCACAACCACAGGGATCTGCCAATCATATGTCAGTAGGTATATGAAAGGGGATATATACGACATGTCAGTAAGGAGTAGAAGATCCATCCAGAAGTGGTATCTGGTGTACAGGCGTAACCCTGCTTCTATTGGTTGGTGGTTAATTTAATGTGTTTTTGTTTTATTGATTATATTATCATTGTCGCCTTTATAATTTCATTTTCATTGGGGTTTGACGTTTTATTAATTATTATGTTTATGGATTGAACACTATTTTTTTAAGCTTTTGTTTTTGAATTTTGAATTTTTTTTACAAATTAGAAATAGATGTGTTTTACATTTAAAAATAGATGTGTTTTACATTTAGAAATAGATGTGTTTTTAATTTTGCAATACAAAACTAATTTTTCTATCAATACTTAATTCCTCGTTTAAAAGGTATTTCAGTAAATTTAAAAATTTTTAGGTCTTTTTTTTCAAGTGCTATAAAATGAAGAGTATAAAAAAAAGTTAGTTAACTAAACAAACTCTTTCATAGTGCCTTAGCATGCACGACATGAAAAAACACTTGATAAACTCCACCGGCAGCATATGCAGTGAATGCGGCTCAACACCTCATGAACAGCTCCAAACGGCCAGCCAGTCTGGAACAACTAGACTTCACTGCAGATTCTGCCTTTCCACGTAGAGAAAGGTCAGTGAAGATTTTATGTAGCAATATGGTTGTTTTGTATGGTGTAGCTTGATGGTAAGCTTTGTTTTTAATGTGGTAATTGATCTCAAACAATCTTTCATATGTTAATATTATGAATTGTGTATTATTGGGAGTAGGAGAAAATTTTATGAGAGAATTTAAGAGTTAATTAGTTATAACTCTACTATTAACTACTGATTATGGATCATAACAACACGAAAATATTTGAATATAAAAAAAAAACAAATAAAAAATAAATAAAATTAAAATAAAAAATTCAAATATTTTCGTGTTTTTAGGATTCATAATTTTGAGGCTAATTATTTACAAAATAATTAGATTATTTTATGGTATTTTCCCTTATGAAACTTGAAGTATATGGCATATTGTTTTATGCATATAATTATGCAGCATCCAACCATAACGCCATGAATACACCCAATACAACGTGGTCTAAATTTTTCCATAACCAGGTTTGTATTTAGAGCTGGTCATTTGGAGATCCTTGAGAAGTACTTCCACGACAACAACTACCCTTCCTATGAGACCAGGGAGAAAATTGCTCAGTCATGCAACCTAGTCACTCAAAACACCGGTCTGTGTTTTTCTGTTCGTTTTTTTTTTGCTTGAAAACAACAATAAGATTAAATTTTTTTGTTGCTTTCTATGTTTTTCTCTAGGTAAAAGACAGCAAGCTATGATTTAGCTTTCATTGCTAATGTTTTATGATAAGGCTATACTTATCAAAAATTATAGCTTTTTTTTTAAATAAATGTATGAATCCTCAATTGATGTTTTTCAAAGTTTAATTGTATTTATCTTAATCAATGAAACATCATCATCATCATCATCGTTTTGCGTCCGTTTCCATGCTAGCATATAAATTCTCTATATTACGAATACAACAGCGGGTAGAGAACTGACCGAGCGAGAAAAAGTCACCACACAAATAATCTCCAATTGGTTTGCTAACAAACGAAAGGAACTTAAAAAACTGGCTAAGGAAGGTTTATGCTTAAAAATATTTAAGCTATTTCTCAGTTTATTCATTCTCATAATGATGGTAAATATTCTTACTAGTTTATTAATGACCAATTTAAACATCTTCTGTTTACCTTTAAAACGGCTTAATTATTTATGCATTTATTTCTTTCAAGTTTCAATTTTTTATGTAAAATAAATATATTATTTCTATCTTACTAAATCGACATACGTTATTTATTCGCTTATTAATGTCCACCCAACTGATCTGGGAAACAAGGACTTTAAAAGTTAATTTTCATCTTAGTGATTCATCGATTGATTGGTTAGAATATCAACCACCGCACAGAAGGTTTGATGGACATATCTTCAGTGCCAGTGAGACCTCGAGGCCACCCATCGAGAGTTTATTCAGATCTTATTCAGCATTCCAAACACTCTGAGACTCCTAACGTCCTCAATTTTAATAGCAATCCTAACATTAATACTTCTACTTTTACTTTTAATAATGGCGCTTCAAAGGATGCTATGGGTAAACACAATTTTGGCAACCAGGCGAGAAGTTCCAAGCATTTGAATGGGGATCATGAAGCTAATGGTTATGATTCTAAATGTGATGATATGAATTGATGTAGGTATGTGACCGCAGTTCGAAGATATTGATACAGTTTTATATTGCTTCTATCATGTTATTGTGTTGATTTACGTAGTTTTTTTTAATGTCCTATTGATGTTTCCCTGTTTTTAAAACAATCATTCCACTTTTATTGTATAAAATAATTTTACAATGAATTTTATCGAAAAAATAAATGAAAAAATTTTTTAAATATATGCAAAAAATTACAATAGATCTAAGGAGGAACTATGGGCTTGTTATGTGTATTGGAAGCGGATTTAACTTTTCTCGCTTGTATTGCCATTGAATGCGTATATCCCTTCATGATTTTATTCAGGGCATATATCTGTCGAAAAATAAGTGTTAAAAGTAAAGTTGTCAAGTATTTAAAGCTTATATTTCCTTATTCAATCGTCAATTCATTAAGTTTTAGGTCAATTATCGAGGTTAAATTTAAATTTATTTCTGAGCAGAATGTCATGTTGGGTTCAGTTTGGAACATAGAAAAGGCTAAATACCCAACGGTTATTTACTACTGTTGCATGTGCCACTTGGAAAACTATAGCAATATTAACCCAAAGTTTTGAATGTTTATTGCATTGTCATAAACTGTTTAGAAGAGATTTCAGACGTCAAAAAGAATAGAGCTTAATGAGATATGGATAACAGAACGTATTAAGATATAATACACTATAAAATATTGTTATACCTCTCTTCGCTGACGCTCCTTTTCTTTTTTAATTTCCTCATCAAAATCCACCATTATATTTATTTTCTATCATTTGCGTCATAAAGGTATTTGTTTAACGGAGAATGTAGTAATTGAAGAGTTGGCGTATATTTAAGCGTTGCAGAAAGAAATACTTAGGTAACCGTGGTGAAAGTTGAACGATCTCAAATTATTATTATAACTCTATAATTTATTACAATATTTTTATATTAAATTTAAATTTTGATTATAAAAATATAAATATTTATCAAATTATTTTTATTTATGTTGTATTAGATACCTGTGTTTACAAGAATACAGGTGCGAAAATGGCTGAATTTATTCAAAAAATTTTATTCATTGTATTGAATGCTATAAACATTGTAAGTTTTGATATTTCCCATTTTTGAATTATGTTTTGACTCAACTTATCCTATTTTATAATTATAAGTTTATTCAGTACAGTTCCTTCTATGGCTTAACGTTACTTATCAAATATACTTCGTAGCCTAAACATACACATTAGAAAAATTTTTAACAAAATGTTTAAACTAAGTAATAAAAATTTTTTATATAGAAATACATTCAATCTCTAAGTTCAATTTCTTTTAAACATATCTGCACCATGAAATACTGAACATTCATTCCTAAGGTATTTGGACTACTAGCTTTTGCTTGTGGGATATGGTTCTTAGCAAGCCCAGAAATCAATGCATACATCAGCATTTTCGTTCTCAGTTTAAACGACCAAGCTCTCAGATCAGCCGTGGCTCTCATGCTTGTAATTGGATTTTTCCTCACTCCTACCGCAGCTTTTAGCTTGTTTCTTGTCATCCAGAACCGACTTCCTAGAATATATGGAATGGTTATAACTAGCGTTCTTATAACACATAGTAATCACAAGTATTAGAACGTATCCATAAATTATACATACTTTTGGTGAACTAATTGGTTAATATAATTTCTAATTGCCTCATACTGATCCATCCTTTTTTATTGTGGCGTACAAGGAAAAAACTCTTTCAAAACTTACACAAAGCTACCCATATTTTTAATTACAGACTAATCAACTCATCCCTTCAATACATCCCAGATTAACTGGGTGCTGGGTACTCTGGCTTTGGTGGCCTTCATTGCAGGATTCATTCCCGTGGGCATCGAGTATGATGTTAGTCTCCCTCACTTCTGCTTTTTTTTTGTTTTAATAGCAGGCAATTTTTATCCTATTCTACTTATTCACGTTTTTTTGCGCTATATACTTTGAAACTTATTTGAATTATTTGAAACAAAGATGCACCGATTTGTGAAAGATGGTATGCGAATGCAATTGAAGATGAAATACCAATGGGACTCTGACGTCGGCAAAAATTGGAACCGACTGCAAGTGAAGGTAGCCATCTTTCATACGTCACTAATTCTTAGTATACTTTTAACTTGTGTAATTTATTTCTAATGATTGTTGCTTTTTGGTTATATAATAAATTAAACACTTATTTTTTCAGAAACGTTGTTGTGGAATTGATGGATCATGGGATTATAAAATGACCAAATGGTATAACTCAGTGAATCCAGATCCAGTACGTCAAACTATTATTGATGAGTTATACCTCACCATAAAAAATTAGTTACTATAAAGTTATTAAAAAGTTCATTCTATTTATAGTTTATAAAAATATCTTCAACCAATCAGGATGCACCAAAGGTGTTTGTACCAGAGTCGTGTTGCACACTGAACTTCAACCAAGACAGAGAACTTACATGGGTGGATCCTCAGAAGTTACAACTCAAGGATTATAGGAGGTTGCAATCATTCGGCTGTTTCAGCGTTTATGATTTGATTTTATTGAATAAATAGTTGAAATTTGTTGATATTTTCAACGTTTATAAGTTGATTCTATTGGTAAGAAAACTTGTTTAGAGGCAAGGGCTTTTGGTGAGTGCTAGTTGTTGGTTTTATGAGGCTGTTATTATTGTAAACATATAACTTTTATTTTTGTGTATTATGCTTAAATTATTATTTATTCGTAGTTTTTAATGCATAAAATTCAAAAGTGTTCTAAAAGAATGTAATGCTTTGAAAAGTTTAAATACACAAACTCATTAAAGACAAAATTTGTCGCCAGATGTCAGGAAGATGCCGTAGCCAAGACATCTAACAGTGCCAACATCCATATAAAGGTAAAGAATGTTTAATTATTTATTATTATTAGTGAAAGCATGCGACTAATCTATCACAGATATCATCTCACCTTCTGCAGTAAAACTGAACAAAATAGTGATTGAATAGAAATAAAATTGGTTTAAATGAAAATTGAAGAGAGTAATAATGTTTATGAATGGTGGCAATATAACTGTATAAGACTTATCCAAGTTGATCAAAAATCTTCATAGAAATAATTATTAAATATGGGATTTATAATACTTTTCCATTTTCCTCTGTTTTTTACTATTGTTTGGAGTATTGAAAGATCTTCTTCAGTTGCTAGTTGACCGGGTACATTTGACGAAGATACATTTTAAGATCTTCAGATAGAACTTTTGGAAAAGTGTTTCATGGTTTTTCTCTAAATTTGCCTTTTTTGTTCTAATTTTTGAAAAATAAATTTTCACTGCTTTACTTCTTCTTCTTTTCAGAAAGATTGTTGTTTTTAATAATTCTAGAATATTTTATGGTCATTATTTTTCTCAATTATCTTTTGTGGTAAGACTCAATTTTTTTCCAAGAGTTTCTAGTGAGAGCCCATGTGCTGCAGTTGTAAATTAGAATCGGAAAGCTAGGTGCATTGTATAAATTGATTTTCCGCTTATCTGAAACTTTTCTTCACAGTTTTGATAACTTACCAAAGACTACAGATGACAGCATTTGCCTTTTTGTTCTATCTTCGTCATCACCTAGAAACGAACCAAGCTTTTTGGTGTTTCTGCAAGCTTCAATTATACCTCTTTTTGAAGTGGCTAGCTCTGTTTTATCCAGATTGCATTTAACTTTTCATTTTTCAAATAAATTTTCGATGACCTCAATGCACTTTGTCGTAGTGCTTTTATCTTTAACTATATTGTCATCTACCATTTCATCGGAGATTCCATTTTTTAATATTGAACGGACTTCTTTGAGTACCTCCAACAATCTTCTTCTATCAATCATGTCGAACACACTACTCAGGTTTATTCCTAGGATCTTGTAATTAACTCTTTTTTGCACTAGGATAGTCATCCATTTTTGTGCCCACATCAGATCACTAGGGCTTCTGCCGGAACGGTATGGAAGGTTGAAAGATATGTCTTCACTTCATTTCTGATTTTGTTTTAAGTGGTACATTTTCACGGTATGAGTTACAGCTTTCTGTGATATTTCTAATGTATTCTTTATGTATGTTGTTATCTTTGAAAAGGCCAATATTATTGAAATAGCTTTGCGTGTTGCATTTTCTATTTATATTTATTTTTTGCTGTAGGATATTCAGAGTTGTTTGAATGATATTTCAGTTATATATATATGTTTCAGTTGATATTGTTTTATTACGTTTGCTTTTGTGCACTTGGCTTTTTTTGGCTTTTGTTTTTGAATTCATTGAATGACTATTTGAAGGCCCACACGGCTCAATTAGTGGAAGATTCAAGTGACGTCTGCGTTTATTTAACGTCATAAAATTAAGTATTTATTAATCACGTGATATTCGACTCAAAAAATAATGCCAATACAGTTTTTTTTTAAATTAAGTAAATTAGAGTTAAAACTATAAATATGCCATTTTAAGCTTATTCGTAATTGTTGTTGTATTTTATTGTATTGTAAAAGCAAAAATAATGTTTTATAGACCAAATTACGATTATTATAAGAAGAATAACTTGAAACTTCATCAACACCAAAAAACACATTTCTTTTCTCATACCCACTCAATCTCCATCTCTCAAACCTCTATCAACTACAACCCACCCAGGGATGCTTCACAGCGTTATTCTCCCAGAACAGAGACTTATGGCACGACCAGTCTATATGGACCATCTTAAGAGTCACAACGGGAGTCTGTCTTTCTCTTGCCATCTACCAGGTTGTTATAGAGTTATCCTTAGCGTTATATAGGGGTTAATCTGAATAAATAAGAGTTTTTAACGTTATCGTTACTACCATTTTTACGTAATACGTTGCCATTACAGCATTTTTATTTTATACGTTATCATTAAATTTTAAACGTATTATTACTTGTTGTTGCTGTCATTAAAATTTCATTATTATTCTTATAATTATAAATTATAACTATTGTTAAAGGCTTATAAATACAAAGTTATATTAGAGAACTATATAATAAAACTTCGACCGTTTGGAGGTTTGTTCTTGCAATTAATACTGTTTTGTTTTAAATATATTGACCAATAAATGTATAAAAATTTCTTAAACTGATGTTTCCATAGATGAATATTATATGAAAAATAGATAGATGCCTAAAAAATTTCACTGGTATTTTATGACAACTTGTTTAAGTTATCGCATTTGAAGTTTTTGATGCATTTATTCAAGCATAAGAAATTGAAAGGTTGAATATAACAGAGTTGAAAAAATAAATTAGTTGTTTTTTTTTACTTTATCATATATTTCTATTTAAATTAATTTAAACAGATAATCGTCATAGTGATCAACTTCCTCTTCTACGACAATAAAAAACATCACAACAAAATTGAGTACTAGTGATTTAGCACTTTAACTGTTTTGACTCTCCCATCTAATTACCATCACTCCATTTGAGTTTTCATAGCAACTTTGTAGATATACGTTTGTAATAGAAGTTATTATTATTTGTTGTTGTAATTATACAATTACATTTTGTATTGAAAGCATACAAAACTATGTTTTTTAAATTTTATAAAGACTACCCAACATAAAAAACTATTGATGAAATTTATAATTAATTCGTATTTGAAATTTTTTATATTCTTATACAAAAATGGTTGGATGAGCGATTTTGGCTTAGTTTTGTTTAAAAAAAATAACTTATAAACATTGAACTATAAAATTTTTTTGTATTTTTGAGTATTTCACAAAAATTCACTTCGACATTATCTTCCATTTGATGATAAAATAAGGCGAAAATTGTAATAAAATCAAAACTTTTAATTGGTTTATTGATAAAAAGTACAATTTGAATCCAAAATTTTGTTGAGGATAAATTATGAAATACTGAAAAACTAGAAGATAAAATGAAGAAATTATTTTATTCGATCAATAAACGCTCAAATCAAAAAAAAAATTTTTCCTTTTTTTTTGTTCTTTATACTTTTTTCATTTACAACAAAATTAATTATAGCACTTAGTATATGTAAGATTTTCAGAAGAAAAAAAAATATATAAGCAATAAATAAGCTGAGATTTTACTGTCACGATGTTGTGAAAGCAACGTCTGAAAAGTTAAATTACTGCATTTTGATTTAAAATTCCGTTGCACAGACTTTGTTGCTGTATTTGACGGCAATTCATGAAGTCGTTAACAATGAATGATTCAATGAAACAGTCATTTTTGAGTTTTATCTAAAATACAAAGCTTACAGAGTTTAAGAAACTTATATATTCAGATAAAAACACTTTTAGGAGTTTATTTTATTCCACTAAGCTTTTCGTAAGATGAACTTACATTATCAAGCGGAGGTACAAATAACGAAAATAATGACGAAAAGCTTCGTGGAATAAAATAAGATCCTCTAAGTGTTTTCATTTGAATATTTACGTTTGGCTCGAAGAATTAAAATTTAAAAACTTGTAGTTAGAAGAGAGAATATCAGTTAAAAACTTCGATAAAGTCCCATTTTATATTATTAAATTATAATAATTAATATTGTATTATATTAATATTATATTATATTATAATAAGAAATTGATAAATTTGTCTAATTGGAAAGCTCTCTATATTTTTAGCACTATGCCTTCATTGCTTAAATTCGTATAGTTATACGAATAAGCGATTCTATCGCATAAGTTAGCAAAAACTAATAAAACATGTAGTTTTCAAAAAAAACTGAAAATTTAGAAAATATTTCATCTAGCTTAAACGAGAATAATCAATAGTGATTTTTCAGGTTTAAAAGTAAATTTAGCATTAGAATCACCTGAAAACACACCTGAATAACCCAAGTTGATTTCAAAATGATTATCTTTTTCGTCTTTATGCTATTCACCTACACAGGTTTTTAAAAAAATTATTTTATTCAAATATTATCATAAGTTATAGTATTTTTTTTGTAATTAAAACCAAAATGAGCTTACTTCCATTTTGATCAAATGCACAGCGGATGGCTTGTTCTGTTACAGATGCGACAGCAGTCAGCACGGATGCGGTAAAGAGTTGAGCATAAGAACTCAACGTTGGCAGGATTGTAGTTCTATTGGCAAGTTTAGAGGAGAAAATTTTTGTGTGAAACTCATTGAAGAGAGAGGATGTGAGATATTATACATTTATTTTAATTTTAAAGAGAACTTTTTACGGAATAATTATTCGTTTTTGATTAATGTGACACACTTGTACGAGAACAAACAAAAGTATTTATTGAACAAAAAATTATTTCAAACTTTCAAAAGCTTCATGTTTTTTCTTGTTTATATCTATATACTATCCGCTAAAAATTTAGAATTTTGCTATTGATTATAAACTTAAATTTAGTATTGCAATGTTCAATAAGTTACATTTAAGAAACTATTAATTAACAGCAAACCAGGTGATAACGAGAGAGTGCTTGTCGACTATGCTGAATAGTGAGAGGCACAGAGAGAAGATCCCATCTGTTCGAAGACACAACTACTGCCAACCTGGACGTAACAATGACCCCTCAAACCCATATGATCACAAAATGATATTTTGCTTGTGTAACGACCAGAATGGTTGCAACTCCGCTCCAAAACTTGCAAAAATTTCTATTTTATCTTTTTTTTTAATTCTGCTTAGCTGCATTTTATTAAGATAACTATTTGTACATGAATCTTTGATAAGTTTCTTGAATTTCTAAATTTGCAGTTTTTAGTGCAGATTACATCGACAATAATAATTAAATTTTGAGTTTATAGGCTTGTACAACTTTTACCATTTTTGCTCGTGAAATAAATTGTCAAAGCTTTAAAACTTTTTATCTATAATAATTGTATCTTGGAAACAAATGACTTTTATTGAATTGAGAAAGTTGCCAACTTCAATAAATAAAGGTTGAAAAGATGTAAAGAAAATTATTATCACAATAAGGTATGAGTAAAAAAAAATTAAAAAAGTGAAAACTAACATAATGAATTGAAACATTCTATAATATACAGATAACTTTTTGAATTCAATCCTATTTAGTTTGTGGGTTTTCGATGCGTTCTAGAATGTTCTAAGACGTTTGATAATTGTCTAAAATACTTGCCACAGTCCTTGCATTCATAAGGTTTCTCTCCCGTGTGCACTCTCATGTGCGTTTTAAGGTGGGATTGTTGCGTGAATGATCGCGAACAAACCTGGATAGGCATTATGGTAGGGTGATATATAATGATTAAAAATCAGTTTATATATAAATATTTATAAGCCGCATACTAGCCAATGAAGAAAATTAAGATTTTAAGGTATTTTAATTTATTTTTAAAAATTCAATGCCTGTCAATGCCAATAAATGACGAAATACTTCATTTAAGCAATAATAAATGCGAACACAAAAAAAAATTTCTAAGCAACAAAGCTTTTCGTAAAAACTTTCTAATGTGTTCTGCTCACAAATGACTTAATTTTTTAAAAAGCTCTTGTGGTTATTACATCTGCTAGTGGTTTATTGCTAACTATCCTCATATACTTTTTAATAAATGAATTGACTCTTAAACATAAGTAGCTTTCCATATAAATTAAATGGTATTAAGAACTGAAGCAAACCCTGCAATTGAAAGGCTTTTCTCCCGTATGAGTTCTGGTGTGTAGTTTTAAAGAGGGCAGATCAATAAATCTTTTGGAGCATGACTCACATTCGAAATCTTTGATGCCAGAGTGGATGCGTAGATGAATCTGTATGGAGTAATTCAAAATTCAAAAAAGTGCCTTTTTGTCAAATAAACGAAATAGAAGAATGATTGAATCATTTTTATTAGGCCATATAATATGAGATACAACGTCACTATTATGAATAACATAATGACAAAAGTTTTAAATCCATTTGAAACAATTTTCATATAAAAACAAGTTATATAAAAATATCAAGTGATCTTGAAACTCTCTGGATTAAACATTACTATAACAAAGTTCTAAATTATTATTATTCATGTGACCCCATTATAACGTCAATTTGAACAAGCAACTCTTAGCAAAAGTCTTTTTAAATACAACTGTTCATATTAAATGTGGCGTTTAAGAACGCTACTTAGACCTCAAACAATTATACCAAACATCACATAAACAAGCCCAACCTTGAGGTAATGTTCAGACTGGTAACTTTTGCCACACAGCTCACAAAAGTGTTTTTTGCCAGTGTGTATGGTGGCCATGTGTGTTTTAAGGCACGACATTAGGGTGAATGATTTGTTACACATGGCGCACACGAAGGGACGTTCTCCCGTGTGCAGGGCCCCATGGTTCTTAAGACCCGTCAGACTGACGAATGACTTGCCGCAGATGTTGCACGCGTGTACCTTCAATGGCGGTTGATTTTATAAATATAATAATAGAAATAAAAAAACAAAAAAGATATAAAAAAATAATATAAATACAAATACTTACAACAAAATACTGATAACTTATATGGGTAGTTTAATAAACAAGTTCAAAGACGTTCTATGTAACCCAATAATCTCATAGTATAATGCAAGACCAGTATATAACGACAGACACCTTAGGCTTGCGATGGACCCTCTCGGCACCAGGCCTGCTGAGGGAAGAGAGTGTGTGTAGTTGCATGATGGCTGAGTGCACTGTTTGTTGGTGAGTCACCAGGTTGGACTTTTGAGTGAAGCCTGTGGCCGATAGTGTTTTTGAGGTTTTTATTATGATACGTGCTTAAAAACATACACTTAACAAGAAGTTTGGTGCTTTAATATCAAAAAATTTTGTTTTTTTTTCACTTGAAGCTTGAAAAAATCATTTTAACATAAGAATGTTTATATGACAGTAGTTAGGTTTTTTTGAAAGCGTTTGGAATTGAATGATGGGCAGATTTCTATAAGGGAAATGTATAAAGGTGTTAATAGATCAATGAACGGATGTTTGAAACGTTGAATAAGTTGCATGCGATACAAGAAAAAATCAATAAAATTCAATGAACTCCACATAGAAGGTACAGATTAAGCGAAAAAAATTGAAAAAATTTTAATATTTTAAATAAAACGCTTATATAAAGGCATTTAAATTTTATACAAATACAACATAATGAAAAAAAATAACTATGAAAATAAAAAATAAAATACCAAAATAAAACTTGGAAAGATACTAATTACTGTACACCACCTTTTCCACACTGGTCGCATTGATATTTTTTGGCCGAGCAGTGTTGTTGTTTATGCCTGCTGAGGTTGCTGCGGTGACTGAAGGCTGCGGAACATACGTCACACGCGAAGTTCCGAGATTGTACATGGTTTCTCACGTGAGTCTTTTGATGGGAGAGGGAAGTTTGGATTATTTGTATAATGTATCTTTTACGACTTTCTGCGACTAAAACAATTGATGTAGAAAATAACATGATATGAACAAACAAATATGAGATCAGATCAATGTATTATCCTATTTATTTTTTACACACGCAAATAGAATCATTCTCATAATGATGAAAACAATAATAATAATGAAAATAATATGAACAATAGTAACAATAATAAATATAAAAAACAAATATCCCACAACTGGTAGAGAAAAGAGGCCATAAAAAGATGTAATCAATGGAACTACAAACAACACCTTAAGCTGGTCGAACATGGTGAAGACTTGCTTGCACTCATTACATTGGAAGGACCTCTCGTTGGTGCCCGCATCACTCTTCACTACTGAAGACCCTCCCAGGCCACTGTGTTGCTTCTGCATATGGGTGCTTAGCTGTGTGTAGTTCTCGAAGTTCTGACCGCATGAGTGGCATAAGTAGGACAGGGCTTTGACTGTTGGATGTATGTTGTGGTGAACGTATTTTTTAAAGCGAGAATTAGAGAGAATAATGAGATTTTAAACAAAGTATCAACAATTTTTAGGGTGGATTTTAAATAGACGAAGTATTGTAAGTTTTAATTACAAGTATCGTTAAAGCTTTCTAAAACAATGATAAACCTTTGCAAATAAAATCATTCTGTAAAAAAACCATACACAAGCTTCTAAGTAACACAGATAAATTTATATTTGAATTTCTCTCACCTACATAATCAATAAAACCATTATTCTCAAAGCTGATAATTAAACTAATTTTTAAATTTTCCATTTAAACCACATGAGCAAATACCAAACCGTCATTTTTGAAATTGTCAAGAACACCATCAGCATTGTCAATCTCTTTAACCTCCATATCCTCCTCACACTTCACTCGAGTCACTGCATCCCCAAGCAGATCTGTGCTGTCTGACCCTGTATCCAGCACTAAGATGGTAGTGGAGTTTTATGTACATATATGGGGAAATCGCACTAGAGTTTTGTTAAGATAGAAAGAGAGATGCCAGAATTATAGATGTATTTATATAGAAAACTTTTCAAATGAACTGTTCTTATTGAGTGATTTATGTCATTGTCTCAATTCAATATATTGAGCTTTTTAAAAAATTTGAAGTGTTGAAAAACATGCACTAAAATTCAATTAATGATGGTGTAATGTCTTTTTTGATTATCATTCAACATTTTAATAGCTCAAGAATGTTTGTGAACAATTAGCCTCAAAATTGTGAATCATAAAAACAAATATTTTAATTCTTCATTTTGACAAAGCTTTTCGATACATATATATATATATGTTTCTCATGGCTAATTCAAATGAACTATCAAGTTTTATTTAAAAATGGTATATTTTCAATTAATTGATTCATGTTAAGCAATGATGATGATAATTGAGCTAAACATATGCTCATGAAGTTTGCATTCTATTTTACGAGATGGAATGAAAAACATTTTTATCAATTTATAGATTTTTAAATCCAATTTTGGCACTATCATAACAAGTTTGTTTCAAAGGAGAATATGAAAAACAATATCAATGAAATACTTAATACTAAATGAATAATGAAAGATATAGTAAAATAAAATCTCCATCATCTTTCAGTTCATTTTCCTTAGCAGAGGGTGATATATGATATATTAATCCTATGTGTATAACGAAAATAGACACAGTGAATAAGTATAAGACAAAAACCTTTAAGTAAATCATCAGTTTGTTTGACAACATATTGACTGGCACGATCATCCACCAAACACAGCATGTAGTCCTTGCCATTATTGACAAGTCGGAGGTTGGATGATAGGTCATTAGATGTTGTTTCAGTGGTTGGTACATTGATGACTTCATCTGTTTCTGTTTTTAAGCGAATGTGTCCAATTCCTTCAACATATACTAATTGAGTTTTTCCATCTTCTAATAAAACATTTTCTGTTGTATCATCTGCTTCTGGCTCATACTCTTTTTTGTTATCTTTTAAAAAAAAATTTCAAATGTTAAATAAGTATTTTATCATGAAAAAAATGATAATTTCAGATTCAAAGCTTAATTTTTTAAAAGATATTGATTTTTATTTTGAGCAAAAAAAGATTTTTTGACAAAAATAACATACAAACCTGCATCTATTTGTTGCACAGATATTCCTTCCTCCACCATACCTTCAGTCCCAGACTAAAAAATTTATGAGTTCATCAAATAATGTATCACTAAAAACCCAAGTAAGTTATTAAATGATAATATCTATTTTTTGAGTGAAAGAAAAAAACTATAGTGTTTTTTATAACCTAAACTGAAGGAATAAAATACTATGAGATAATTATGAATGAAATTGAAGTGTTACAAATACATGGTCATGCAACACTCCATGTAAAAGATTCAAAATATAAAAAATAGAAAACAACCTGTAAGTAAGCATCATCAAAGTGTAGAGCACAAACATAAAACTCATTGCATATCTGCTCAATTGGTAACTGTTTCAAATCTTCCCTTACAATGCTGTCCAACCAGTCATGGCACCTGTTTCATTATGAATGGTTCAATAATTCCTTGGAAAAGATTTAGGTCAGATTTGAAATTAAAATAATGAGAAAGTTGGTTATATGTATGCAGACAAGCTGGTTTATTTGTTTTTAATCATAAATTTGAGGTGTTTTAATATTTATGAGTATTTTTTAAGATAACTGTTTATTTTTTATCAATTATACACCTTGAGATACCTTACATGGATAAATATCAGTGAATTTGGTTAATTTCATAATGAAGTACTAATAATATTAAAGTTATATGTAGTACACATAAAATAGACAAAGGTTTGAAATAAGAAGACTAATGCACATGAAGTAATTCAAGCTACTCATATTTCATTTAAATTAATCCTATTTTTTATATATCAAAACTTGAAAAATAAAATTCAATAATTATTTAATTTTATGAAAAAAACAAAAAAATGCAGTGATAAAATTATTTTAAAAAATTAGACAGTACATAGTTTTATTAGGTTTTGGAAATTTCTTTGAAACACTTATTTTACAAATGATTTAAAAAATAAAACACTTCTCGAGGCATGAAAAAAACTTAACTTTATAATTGTTTTCAAAATATTTTAATATAAAATGAATAAAAAACAAAAACTAATAACACTAAGTTTAAAAAAATCTACAATTCACATATTCTTATTACTTTAAATATCATCTATTCGATCTTCGGTTCCGAATATTCATAGTTTTCGATACAAAAATCTCGAATTTTAAAGATTACTCTCAAAAAATAAATAAATTCAACAAAAATATGAAAATATTCTGAAAAAAAGTTTAATCACATTAATTAACAGCAAATAAAGTGGCCAGAAGAGAAATATTAAAATTCAGTAAATCTAATTACCTTTCTTTTTCTTCGGGAAATTGATAAAACCTGATATCTGGATTTAAATCGCTTCGACTAGAGCAACCATAAGCACAACATTCCACCGACATATTTACAGTATTATAGAATGATAAACTTAACCGTAAATTACGAATTTCTAACAAGAACTCGATTTTTGTAACTGTTCCGTGATTGGCCAGTTTTAAGTCATGTGACTAAATCCACTTCTGATTTTATCTTATTTCACTTTTTATACAGTCATATTATGAATTTTGCTTTTTACGATCGTATTCTACTTTGAAAAATTTTAAATTTTGTTCAGAGATAAATGGAGACTTTTTTCAAATCTTTGAATAAATTCAGATTGAAAGGTTCTTATTGTGATGTTTTCGTAAAAGGTAAAGATGGAAAGGAACACCCTGCACATCGGGTAATGTTAGCTTCGGCAAGTCCGGTTTTTGACAGAGAGCTCACTGCTCATGGCACAACAAAACAACCTCCAGTTATACTTTTAAGTGATATAGAATCTGATCTCATTGATCAATTATTAGACTTTATTTATAGCTATAGAACGGATAAGGGAAAATATTGCCAAAGCTTAATGAATCTTTGTGAACTATTAGAAATTAGTAGTTACCACAGTATTCAAAATGATTTCCAAAATAAAATAACTAATAATCAAAGAACATACAATAATAGAAAAATTGAAAACTCTCATTTAGAAATTTCATCAAAAGGACATGAAGAGCTTTTACTAGTTAAACAGTGTGATGATGATATTTCAGACACTGAACCAACTTTAGATGAATTATTTTCAAGAAGCAAGTTTTCTGATGATGATCAACATCGTTGCTATTTATGCAAACAAAAATACTCTACAGCGGGAAATCTTAAAAGACATTTTTTAACAGTCCATCAAAAAATCAAACCTTTCATTTGCAAATTTTGTGGTAAAAGATATGGACAAAAAGTTACTTTACAGTTGCATATCAAAAGCACACATATGACTGGTAGTATTGAAGGTTCATTGATTGATTCTAGTCAAAATCCTGATTCAGATTTGAATTTTAGTAAAGAAGGGGATTTTACATCACTTAATGATTCATTGATGTTTGGAAAAGATACCAAAAGTGATGAATTAGGTTTTGATGTATTGAAAGGTTCACGTTTAAATTTGAACTCCACTTGTCATATATGCCATAAAAAACTAAGTAGACCTTCAAATCTTAAAAAGCATCTTCTCATTCATTATAGTAGTAATCCATTACTAAAAATTAATAATGAAAATAATAACAGTAATGATAAAGATTCAAGCAATGATTTAGACAAAAATGATGGTGAATTAAAGGGGTACTCAGATGATTCTAAAGATAACATCAATGCTAAAGATCAAACTACTTTGGAAAATGTTTTAGGTGAAATAAATCATAATAATGTTACTAACTATGATAATTCTGCTCAAAATGTTAATCAAATACCATCATTTAATTGTGAAAATGCCTCAACAAAATCAGTCAACACATCTGATTTATCAATGTCTATTAAAAGATTTGTTTGTGAAGTATGTGGAAAGTCATTCACTCTAGGAGAATACCTCAAAAAACATTTCCAATCTGTTCATAACACTTCTTCACACTCTTGTGCTCAATGTAATAGGTATATAATGATTTCATTCCTTAATATTTTAAAAACTCATTGTCATTTTGTTTAAAGCACGTTTTCCTCAGCAGAGGGTAGGGAAAATTAATATTTTTAAAACTATAATATATATTCACCTTAACAGAACTTTCAGAACATGGGCGCTACTAAAAAAACATAGAAAAGTTCACGAAAAGAAATCATGTGAAAAATGCAAGGAAATATTTGAAGGGAAAAGATCATTATCATGTCATTTACGTTCATCTCGCTGTGCCCAAGAGACCCTCATTGTTCAAGAAAATTTAGCTCTTCTTTAGTGTGTACATAAAACCGTTTCGATGTTATTGTGTTCAGTTTATTTATTAATACAATTTCTTGGTATGTTATTTGACGCAGCTATTTTCTTTGGCGCATGATAGGATGTCATTATACGTGAATCAGGGTAGCCTTATTCGTGGCCGAGGGTATTGTGTAAGCATGTCTTAACGCCTTGTTCACTATTGATTTTTTAATGGAAAGGCCTAAATTATTTGTTACAGGTTTTTTCAATTGTTTAAAGACAACTAATTTGAAAAATTAATTTGAGCAATTGTTCTACGTAAAAAATCTTTGTTTAAGGCATAATTGTTTCGATACTTGACCATGTCAAATAATCTGCTGGCGGAGTTTGAAGAAATTTTAATGTGGTGAGGATATTTATTTTAAACATGTATGTTTATCATTAATCATTCAAAAAAGAGAGTATTCAATTAACGAGAGCATTTTCGATCATTGGATTAGTTGGTTATTTATTGAATGTCCTCTGACTAGCGGTCCAAGTGGCGTTGACGCTGCAACTAATCAAAGACTAAAAGATAGTTCATACTCTCAATAGTATATGTTTCAGAACAGATTTCATAACATTGGACTAATTTCGACTGAAGATATTTTGTTAATAAGACACTAATTCTGTTCTAGTGTTTGCAAAAATCAACACTATAATCAATTTCGTTATGGTGCTTAACTGTGTAATATCATAAATGTTATTACTCTTATCTATTTTTACGTCTGGTTATGTAATATTCAAAATTTGATTCTTTACTTTTTTTAAGATTAGTTTATATTGAAAATAAACTTATATTCCTTATAATTTGAGATTTAAAAACCTTAAGAACTAAACAATTCAGATTTGTAATTTTATTTTTATAAAAGATCGCACAAAACAATTTAGCAACATTATTGATATTATTGAGATTAATAATTAATAATGAAATGCATAATTGTATATACAAAATTATATAAACTATAGACAAAATGTAAAGCTACTTCGAACTATTTCTGTGATGTGAATTAATTAAAGATAAGTCTAAAACGAAACTTTTTAAGATTTTTAATGAAGGCTTGAATAAAATGGAATTATATGTCGAAGCTACTCAACATTTATGCACGAGCATACGTAGTAATGGCATGTAAGTATCAATACTAACAAAAAAGTTAAAATTCGAAAATAAAATTCTGATTGATTAAATAAGGTTAGCATTACTTCTAACATACAAATAGTTGCAATTAATCCTAACATGAATTCAAACTAACGATCAAATAAACTTTCAAACTACATTTCTGGCATTCGCTCAACAATACAAACTTTGATATATTTCTTCTACATCTTCAGCTTATTTGTCACATCTTGCCATACATTGTCAATACTCTTCTGCTCTTTGTTTCTATTGGTTCATGTTCAATTTTCATTTTAACCCACAAACTTTAATGATAAAATCATTACATAACTATTACCTCAAAACAGCATAGAGAATTTTAACAAAAAAAATTGAGCTTTAAAAAGCCTTACTTGTTCGAAGAATTGGAATTAACGAGTGATTCGAAAAGCTCTTCATTCATATCTTTGGTCGTCTTGAGAGCGTTAGCAGTTAGCGTTAAAATCATTTGATTCCAGTGGGAAGTGTTATAGAGGGCCGGAAATACAATAGGTAGAATAGTCTCTGATTCCTCTTTCATGAGATTCAATATGTATTCATTGTTCCAGTAATATAAGCTTCGCTCTGCTATCTGTGAAACAAATGAGGTTTTGAAATTTGCTTTGTTATGTTCTAAGAATCAATCAATTTGTTTGTTTTTGTGTTTTAGAAACTCTGAGTAAAATAAGTTCAAATAATTCATTAAACAATTAAAAACTCAAACTGAAATTTGATGAATTAAAAACGTCAAGAGTGCAATTAAGTTATTATAGAAGCCTAAGTAATAAAAGAGAATTTTTAGAAACTCTAAAAACTTTGGTTTTAAAGTGAAATCATTTTTTCAAATCTAAGCTTATATATAAAGACCGTAAAAAACTTAATAACACATAAGCACAAACCTGGAAATGGGAGCTGGACACACACTTGGACAACTGCAGGAAGAGTGGCTTGGCTACGTCATGGAAGCTGCTGATGGGTGTTGCTTCAAGTATTTCCTCCATCTCCCCCAAAAACATTACCTGACAAATGTTAAAGGTGAATAAATGCTTGAAAATTTTTGAAAGTAAATAAAAAAAAATAAGAAAAATGAGAGTTAAATGCCCCTAACTGTCCCGATGTTGCACCAACTTGACGTGGTAAGACCGTTTGTGGGTCCCAGTGACTCCCAATAGGTTATATGAGCGGAGGCTTAAGCTTCTGAAAGGTTCAACCGCGCTTAGAAGGTTTGAAGAGTAGGGTCTAGACAAAACGGTGCACCCTGGCTCTTCAGGTTGGAGGTTGTGCTGTGGGTTAACTACCCACACATAAAAAAAGTTATATAAACCAACAACAACTGTAATCAGAAATCTTCTGTTTCAGGTGGAGTTGGAATAACTTTTAAAAAATTTGACGCATTGCAGCCAAACCAATCAGGGAGCTTGAATGGAAACCGCAAGGGAAGAAAAGGGAGGTACGTCCAAAACAGACCTAAAAAAGTCTAAACTGCGAGCTACGGTATTCTGGCTTAATATGGAAAAAATCAAAACCAGTGCCAGAGACAGAGAAAGATGGAAGAAAGTTGTTGAGGCCCTATGCTCTCTTAGGAGCGCAAAGGAATAATAATAAGAAATGCCCTAAACAAAATAATAGGTTGTAAGTTTAGAAGTTTGCATTTGTTTAGATTTAGTCTGCTCACCTCTTTTTGACTGGAAGTTTTAGGCCAAAACTTGAGTAACTCAATCACCACCTACATCAATGAGTTAGTGTTCAAATTATATTTATTTGTTTGAACTAAAACTGTTAATATTTTCATCAATGTTAATTAAAATGAAGGAAATAATATACTTTTAAATAAAGCTTTGATGCTATGAATACATTTGATATTAGGCTAATTGATACCCAATTAACATACTGTTGTAAAAATGCCTAATGAAAATTCATTCTCTAAATAAGTTTATTCACAAATGAAAAAAAAAACACAAAATTTTGATTCGTGATTAAAAATAGACTTATTGAAACAATGATCATGTATAAGCACTTCGATCAGATATTGAAACCAAATAAACACCTCTGACTCATTTATTAATCATACCTTCAATTATAATTAACAATCAAAATGTAACCAAAACACGCTACCAATTGGGTTGTGTCGACTCACTTAATTATTAACTTGAATAGTAAAAAAAACAATATATTAAAAAAATCAAATACCCTATATGTTCAAAAAGTGTGAGAATATAGCAAAACCATTCAACCCATAAACTAAATTAGTCCACAAATTCATAGTATAATTACAATGGTGGAACAAAGAAGACTGATCAAAAGACGTATCAAAAAACCAACCACTTACACATAAAACATACAAGTTTTCACTATCAACCAATAATAATTATTATTAGCATGATACAGGTCATTTTTTATCGAAAAATAAACGATATAAAAGCATTATTTAAGCTCTATTGCATCAAATCAATTGATGATAATGATATATTCAATTTTCATCCCATAGATCTAATGGACTACACGATTCATAACCATATACTATAATAACTAAGAAATCGATAAAACACCATTAATATAAACAATAAAAAATAATAGAAATAAATATAACATTAAATAATGTTTAGAAACCTAATGATAACTTTAATAACTGATGATAATAATAATAATAATCACCCGAGATGCTAATGAAGAGTCTTTCTCAAGGAATTGTACCACACAGTATGCTAACTGATGAGTTAAGCCATTATTTGATGCATCGATCAATCAATCAAAAAATTAATCAATCAACCAATCAATCACGCAATCAATCAATCCATCCATCAATTCATCTACCTATGTCTATCTATCTACATGAAACGCATGTTACATACCTGAGCATGAAACAGGTTGAGATTCCTCGTCTTGTGCAGTGGCATCAAAACCTGACAGGGTTATTATTATTATTATTTTGGAAATTTTAGCCTAGTAACTATGGTAACAAAACGCGTCGTATCGACCAGATGAATAAATAAATGTATTAAGCGTATATTATTATGTGGTTTGAATCTTTGAAATGGTTATAAATTAAATTATTTTGTGTTAATATTTTTTATTTTATTAAGGTTCTTTAACATACATTATACTACAATTATATTATACATAACTTTTAAAAGCTATTAAGCTTGCATATTCAATACTAATAATTCAACGTTATAATCATGGTGAACGATATAACAAAATCTATATCTATGGCCATATTGATTGTAGGATACCACCATTTTGAACTAATTAACATTAAAACAGTAAATAAATGGGCTGAACAAGGATAGATACCTTGATGAGAAATTGCACGTGTTCCTTCTTCAGAGGTAGTGCAAAGCCATTGATGATGCTGTGGTGGTGGTGTGGCGTTTTAGATTAGATTGGTCTAGTTATATTAAGTTGATCTGTTTTATATTAGATTAATTTGTAACCAATTAATCTATTATATCTCCGTTAAATCTATTTCATATTCAATTAATCATTAATTAAATAAAATTATAAATAAAATAAATCATACTATAAATAAAATAAATTAATTCAATTAACCATTAATTAATCAAATTAAAATTAATTTTTTAATTTATCATAATTATTAGTCAGTCTATTAACAATCAATTGATCTAGTATTACTTATCATTATATAACTCATAGCATTATAACTCTTTCTAGTCTGTTTTTCTTCTCAAAGTTTAGGATTGATGAAAATGATGAATGAGAATTTATTTAATATGATATGAAGAATTTTCTAATATATTTTATCATTTAGGCTAAAAACCTTTAAATTATTCTTGAAGTTTAATACAATAAACGTCGTCATTAAATTTTTAATAATTGCTTGAACAACTCGATAATAATACTAATAATAATAACATAAATTTATCAATACAACTCGAATTCAATATAATTGAATATAGAATTGAGTGATTTTAAATAAACGTTTATTAAGTCAATATGTTAAAGTTTAAAACCAGAAAAATATTAAAAAGCAATTTATGGTATATGCCTTCACTAATGGATATAATTTAATCATTACATCACTATAGCCATCATCATCACCACCTTCTCCATCATTATCACCACCTTCAGCATCATCACCACAAAGCATTTCGAGAATTCATCCATCATTTTTATCGCTGCTCACCAAAAGTCACTAACAACTCGAAGCTGCAAGTTTCTTTCGGTACTCGCTCCAGAGTGTCGGAAGAGTCTTTGGAAGCTGGCGCTCAACAACAACAACAATCATCATCATCACTACTACCATTATTCATTCACCAACATCATCATCATCACCCTCACAATCGTTATCACAACTACCATTACCAACGTCGTCCCACAAACTGTCAAACCCACCTTCCCAGAATCTCCAACAGCTCCCCAATACCATTGAAGCTTTCATACTCATAAGTGAACCTGTGTGTGTGTGTGTGTGTGTGTGTGTGTGTGTGTGTGTGTGTGTGTGTGTGTGTGTGTGTGTGTGTGTGTGTGTGAAAGGAGAAGGTGGTACGTTAATGATTTTTATATTGATTAAAATAATGCTAACAACTACTATGCTTATTCACAAGTAGTGTAGATTACTAATAAATGATAACATGATAAATTGAAAAAAAGATACCTTAAAAATTAATGTAATCTTGAAATAAAAAGTGCCTTGACATTACACTAACCACAGCCAGTGACATTAAACAAGACATATGACTTACACAAAACACCATTATAAAACTCCTGAAACTATTGACGCAAGTATATATAGTATCTTTGAGCTGTGATGGTACAATACTCCAGGTTGAACACCGCATTATATTTTCCTTAGTGTTATAACCCAATATATAATTGCATGAACAACAAACGCAGAGAACTTGTTGAACAAAATACACGAAGCTTTTCGTAAGAAAATCTTATATTCTCAAGTGAACTTGGAAAAAGAAAATTTTTTCAAGTAAAACTTCGTATCTTTTTTAAAAAGAATATAATGGTCATAAAATTGTATCAAGCTATTCTACTAAACCCACATGGAACCCTCATAGAGTTAATAATACCACAAGCAAAACGGTACCTCAGAAAGATATTGTTGATGTGTTTGCGTATGAAAGCCCTTAGTCCCAGGAACTTGCCATAGATGCAATGCAGCAAGGTCTTTAACATTTCCCTTTCCCGAGGATCCTCAGTGTCAAACAACTCCAACAGCTGCGGATTTAGTATGGTTGCTTAATACCATGCTAATAGAGTTATCGGTCGTATTATATTTTACTGCTGTACATGTCCCAGTAACTGGGGTTGATAGTAGTTGACCTAAATTATTGATACAACAGTGCCATTTAATAAAATGAGCTATTTATTTAGGAAAAATTTTTATAGACTAGCACCTCAAGCTAACGTCAAGCTCGATATTAATTGGGGTTTTAGTGATAGCTAGTTGAACATTGTGAGTGGTAATGAGACAACATAAAAAACAGTTTAAGGGTATGAATGCTACTGAATCAATATATCTGATGATAACGATGCAGTGCATGTTGTAGCACGAAAATGACGTAAGTGATTTAATACGTTTGTTTTTAACTGAAATCTTTCAAAGCAACTATAAAAACGACAATCAACAACACAAACACTGAAACATCAAATAACACTAAATACCTGCAGAACAAAATTTTGGTCAATAAATCGTTTGGCTAGACTGGCTTGGAAATCAGGTGATTTGAGGAAAGTCAGGAAGTAGTCATATATTAACTGTGGAAAAAAGCATTATGTATTGTACACTAAAACATAACCAGTGAGGTTGTGTTCAATGGAATAATTGCAGTACAATTTCCAACCTATACTAGGATATAGGCAGACGTAAAATGATGACGATGAAATATAATGAGATTATAAAATTCAAAAATGGACTTAACAGTGTATTTCTTTTCTTTTATCATTGTTTGTGGGGCTCAATTGATATAATCTAATTATGATAGTCTCAATAGAATACAAATGATAGTTTGAATATACAATTTCATACAAAACGAATATTTAAATCAAAAAAAATAAACAAAAAACAATAATCAAAGCTTCAAAATAGCAAAAAATTTATCGAAAAACACAAAACAGAAGAATAAAAAATGAAGTTGTCAAGAACTTACGCCGTATTATTAAAAAATATATAGGTTTTGTGCATTTTTACCTTTAGTCATAAACGAAATATTTAGTTGCTTAGCACCAAAATTTTTAATCTTCGTTTAATCAAGTATTATACGCCTAATCTTCACCTCGAAATCTAGAATTGAAAGTACAGAAAAGATGAAATAAAATGAAATATATTAAAAAATATACATAAAATTATAAATTATTTGAATAAATCATAAATTATTTGTTAAATATTTATTGAAATAAAAACAATACTTTTCACTACTTCAAATTATTTTTTAGGTTTAAAAAAATTTCAAACACAGATTGTATACAATGAAACACACAAAAAATACTCATAAACAAATAGATAGAAACACAATAGAGATAGCAAAATAGTCAATCACACATACAGCTAAAAGGGAAACGACTAAACATTAAATGCAGCAGAAGTTTGCGTAATTGAAACACTAAAAATTAAAAAAACAAGATAAATAGATAATAATTCGAATATGAATAGCAAAATAGTTGCATACCACTTATCAAATAACACTCAACAGTCATTAGCAACTATATACAATGAAGATCATAAACATCAATAAAAATGCTAAAAAACAACATTATTAATAATGTAGGATAATGGAAACCAACAATAACTAGAATCATGTACGTTAAAGCATTTACTACTAAAACAAATAATGTTCATTTTATAGGACCAAAGAAAGCAACCCAGATTTAATAATGTACTACTAAGAGTAATATTAACATTGATGAAAAAATATTAATAATACTACTATCATCTAACCTCATATAATTGGGACAAAACAAAAAAAAATTAATATAAACAATAAAAATCATAATAAAAACAATAACATAGGTTAGGTTACCTGGAGGTGGGGCCAAGCAGGCTCGAGGTTAGGGTCATCCTCCTCAGGGTCAAAGAAGGGGTTTTCCTTGGGAGGCAGTGGCCGAAAGATGTTTGTTGATACCTGTTCATATTAAATTGGTATTTAATGGTGTTCAACGATATGATAATTTCAATATTGTTACTCATCGTCATCATTATTTTTTTTATGTTCGTTTCCATGCTGCATGGTTTTGGTAGGTTACTATTGGACATAATAACTCTACTACTGTTACAACTGAAATTACAAACCATATTAAAACTAAGCTTCGATGGTGGACATGATGAATATATGTCAAATATATAAATTTGTTTATACAACTCAATTTGTGAATATATATGTTTTTACAAATTTTCTGTGTGGTTATAACTAATTATGAATAGTAAAACACAATATTTGATGTAAATGAATAAATCATGGTGTTTTTAGCTTTAATGAACGATCTTAACCAATGAGGAATTTTAAAACCAATAATTTTGAAATTTTTCTAAAAAATTTGGATTAGATAAAATCCCATGATCCCATTCTTAATCAAAGATTGAAAAATAACTATCTACTCAAAAAAAATTTTTTTGAAAAGCCCTTGATCAAGAAAAATGGGTTATAACATATTCATTGATATTGTTGATGAAAACACTAATTAAACTAACCATTGTAACAGTTTCAGGATAAATAACATCAGTAAAAACACCCTCATTTATGGAAATGTATTCTAACAACTCATTCAAACAAGTTCTGTCAAAAATAAGTTGAAGCATCATTAAATCATCCTTAGACAAAATATTTCAAAAAAATAAAATGATTAAAATTCAAAACCTTTTAAACACTTAATAAATGAGAATACAAAGTTTAAAGCTTCCAGACCTTTTCACTTCCTTGCTTTGGATGTCACTCAAGGGATCCCAGAAGTCAAACAAAATGCAACACTGCCTCAACTTATGTACAAAAAGATCTTCTCTATCTCCTAAAGACGCTTCTGTAAGTTTTAAATGAATACACGTCGCTATGAACTTATATCTAATAAAATCAATAAGTGATTAAAGCCACAAAAAGCTCTTGAATAAGCAAATATAGATAATTTCAATAGGTTAAAAATAAATTTGATACCATTTAATGGCTGTAGTGGCTCAAGAATGGTGCTACTTTTGTGTGAATAAGTTGACGAAGTTCCACTTCTTCTATTTCTCCTATGATTGCTCTTGTTGTAAGGATCTATTTTATCAACTATCTTGCTAGTCATTTCAAAAACTCTTTGTGGTAGACAGTAAAATTTTCAAACCATTTATAAATTGTATCTTCAATCTAATCAAATCCTTTCTAAAGCAACATTTCGGTTACTCTGAATATTATCGAGTAATTAAACGTTTAAAACTATCAAATAATTAAAATAAAATTCATTCTGAGGGTATTGAAATAATTTTTTGTGTATTAAAAAAGCAAACAAAAAGATCAAAAAAACAATCCTATTTGTGCGAACTCGATCGGTAAATTATAGCGTATAAATATATTCTTTTTATTAGAAATTTGGAAAGAAAACATTGAAAAAACTCAAATAAAATAACTTAATATATTTTTATTTTTGTTCTATTTTTAAAATTTTTTTACTATTCTTTGAATTATCTTTTTGTGCTTTATGGATAAAAATTCGAATAAATTTTTTTTCAATAAATTTTTTAATCATCAAAACTAAATTCAATTTTTTGAAATAATACGATATCAATTGTGAATGCTTTTTTGAAAGATCTATCAATTTTTCACTAAGTGCTTGTTGTCAATATCAGAATATCTCCAACTGGGAAATATATATTGAAAATTCTTAGAAAAACGTTATTTAGTTATTTTATATTTATTATATTTTTTAAAATTAAACAAATCTATGAAGTCAATAGTAAATTAGTCGCAAATAAAAAAATAAATTTAATGCTTTTTATAATTTTTTCACTTTAAATAAAATTGAACACCAATTGTAAAGAAAGTTTAAAACTAAAGCATGGAGTATTATTCTTTTTTTAAAATAATCATTAACATTTCCATCGTTTACCCTAGATACCCGTGCCAAACTAATCAGCTGGAAATGTCAACAAAAGTTATTACATTTTTGAACTTTATGTTTCAAAAATCAGTTAACTAAAACTTTATTATTTATTGCAGCCTTTCCAAGACTTCGACAATGAAGGTTTTTTTTTGCACTAATTGAAATATTTTCTAAACAAATAGCATTTAAAATAACTGTGAAACATGACACCCAGATGACTTAGAAGATTTTTTAAACAGTGTTTTAAGTGGACCACAAAAAGGTGATCATGTAAATTACAGCACTTCTGCCAATCACAATGACTTTAAAAAATATTTGTAATACTTTAAATTCATTTTCATGATGTTGTATACATTTTTATAATAATGCTTTTTTTGTAGATACGAAAAAATCTTCTCAAGTCAGTCAAGTTGAAGCAAAAGACAAACTTGAAAACAAGAATAATAATAAAGAAAAAGAAAAAACTACAGAAAATGACATACAACCTAACAACACTTCAAATTTCACAAGTGATGTTCAAACAAAACATTTGTTTGATAGCTTTGACAAACATAAAATAACTTCAGACATTGAGCTAAAAGAAGCCAAACCATTGCCGGCAAACAAAAATAAAAACAAATCTATTTTAGATGAATTGTTAAACTTTGACGAAGAAGAAAATGAAGATTTATTAGTAAAAACAACTGAAGAAAAAAAGAACTTAAATAAAGACACAAAAAATGACTCAAATTTTTTTCCTTCGTCAGGAAACAAGCGGCAAGTAAGGTAATTTGAAAGTTCAGTAAGTTTACATATTTATATATAGTTTAAATTTGAAAAAAATTCTAACTTTTTTATTCAGGTTTCAAAACGAAGATAGTGATGAAAATCCTCTATTCCTATCCACCGCTCCCACATCACTTATCAGTGATATTAACAAGAAATCTAATCCAGACTGGTTGGGAGAAACTTTTGACACAAATAGCAATAACCGACCTAGACCTAATTCCATGGAAGGATCTTTGAATAAAAAAAGTTGTTCTTTATCAAATTGGTTTCTAGAAACTTATTTCCGTTTAGTACTAAGCTAATGAAAAAAAAATTCAAATATTTCCATTAAGACATTTTTCAGAAAAATAGATTGAAAAATTTTGAGAAAATTTCCAATTTTTAAACGTTAGCATGACCTTGTTAATTCAAGTTATATGTTAACGTTTTAATGATAAGGCTGATATTATCGAAAACTATAGCTTTGTTTCAACAAATGTATTGAAAAATCTTCCAAATTTAATGTTCATTTTTTTGAATATATAAAAACTCATTTTAAAAGTTTAATTGAATGATACATACAATTATTTCAAATATTAAAATAGTTTAACAACCAAAAACAGCTAGTTTCTTGGACGAAGAACTCAAGCCTTCAACACAAGAACTCGACTTTCTACTTGATAATTCAAAAACAGGGTCTTCTAAACCCCAAAACGAGGATAAAAGTTTAAAAAAAAATAAAGAAACTTCAAAATTCAATTTGGATTTTTTAGACGATTTAGGTCCTAAAACCAAAAAGTTAGAACTAAAAGATGAACCTACAAAAACAATCAATCAACAATCTATGGTGATATTTCCTGTTATAATGTTCTCTAAAACATCATATGTTTTTAAGATTAACTAAACTAGCTTATTAACAAAAACGATTTGAGTCAAACACTTTTATTAACTGAATAATACGAAGCTTTTCGTAAGTTGAACTCACATTATCAAGTATACAAACTTTTTAACTGTTAACAATGTCTTTAAGTTTGTATACCTGATAATGTGAGTTCAACTTACAAAAAACTTCGTATTAATATTCAGTTAATAAGTGTTTGATTCAAATCGTTATTATATGTTTTCTTGTAACTGGAGTTTTGAATTTTTAAAAACACGTTTAGTTGCAAATGAGCTCAAATTTTCGAAAAAGTAAAACTATCATAATCCAATAGCAGCCTTTATGATGAGTTTTTTTCAACAATTCCAGCTCATTTTTATATAGGCGTCTTTTGAAATATTTCATACTTAAAGTTTCAATGATTTTCTTTAAAATATATTAATCGACACAAAAACCACATAATTTAAAACGTATTGAGCAGCACGTGATAGAAGAATTGAAGCAGAAAAACTCTTTCCTGGAACACAGCATTGAGGTTTTGAAGCAACAACATCAGGACCAAATAAGTCTCCTACAGTCTGGACACCAGTAAGAATTCAACTGTCATTAACTACAATTTTTCTTTCTTCAAGAGCTTTTTCCATCGTTATTTTTTGAAAATGATTTTTTAACGTTTTATACCACCGTGTATATATATATCTATTTTAGTGGTTATAAAAATAACATTATTTGAAAAAGTTTCATAAATTAACAGAAAGAGGTTGGAATTGGCTGAAGAAAATTTTGAAAAATGCATGGAAACGTGAGTTATATAAATCAATGTAAAATCTCATAAAGCTTCAATAGTATGGATTAAAAAACTTCATCTCGGTAGTTCGTTTATTTAGATTGACACTTGAATTATCAGCATCATCGTTTTACGTTCGTTTCTCTACTAGCATGGTTTGGAAATACTAAATTACTAAACGTAAAATTAAAAAATGCGATATATTTTGGTGTAATGTAATTTTAGTTTAAAAGAAAGAAATGCTGTATTGTCACGGGATCTATCTGAGAAAATAGAACTGGTTGACGCAGAAAGAATGGAAGAACTTGGCAAGAAGATGAAACGATTCAATGAGTTTGAAGAAGCCAAGGAACAAGAAATAGCTGCAGTCAAAGCTGAGTACAAGTTGGTAACACAAGATTATTCAAGTTTTAAAGATTCAGCAAAAATTATTGAATATTATTTTTTTTATTAAAAGTGCGAAGCTTTTTCGTTAACAGTGTAACTTTCTCACGTACTTAAAAACGTTACATTGTTAATAAAAAGCCTTGGTCACTTAAATAGTATTGAATAATTTTTTTTTTTTAAAATAATGAATCAACATAAAACCTCTCCGATAATCAGAAGGAAGCTGAATGAAGTGAAGCAGGAGCATGAGGAAGCTCTGCTGAGGCTGATGGAGGTAGGAGAGGTGTGGTTCTCCTTGAACTGAGAATAAAGTTTAATTTTTATTAGTAGCTTTGAATATAGACCTAGGTATGTTGAATTTATTATTATCTTTTTATATAATTATTAATATTTAGTAGTGTGATAAATTTTTCAGGAAAAAAAGAACGAGGTGGAAGTGTTAATGAATGGACACACACAAATACAGTTTGTTTCAATAGTTTCAGAACTTCAGCTATTATTAAAAGTTTTTACTTTTTAAAAATTATAAATTGTGGAAAAATGTTTCATTCAATTTATAAAACACTATAATCGCTTGAACTGAACATGGTAACATTTCTCTAAGCGTTCCAATCTTCTGTGTAGCAACCACATAAAACGCTACACCATGAATAAAACTACCACAAAAGAAAACTGGACGCAGCGTTGAGTGGTCTACAAACAACCAAGGAGCACTTGCAAGAGTTGAGAGAGAAAGTGGAGGCTAAAGTGGAAAACCATGATGCGGTGTTGAGACAGTTCCTACAAAACCACCAACATCATCACGAGGTTGGTGTGGTTTGGATTGTATGGATCCATCATAGTCTGTCGCCATGAATTAAATAGTATAATTGATCTCCTAAAATGGTAATGGTTGTTAAGTTCATGATTATTATAATAATTGACGTCTCAATTCATAGGTGTTCTATCACAATATCTTCAACTAATGTTATAAGATGATTTTAATTAATTGAAAAGACCTAACTGGTTTATTTAATTTTCCAACATTTGAAAAACTTTAGATTAAAGGAAAAGACCTAGAGGATTTAAAAGTGATGTTGGTCAATTTCCAAGCAAGACTCGACCAACAGCATGGCCTGCTCCAAAAAGTGAGACATTCTTTATTAATTATTAGGCTGTTTTATTGACAGCTATTAACTTTTAATCCAGTTTTTTCATCATATGTCTCAAAATTGCAAAATATATAGAATTTGATTCAAGTCAAACGCTGAAAAAATCTGGAAAACACGAAGCTCATACCATGATGTGAAGTATACAAACTCCGAATGACTCGTACTTGGCTTTTATAGTTTATTCAAATAAATAAATAAAATATTGAATTTTTTAGAAACTTCGTATGTTTTTTTGTAAACTTTAATTTTACCAGTAAAACTGAAAATTATGAGGATTTATATGAACACGAAGAGAAAATTTTTATTTAGCTAAAATTTTCTCTGCGTGTTCATATAAATCCTCGTAATTTGAAGTTTCACTGGTAAAAAAAATATTGAATGTTTAAAAAAAAAAATGTTTGAAATATTTTTTTTGAAATCTCACAAATGAAACTTTAAAGTAAATAGGCAATAAAATTTTACCATATTAAACTAGGAAAAGTTTGAACTGAGCAGCATGAAGCTAGAGGTGCAAAGAGACAAAGAAATGTTGGAAAAGGATAAAGTAGATTTTGAAGAGTTTATGAAAAAAGAAAAAATGCGACTTGAAGGAATTAAAGTAAGACTGATTCACTAATAAAAACATTTCTATTAATTTTGTTGTAGATTTGAAAAAAAAAATATTTATAAGAATAAAATTAAGGTCATATTTGATTTTTGGGTGAGATTTTCAAACTATATGATAAATTGATAGCTTAAATAATGCCTGTAAACACAGTTACTTGGGGAAAAAGAAAAATCCTTGATGGAGTGTGAGATGGACAAGGAAAGGAGCAGAATGCAGGAGGCAGTAAAGCAGATGAAATTTGAGGCTCATAAAGGAGAAGAGGTCAAAGCACAAGTTTGTATAGAAACGTTATTATGGTGTAATAAGGTTTTTAAGATAAGTTAACTTGGCGTACATTTGTAAACTCGAGGTGGAGTTTATAAAAGATTTAAAACTTTTTTTAAACTGCGGAACTGGTGCTCAAACTTTGTCTGACACTGGATCAAGTTCGATAACTTATATTTAGATAATTAGTCTGATGCTTTCCTTATTGAGTGTACCGGTATTAGGGTAAAAAATGAAAAAAAATTATAGCTTCATGATATTATCTTTTTTTTCAATTATTTAAAAAAAATTTTTTGAATTTTAATAAACAATCATATAAAGAAAGAGCTGGAAATAAAAAAAAAATGGCGGCAAGTTGAAGAGAAACTAAAAGAAATAGAAAACGAAAGAATGGAGCTGGAGCTGATGAGAGATGAATTGAAGGAAGATAAGAGAAAAGTTGAACGAAATGAAAATGAGTTGAGGAAAGAAGAAAGGAAAATTGATGAACTGAATGAAAACCTCAAACAAGCTTCATCAAGACTGGTTGATAAGAATAAGGTTTCATGTCTCTTATTATTTATTGGTCCATTGATTTTTATTGTTTCTTTGAAATCTTAAAAAATGCTTAAATAGAAAATTTCATACAAACCACCCTATTGCATTTAGACCCTTCTATTTAAAATTTTGAAAATATTCCCAATCCAGGAGTTAGAAACAAAGTGTGTAATTTTAAATGAAAAAATGAAAGAAATCGAAGAAAAAGAGAAAGATATTTTTTCAAAATCAGCATTTTTCCAGTCAATTTCTCAACGAATGAATCTGAAAAAGCATAAGTTTGATGAGGTTCAGATTATTAATTTTTACTTATTTTAAATTCACATTGGTTTCTCTTTTTGTTTTCCCTGTTGCTATTTTTCTTAGAAAATTTTTTAATTCAATTCGTATTTTGGTTGATAAGGATGTTCTTATAAATCATTTTCACTATAAAAGTTTAAATGATTATTACTTCTTTATATTAATTACAAGGACTGCAGGTTTTTATCGATGATGAAGAAAGAAGTTGAATTCAGTTTGAAGAACTCCTTATGCATGCGCTGCGGCATATATCTGCAAGGTAGCGACTATGGTCTCGTACAGAGATCTCTTAAGATGGAAGAACTTTTCGAATAATTTATAGTTTCCTATAAAACATTCATTAATAAAGTATTATTCAACATTTGATATCGTTATAAACGTATACTATCTTTAAAACCTAAAAAAATCTTGGATAAGCGGTGTAAAAATAAAAGTAATAGATAATTGAATTTAAATTCATCACAACGAGCTCAAATAAGCCAAAACTACGCTAAAAGTTGGTAAGCACATAATTACAAGAGTTCTAAGGACTCATGTTCAATAATATTTATCTATTTGCTGGCCCAAGAGGTGTAGTATGTACTCTATATGGGGCCTTTGTACAGCATCCTTGTCCAAGCATTTCTCTATCAAGCTGCGTCTAAAGATTTTTATAGAAGTTTTTGAGATCAGTGAAATCAACTACGCGGTTAAAATTGAATAATACATGTGAAAGATTGAAAATTTGCGTTATTTATTTCTAATTAATAAATGAAAAAAAAGTTACGTCTAAAAATATGTATAATTTTAAATTTTGCATTTTAAAATTAAAAGTTTACATTTCTTCAAAGGCTATTTCATCACAGTTTAGACTGCCTCCCATTTTAACCATTTCAATCACCTTCTGAATACTTTTGCCACTGTAAGGCTGTTTGCCTAGGTTGAATAACTCCCACATAAACACTCCGTATGACCTATAAAAAATCAACAACACACTTTATTTACTCAATATATAAGTGAACTTACAATATATTTTTAAAATGTTTCTTATTCTTCTAATTTTTGGCACCAACCATATTTCACTTTTGAAGGAATACAGTTGCTTTAGGAATGTTTCGGGTGCCATCCATCTGAAAGGAAAAACTTTTCCGTTTTTAAAACGAGGGTTCATTAAAGTTTCGTCCTTTGATTCCTTATCATCTCCAGAAGGTTTTGAATAATCCAACGCGTCTTGTAAAATATAATTGTCTGAGTTGTTATTGTGAGAAAGGTTTTTATAATTGTCAAAATAGTTTGAATCATCATTTGCTTCGATATTCTCAGTGTTTCTACAGATGCGGTAGTTGAAATATTCGTATGGTAACACATACAGGTCCCTAACGTCATCTTTATCAATCTCTAAAAAGTCATCAGAAGAAAGTTGGTTTGGTCCATAGTAGCGGAACATGCTCTCTGGGATAGCCATGTCGAAATCTAAAAATTTTTGTCTTTCAATGTTTTATCTATTTAATAATTTATTTTAATGAAGAAAAATTTATAACGGAATAGAAAAAATATTGTACATAAAATATAGTTGGAGAAAAATATTTAGAATCGAACTAGAAAGTTTGGCGTTTAGCTTAGCACTAAGGAATACATTGCAAGCTGCAATATAACGGTGCAAAATATTTTGAGAAACCAAATACTCCATCGCTTCTGCTACTTGTCTGGCCCATTGCAACAACACACCTATGCCAAATATACTATTACTTTTTTCATTAGTATTGTTTTGGTACTCTTTCTTTTGATCTTGATTATTATTGGTTCTACCATTTTCTTGTACTTCAACTAAATTGTTTCTAAATTCATTTTTATGTGTTTCTAGGAATTTAGCAACGTTTCCTTGAGGAAGGAACTCTGTAGCAAGGTACCATGGTTCTTGACTGCTTGATATGAACAAATGTATAATCACTCGAGGATGTTTCAATCGTCTGAATATATTGATTAATTAAAACAGCTTATAATGAATTAAAAACATTTACTTTCGTGCCATATCAAAACCCAAACGATGTGTCTTGCATATGAGGGATGGAGTAGAAAATTATATCATACTGATAGAAAAAGCTTACAGCAACATAACGGCTCTTTGGAGGAAAACGGGTTTCTTGCAGCAATTGATTGCCATTATTTTTACAGCTATTTTTTTATCGTTGTAATTGCATTCATAAACTTCACTGCAAACGTCAACGCTTATTTTATGCAGAATGTATAACTTTTGTCTTTCCATTTCGTACTTCTCGATAGCTGAATAATTTGGTATATTAGGAATTAGTTTCATATTTGAAGAGTTAATTCTAAATTAAATTTTTACTAGCATTTGGTTTTTTCTACATTTAGTTAGTGGTTTAGAGCATTGTTTTCTATAAAAATAAAAAAATTTTGTTATAGATTCAAAGGGAGATGAAAATATTTACTCAAGTATCTTGTGTTTTCTTCGACATTCTTTAAAAAAACTAATCTAAAAAAAAAGAAAATTATAACTTTTTATACGAATTTTTTGTTTTAATAAAAGTTCAACTTACTTTTTGAGGCAAAAAGACTGGAAAATATCAATCAGTTTTTTACGATAAACCGTGAATATAACACTAAGCACCACTATAACCACACATAAAATGATAATTTTTCTTTTCCAGTTATTTTTCTCTGTGAAAAATGTTTAGCTCAATTAAAATGAAAATGTTATCAGCATTTCAATTGATTCAAGCACCTTTATCTAAAAGATTCAGGCGGCATATTGTTCTCCAAGAAGAGTTCTTGGTTAAGCCTATTGTTTTCACGTCCCATCTTGTAATTGCATTATTGCTTAAATAAGAGTAAAATAATTCTTCATTGAATTTTTCTTTATTCACACAAAAGGTCTGCAAAAAAATTTTTTTGAATTATATACAAATATAAATAAAATTCATAAAAATAATACTAGTTTTAATCAGTGTTCTTCACAAAATTAATAAATAACTCATGAACTTTTATTCACTGATTGAAAAGCTGTAATAACGAAAGAAAAAATCTATAGAATACATGTTTTGAAGAAGAGTTGGACACTCTGAAAAGGTAGGACAACACATTAGAATCGTCCTCAAAAAGTCTCTCATTCTTCCTTTCGCAACTATAATGATTCTCATGAGAATCTGAGTTTTTCTCGTTATTTTCAAATGAAGGTTCTTCTTCTGAAAAGTGATATATCAATCAAAAACGATGGTATGAAACTACACAAAAATATGAATAGATACTGACAAAAACTAAAATATGCAATATTTATTCACTGACGCTATATAAACTATTTTATTGTTTTGAAATTAATATAAAAAGTACTTCTCGGTGTGTTGACACGTATCATTTGGCTCAGACCACAAAACACTTGCAAATCTAAGTTTATACTGCATTCTACTACCTGGAACCACATTAATTAATTTTATTTGGTATAATTGGTTTTCTTTAATGCATAATACATTTATGACAAGAAATGCTGATTTGATTTAAAGATTCTTTAACGCATACAATAGATTGAATGTACCTATAACCAAAAATATGGTATAAATATTTTGACCGTTTTCACCTCTATTGAGTTTACGCTTTCTTCCTTCAACCCAGTCAGCACAAAAGAGTTATATTTATTATACAATTCTGTTTTTCTAATCAGCACTGTTTTTTGCTTGGATTGGATGATGGTAGAATTACGATATGAATTGCTTTCTTTTTGTTCAGCAGTTTTTTGTATGCTTATTCCGTTTCCAATATCACGTTCAAAGGTTTCTATAGAAGCCAAAAGTACTCTAAATAATCTATATTGGTTGGTAACATTTAGAGGGTTTTCATGGTAATCAGTGAGACACTTTTCATAAAGGCTTTTAGTTCTCACCATGAATTCGTCGTTTTTGTGGTGCTTTTTCAGTTTATTTATTATTTCCATTGCACTTCTATCGAAGAAGATTTCTCCGTTGTCGCAAGAGTTGTCTTCAGTTTTCATACCTAACCCTCCATATGCATTCAAATCGTTTTCTAGTTTTTGAATCGAACCGTTGTATCTGTTATTAGCTATATATGTTTTTTCCTCACTATTGCTTTTAATATTGGCATTTGTTTCAAAGTATTCTTTGACTTTTCTAAAATAAAATTGTTTCTTTAATAAATATTTGATGTAGATTTTATGGTAAATCCGTTAGTAAAAGTAACAGAATAAATCATAAACGACATTACATAATAAAGAAATTATCAATGTGAGCCTACAAATCAAATGGTAAGAATATATGACTTCTAAAAACCTTTGTGTTATGTTTTTAACACAAAGAAATTATTGAAATAATCATTCTACGAAACCTTTCGGCATATGACTTTTCAATGTTTTCAATGTAAGAGTACAATGCATAACCGATATCTTCATCGTTCTTTTTAAGCTTTTGAGCATATACATTAGAAGCGTGGTAAAGGCTAGGACCAGATCTCACTTTATGATTTATCACATAATCTGGATAATTTTATTAATAATTAGGTTTTCAAAATTTTATTGAGTATTTTTACAAATGAGAAGTCAAATATTTGACATCTAAACTCTATTGCAGAAACATATCTTAGTTTGGTTTAAAACAAATTCACTACTATATAATTTCTACATGGACCTTGATTCAAGTTGGCATGGTAGCAAATTTATTGATTTTTTAATAAATTAAATTTTCAAACGCCAATATAATCACACACCCGAACAGCCGTCAACTGCTGCCGACTGTACATTTTCAACCTTGTGGTACCTCAAGGCATAAAACCCCATAATTTGTGAGTTATGAACTTGAAACTCCTGTTTGCTGTTCAACCATTTCAACTCCACTTGCTCTGGCATGACTCTGGTCCACGCGAGTCCTCTTGTTTTTGGCGGTCCTTTTATAAACGTTTGTGTGTGAACATTCTAATGTGAACCAGATTGTAAATGTAGTCATTCATTTATTTAAAGTAATTGTATTTTAAAGTGTATTTCACATTAATGAGTGCTACTTGATTCATATTTCAATTTTAAATAAAGTTATTTATATATATTTTAATTGACACGACTGACTTGCTATATCTGTTCTTAGAAATACCATATCTGAAACGCCTTTTCTTATTATGAAAATATCATCGCAATCATGAAAAAATTTTTTTGAGATGTTATTTCCTTTGTCTTCTATTATATTCGGATGAATTTTCAGCAAAGGTCCCTCAAGCCAGAAGACGTAGGAGACATCAGGTTTCAAAAAGTCTATGATAGCAAAACCCTCTCTATTTGTGTTTCTGATTTCAGTCACTCTTGAACGCTCCTTTTGTCTAAAAGATAAAAAATGGATCAACAATAATCAAAACTGAAATTTTTTAAGTTTGCTATAACAAAGTATAGCTCAGTTTCTTTCTAGAATCTTAATCAAATTAAGTTGAGTTCCATTTTAAGATGTTTAAGATCTAAGATATTATGATAAAAATAAGACTAATGTCAAAAATCTTTCATTTGCCCACCTTGCGTAAGTACAAACATCATATATAATGCCTGCTTTCCTCTCGAAGCTGTACTCATTCCATCTAATTCATGTTAGGAAAGGCACTCTAACTAATAACATTGAAATGCATCTTATAATGTATGATGTTCTAGAAATTATTTTTAATTTTTCTAAAATAAAATGAAAAAATTTTTTTTTCTCTCAAACTCCATACTTTTCCAGACTTTTCGACCACAAAAAAAAACTAACTCCAACCTCGGTTCACACATATCATTGGCTAAATCCCCCTTCCAGCTGTCTTCCTTCCAATGCAGTTTCCACAGATGTTCCTTATACGCTTGCTCAAAGGAGTTCAACAGAGTCCAAGTAACGTTCATCCTTTGGGAACTTAACGGATGAACTTTCAGACTCACATGATCAATATAACCTAGTGCATAAAATAATGTATTAGGGAAAATAACACGCAACGATGAGATTTTTTGTTTAGTTTCGATGGAAGATAGTAAGAAAAGAAATTTTTATATTGTTGTAGTTGAATTTTGCGATCATCTTGTCATGTATTAACAGTCAATCTTGTATTTTTTTCAAGAGAATGTTCAAACAACTTTTACGGGGCTTAATTTAATGGTTGAAAAAATTATCTTACATCGTTTGTAAATTTCCTCATCAAACTCTCGCTCCACATTCCCTTCCATGTTAAGCTCTCTGTCAATATCAAATATTCTGTGATTCCGCGTAATATGACTTCAAAATGCTAAAAATTTTATAGTATATTTAATATATAACTCAATGAAAAATTCTTTATTATTAAATGAATTAAGTTTGTTCAAATCTACAGAAAATGAATCTATAACGCCTTACCTCGCCAGCCGATCGATATCATAATGACAGAGTTTTGTATTGAGAAAAAAAAGAAACTTCCCTTTTGAATGAAACTTTTTTGAAATTTTTCGATTGTTGAATTGTTCTCTTTCATTTTTCGCTTGCTTGAAATGCGGTAAAACTTTTAATTCCGTGTTCCCATACACCAAAAATGATACCCTGATTGGAAAAAGTCTATAATGATATTTAATATATAACAATTGAATCAACTTCATTATATGTTTTGAAAATGGGTCTTTATTTGGAGAATGTTGAAAAAAGAAATGCTTGAAAACAAAGCTAGAAAAAGTTTAAAAAATTTAAACATAATGAAAGATTTTAAAATATCAAAATTATGTGAAAAAAGGTCAAACAAAAAACACTAAAAATTTTTGTGGTAACTTCTGAAGGGAAAAGCCGAAAACAAGGATTATTTAGTATTTGTAAAATTCCATTGCATGCAGTCCAACATTTCGATTACAACTTCAAAATTTCTAATATTTTTGAATTAAAATGAGAAAGCTGTTTAATAATAAATATTATATATTGATGAATATGATTAGCTTTCTCTGACTGACCCATTTTCTCCTCCATTGATGGCTTCCAAAGAACTTAAAAACAACAGCTCCGAGATCCCTCTGGACCTATTGATCTGCCATCAAAAAAAATTTTTTTAGTAGTACTACTGGTTAGTTTCATATGTTATATGTTTTCTATAATAAGTTTGCATATAGATTTTCAGCAGAAGCGCTTAGGAAAGTTGTAATCTCTGCAAACTGTGTTGCGAAATTTAGTTATATAAACGTAATGGAATCAATTCCCTTTGAATGTTTTAGTTGTAACGTCCAAAATTTTATACTCTCAATTGTAAAAAATTATATAAAAGCTTATATAAACTATATGAAGAAATACGATGTGAAAAGAGATTGAATAAGTATCAAAAACCTACATGGACGTGACCAGTGACCACTCTGATAGAAAAAAGATGTTGCCGTAATAAATGTACATCTGTTTAATTTTGTCTCAATAGGGTTCCTCTTTTGCATTTTAAAAGTTTCAAACTCATTATACTAAAAAAGACTAACGAAAAAATAAAACCTAATTTGTGTATTAAGCTTTTTGTAAACTTATAGAACCTTTAAGGAATTTTTCTAACTAGAAGGAATTAAATACCTCATATAGGATATTGGGGACAAAATCTATTTCACAAACATTTTACCAATACCAACAACATTTACTACAAACCAAAATATAAATCACAGTCTAATGATACCACCGTCATTAAAAGCCACAATGTGTAAGTTGCCAACGAAGACTTCACAGCCATGCAGTTGATGCAGGGAGTTAGCGTTAGAGTTCGTAATGGTATCTGATGAGCACTCTTTTATAGGGATTAGTGAATTATTTGAAGCGTTTTTCTATGAAAGTTCGTTGTTTTGTGTATAACTTTTTAATGTGTGTTTAAAAACTGTTTGGTTATTATTAATATATAATGGGTCATTTATAAACTTAACTTTTAAATAAATTTCATATTTTTGGTTCAAACATTAAATTGATAATCTTTGAATTTTCGGTACTTTTCAGTTTTTACATTAAAAATGAACTTTAAAAATTCATTCGTAGTATTTTATTTAGTAAATTATAAATCAAACCTTCAAGACAGTTTCTTGGATCTGAGCAATCTCTACATTCTACTGAGCCATTCCCTCTCAAATGCCTGCGGAAGCCTTAGCACGATGTGGTGTTAAGAGAATTTTATATTTTGAAGAAGAGCAATGTTCATTAAGAGTGTTCCCTTATGTTTCGTGTTCAACTCAAATTTATGTGTCAATTGTCTTTTTTTTCAGTTCCATGATGAAATATTTTTTAAACTAGTACTACCAAGTTTACGATAGTATAACGCTTATAAAAATTTTAACATAATTTCAATAAGACCTAAAATTGAATTAAGCTTTCGTTGAACACATTACTAATATAATGAAGTTTCTATCGAAGAATGTGACATTTTTATCACCTTTCCTACAACTAGAAGCACAGTACATTCCTCCATCCTTCATAACAAACCTGAACTCATCCAATCCCATACAGTCATCTTTGCTTATGTAGGATGAAGAGATCTGAAGGAAACTTTTGTAGTTAGCAACTAGGTTGTAATATTAGTTTAATAACGTTGTCTTTAACCTAATTGGTTAAATATCTTTGTCTTTTACTTAATTCATTGAATATCGTTGTGATGAAGTTCATGAATTGCTATTTTTAATGTGTATCCATTACAATTAAACTAGTTTTGATCAATTTTTGCATCAAGTTTATGAAATATATTTTTCAATAAGCATATTCTTATTTAATTTTTTGAAAATTGTATACAGGTCTTTTACTATTAAACTAGGGGACGTTTCAACATTATTATACACAAGTTTGTCTAATAAGAACTAACCGAATAATCGTTGAAAACAACTTTCAAAAGACCAGTACCACTTCTGTCTGCTCTTATCATATCACTATCAGCAACTTTATTGCGGTCATCATTTGTAGAATCATCAAGAGAGTTGTTATGAAACCCAACAGTACTATTGCAATAGAGAGGCTTATAGTCTAGTTGAATGTCATAGGATCCTCTCAAAGGATGAACTTTCTTCAACTAATTGTATGTTTTAGATTTCAAATTTTCATTTCATTTATTGCCTAGAATAATTATTTGAAATTTTCAACTGTTTAATTACTTTGTTGCAGATTATATTCTCAGAGTCTTCATTTATTTTGGATTTTTTCCTCTCAACATTATCTTCTCGATTCTTCGATATAGTACTATTAAAAGTGATGATTAAAGAATAGTTATTCTTATACAGAACTTCACCGCCAATTTTTATGTTCGGTAGCTCCCATCCTATAGGAACAGATCTGTGGGAGTAGACAGTATAGTTTGAACAGACTCTATAAATAATTTATATTAGTGTACTAAGAGCTATTCAACTTGAAACTAGTCAAATTTCAAGACATGATGTCGGATAAAAGTTTCTTATAAGGCTTTTTATCTTTTAGTTACTTGGTCAGTTTATCAATCTTTATCCATATCAAAAATAACTATCGTTTTACCGTGCTGTTTTGCTTATAGTTACTTGTAGACAACTTCAGTAAAAATATGTTCTCATTAAGGATCAAAGCATTCAAATTATAAAATTCTACCTTGATCAAAAAATATTATTCAAGTTAATTTTTCTCAATATTTAATCTCTTTAATATTAACCAAGTTATTTTCTTTCCCCCCTATATAGATCAATAAGGATACACCTACTTAAAGATCATGAATTTCTTGATCTCCTCCAAATAGGGCATATCAATGCTCTCATACAGGTGACAGTCCTCAATGACCAAAGACCCGTAAATAACCGTTGTGTTAATTGCTATTGACCTCACTGAAGAGTTAATTATTCTGGGGTTGTTATAGTGAGGGTAAGTGAAGAAACTGTAATCATTGAAACAGTCGTTGCATATTATTATGTCTCCGTAGTATGCTGGATAGAAAAGGGTTGGATGGATATAGCTTCGAAATATGTTTTTAGATTAAAAAATTATTTGAAAGTTTTTTGCTTAAAATATTTTAATGCATCTATTTCAATGAATAATACTAATAAATTTGATTTATAATGTTGATTTTTGAAGATTTTTTAAGCAAAACACCCACAGTGATTATTAAAAATCAATTGTTGCAAGTTATAGAAGGTGTTGAGATCTGATTGAGTTCCAATTATAATGACAAAGATGAGTACGATTATCAGCGTCATTAATAATCCTAGTGTTTTCTAGAAAATTAAAAAAAAATGGGAAGTCAGTTTGAGATTGAGGTATATATTTTTTCAGTACTTATCTATATATTTTTTTATATATTAATTTTTTTACCTTTTAATCACCGGGTTTTTTGCAAAACTATTTATAAAAATTTATACAAAGAAACTATGTCTTGAAAATAATTCAGAGTCATTTGAACGAGCATATATGAAGACGAGCCTTCGTCTGTTTTCTTATCTAAAGCATTATCACAAGCAGCTTTAAACACAGAGTCGTCTTTTATTTAATCTAAATTTCCAAGTAAAAACGATTTCTATTATATGAGACTCAGTGCATTTTGAAAGATCGATTCATTCAAAATTGGCCTCAAAGCATTGCAGTTTGGCACCACTTAAAACAATCTATTTAAAACATAAACAGTCTCAAAACAACAATTTCAAGTCACACATCTCTCACAACCCGGCCTTGAACACCTTTCCCCACCCACCAACTCCCCCAGTTGTGTTTTTCTTCAAGTTATAATTAACAATAACCACAAAAGCTTCTTCAATTCTGCCCTCTTCATCATTAATGAACACCATCACTTGCTCTTGTGCCACCTTAGACCTGCTCAAATACCTCATCCCTATATGGGATGACTCATGGCTGTTTAACTGCAATCTCTGGCTTTTCAACAGTAGCAAGTCTTCTCTATTTGTGCTCACCGTAAAAACTTTGTAAGACTGCAGGATATGAGTATTCATAAAAGTGGTTAAGAAAAGATATTATTTAAAGTATAATAAAAAAAGTTATAAAAAATGATAGCGGAAAAAAAATAAATTAAGACTTCGAAATTTACTAATAGAAAATTATTAAAACTAAGTTGACTTATGTTACTTTGCGGTGTAGATCAATGTTTGAAGTAAAGTGTTGGATATTTTAAAAATATATACAAAATGTGGTAATAAAAACGAATAAAACTTAGGAATAGCACTTAATAGTATTTAATAATAATGAATGATTGGAGTTTATAATGAAAAACATTAGAAAACGAAGATACCAAAGCAAATAACCAACGTTGTAAGGGTTGGTGAAAGAGATTTTCTTATTAACAACAGCTCCACCTACTTGTAGATTCAATTCAAATTGCCTACTAATGATTGGTTGATGGGTTGTGACGTGCACCAACCACGTGACCAACAGCTGGTGTTCATCTTCATCTACCACATTAATTAATAGTTCTGAGACTCCCACCTTCATTGGACGAAGCTCCACATTCAACTGTGACGTCAGAGGTTGTGGGGTTAACTATTGGTTAAGTTAGTTAGCTATGATATTGAAACATGTAGTTAAGTGGAAAATTATTATTTTTATCAATCTACAAGCAAACTGAACTTCAAAATTTTCTCGTATTTAGAGATCTGAAATAATACTTCGTTAGAAGTTCTATTGAAATATCATAACTTATAGTTTAATTCAAGACTACACCTGTTAGGAAACATTTATATATATATCGTTAAGAAACATGTTCCAACTTGGTGTATGGAGGCAGGAGTAATAGTAAGTTGGTGGGAGGGGCGCACAGTCATGATAGATGGGTGGGAAGAGTGACAAGTGGCTCGCTGGGGTGTTAAGCCTCCTCTGTGTGTAGTTTCATGAAGGTTATAAACAACAATTAGAACTATTACCAGTCTTTATTTATTATCTACAAAGGTAACCTTCGTGAAAGCTTATTAGTACATAAAAATTTTACGTTTATGCATTTGCTTAAACTTTCTTGGTAATTTATTAGCCTCAAAAATTTTTATCAAAGAAACACAATATATACTTTTTAAAAGTGACTTAGCATTAGATAATATATGTTATTAGTGATATGTGAATGAAAATAACTTAAGCATGAGGGCGAATCTGGAGGTCTGAGCTTGAACGCATGTCACATCCACCCTTTGTGTCACCTTTATCTCCAAATGCCAGACTGGTGAGATGGTAGGGGTAAGATGTTTGTAGTTTTAGGTCGATGTTTTTCAGAGTTTAAAAAACAAAAAGGGATTTTTATTCTTTCCTTTACTTTTCAACTTATAAGTTGGTTAAACCAAAAATCTAATAAAATAAAAATGATGACAATATTTCAATTTAGAAAAATTTGAATTTCAAACTAATTAAAAAAACACAGTTTCAATGATTTGCGTTAAATACATACTCAAGACAGGCCTGGCACACCACACATCCCTGTACAACAACACATAAAACCTTCTCACTTCCCCAGACAAGCCACATGATGTCTGTGATAAAGGTAACACATAGTTTCAATCAAAAAGGATAAGTAGGTGAATCAATATCGAAAATATATGCTCTGGTTTTAAGCTGTTACTTCCTATATTGCTTAAGCACTTATACCATTAACATCCCCAGTCATAATCTCTTACAAACCTTGAGCGCCTCTGAAGCAATCTTGAATTGATAACTTTGCGCTATAAAAATTTTAATAATAATAATAATAATAAGCTCAAAATGCTACAGATTTAACAAGGAAGATGGAATCTAGTATAATTGAACAAGTAGTCAATCACTCTTTAAATCTGAGCGTTCTGCACCATTAAATTTAATTAATAAAAAAAACCCAACTTTTGGTAAAGGAAAACAAGCTATAAAAAGAATTTTATTTATCAAAAACCAATAAAAGCCACCTTCAAGGAAACATCCACAGAACCAGAAGATACAGGTGAGCAGTTGCATAGTACTGAGTTGTCGCTGCATTTGGCCGTCCATGTGCCCATGGTGTCTGTTAAAAGATCTGTTGTATTTGTTATAAATCAGTTTTTCACTATTTTTGTCTTTAGGTTTTGAGTTTCATAAATAATTTATACATAAAAAAAAACTGCTGATACTCGAATTAATCTTTCAGGTCGGAACTCGATTTCGATTTAGGAAACTTGGTGAACGCTTTTGAAGAAAACAATTTTCTAAAAAATACTCAATTTAATTATTAACCGCTTCCACTGTCCCACTTGGCCAGTCTGAAAGATCGGTTGAAGAAGGTTTGTTCAGAGTGGTGAAATAAGAAGTGCTCGTTAATGATGGAGACCTGTTGTTGGACTTGCAACTCCAACACTGATAACACATTGTTGTCAGGGATCTCTTCATCTTGGTCGGTCGGCTTGTTTTGCCTGCTGAATGTCACCTGTTTAATAAAATTATAATAGATTTATTGTGAATCACACTTGTCAAAAATCATGGTTATAAATATCTAGAAAAAACAACATAATAATAATTGAAATATCTAAAGCCTCAACTTACCCTTATATTTCTTATAAACAGCACATCATCCTCCATTTCCTTGGAGAGCCCGTAATGTAATTTATGCTCTTTATTCTTCTTATTATTTTTTTCAGTCAAGCCCTCATTTTTATAGTTTGCTGTTTCATCGTTATTTTTCTCATCGCATATCCCTTCATCACACAGCATAGAACTTTTCAAATAGTTCACCTTACCATTGCTATCCTTATGAATATCATTAAGAGTGAAAAACTTGAAGGGAATATACACTTGCTCTTTCGCTCTTAGGAATATTTTATGAGTATATCGACCGTTTTGTGTCTCATGTGTGTCTTTGTTTTCTTTCAAAAGCATGTTAGACTCCATAGGCGTGCGGAGGTTGTACAGCTCTTTGTAGTAACGCCATTCCTTACTGCTCGTCACTAAACTGAAAACATTGTTTAAGCTTATTAGTAATTGATTGATTCATTAATTAGAAATTTGTAATACATTTTTACATTGAAAGTTGGTGTTTTATTATTTTCTAGTTTGAGATATCAATTGCCAGAAAGCTCAATTATGTAGATATTAAGTTATAATAATATGAAGTATTATCATCATAAAATATGAGCAAGAAAAAATAAAAACAATATATAACAATCAATAACACATAAATTCAACGCTATAAAATGATGAACGAACTCTAGCTGCGGGTCGAACCAGGTGATGTTGACGACAACATCGTTGTTAAGTGGATTGCTGAATGAATGCTCAAAGAAGCTAACACTGCCTAAATGCACCTTGAGAAAGTTGTGGTAACTTAACATACACGTCTTTTATGGTGATGAAGATTTTTAGAGAAGCTGATAAGCTTCATAATAGCTTTGTGCTGTATTTTACCATATCATGAATATGCTAACAATTTAATCAACACTATTTGTCTTCGTAAAATTGGTTTATTAAGCCTATTCAACTCCACAACCATGATATAAACACACCTTAATGAGCTTGAATTTTGTGATGTGGTGGTTGAGAAGGTTACGAATGAAGTTAGCCTTGAAATCACTTCTCACTAACCTTAGTCGATTTAACTCGTTGAATTTTATAGCTGTGTTGTCGTAGAGGTTCTGTGGAGGATTGGATATGTTTAACTGATTTTTGCTCCAATAATTATCAATCAATTATTTGGCTAAATTGAATAATTATGATTATTTTAATAGTGTTGGAAAACTTTTATGCTATGAAAATTGAGCACCACAGATTTTTTGTTTAATAAACTCTCATGTATCTTGGTCTTATAACAACCGGTTATTGCATGTATCTATGTAGCACATAGAATATAACCACTCATCATTTTTCCGTTTGGCAAATATAAAAACTTTTTTTTCTAAGTAGCTTTATATATAACAGAAACTTTATATTAAAAATGATATGACGCTAATAAAAAAAAAACAAAAGGCATACTGCAGATCTGATTCTGTTGGAATTCATATCGGCTTCATAGTTGATCTCTTCCTCATCTCCAGCATTATCTTCATCTCTGACATCCTCATCATTCCTCAAATCACTAATACTTTTCTCATGATTCAACTCTTGTAGACTTTCATTAACACCGTCTGCATCATTATGATCTTCAGGAGGTATGGCTGGAAAGGACCTGTAACGAGATATTGCCTCGAACAAGCCTGTTTCTTCGTCTGTTAACCTCTTCGCCCTACTCACTGTGGCTGTTAAATTGATACCTTTAAAAACATAATCAATTGGGTATTTCTAACTTGTAATTAATGATTGCTAATGCTTTTATTTTCATTAGTACTAGAAATATTCTCAATAAGGCATACCTCGGAACAATGATGGTTTGCTGTTTTTGAAAGATGCATCTGAAAAAAAGATTTTAACTAAAATAATGGCTTATGAAACTCAAATGAAAAAAAAGCCAAATTTTAAATTTTATATGAGGCATAACAAGCAATCAAATTAAAAGCAACTTCAATACATAGAACCAATCCAACGCAGACATCACAACAGCAACAACTCTCACAACACAAGCACCTTGTACCCCTCCCTCAGCGATCGTATTAGCCACCCTCAAATGCACATGACCCACAGTTTCAACCACCGCAGAAGAGTCCATGATGACATCACTCGTCATTGGTATCACTGATGATGCTTGTATGTTTTGTATGCTTGTGATGGGCAGTAGGTGGTCGGATTGTACCCCTGTCTTTGTCTGCCTTAAAAGACACTGCGTGTATTGGATGTATCTTTTAATAATTAGAGGGTATACGCATTATGAACTGTTTTTTATTCGTTTATTATTCTAAATATTTTCATTTTATTTCCATTTAAACAAAAACTATTGAAAGTAATTTAATTTTGCACAAAAACCGGTATGCATTTAGAAGCACTAACTTTCAACTCGAGGTTGGCGGAACCGATAGGGAAAAGAGAACGAGCGTTATAGAAGAAGATTTGGAGTTGATGTTTAGAGAGATACTTCACGAGATCTGTGTTGTTTTGTGTTCTGAAGCTGATCTGTGGTGGTTTTAGAGGCATTATGAGAATTAAACTCTATTTATATGAAGAAAAAAAGCTTTAAAGCTAATGATGTCAATTCAAAAAATTAATATTAGTTCTTATAGATTTTATTGGCATTTAAAACAAAAAAGAATAATTAAACGAAAATCAGAATCGGTACATATAATTCCTCCACTGACAGAAAAATGAAAAGACGATATTTTGTAGAATTTAGCCTTGTTGCAAAATCACTTTCATGACATAAATTCATAATGATATCAAATAACCTGGTATCCCAAAGGCCTATCATTCCTTCCTTCCACACCACCATCATCTTCTTTCTTCTTAACCACCCATGTTCCTACGGCTCCTTCTTGTGAATTATCCAGCTTTCCTGTGCTTAAGCTGGTTCAAAAGTTTTTGTTGGAAAATATTGTTAGTTTTGATGACGTAGAATAACCTAAAGCAGGTACCCACCATGGCTTCTACTCCATGAAACTATCGTTAATTTATCAAAATTTAGTCCAAGAATATTCACCTCCCTTTTGGTAGATTTCCTTTCCACTCCCGAATTCACCCTACTAGATGTCTGAATTGCCAGACTTATGGCCATAATATAGCTAAATGCCACAACCCTAGAGTATGTGAGCACTGTGGCAAAGACCATCCGTCTGACAACTGCTCTAGATCTTCTCCTCCCTTCTGTGTTCCTTGTTTTAGATCAAATCGTCCTTGCCATGACCATGTCACCACATCCTCTTCTTGTCCGGTGTACAAGCAACAAGTGCGACTTAAGATGGGGCGTACGGCCTGGCAATGAAGGCCTGCCTTACTCATGCACCCTCAAAATCCATCTCCTTTTGTGAAGTTTGGCCTTCTCAATCCCCGTTCCACTCGCAACAAATCCACTTTTATCCTGGACGCGATCTCCACTCACTGTTTCGATATCCTTGCATTGACTGAAACGTGGATCCCGGAAGATGCTGACAATGTCACAAAATACGACATTGTTCCCCCAGGTTACCATGTTCTACATTCTCATCGTTCTAGTGGAAAGCGTGGTGGTGGTATTTCTTTGATTTCCTCCAACTCCGTTAAACTGACACTTGTAAAATCTGAAATACACTCTTCCTTTGAAGCATTAACTGCCCAAGCCTCTTTCCTAACACGTTCCTTAACCATTTCTGTTATTTACCGCCCTCCTAACTCAAGTAATTTTATTCGTGAACTCACAGCTCATCTTTATTTTCTTTCTTCGACATTCAATCATTTCATAATGGCTGGAGATTTTAATACCCCTAATTGTCATCATCTTGATAATCCCCTTAATATTCTTTTGCGAGAGCACGGTTTGACGCAGCATATTAACTTTCCAACTCACAGGCTTGGCAATACTCTCGATCTTGTTATCACACCGGCTTCTCTCTCTCATCTTATTTCTGACCCTGTCAGCGAAATTTTTGAATCTGATCATTTCCTTATTTCGTGCCGTCTTAACCTCGTACGGCCCCACTTTTCACCTCATCGTGTCACTTCTCGGTCTTTCAGGAATCTCAACTTGGCCGGCTTTGGAAAGGATGTCAATTTTATAAGCGATTTACTTATTAATTCTCCAATCTCTAAGGTTGATGACTTTGTTAGTTCCATGGACAAATTGTTTCTTTCGCTGATGAATACTCATGCTCCTTTACGCAGTCATACTTTTCGCCCCAGCTTGCATTCACACTTTCATCTGTCTGAAAATGCTCTCTCTGCCAAACGCCGAAGAAGGAAAATCGAGAGACAGATATCCAGTCTCCGAAAGCTTTGTGTGCAAGTCCCCGATGATCTTTTACAGGAATTCCGTATTTCACGTAAACTCGCCCGCGCCGCCATTAACAAGTCACGTGCTGATTATCTTAATCTATCGCTATCTTCAGCGACACCTAACTCCAAAGCCTTTTGGAAAACGGCGAACTCCATACTTCACAGGTCTCCTCCACTTCCTCCACGGACTTCTGCGGAATATGATCTTTTTGTTGAAAACTTTAGCGCTTTTTTTAAGACTAAGATTGAGTTGATTCATAGCTCGTTACCGATCACTAATCTTCCCCGTCAGCCCTCCTTAACTGACAGTGATCAATCAAATCTCTCATTTTTCTCACCTCCTAGTGTTGACGAAATCATCAAATTGATCAATTCTCTCCCAAATAAATCCTCACCTTTAGATATAATCCCTGTTTTCCTGCTGAAGCAGTTTTCCGGCATCTTCGCCTCCATTATATGCAAACTTTCGGCTCTTTCCTTTTCACAGGGTATTTTTCCAACTTTATTCAAAACGGCGCAGATAACCCCTTTACTGAAAAAATATAATCTAGACCCCATGCAACCATCCAATTATCGTCCAATTTCGAACCTCAGCACCATCTCAAAGATCTTAGAAAGGGTTGTTCTCAAGAGATTATCCTCTCATGTTTCTGTACTGCGTAACTTCAACCTTTTCCAGTCGGCGTATCGCTCACATCACTCAACGGAAACTGCGCTTTTGTACATCACTGACAGCCTCCGCAATATCTGTGCTACCGGGTCTGCGGCCGTCTTAGTGTCTTTAGATATTTCAGCAGCTTTTGACACCATTAATCATCCAAATATGCTGCATATCCTTGAAGTCTACTTTCACATTTCTGGCATTGCTTTATCCTGGTTTCAGTTCTATCTTTCCGAACGCAAGCAATTTGTTAAGATAAGCTGCTCTTCTTCTACCCCTGTCTCCCTTCGTTTTGGTGTTCCTCAAGGTTCTGTTCTTGGGCCCATACTCTTTTCTCTTTATACTTCTCCTATTAGCGAGATCATACAGAAGCGCGACGTTCTATATCATCAGTTTGCTGATGATATTACCCTCTTTACAGGCGCCTCCTACCTTGATCCTCATCCCAGCCTCACTAAGATATCTGAATGCATCACTGAGCTCAATCTTTGGTTTTCTAACAATCACCTCATGTTGAATCCTAACAAAAGCGAAGTGATGTTTGTCGGCAGTCCCATACTCCTTTCCAAATCCAATCTTCCCACTGAAGTAATCTTTGACGGCACTACTCTTTCCGTAACGTCCAAACTGAAGATACTAGGTGTAACTCTTGATTCTAGACTCAACTTTACACACTTTGTCTCTCAGATCATACAATCATCCAACTTTCATCTCCATGCGATCAGACAGGCACGCAAGTTCCTACCCTCTGACACTGCCGTTGCTCTGATCATCTCTTTAGTTCTTTCAAGGATTGATTACTGTAACTCTCTTCTTTGTCGACTCCCGAACTGTCTTATTTCTAAGTTGCAATCTCTCCAAAATCGCGCTGCTAAAACCGCTCTTCAAGCCGACTACTATTCTTCATCTCACACCTGTCTTGATCGCCTCCATTGGCTGCCGGTCGTACTAAGAGCCCAGTTCAAGTTGCTATGGCTCACGGCTAACATCTTATATTTTAATCAGCCGGCTTATTTATATGACCGTCTTTCCATTAGACAGACTCCTGAGTTTCTCAGGTCTTCCAACTCTGGTTTATGCCTACATCAGCCTGTCTCTTCTAAACCTTTCTTACATCGCTCCTTCTCGCATATTGCCCCTCACTTATGGAACTCTCTTCCACTTAATGTCCGTCTTTCACCTTCTCTTAAAATTTTTCGCAAGCGTTTAAAAACGCATCTTTATAGCCAAATTTCTTTCTCATAGCCCTTCTGATTAGAACAGCGCCTCTGCAGCAAACCTAGTTTGCAAACTGCGCGCCCTACAAATAATAATAATAATAAAAAAATATAAAATTTTAAGGTATGTTATAAAAAAGTTGAAACTTCTTTGATATTATAAAAAGATTATTTATTATCGAAATAATTTTCTAACATAATAATTTTTATTAACGAACATTTCTGAAGTGATATTTTGGAAACGGTAGAACTGGACAGTGAAGAAGAAATCAGGCAGAGTTAACTGTTGGGAAGTACTGTGGGCATGTTGAAGGTAGTTAATCGCTTAAAAACTTGATTAACTCTGGAACAAGTCATATTCAGTGAAAATGAACATAACTGGTTTACTGCTATATTTAACAATCGTTTAAGCAATTATTCATAATAAATTTCAATCGAATACATAAAAAATGGAATAAGCTTTAGAGTACAGAACAGTTCAAAAACCTGGATAAGGCCATGAGCTGTAGAGTAATGATATTGTACTCGTTATCTTCCTTATCAAGAACAATGGTTCTACTGAGATCTACGTTGGTGGGATTGTTACCGTGGTGGTCAGTAAGAGGGGGAAAGGGTAGGCTATTGAGGTGGGTTGTTGTGGCTCTTGTAATAAATACCTGGGCCCCGCTGCGGGATTATTATGATGGGTATGAACTAATTAGTAAAGTCTGATAAAGAAATGTCAACAATATGAATATTTTTGTGTTAAGATCTTGTTGGAAACTACTGTTTTCTAAAAAATATTTTCAGATTAAAAATTATTAAATAAATTTTTTATATTCTTAGGCCTTTGTTAAGTATTTATTTGCGTAGTCCTTATAGCTAGAATTTTAGTTTTGAAGATTCAAAAGATTTAAAAACTTTTATTAGAAGCCATTTAAAAAAACTCAGGCTTTCATTATAATTAATTAATGATAAAATTGCGCTAAAATACATTACCTTCTGTGTCGTGAAATTGAAGCCATGATTGGTACCTAGTATGGGAATATTGAATAGTATGAAAAATGAATGTAGACACTTTGAAAAGTGATGAAATATGATTTTGATTTGGTTTCATCTCCACGAGTCAAAAATGGTTGAATTAACATTCAGATAAAGCCTTCCTTGCTACCTTATAAACATTTATAACCCTGAAACCTCCTTCATCAAGCTTAAAGGAATAAAACTATAGAAAAGGACAAAAAAGACCTGTAACGGCAGATGAGGTATGTTGGCCATTTCTTCAATGTCTGTTGATAACTGCTTTGAAGGATGGTCAAATGCTGCTTGCACTGCCTCTCTATGTTGTTGAAGGGAGCTGAGTTAACTACTAAAATAAATATCATTGCAAACAGTATTTAAAGTTTTTTAAGACTTTGTTATTTATTTAAATTTTTCGAAGAGCATTTTATTTGGCTTTATATAAAGTGTTATATGATTATATTGTATCATATCTCTTATTATATCATAATATATATTGTATTAATTCATATATGCCTTGTTATATCAATTATATTTTACTTCTCCATATCATCCCATGGTGCTGTTGTTTTTTGTTGTTGTTGCATTTGTTGCATCTGCAGTTCAAGTTTCTGTCGTTCTTGTTGTAATTGTTGTCTTTCGAAATCTAATTCCTGGCTTGCTATTCTTCCTTTTTCTATGTAAGGCTCCTTTGAATCAATAAATAGTAGATATTTTTTGCTCATTAAAATTTCTATAACATGATCTTAAGCCTAATGTCCTAAAGTTTGAAACATATTTAATAATCTATTCATGATAACATAAACTCACTCCTTCAATAAGCAATGTGAGTTCCATACTTCCATTTTCATGTTCTTCATTTTCTTTTCTTTCGAACAAGCTCTTAACACTCACACTCTTTTTCTTTTGTTTTTGCAATTTAACCGAGTTCTCATTATCATCATCTAAACCACTTTTATCTCCATCAGCCCCATCATCATCACTATCATCATGAGAGACAGAATTAAAAACAAGTTTTTTGAACGGGTTGGCTTGACGACCAGAAATCAAATCAATTTTATGCATACCTGCTGTTGTAGCTTCTTTCAACACACCCCATCTCACCAATACTTCTTCCACCCTACCCTCTACGTTGCTTACATCTTTATTATTCACATCATTGTGGGTCACTCCTCTAATTACATTGGAAGAAACTTCATAGAAAAGACCGAAGACAATCATGCAATCTTCTGACACCCCACCTATCTCCACTTTGTTCTCGTGGATCAAGTCATCTCTACTCTTGTTCATCTTCCATCTGATGTGAAAGTTTGCTTGAGTAGAATACTTGAAGATATATATTTTGCTATACAACGTGTGATACGATATCCCATCCAATGTCATATTCTTTAGTAAGGCAGTAAATCACATCCAACACTCACAACATTCAACTAATCCTATTCACCACTGATGCAAAAAAATATTGGAAAAGCAACTCACAAGATGGCTGTAGTAATTTTGTTATCAAAACTGTTGGATCTCTTGCACGACATGGAGATCTGTTCCAGGCCGCTTATGAATCGCATGCCGTTGTGGACTCCCACCTGTGTTGGTCGCTTGTGGCTCAGTTTTATTGTTTTCTTTTTTTTTATTTTATTATTATCTTTTATTATATTATGGTTTAGTTTTATTATTTTTGGATTTCCTCCTTCACATTATCAATATTATTATTCTTTTTGTAGAAGTATCTCTATAACAAACAATAAAAATTAAACTTATAAACATAAATTCTACATGCATAGGTAGTAAGCAGTAAACCCCCTCTTCACCTTCAGTATTCTCCGATTAATGTTGATCTGGGATTTGTTAGAATCTTGTGTTATGAGCATCAGTAACTTGTTTTCAAACCTGATTGATTTTATAAGCGTTAATTATGACAGCCTACCATTAAAAGTTATATTGAGTTTATCGTGCGTTATTTTGATTAATTTATTCTAATTTAGATGAATAAATCGATGTAGAAATCTATAACTGAGCTTATATATCAATAACATAAGAGAAAAAACTGCATTTTAAGGGAATATTCTTTGAAGCAAAAATTCTTTTTGATTCCAGTTTACAATCTCATTAGGTACACAAAACTTTACGTTCGAAATAAAATTTTATATAACAGCAGAGTTTAACATAAATTGATAATCAACGTTTGTTCAAGCTGTCATCTTTAAAAGTACTGTACTAACTTTTCAAGGCCCATATTGAAAGTCACTTTCAATTGGCAGACATGAGCACTCTTCAATGGTAATAACCGAGGTTGACTTAGTTCACTGTTGCTATCTGAAAGTGGAGGTTTAGGAAAGATGGATTGATTGAAAAATGGAAACATAAAAGTTTATATAAGGTTGCATTGGATCAAGCCAATAGTAACTGCCTTACATATAATTCTTAAGGGAATTATTTAACTTTTAGCAACATCTTATTAAATACATTGAAAAGCACAAACTTTCACTATTATTAAAAAAACTCTCAATTTGATATTTAATCAAGAACAACCATCAAACCAATCGGTGGAATGTTTCTGAAGGATGAAACAAAGATATGGGGTAGAATGAAGGGGGTTATAGAGCTTTTGATTTGGTAGATAGTCATTTGAACAACCATCCCTGTGTTTGTTAATGCCTCTTGCAGCTCTTCTGTACGTAAAGATGTCATTTTTAATGAGGATGATGTACGATGAAACCCAAAATACAGCTGTTAATGTGTAATTTTAATAGTTTAAGATTTTTAACAACTCAGTTACAGTGAAATTTAACTGAGGGGGTTTCGAAATTTTCAATATAGAGTTAATATTGGTAACAGTAATGGTTTTCAAGCTTAAACTTGGTTCATATGATTCAATAAATTTACTGCGATTATCAAATTAAAAAAAAATAACTAAATAATTTTTTTATAAATATTTTAATATAGTTCATATTTAAAATTGATTTACTAACCAACACTTTTATCCTTGAGCAACAAAAATCTAGGAGACCCATGCTTTAGGAGTAAACTGCAATATTGGATGTATTTAATTAATAGATATCGAAACAAACGTCGGCAAAAATAACTTTATAGTTTATACTTGTTAAGATTCTTCTTTGGAGCAGATCTACTGGTATGTTGTTTATTGCTACAAGGCGCCACGCACCACCCAACACTCATGCAGATTTGAGAAGATTTGTTTGTCTTATTTTCAACGGTTTCATCTGGTACATTGGATTTTTCTTCAAAGTTTCCTTCATTTGTTTCGTTTTCATTATTGCCATTGTCTGGATTGATTTGCTCTTCTTGCTCCGTTGTGGTTGTCTTATGGTTGGTTCTTCCTTTGAGAGCCAATTCAACGACAAGCATCAGTGTGTTTGACTTCAGTGGAGAATGGAACATTACTTGCTGTAGATATTGATATTTTTATGTAATTTTTCAAAAAGTTTTACATCGATTTTATAGGATTTTTCGAAAATTTGTTAAGACAGCAAAAGGAGCTGTAATTTTCGATAAGTTTAGTTCTATCATAAAAGGTTAGCATATTACTGGGATAAAGATTTTTTATTAAAAATTTATTTTATTGAATAAATTTCAGAGATTATGTAAATTCACAAAAAGTAAACGTATTTTTAACTACCAAAAGAATTGGTAAAAAATATAGAAAATTGTAAAAAGAAAAAAAAATTGAGAAATTACCTGTTTCACATTGACATTTTTGCTAATGCCACAAGGATCAAAGTGGTATGTTTTTCCAACAAACTTTTCAGTACTAGCATCATACAGACTCAATCTTAATAACAAAACTGCTTCATCCAAAGAAACCTTGTAGCAAAATATAAGCTTTTTTACGTTTTTCAGCGATTATATTAATAAAAATAAAAATTTGATAAAATTGAATTTCATGAAAGAATTTTTTCAAATTGTTAGAATTAGTTTCAGCTCTTAGTAGCGGCATAACAAACCATCGAAGAGTATTGTTTGAGAGAGGGAACAAAAATTTTATGCACCCGGATAAAAAATGCTTTGCTGCTTTCAGCATTTTCATCAATTTCACCTAATAATTCACAACCCCAATGTTCTGCCTCCATTTTATTCAAAGCTTATGTGCATTCCTCTAAACATTCTGCACAGATACCTAGCAGTAGCTATTGACGACACGCTCTGACTAATTCTCGTTTATACAATTTTTGTATATTATTATATAAAAATAATAACTAAAAGTTTAACTTGTGAAACTGTTTTTATTCAAATTTGAATGATTTAAATTTTTTTGGTTTTACTTTATTTGAAAAATCTACAATACTAATGGCATTCATTAGTTTTCTTCAGAATGTCTTAAGTAATTTTTAATTTCACGACTATGATTCCAAACAGTAGTGAAAAGTTAAGAGGCATAAATTTTACAGATTGCTTATGAGCTAATTTTCATAAATAATTTCTACGTTTTTCATAAATAGCAAAAACTTTTAGTAGCTTGGTAGAAAGGAAAGGTTGTTCATTTTTATAAGAGTTCAATACAAATGAATAATCAGATAAAAAATATTTAATCATATGGGTTTTTGAAAAATTTCAATAAAAATTGACTAATATTTCATAACTTATACGTTATTTTCAACGTAGTTAACTTTTAACACAAATTCAGAATGATCCTTCATCAGCAGTTTTAAGTCGCAGCAAAACTAAAACACACAATTCCACAAACTCGCAAAATCATATTCGATTGGTTGACGAATAATCATAACTGAAAAAAAATTATTTTTATAGAACTATTTTTATATATTATTCAAATATTATCGTAAAATAAAGAAGTGCTGTTGAGAATAACTATATGTACGAAGCATTTTAGTATAATAATCAACGTTAGCCTATTCAAATAGAGATGATATATAACAAAGGTGTACAAAAATTTTTTCTTGAAACTTTTCAGAATTTTATTATGAGTCGAAGAGCTTTGTGATACATTTTTAAACACATTCGTGTTTACCAGCTTTCTTAAGATGAACTTTTTTCCTATTTTTTCAAAAGATGAATGACTGCAATGCATTGCAAATCTTACTATTAACTTTGTTCTCAAGTGCTTGAAAACTATATTTTTTACTCAAATATGAAATTTTGTGAATAGCTTTTCAAAACAAGAATATTTTAAACTCAATTTTACAGCCACAGTTTGGGAACTAGGTTTGCCACAGAGGAGCTTGAGTAGTTGAAACAACTTGGGCAGTAGGATGCGACTTTATAAATGGGTTTTTAACCGCTTATGAAGTAGTTCAAAAAAAGCTAAAACACGTAGGTTGAGTGGAAATGAAATTCATAGATGAGGCGTGATGGGTGGAAAAGATGGGGGAGTTGAGTACAGCTACAGAACTGAGCTCGAAGACCTGAGAGACTCGTGAGTATGTCCAATAGAAAGAAGCTTATATAAAAAAGCCTACTGGAGACTTTTAAAAAATTTACGCAAATGAATAATATTATTATAATCTTCTTTAGCCAAAGTAAATACTGAAAATTATTTGAACACTAAAGGTAATTTTATTAAGTAAAAAGCTTTTCGTTAACAAAGTAACATTATCAAGTACGTTGAAATTCAAAGACCAAACTTTAACGTACTTGATAATGTTACTTTGTTAACGAAAAGCTTTGTACTTAATAAAAGTTACCTTTAGTGTTCAAATAATTTTCAGTAATAATATTATACTCCAAAATAATTCATCAACCAATAGAAGGTGTTTTTGTGAGTTTGTCAAGATGTTTGTTTTAATAATGGTGCGGTAAAAACCACGCTAATGAAGAATCGCTAATTTAGAGTCTTCACACTGTCATTTATTTTGGCTCGCGAATGCCAATCTTCCTAGTCCGGCTTTGTAATATATAAAATAATAATTTAATCAAAAGTTATAAATCTTTTTTAAAACTTCAATAAGAAATAAAAATTTTAATGTCAGAAGTAGACAAATGGATCGAGTTGACGAGGGAATGTAATTATCTGCCTGAAAACGACCTCAAGGTTTATAGAAAAATAAACTTTCACTTCTTAAAAAATATTTTTAAAGCAGTTATTACTTTATTAATTTTTCTCGCTGGAGAAAGTTCCTTGATAATGTTGCTTATTTATCATTCATTAAATCCAAAATATTTCAATATTTTATAAAAAATCTTTTTTTGATAGCATATAATTTAAAAATATACTGAACTCAACATATTACATAAAGCTTTCAACTAATATCTTTGTACTAATACTATTCCCAAAGCATTTGTGTGAGTATGTTGGTGAATTGTTGTTGGAAGAGTCAAATGTACAACCAGTGTCAACTCCTGTCACTGTGTGTGGAGACATTCATGGACAGGTCAGTTTCAACATCACTAATTTTATATTATAACACTACTTATATACAACATTTAATATATTTTTAGTCAATCAACATTATATTTATAAAAAAAATTTTTTACGCATGTTTAAAGTTATTTCAGTAAAAAACATTAGTTTCATAAATAAAGTACTTCTATATCATTTTACTTTCACAGTTTTATGACATGAAGGAGCTTTTTAAAATAGGTGGAGAGATGCCGCTGACTAACTATATTTTCATGGTACTATCATATCACTTTATTGTGTCTGTATGATATCAAAATTGTGTTTGTGTAGTATCATTCTTTATAACTATTTATATGTTTCATTATTAAATTATTATGTCTCACTAAAACAAAATATTTTTTATTTTGTAGATACAATAAAATCAAGCCAAAAAAAACTTGCTTTTTAATGCAAAAAGTTAATATTAATTAAAAGCTTGTCAAAGCAATTAAAATTTTAAACAAGTGTAACTATTTTGAAAATGTAGATGTTCTAAAATTGATTTAGATACTGGTTTGAGGGGGATGTATAAGTAGTTTGTTATTCATATTAAATCAATAATCAATATAGTTATCAGTAAGTTAAGGTCATTTAGATTGAGTTGAATTTTATTATGCAAAATTAATTTACTTTAAAGGTCCATTGGTTTATCACCAATTAATGAAAAAAAAATTCTTGCATTTCAATGGGTTTCATATCATTATAATAAAATTGATACATTATGTTATGAATACTACAGCTTTTAGGTGTGATAATAATTAAAGTCGTTACTCACTAATATTTCATAGCTCATTTTTATTATCATTATTTTTATTATTATTATTCTTACAGGGAGATTTTGTAGACAGGGGATATTACAGCTTAGAAACCTTCACATTTCTCATGTGTCTCAAAGCTAGGTTGGTTGTTTTGATGTTTCACTACCATTACATAACGCATTTTTGTCTTTTTTTTTCAGTATTGTTTAATAACTTCACAAAAAGATGCAATATTTTGAATTTTTAACAAATTCAACTTTGTCAGAATTCATTATAATTTTTTAAATGAGTACAGTTTATTTATATTACCAGGGAAACATATATAATATGTTTTATAATGGTATTATCTTTATTTAAATTATTTTCTCTATTTTTATATAATATATATTATGCTGTACAAAGATGGCCGGACAAGATAACCCTCTTGAGAGGCAACCATGAGAGCAGGCAGATCACACAAGTTTATGGCTTCTATGGTGGGTTGTTGGCTTCTATGTTGGATCATTGATTGTTTGATGGGTTGGCTTATAATATACTATGAAGCTTTATCCATTATATTCATTCGTTACTGACTACATGCTTCATTATCACATTTATTTGATTCTCATGATAACGGAGTTCGACTTAGGAGAGTTTGCATGCTGTTCAGTTCACTTTCAATTTACTCATTCATTCATTAATAAATCAACAGACGAATGCCAGAACAAATACGGGAATGCAAACGCCTGGACGTACTGCTGTAAAGTCTTTGACCTGCTTACCATTGCTGCTGTATGTGTATTTCTAATTTCCAATGTATTTATATATATATAGTGTATCCTTATTCTTTAATGTATCTTTGTTTTTTATTTTCTCTTCAATCTTTGCCATTATACAATACACTCACAATGGGATTATAGTGGTATTAACTCCAGAAGTTTATAGGCCACTAGAGTTGCAACGCTTTCAAATACGTCATTGGTTTTTTGTTTTTATTTTTTCTTATTATTTTCTTATTTCTTTTTTTTTAATACTATAGATATCAGCTGAAATTTATCATTTGCTTTCAAATCTAATGCATAAGCAAAGATCAAACAGATTATACCTTAACGCAACCTGATCACTTTAGAGTTTATAATTGATAAAAGAATAATAATGATAAAACATTCTATTATAATATCAAAGAAATAATGAAGTTAGACGTCGCCAATGAATCAATAAAACGACCACAGATTATAAACGAGTCGATATTGTGTGTGCATGGAGGCTTGTCTCCAGAAATCCGAACACTCGACTCCATCAGAACTATCGAACGCAACCAAGAAATCCCATACAGGGGCGCCTTTTGTGGTGAGGTTCTTTTATCTTGGGTTTAATGGTTGCCAGTCAGTGGGGTGGGTGGATGAAATAGTCGTTTTAGGGGCCTTATATTACGTTTCACGGCGCTTTCTGTATATGTGTTGTGATGCCGTCTTTACATGTTAAATTAGACTAGGGTTTCGAGGATGCGCAATTTAAAATTAGTTTTGAAATTTTAAATTCATTTATTTGTTTAATTTTGAGTTATTTGCATTAAAAAATCAACCATAACATAATGATAAGATTATACAACTGCCAAGAAGTTCAAGATCAAAGTATTTCGTTTGGCGATAATAAATTCGCATTTTATTATAAAATAACCTTCAAAAATTTTCATTCAATCGAGGCATCTAAGCCTTACTTAACGCCAAGTTAGCACTGAATGCAATGACTGAAATGGCATTCAATCGATCAGATCTGGTGTGGTCAGACCCTGACGAAGTGGACAGCTGGGCAACCAGTCCTAGGGGAGCAGGCTGGTTGTTTGGCAGCAAGGTCACCAACGAGGTATGTCTTCATCAGTAATAATAAGTAATCTTTAGTATCGATCTTGATGAAGGTTTAATGAACGTTGGGACAGTAAGAACAACGAACACAAAGTATTTATTAAATGACACGAAGCTTTTTGTAAGGCTAGCTTACATTATCAAGTGATAAAAAAGGTTCGTGTCATTTAATAAATACTCTGTGTTTGTTGTCCTTACTTTTAGGTTCAGGCTATTCTACTTCATCCGAACGTTGTGATGTTTTTTGATTTATTTTTTACTAACTGTTTGGTTTATTATCGTTTGACTTACGAGAAGCTTCGTATCTGTTTTTGAATAAATATTTTTTTTGTTGACCTTTAGATTATTAATTGATTGAATCATGTTTTTTTGTATTCAATACCCGAATTTTTTTGATTTCCAATTTTTTTCATTATTGTATACTCTTCACAAAGCCGTCATAAAACACATCTACAGGTATCATCATCATCATCCATTTTTTTATATTCGGCATCTACAAATGTATTAATCAATACACCCAAAAATGTATTAAAATAATTGACAGTTCTGTTACATCAACAACCTCACACTTATCTGCAGGGCTCATCAGTTGGTGCAAGAAGGTGTCATTCGTTTGTTCATTATTCGCTAATATAGTTTTTATTTATTTAATTTATGTTAGCAGTGCAACCCATGCTAGCATGGAAACGGACGTAAAACGGATAATGTTAATTAGTGTCATTATCGAATATGCCCTTGATATTGATTAATATAGGACCCTAGATGTATTTTTGCAAGATTGAATTCATGAGCTCTTATAATTTATTGTTGATTAATTTAATTTTTATTTAATAATGTGTTTTTTTATATTAGTAGTTCATAAATTTTGAATTTTATAGGATACAAATACATGTTCGATGAGAAGTTAGTGACGGTGTGGTCAGCCCCAAACTATTGTTATAGGTGAGCCACATTTTAATTCCAATCTTTCAAGCAATTCATATTAGGGCATGAATTATCGTGAATATCTCATATTAAAATTTTAAAAACTTTTGGGTGTTTTATAACTAATAATTTATAATTACACATCTCTGTGATGCCGACGTAGATGCGGAAACGTGGCGGCCATCCTGGACTTTTCTGATACAGACACCAAAGAACCAAAATTATTTAGAGCTGTTCCGGATTTTGATCGGGTGGTTCCTCCAAGAAACACTATTCCTTATTTCCTATAGCACAAAAATTTTTTTAAAGCTATTTCGATATTGTTTGTTTCTTTATATATTATTGGATCATATGAAAAGTTTGTACTTGATAATGATGTCTTGCTAATTTATATTTTCAAGTTTAATGTAAAATGACATTACTTTGTTTCACGTAAGTATAAATTAAATAAGCATCGAAGCTAATACGATGTATTATTCAGTCGAAGTGAATAAAATGTAAAAGTTGCTTTGGGAAAGCATATTAAAATCTCGTTCACTGAGCAAAAGTTTAAATTGCTTATTGAATGGCTTCGCGTTAGAAAAATAGTAGTGTTCCTATTCCAAATCTTAATACGCAAGACCGATCTAATAAATTGAAACATATAGTTATATTGTGTAGTAGAATGCTACGTCAGAAAAAGTGCTCGCACAAGACAAAGTGTGCCGACGACGTAGACTTCATAAGTAAGGATGATATAGAACTCAACATTGACGAAAAATCTCTGGCTTTTTTTAGACCTACAGCAAAAAAAAACTTTCAATTGATGGTACAAATGGTGAATGGAAGAAAAGCAAAAAACTGAAAATGCTTCCAAATTCTAAAAAAGAAAGAAAAATCTAGCAATGGTAGCCATGCAAAAATGAATAAATTATGAACGTCAAGCATGGCAAAACCGATAAAGGTAAGAATATATAAAGCATACGTCCAATCCATCATGCTTTTTGGCTGCAGCACTTGTTTGATAAACAAAGAAATGGAAAGATCAATAGAAAGTTACAATAGAAGAATGGCGAGACACGCATGTGGAATCCTTTGGCCAAACTCATTCCTACAGAAGAAGTAAACGCCCTCATTGAATCAGCAACATGTGAAGTGGAAAAACTACGATGGCAGATGCTAAGCCACATTTTGCATATGAACGACCGTATTCTGGCAAAAAAAGGCTTCTATTAGAAATAAAATATATAAACGTGGAAGACCTAATGCCATCCTACTCCCCACCATCAAGGATGACTTAAAACATCATTTCCTATCAATAAAAGAAGCAATTGAACTTGCAAAAGACAGTAATAAATCGTGGAAGCTGGAGAAAAGCCGTGCTTCGGTGAACAAAAAACTATTAAATCAACATAAATTTTTTAGTGTTTTTTTGTAAATCTTAATAAATAAAAAAATAATGCTACGCGATCCGATGCACAACACCAGGGTAAAATATATGCACACTACCTCAAGACTCGGAAACTTTCTAAAGCTCAATTACATAAACAGCAAGAAGCTCAAAAAATTTTTTTTGATTGGGTTGATATATAAGGGGATACGGTATTTTAATTTTTAATAACCATCATCTGTGCTTCATTTAGCTTCGCAAAGAATTTTTCAATCTAGCATAAGAATGCATTTTTATTTAATAATCTTCTTTAGCCAAAGTAAATACTGAAAATTATTTGAACACTAAAGATAATTTTATTAAGTACAAAGCTTTTCGTTAACAAAGTAACATTATCGTACTTGATAATATTACCTTTAGTGTTCAAATAATTTTTAGCATTTTTATTTGTTGCACATATCAATTCTTCGCTAATCATGCCGTTCCCTCAACTTTCTATTTCCAAATTTAACCTTTTGTTGATTATATGGTTTTTAATTAATCAAATAATTTGAAACTAATGGAGAAATTAACAATACTCTTATAATGTAAGACATTCTCACGAAGCTTAGTGTAACAAGTTTCTTAATAAAACCTTAGTGTTTGTTTTTATTATATCAAAGACTACTAACTCGCTCGATCTGTCTCAGCGACTACATTAATCAACGAAACATTTTACAAAAATTTTTACTGTTTAGATTTTTAAATCAAATTTTATTAGCGAGGGTTTCTTCGAAGAGAACATTTGATTTTAATTTTAGTTAAAAACAAAAAAATTGGATATTATTTTATCAACACTTAATGGCATTGGAAGAACAAAAACATGAATTCAATCATGATGGATTGAGGAATTGACAAATTATTTAGTGCTGGTTGAGAAAAGAGCCAAAAGACCACTTGCTGTCAACATTGAAACACTGTAGTTGCTGTGTGAAAAAATTTAACTAATAAAATTTTGATACTAATTATTCAATGAGAATAATTATCATGTTTGAAAATTTCATGAATTTTCTATTATAAATAATAATTTCTAAAAAAAATTGACATACATATAGGGTGAGAAAGAACGCAGAAGATAGAAAGAAGTTAGGATTATGAAGAGAATGAAAAGAGAATTATTGTAGAAAATTGAAAAAGTTGTTGCTTCATAATCTGCCACTTCATTTTTCTTCCATAACACTCTAAAAAAAATTTTCAATAATTATAGTTAAAAAGGGTGAAATTATAACAACTTCTAAGATTCTTTAAGCTCCATAACTTAATAACACTTGAAAAAATAGATTTGTGTCACATTACAGAGTTCATTGTGATCTAAACATTAAATCAAAAAGCAATAATTATTTATACAATTTTTTATGATCACATTTAGTTTGAGTCAGCAAATGTGACAAACTGATGAAATTATTAAAAATTAACTCAAAAATTATTGAATGAAAATACCTTTCTTCTTTTTCTTGCTTAGACATTTTCTTGTCATCAGCAATCTGTCTCATCACCTCTTTACTGACTGCCTCACTTCTTTTGATGGCAATCCTTTGAAAAATTGGACATTGTTAACTAAAAATTAGCAAAAAAATATTCTTAACAAGCTTGATAGCAAACTCACTTGTGTTTAAGAACAAATTTAACATTCTTGTAAGCAAGAGCCACTAAGAAAGTACTTATAGCAGTCAAGACAACAAAAAATGCTGCAGCGAAATACAAGTCAATTTGATGTATCCTCCAGAACAACCCTGAACATTTATTTTAAATAAATAAACCAGAAACGAATTAATAGTAACTATAATCATAAGTTTTATAACGAAACAACTGACACGTATCCACTAACAAATTGGAATGGCTGACACGATGAATGCGTTTCCATAAAACAAAGCGGATGACTTAGTGCTAACATTTCGACTAAAATCTTGAAGCAACAACTCCTCTTGCTTCGTTAACTTTTTAGTTTTTGGAGCCGATGAAGAAGACATATCGATAGCTTATAATATCGCTAAAAGGAAGTTTGGACGTATGTCAGTGCTGAGCAAAAAAATGGCTTAGCGTAAAATTTTAGTTTCCTTTACTGAAACTGTTTTTTGGCAAGAACATAGTTTTACTAAAAAAATCGAAAAATTAGAATCGCCTGAATAGCCCAATTGTAAAAAAAATAATTTACTAAGCTTTTAATACCGAATTTTTATATATTATTTTGTTCAATACTGTTTTTTGAACAATTTTATTAAAATTTATCCAAAATTTACACAAGCAGTGCTTTGTGGAACATACATACTGCTTTACCAAAACCGCGAGTCGAAACGACTGAGGGTCTACATGAACATACATCTTTAAAAACTAGAAAAAATTCCAAACAAAAACATTTTTATGTTTATTGAAGATTTCACTTGTATGAATTCATGAAAAATAAAAAATTAAGGAAGAGGTCTATCTATGCGAGATTTTGTCTGATAACCCCCAAATCTGCGAGACCTAACTCTTTTATTGAATCGTTTATGAAGAAACTTTATTTGTTTTTCAATTTGGTGTAACCTGTATTATCAGATGAATACTTTGAATTTTTATAAATATTTTAAAACTGCAGAAATTTGACTTAATTTCCATTAAAATTAAGTAAATTATAAATAAAGAAATTACTTTGTAGGATAAAATTCTTGCAAGTAATTTCTATCCTTTTCAAGTCTTCTTATTAATCGAACAAGTTCATTATCATAAGAACCTCTTACCCAAGTAGGACCTTGGATAAGTTCCCATGGATGAATCGTTCCATCCCCTAAGATATCTTTTTGAAAAAATTATAAATTTTTAATGTGTAATGATGGGAAAATTGGATAAAAACGTAAAATATGCACCAATGTAGTCATTTTGACCAAAAAGAGCTTTTTCTTTAGTCCATGCATTAGCTTTTAGAGGATCATAATAAGGCTGGGGTACTCGCTTATCTTCCCATTCTCCACTTGGTCTTGGAAGAACACCTTATGCGTAATTTTGTTTTAAACATAAATTGATATTTATAAAATTTTTAAATTGAAAAGTTTTGATTAATTTATCATCAACTTAATTATAAACTTTGTACCTTTAAAAAAAAGTCTATTGTAATAACGGGTTCTTATGTATGGCCTTTCGGTATAAGGAGACTGTGTTTTATAATCAGGATATGCTTCATAAGTTTTGTTGTTCTGATTATCCTTTAAATGTGAGTTCTTAATCGGTTCATCTATTGCATTACTTGTTTTGAACCGTTTAATTACGGTTTCAAATGGTATAAATAAATTATTAATTTTCGGTTTTATTGGAAATTTAGAAGCACTATATATTATAGAAGTAAACATCTTTATTATCTTTACAAACTAATTGAAATATCGCTCATATTAAAAATTAAATGTTGACAGTTTTTTTTAAACAACTTGAAAAATAAGCTTTTTTTAAAAAAATGTTGTTTTTTTTACACTAAAAAAACTTTTTAAAAATCTATATCTAATCTTTGTAATTTCGTCAAAGATTTGAATGCAGTTTTCCAAATCATTAAAAAGTTAACCTGAGGGTGTTTTGAAGGTCTTCATGTATTCTAAACTGTTTTTGAATATTTTTATAGCTCCCGGCTCTATCCCAAAGTATGAACTTTTTTGCATTTAAAAAACCTTATGCATCTTTAATAACAAACTCCTAATTGAAATATCAGATATAAAAATTCGATTAATTGGCTTGCATTCGGTCTGAGATCTTTGAGTGTTAAGTCAAATGATGGTTTCAAAAATCCAAGAACGCCTTTTTTAATTTTTTCTAATGATAAAATGTCTCAAGTACGAAAAAGTAATCCAGGTTTGTAGGTTTTAGTACAGTTTAATTTACCTATTATTTCAATTTAATTTATTTTGAAATAGGATTGAAAATAACTGAACTTAGCAAGTTGTTAGGAGAGATGTGGAGAAATTTGTCAGAAAATGAGAAAGAAGTATCCTAATTTAGTTTTATTGTTTCCAATTAAAAATAATTTTGTATTAAAAATTTTTGTATTTACTTAAAATATATTTAAGGTGTTTAGAAACAAATATAAAGAAGAGAAAGAAAATTTTGATAAAGTGAATCCTGGAGCGAAAGCCTTAAAATTGGAAGAAAGAAGGGAAAAGAGGTTGAAGAAAAAGCTCAAAAAGCTGAAATCTGTTAGTACTTTCTTTCTTTTATTTTTCAAAAAACTTAATTAATTTAAATGCTTCAAACTTTTTTTCTTTAGTGTTTTTCATAATTAGTTTTAAAATTTTTTATATCAAAATAATAATTTTTTCAAAAGCCAAACCGTAAAATGAATATAATATAATGAGAACTCATACTTGAAAATGTTACGTTGTTAAAAAAAAGCTTCGTATCTTAATAAACTTACTAGTGTTCTGAAATTATATTCATATATCAAAATACTTTTACAAAATTATTTATTTTATTATAATCCCAACAGAAATTATATTTTTTGATGCATATAACTTTGAATAAACAAAATAATACAGTTGAGAAAGGAGAATGGTAAACCTATGCCAAGTGGCACTAACCCTTATCTTTTGTTTGCTACATCTAAAATGGTTGAGAGAGGAGATGCCTCTATGCAGGTTCAAATTGGGACTTCTATTTTATATGATTTTTAGTTCATAAAGTATGTCAAGATTTTCTAAAAATTATTTTTTCCTGTTTGGCGTCAGATGTATGTTCAAGGAGTATCCGATATGTGGAAGAAAATGCCAGATGAAGACAAAAAGGTGGTTTCATTTTTAATAATTTTTAGAAAACTGTTTCAGTTTCCATTTTTCATTTAAAATTTGTTTATCAGGTAAATCATTAAACTCAATGCTTTGCTTTTTAAAAAATAGTGCACAAGTCTTAAATGAAAAATGTAAAAGAGCATTAATTTTTTTTTATAAAAATAACCTATTTTTTTATTAATCCATATAGCCTTTTGTCGATATGGCAAGGAAAAACAGCTTGCAATACAAGAAGGACTTGTGGAAATGGGAGCAGTCAATGATAAAGAGTGGCCAGGAAAAGTTACTATCACCTCTTAAGCTCAAGAAACACTTGGCTAAATCCAAAGTAATATTTATGATTTTAATGGCAATTTATTTTCAAATTTTCGTTGAACTTTTTTGAAAAGAGAAAATTATGAAAATGGAGATGATGAAAAATGTTAATTTATATACTTCCAAATTCTTTTCAAGTTTACTCAAGCAATAAATATTTTTTTCAATTATTCGAGTTTTACCATTTAATGCTTCATTTTATACAAGTATCTTCATAGTTGTTGTTTTATGGGGAAGTTGACTTTCATTAAACTAAACACTTCAAATGTTATATAAAATTTATGAAAAAATAAATTTGATGTCACAAAATGTAGAATTCTAAATTATTATTACATTTTCACACTGCCATTTATAATTGATCTCAAAAATTTTTCACAGTCGAAAGCAGTGCCCAAGAAAAACACACCCAAGTCGAAATAAGTTTTAAACTTACAAACTGTTAATCTGAAATAGAAGTATTTTAACTAAGCAAATTTACAAAAATAATAGCGTTTTTTTTTCGATTAAATCTATTTCTTTATTATATATACATTCAGGGACAAGTCTTTTTGATTTTTGAAATATACGAAAAACCTTGAAAGACTTGAAGATTTAGATTAAACTGTTAGCACCTTGTAAAATGCGAACGTTACTTAATATATTGAAGATTCATCAGTCTGTTAAATAGACAATCATCCGATTTGACATTTGAGAATTTTAAATTTGAAATACCAGCCTATAAATAATTTATTTCATGCCATAAAATATCAACTTGAATCGATCAGCCGAATCATTTGGTCTGTTCCCTTTCTAACTGGCAAGACAATCAGTTGAGAACTTTGATTGAATCAACATTAAATCGCTTTTATTTCAATTTTAAATTTGAAACACCTACGTAAATATATTAAATAATGGCCTGAAGCTCCAAAAAGTATTGACTTAACGAGGGCAACTTAATGTTGATCTATACGTAGATATGTATACATGGATGTTTATTCACAAAATAAAAATGTTCAATGTGTATAGAAATTTATTGAAGAATCTCAAGGTTCTAGAGCTTTCATTTCATGCAACTGTTTAATCAGATAAGATTTCTCCTCATTGAATTGACTGTCTTCACTGCGGTCATTATGAAAATCATTCAAGAAATCCACCAGCTTTTGCTTGTTTCGAAGGAGAATCTCTTGAATTGGTCGAGGCTTGTTAGGGTTTGCCACAAACACCTGCGATTAGAACGTTCTGATAATGCTTTAACGAGTTTTTAGAAACATCGTATATATGTGCTAAAATTTTGAATAAGTCAAAATGCATAAATTTTATTATTTAAAATAACAGATACGCCTCTGAAGCAATCTTGAATTGATAACTATGCGCTATAAAATCTTAATAATTATATTTTAATTTTCAAGGAACAAATCATTTTAAATTAAAATTAACACTTGAGTGTGTACAGCTTTACTAATTATAACTAACGCTTACTCATAATAAAGCCCAATAAACAAATTAACCCGCCTTAAAAGCTTCAAACTCACAACACAGCCCCACCCCAAACGTGCACACAATAGAACCCAGCCTCAAACACACGATAAACCACCTTGAAAACGTGAAAGGCTTCAAACTGAATGCTCCGACTCTTCTGCCTCAGCATATTCATCATCAACTTGAGATTCTCTGGTGAGCTTATATAGAGGGTCATGGTGCTGAAGTTGTGTCTGTCCAATAACAACTCACCTAACAGCTGATTGGTGGTTTGACACTAGTTTGAATTGAAATTTATTGTCATCATCATTTCACTTCCGTTTCCATTCTATCATGGGTTGGACGGAAAGCGTTCTTTATTGATCAGTAAAAAAATTGATAAACATAAACTGCATGAAAACAGTTAGAAAAAACTTGAAACAAATAGACAAATAAAAAAAAAGGTTTACTGATATACTAAAAGTTACTCAGGCTTTAGTATTAGTCATACAAATGACGTGTTGAGAAAATCTGGGAAGTATCTTTGTGGTGTATGCCAATCAGGTGTGGGTAGAAATGCTATTCAGTGTGGAGGCTGCAGGCAATGGGTACACAAGAAATGCAGCGGCATAAAAGGCCCTCTAACTTCGGATCTTAACTTCCGATGCGCTCGTTGCCTTGGTACATCACGGCCTGTTGATGGGAGATTAGTGAAGGAAGTGATGATTGGTGATGAAAAACTGGAAGTTGTCCCAGAGTTCTGCTATCTGTAGATGGTGGATGTGAGCTTGCTTCAATAACACGTTTTTAGTGTGCCTGGGCTAAATTTCGGCAACTTCTTCCACTCCTTGCTAATCGACATTTATCATTATTGACCAGAGGCCGTGTCTATTCAATCTGTGTCAGAAGAGCTATGTTACATGCTGCTGAAATATGGCACGTAAAAGTTTCTACCTTGAACCGCCTTAGACGAAATGACCTTACCATGATTCGCTGGATGTGCAACATCAAAACGAATGATAACGTTTGCTCTCACTCACTCCTTTCAAAACTTGGCATTCGGGATGTTGAGGTAGTTCTTCGTACAAGCAGGATGAGGTGGTTTGGACATGTAGAGCTTAGCGTGGGTTGGATTTCTCAAGTGCGAAAGTTGGATTTAGATACTTGCAAGAAGCCTGGTAGGCCCAAAAAGACTCGGAATGAGCTCATATTTAATGATGAAAGAAAGCTAGACATGGTTTGTGCGGATCCACTCGATCGCTCTGAATGGAAAGGCCGACTTCGAGAGAGAACTTTCAGAAAGCCCAACCCTTGGTAAAGAAAAACGGGCTATAAAAAGAATTTGATTGATTGATTGATACAAAATAATTGATTAAAAGGACAACCATCAAATCGCCTTAATACTAGATAAAAAGCCATATATTACTCATTGGTTTTAATTTAATAGTTTAGTGTGATTATATTGTTTCGTATATAAATATGCTAATCAGTGATACATCATATAAATATCTTTGATGATTATAAACATACTCCAAGAAATTGTTTCGTTGGTATTAGACAATACTAAATGAACATGATAGATTGGAGAGAAAATCATGATTTTATATTTAATTAAGAGCGCTATCAATACATGAAAAAATATAGAAAATATTGATAAAGTATTTCTACATTGAGTGCATTTTTTACATCATCATCATCATCGTTTTACGTCATTTTTCCCTTTTCAAAAGGGGTTTGACGAATCTTTTACAAATATATACTTTATGGCCATTTAACAACAATATTCTTCACAGAAAATCTAATTGTTGAAACAAAAAATTGTTAAAACAATATAACTAAAAGTAATAAACAAAAACTATTCAAAAGTGTGATCAAATAAAGCGCTTTGAGATTCCAAACCTTCAGGGCTTGTCTTTTGGTGACATAGTTTTCTGAGTTGAGAAGTCTATCATAGTTCCTAAAGAACTCTTTGTATTGACTTTCTAGGAAATCTGCCGCTAGTAATTTATGCTTCGTCAGCAAATCCTGTGGGTAAATACAATGTAGATTTGAAATATTTTGATATCTGTTCATCATAATGGAACTACATTGTCATCAAATGATAAAGGTGCAAAACATTAATGATTATATACTGATGATGTAACTACATTTCATCAAATTGATTAGTTGCCAACTAGAATTATAAACTTACTAATGAATTTTTAATTACTTGATTAATTTATAAAACATTAGTGCCTTATCATAATTACCCTCATTTTTTTTATAGGTGAACAGATAAAAAAATTAATGGGATATTGTAATGGCCTTAATTATAAGCTGTTTGAACTTCGATTGTGTATCTTATAAAGCAGTGGTTTTTGCCACAATTTTAAGGACTTAAGTATTAGGTTGCAGTTTCCCGTTACTATTTAAATATTACCACAAAATTATCTCAATATATTTTAGATTAGCAGTGTAGATAACATGAAATTTCAAATGAATTTATTGGAAACAAAGCTATAACTTTCTTTAATTTTAACTTTATCATTAAGCGTTAGTAATAGAATAAGTATTACTTATACTACAACATTGAATGTTGCTATAGTAGTCACTTCGAAAGCAACGATGCAAGACAACAAGGAAAAAACAGGCAACCTTAAGAGTTGTAAAGGCATCTGACGCGATGTCGAAAGCTGCCATTTCAACGTAATCAAAGAGTTTATAAAAGTTTGGTGACCGCAGAATGATACGGGTGAGTTCTTCATATCTGATACAGTCCCTCAGCATACTGCCGCAGTTCAGCGCCACCTCCGAATCCTCGTACCTGACGGAAGGTAGTGTGGATGAGACGAGCAATAATAAGACGAGCAGATAAAAATATAAATAAGTTTATAGTGAAAACTCAGATCTTATAGCATTATTTTCAACGCCACTATCGAGATGAGCGAAATGTAGTTATCCTATAAGACAAATTAATTACTTGTTTTTTCCTATTAACAAACAAGACTATTAAAAGGATATATTTAATAGACTTGTTTTTTTAGTACTTCTGTTAAAAATATTTTTATCGTGAGAATTTTACCAGCCATGAATTAGTCTTAAAAATAAAGTTATAATACACATTTTCCTCAACATATTATTCAATAGAGGAGAAATGACCCCAGAAATCGGCCATCATTCACAGAACTTTTCCATCGAATATTTTCAAAAATATTTGTTTATTGAACAAATTTCAATGCCCAATCAAGCATTACTTTGCACATGTCAAGAAAACGATTTGAAGCTATAAATAGGAATGTTGCGAACATTTTGATTCTAAATTAATTGAAAATTTCGATAATCAAACATGAAATATTAGTTCGGACAAAACATCCCACCTATTTGATTCTTGCTAAACGACGTGTATTGTTACCAACTCATTTTTATCAGTTAAAGATTTAAGTGAAACAACAATTTAAATTCAAATATAAATAAATTTTCAATAAAAATCACAAATACAAATTATTACCCATTCATAAGTTTTGTGAGGATGTGGTTGTTTGATTCAATGTAGGTAACAGTGGGTGCTCTGTTTCCTATCTTGCGTTTCAAGAGGTTTGAAAGAATCTGTCCTACATCCTTGCGACTCTGTGATCATAAAGAGTGTATAAATTAAAATCTATTAGGCAAGCATTAGTATCATTAAACCGTAATAAATGCGTCTTAAACAATAAGCCTGAAAAAGAAACTATTTAAAAAAGAATTGACTTGGTAAAAAGTTTTAATCAAACAAAGCAAACCAGTGTTTCAAGTTCACGATTGTATTAATTATCATTAAATATATCAATTAAGAAAAATCTTCATGCTGAAAGAAACATTGATCGTGTAACAGATTGATTGAATGACTACCTCAAAATCGAGTTTGTTGATATTTTCGATAAGTTCATAGATGGTATCATGGTTGTGTACATCAGAGACAAGTTGAGGAACCACATCTGACACCACCTCCACTTCTCCATACAAGTTTGCCTTGAGACTTGTCAAGTGCTGTGGAATCTCTTCAATTGCCTGGTTGTTGAGAGTTATTAAGATGAAGGATTGATAATAATAAGTGTCATCATTATTTTATGACCTTTAAATAAAAAATTATGGTTAAATTTAACACACTAGAAAAGGTAAGATTGTATTATGATAAACTTTGTATTTTAATAAAATAAACATGTTTGCATTTAAAGTTTCCTAGTTTGGGTTGATAATAGATTAATAAAAGTAATACTTATTAATTTTTTAGAGACATCTTGTATCTTTTTTATATTCAATTTACTTGATTTTTATCGTAAAATGAGGAAGATTTCAGATACATATTTTTTTTTAAAAAACTAAAATTTTCGACAAATTCAACTTTGCCATAATTCATGACAAAGTTGAATTTTTTGATAATTTTAGTTTTTTTAAAAAAATATATGTATCTTAAATCTTCTTCATTTTATGATAAAAATAAAATAAATAAAAAATACTTATTAACAAATCAACTGCTTCAAAGCAGATAACACATGAAAGAAATCAACTAAAGCCTGGCCAACAATTAGCTTACTTAGTATATTATCTGTAATAATGTTTGACCCAGTAATTTGAACATTAAAGTCATATATTTCAGTTTTATTTGATGTTGTTCATTGAAAACTGTTATAGAATAAAATTAATTTATAAAATTTCTATTCAAATTTTTGGTATATTTAGTCATAAGTCCAAATTTAAAAGTAAAGCGATCAAATAAAAAATCTATAGTACATGATCCATCTAAATTTGAAATAAGGTTTATTCAACTATATACCTGAAAAATATACTTAAAATCTGGTTGATGAGCATCATACATCATCACAGTGCATTATGATCATTGAATGAATGATGATAAATATTTGATTGATATAAAAAGGAAAGTTATACCTTTTTGAATTTTTTATCTGTAGGTTCTGCTTTAGAAATAACAGCAAGATTTTCCCTTAAAGCTTTAAGGTGGTCAAAAATTGATAATTTTCTTCTAAACATCTTTAGACACTGTATAAGAATTTAGAAGATTTCAATGGTTTTATGAATTATCAAGTTTTTTTATTAAAAAAAAATTAATTGTACTACACATTTTTCAACAAAAACTGACAAATAGCTTATAATTTCAAAGTTTAAGAATTAAATTTGATGAAATAAAAGATCTTTAAGCCATAAAATAGTTATTTTGATGAATTTCAATTATTTATAATTCAATGAGTCTATAACTGACAACAAAAATTTAATTTTCATTCAATTAAAAAATCTTGTATAGTTTACATATTCTCAAAAAAATTTTTATTAAAAAAAAACTTCTTGAACAACTCTAAAACTTTGTTAAAATTGATATTCCATCTACTTTCCAAAAAAAAATTTCCTTCAAAGTTCAGATAAACTAAAAACAGCTTTATACGTTAGATGTAAACTATCGATTATTTCAAATTAACAAAAAAAAAGATTCTTATTGAAGTTTTTTTAAAAGAATATTTAAGTTACTCATCAGAAGTGAATAAGAAACTTCCGCATATTTGAGCTTACACCCTAAAACATGCCTAAAAAACTCATTCAACGAGCGAATAAAGAAAAAATTAACAAAATAATGAATAAAATTTATATAATAACCTTATCTTGTTGAAAAGAAAGTAAAAAAAGACTTAAAAATAAATGAGAACGACTGACTGATATTTCTTAAACCTTATTTGTATTATGGAAATAATCTATAAACAAAATACATAAACAATTTAAACTATTATTTATCATTAAAGTTTTTTTTATTAATTACATAAAATTTAATTGAGACTATTGTTTTGATAATTTTAAGAATTTCAAAAACTTACTTGGAATTGATTTTTTATTTTCTATAATAGAAGTATTCATTTGGTAACAATATTTAAATTAAAACGTATTTTGTATTTTAGGCTGACTTTTTCAATTTTAAAAAATTTTAAATAGTTTGTTCCAAAATTGACGATGTCTTTTCTATAAACTGAAGAGTGAAAGACCTAACAATACATGTGAAAAGTTGTTTAGTGAGATACTCATGAATTATAATTTTTCAGAATTACCTTTGCAGTCAAAAGCTCGTAAAAATAAATACAATTTGTAAGTAAGGAAAAATTTTGAATATTCATTGATGTTTATAAGGGCCTTTGAAAAATAAAAAAAAGAACTCTTAGAAAAAAATTAATGAAAATCGAAGACCTCGATTTATTATAATAACGTAACAAAAAATTTCATTAAAACGAGTAAAACCCTCACAATCTTATTATACAATGAAATTCTCAAACCACTTTGTAAATATGATAAAAATCAACATTAAAAAGTATTTATAATCAATAAAAATATTAATTTTTGTTTTTAATTTTACATTATGTATGAATTTAGAACGTTGTGGGTAATTTTTAGTTAGTATAACGCGTTCACAGAAGGCGGGTGGTGGAAAGGCCCACATGCATGTAGTTTCGCTGCGATTAACCAATAAGCAGTCGCGGACCAAACTCGCTTAGCCCCCTACATCAGAGTTACGATTGGGCAAACCGTTCTAATTAGTCGTGGTGAAGAAAAACGATATAAGAAATGGTTACTCCAAATTCAAAACCATAGCTGTAGGAGTTGTGAACGCAGTTATTAAGAGCAATAAAAATAAATGGAAGGACAACATTACACCAGGCTCAGAGCCTCTGAAACTTTTATTTCTAGTCAAACCTCTAATGTTTTTGACATATATGATGATGATTTACACTCAAACCGGATAAAGAGATGTATAACTGAGTGGTGAGGTAGGAGGAAATCATTTTTTTTCAAACTCTCAAATATTTAAAAATATTAACGAAGAGTGTAATAATAATAAGAAGAATGAATGACTTATATTGCGTCTTTTACGCATCGTTCAAAGGCGCTTTGCTATGAACTGCTTGAAGAAGAAGATTTCTAGGTTTTTAAAAAAAATAGGATAAAAAGAAGATTTAAGGTTAAGAAGAAGAAAGTTCCAGAAAAGTGGACCAGAAAAAGAAAAAGCAGTTTTAGCATAAGAATGAGAGAGAGATAATGAAGAGTTGAGTGCGAGTAGAGGGCCGTAGGCCAGCACGTTCAGGAGGTAGTAAGAGGTTAGAAAGATAGGAAAGCAAAGTAGAATGATTAATTTTATACATGAGAGAGCAGATTTTGAAGGAAGACCGAAAGTGAAGAGGTAGTCAGTGAAGATCGACAAAAGGTGGAAAGATATGGGAGAATTTAGGAGTATGACAGACGAGGCGTGCACCAGAGTTGAAAGTTTCAGTTAGAGGGTAGAGAGTAGATTTAGGAAGATTATAGTACAAAGAGTTGCAGTAATCAAGTCGGAAGAGAACAAGAGAGCAGACAAGAATCTCAAGAGAGGCAACCTCGAGATAAGAAGAGATCTGTCTGATACGACGTAAATGAAAAAACAAGAAGAAGCAACAGAGAGAATTTGAGGATTAAAAGAAAGGGAAGAATCAAGGAGAAAGCCAAGATGACGATGAGTGTAAGAACAATAAGAATGCAAAGACTACGTGAAGAATTAGTTTGAAACACAATTGCAGAAAAAATAGAGGTGTTAGGTATACAGGAACACAGAATGTTGCATACAGAAGATATTAAGTATGAGCAGCTAATGATAGAACACTGATTACATGGTCAGCATGGGAAAACGATAGTGGAGTTGCTACTGAATAAGTTGGGTTTCTATTAGACTCAAAATCGAGAAAATCACTATCTAGTGTAATCAAGTACAATGAGCTTATATTCTTAGTAAACTTACTTGGCAAACCCGCAACGACAATAATTGTAACGTATTGTCTGACAAACAGGTCAATCGAGGAAGTTTTTGAAAAGCTCTATGACAATTTGAAGAAGGCTGTTGAGTCCGTCCCGATGCATAATGATTCAATCTCACAGGGAATTTCAACGCGCTGGTAGGAAGAGAAGATGTTCAGTATAGTTATCATGAGAAAACCAAGTATAGTCTCACCATTGGTCTTCCATACTCCTAAATACTCTCGTATCTCTCCATCTCTTATTGACTTACACTGCCTACATCTTGAATATCGTTCCTTATATAGAACTTCTACTCTTATGTAAAAATTCTCTATCTTATTCATTTTTAAATCTTTTTTATCTCAAACTTTTTCCTAAGTGTACTGGCCTACGATTCTCTACCCGCTCTCAACTCTTCATTACCTCTCCCTTTCATTACTATACTAAATTTGCTTTTTTACTGCAAATTTCAACCTTTTCATTTTAAATCCTTTTCTGTTTATATAATTCTCAATAAAATTTTGAAATATTTTTCTTAAGCAATTCATAGCATAGACCCTCTAAAATACCGAGGCGCTAAATAAGATTTACTTATACCACAATACTTACTTACGCAACTTTCGAGTTTAAAGAGCTAAAAGCTATAAAAATAATTTGTAAAATGAAATTTTCAAGTTTTTTAGTTAAATATTTTTTGAAGAATTTTTATTAATACGTTGTAAGTTGAAAATTGAGGCAAGAAAGACGAAATTTAACTTTTCTGTGTCACAAGATTTGCAGAATTTACTATAAGTTTGTTGAATTATTTAAAAATATATTTTATCAATTATTTTATGTTTTTTAATTTTTAAATTTCAGTGAAATTATATAAAACTTACTTTTACGTGTTTATATAATGAAACTCAGTGGCAAGTAGATGTTTTTGAAATTTCATTTCAAGTTTCCATTTTTCTGACAAGCTCAAGTTTTTGTTTATAAAAAGGTGTTGTTTAAGTAGTTTTTCTGTCATTTCTAAACAACCTTTTGCACTGACTTTATGTCTGTTTCTCAACTATCTTTGCACCAGCTTGCCCAGCTATTCATTCACCTTCCCATTTATTTACCAACTTTTATAATGGTTTATTGTACAACTATTTCTTCACACACCCTGGGTATGGTTCTGAGCATGACATTAAACTGCACTAAAGTGGTCTTGGGCATGACATTGAACTGTACCAAAGATAAAATCTCTAAATTAAGGCTGCTTTTCTGTTATAACTAATATATCAGTAGACTCTGGTAGCAGGTATTGACAAGCTAATATTCTAGTATCATTGTTGTTTGACTTGACGGATGACCTTTCTTTTTGTTGACAATGGTAAGGCAAATTGCCCAAGCGTGGGAATAGCAAATTTTGAATTCCATAATTTTGATTTAAATGTTAGCTCAGGCTGGCAAACTGAAAATTTTTCCCAAATACAATGATCTTTTTTATACATCACTACTTCAGTATCAATAACCTAGGCTAACTGCTGTCAACCCCAGTTACTGGGACATTTACAGCAGTATAATCTAATTGAATTAATAATAATAAATAAACACACTACTTCTCTTATATAAAAATGCAGATGGGATTGAGTATGTGCTGTCATCTGGGAGATAGGAACCCTCCTCCACCCAGCCCTACTCCACAAATCAGCTACAACCCTCATGACCTTTCCATGGGTTAATATGCTATATCAATATTATTTTATTTCAGGCTTTGGTATATTATTTCTTTATTTTTTATGTTATTAAATTGCTGTCAACATTATTTTTTAGTTTGAAGAAATTTCATGGTATTTCATTAATTATTGATAAATATCAATTTTTTAATAATAAATTCACTTGATTATATGCACAAAAAATGAACTTGGGTGTTCTAGCTACCTATGCACTTTGTTTGGGTGATTGAATATTCAATAGTGATGGCTAGGTAGTATGCAAAATCTAGCATAATTTGCTTTTATTAATATTTCCAGTGCTTTATTGATATTTTTTTCTGATATAATGTGCTTTTCAAATATCATCAAGATTTCCATGTTATTATGAAATTATTGGGATTTATTTTTATGTTACTATAAAAAATATTATGTTGTTATGCAACACTTGTTACCACACCCAGAACAACTGCACCATCTCATCCTGCAAACCCTGGTGTTTCTGCGCATGAGAGACATTTAGTAATTAGTTTATTATGGTGATGGAGTGGTGGAATGTGTCTATGAAGTTCATTTAGTCTCAATAGTTTTTAACATTTTTCATTCAACTATTTATCTTGCACTTTCATCTCTTGTACACTCTCCATTTTCTATCCACAGCGATCATCTGTTACAGCTGCAAATTTATTCAGAAGTTGAATCCAACTGGGTGGTGTTGATGGTGGAGATGGTGAAAATTTTAGTGCAAGAGGTGATAATACTAATAATAATAATAACAGTAATAATGAAAATAATAATAAAAGCAATAATAATAATGATATGCAGGATCCCTTGACTCCTCTGGTGATTGTTGTGGTGGTGGACCAGTGCTTGGTGCCTTCTAAAGTGATTATTCTTATTTTCATCAATTTTTACTATTATTTTTATTTATAATATTTTGAAAAAAAAATTGTGGTTGTAAATGACTGAGGATATAATCTTTTGCTTCCCACCAGTCCTCATCACTCATCATTTTTTTTAACGAGAGAATATGTTTATTTTACAAAATCAAAATGTGTTAAACAAAAAAAGTTATGAAATATGTTAAACTATTTTGATATGTCTATCACCAAGAATCGGTGAGCATCATTGTCATCATCATGAACATCATCACCACCATTATAATAAAGCCAAATGAGCTATTTTTTTTATTTACAGAATTTATCGATGGAATTGTATAAAAAATTAGGAATCACAAAAGAGGAACGAAATGATAGACAAATGGTAGAAAAAGATGAAATGAGGAAGTTAAAAATTAGGAATGAATGTGTTCTATTGGGTGCTCTTGCTAAGAAGATGGCTGGTTGTGATTTATCTATCCATTTATCTATCTATCTATCCATATTTAGTTTTCTATCTATCTGTTTATCTATCTTTCTCTATCTACCTAAATCTATTTTTCTTTCTATCTACATATATCTATTAATCTATCTATCTATCTATCTATCTATATCTATCTATCTATCTATATCTATTTATCTATCTATCTTTCTATCTATCAATCAATCTATCTTTATCTATTTATCTATCCATCTATTTTTCTAGTTATCTATTTATCTATATATCTATCTATCTATCTATCTATCTATCTATCTATCTATCTATCTATCTATCTATCTATCTATCTATCATTATCTATCTTTATCTATTTATCTATCCATCTATTTTTCTATTTATCTGTTTATCTATCTTTCTCTCTATCTACCTAAATCTATCCATTTATTTATCTATCTATCTACCTATATCTTTTTATCTATCTATCAATCTATATCTATTTTTCTATCTATCTGTTTATCAATGTTTTTCTCTATCTACCTATATCTATTTATCTATCTATCTGTCTATCTATCTATCTATCTATCTATCTAACTATCTATATATCTTATTATCCATCTTTATCTATTTATCTATCCATCTATTTTTCTCTCTATCTACCTATATCTATTTGTCTATATATCTATCTAGCTATCTATCTATCTATCTATCTATCTATCTATCTATCTATCTATCTATTATTATCTATCTATCTATCTATCATTATCTATCTATCTATCTATATCTATCTATCTATCTATCTATCTGTCTATCTATCTATCTATAAATCAATCTATTTTTATCTATCCATCTATTTTTCTATTTATCTGTTTATCTATCTTTTTCTCTATCTACCTAAATCTATCTTTCTCTCAATCTACATATATCTCTATATTATCTATCTATCTATCTATCTATCTTTCTTTTTATCTATTTATATGTTTTCATCTAGTTTTCCATCTATCTGTTTATCTATCTTTTACTCTATCTACATATATCTATTTATCCATATTTTTCTCTATCTATCTATCTATCTATCTATCTATTTATCTATATCTATTTACCTATCCATCTATTTTTCTATCTATCTACCTTCATCCATTTACCTATTTATCTATTTTTCTCTCTATTTACCTATATCATTTCATCTATTTATCTATATATCTATTTATCTATCTCTCCATCAATCTATCTATCTATCTGTTTATCTTTTTTTTAATCTATCTTTCTCTATCTACCTATATCTATCTATCTATCTTTATCTCTTCATCTATCCATCTATTCATCTATTTTTCTATCTATGTGTTTATCTTTCTTTTTCTCTATCTACCTATATCTCTTTACCTATCTATCTATCTTTCTATCTATCTATCTATCTATCTATCTATATCTGTTTATCTATCTATCTATTTATCTATCTAATTATCTATCTATCTATCTATCTATCTATCTATCTATCTATCTATATATGATTCATAAAGACTTTCTCTCAATTTCATTTATCTATCTATCTGTCTATCTATCTATCTATCTATCTATATATATTTATCTATCTATCTATCTATCTATCTATATATATTTATCTATCTATCTAACTATCTTTATCTATTTATCTATTCATCTATTTTTCTTTTTATCTGTTTATCTATCTATCCATCTATCTATTTATCTATCTATCTATCTATCTATATCTTTTTTTCTTTTTTTTTATCTATATCTCTCTATCTTTTTTTCTATCTATCTATCTAGATCTATTTATCTTTTTCTTTCTTTTTATCTATATCTTTTTATCTATTTTTCTATCTATCTTTCTCTCTATCTACCTATATTTTATCACCTATCTATCTACTTATCTATCTATCTATCTATTTTTCTATCTATCTATTTATCTATCTTTCTCTCTATCTTCCTATATTTATCTATCTATCTATCCATCTATTTATATCTTATTATCTATCTATTTATCTATCTTTCTATTCATCTATCTGTATCTATCTATCTATCTATATATATTTATCTATCTATCTTTATCTATTTATCTATTCATCTATTTTTTTTTTATCTGTTTATCTATCTATCTATCTATTTATCTTTTTTTCTATCTATCTAGCTATCTATATCTGTTCATCTGTTTTTTTTTTTTTTTTTATCTATCTTTTTCTCTATCTACCTAAATCTTATTACCTATCTATCTATCTATCTATATATCTATCTATCTATCTTTCTATCTATATCTATTCATCTATCCACCTTTTCTTCTTATTTTCTATCTATCTGTTTATCTATCTTTCTCTCTATCTACCTATATTTATCTATCTATCTATCTATCTATATCTATTTTTCTATCCATCTATTCATCTATTTTTTTATCTGTCTGTTTATTTATCTTTCTTTTTATCTACCTATATCTATTTATCTATCCATCTATTCATCTATTTTTCCATCTTTTTCTCTATTTACCTATATCTTTATTCTTACTATCTATATATTTATCTATCTATATATCTATCTATTTTTATATCTATCTATCTATCTATCTATTTATTTATCTATCTATCTAGATCTATTTATTTATCTAGCTATCTATCTATCTAGCTATCTCTCTATCTATCTCTCTCTATCTATCTATCTATCTATCTATCTATCTATCTATCCTTCTATCTATCTATATCTATTCATCTATCCATCTATTTATTTTTTTCTGTCTATCTGCTTATCTACTTTTCTCTCTATCCACCTATATCTATTTATCTATCCATCTCCATCTATTTTTCTATCTATCTATCTACGTAATGATCCGCATTGTGCAGGCTCTAACAGTGTGCACTTGCTCACAGACGATGTTTTGCACTTTCTCTTCAACAACATTGTGAGAAAAACAATATTAATAACATTGTATCATATTTAAAGTCAGCTAACAATATGATATAACTAAATGAAAAGTTTCGAGATTTAATTTTTCAATGAATCATGATGATGATGATGTCACAGAAAACTTACCCTCACGATCACATATGTCTCTTCTCACTCATCGCACTTGAGAAGTTTGCACAAACCGGTAAGTTTGTAGTTTTGTCGTTTCGCACGTTAGTGATGTTTGTGTTATTGATTTTTAAGTTAAAGTTATAAATGAGACATCACAAGACTTTTGCACTCGTAATGCTTGCATATATAATACTCAAAATTTCCTTGACTTCACCACCTTATCGCAATTTTTTCACAAACTCTCAAAATAGTTGCATTGAAAGCATGCTTGCTTTACTTAGATTATTACCCTCAGTGTTCAAATAATATCCGTCATCCGGAATTGCTAAGGATGCCTATTTATGCTGAAATTTTCACTTTTTTAACTCATGATTGGTATTTTTGAGTGCTTGTCATTATTTTCAGGGGAGAACAAGCTGAGAATAATGGAGTGCATGAAGGATGGCAGTGTATTGGAGGGGTTGGAGGAGTCTTATGGTCATTGTGAAAATGATATGACTAAGCACCAAATTGCATTCCTTAGCCAGTGGGCGCTAGATAATTTATGTTTGTTTATAATTTTTGTTATAATTATTTTATTTTTTTAATCAAATTTTTGAAAAATGCAATGATTAATAATACTTTTTAATTTTTTATTGTTTTGAATTTCGATCAACATCATTCCAAAGTTTTAATGATTTTTCATATTATTTATCTGAAATTATATTCACCCATGCTCCACAGTCGTTTTCGAGGTTGGTTCAGCTGACGCCCATCAAAAATTTTTGGGTTTAACTTTTTAGAGACATCTTTATGTATTTTTAATAATCAATTTTCCGAAATTTTTACGTCAAACTAGGAGATTTTTATTACCATCGTTTGAAAGCAAAAAAGCTATAAATCGTCTAGTTTAGTCTTATGAAACGTTAGCTAACGTTTTTTTTTTGCTTTTAAATATATCTTTTCGAAAATCTCCTAGTTTCAAGTAAAACTTTCGAATTATTGGGTCTTCCCATTTCTTTTAATCGTCGCAATCACTTTTTGATTCGTTGCAATCAATTAAAATTTCTCAATTGAATTTTGAATACTTTTATCAAAGTGAATGCCACGATTTTAAATCTAGTTTACTCCCTATACACTGGAGGCGGCAAAATTTAACTAATTTACAAAAAAACAAAAAAATTTCTACAATTTCATATACTTCTAATCTCAATTTATTTCTATTTAAATCATTCTTTTTCCAAGTCAACTTCAATATTTTCTGATGATTACTCTCCCTCTTCACCTCAGTCTACCCTTTTTATTATAATTTATTGAAAATAGTAGTTGTGATAATTTGGAAAGTTATCAAGAGCCTTATAAGGACATAATTTATTTCAGAATGCATCAATCATTGATCATTTGATGATAATGGACATTAGGATAATAGCGTTTATTTTTTGAAATTCATAAAGAGATGTATTACAATTTGGGCTTCTTGGTCATTTAAATGCCTACAACCAACAGAGTCGAGTCTTTACCTTTACCAAGTTAAAACAACTTAACAAGCATGGGAATAATAATAATCATTTGAATAACAACGACGACATTGTAAATAATAATAACGATGTAAATAATAACAAAAAAAATAATAGCATAAAAAATAACACCAACAACATAAAAAATAATAACAGCCATAACAATCATCATAATATTAATGGTGATGTGAGGGTGATTTTGAATCAGAAAGATGCCAGTGAATACCTCAAGCTGTCAGCTGATGGTCTTGAGGCCAGGTTATATTGTTGAATGTGTGAGTGATGGTGGTGATGTGGCTCGTTTAGCTTTTTATTATGAACATAATGAAATTATGATTGTTGTAAATGCCATCTTTATTATCAATTTATTTGTATTTTGTTTTTGTTCAACAAAACTTTAATGTGAGGATTTTTCGAAAGACAAAAGCTAGAATTTTTTATAAGAATAGCCATAAAACCTTAGCATACCACTATTGTAGTTATATTGGCTTCTATATTTTATGGTTTTTTCTTCCAATAAATGTACTAAATAATTCTTGATGTAGTTTAAAAAGAGTATAAAAAACTACCTACGATGTCTCTGAAAAGTTATGTTATTTTTATTGCATTTAAATAAAAATATTAATTTTTTTATTATTAATAGTTTTTATTGTGATTATCATCTATCCACCATTGTTCTACAAAGGTGTGATGTGAAATCATTTGAGAGTGTGAGGTGCACCCTGGAGATGAGTGGAGGCAGGTGGTATTACGAGGCACTCATTGTAACTCCAGGTTAGGGGGTGGAGGAGACTCAGTGGGGTATTGTGTAGCTACAAATTTCAAATTATCTGTGTAGTAAAAAAAAAAATTAGTGAAATCTTAAGCCTTAAACACACTAAAACTTGGTCATCTCACCCCTGAAAATTGTTGTTTTCATAGTAGCTTTGATGTGGAAGAGAGCTGTTTTCAAAAAAGCCCCACCCTTTGCTGAGGAAAATAGGCTCTAAATAGAATGATGATGATGTGACATTTAAAAGCTTTACTTTGAGTTTTTTCGGGTTTTCTGAGTTTCTGACATTTTAAGTACTCATTTCAAGCATTGTTCACTTCGCTTTCTGTGACTCAGTTATCTATGAGATTTTTTTTTTACTTTTAAAAGTGGTCTTTTTTTTGCCAAACAACATTTTTCAGCTACAATATTTTTTTTTACTGATAGTTGTTTCATAAGAAAACGTAGCAAATATTCGAAATAATTTGAGTTATTGGAAGGGGTCTCAACGCAAAAAAATGAACTCTCAGGTGTGATGCAGATCGGGTGGGCGTCCAAGGAGAGCAAGTTCCTAACAGAGGTTATACCGCTACACCATCATTCCACCCAATACATCTTCATCCCACCCAATACAACATCATTCCACCCGATACACCATCATTCCACCTGATACACCATCATTCTACCCAATACACCATCATCCCACCCAATACAACATCACCCCACCCACCACACCATCACCCCACCCACCACACCATCACCCCACCCACCACACCATCACCCCACCCACCACACCATCACCCCACCCACCACACCATCACCCCACCCACCACATCATCACCCCACCCACCACATCATCACCCCACCCACCACACCATCACCCCACCCACCACACCATCACCCCACCCACCACACCATCACCCCACCCACCACACCATCACCTCACCCACCACACCATCACCCCACCCACCACACCATCACCCCACCCATCACACCATCATCCCACCCTTCACACCATCACCCCACCCACCACACCATCACCTCACCCACACCACACCACCGTGCATCCACACTACATCTCAGGATGGCTTCGGTATAGGAGATGACACCCACTCAATAGCATATGATGGATGTAGACAGGCTGTGTGGTTTGATGCTGAACCACTTTCGAACAACCATGCATGCTGGAAGCCTGGTGAGGGGGTGTTTGGTGTTTTTTGGGGTGTAATGTTGAAGGGCAGTGTTTCACCCATCCCTCCAATAACGCCCAGGTGACATCTTAGGCACAATGCTAGACACACTTTCCATGACTGTCACTTTCTGGCTGTCCAAGTACCCACCCACCACCATTCCCTTCCACACCACGTCAGTCATCATACAATGATTATAAAAATATATGAAAACTAATTCTATAAAAACAAAATATTTATCTTTAAAAAATTTGAAGCTTGTACTCCAAAAGTTCCGGTATTTTTTGATCAAAACTATTTAGTACTCAGTACTTCTATATCTTTTACACTTGAAGTTAATAAAAACGGTATTTTGTTTGAGATTATGATGATATTGAGGATCTATTTGGGCTTCAAAATCCTCATACTGAGCTTCCTAGTGTCAAATTAAGAATATTAACACGTAACTTCTAACCGTTGTATTTACTAGAATACTAAAAAAAATATTGATAAAGATTGTGAATAATAAAAATAACAGCTTCATTACATTGATATAAGTGCACCACTTCAACAGTGACACTAGTTTTTTTGCCGCTGCCAGTTTCATGACCTTCCAGCAATGCAGGTCTTTTGTGTCGTTTTTTTTTAATTGATTTTTTAGAGTTATTTTTGTCATATTTCTCAAACTTAGTATTTTCACCCATATTATTATCATTGTTATATTTTTTATTACAGATTTAATTTTGGCGCTACTCCATTCCACCACCACCCACCTCCCCCATTCAACACACCCAACCACCACGGGGATACGTGTGAACGACTGAATGCTGTAGTACCTAGGTTTGTGGGGTGTTAATTGTAGTGGTTGGGTGTTAAGGGTAGTGGTTGCGATAGTATGTTGATTGTGTATTAGTATGGTGGTGGTTGTGTTGATGTTTGGCTCTTATATGATGTTGGAGTATGTGTGGTTGTGATTTTTGAGCTCGTCGATGATGGTGTCATATTTCTTTCCATTTTTTTTTTTATTTTTACTCTTTCTTTTTATTGCAGACCGATTTTACTAAAACAGCTAGCAGACACACAAATAAAAGAAGATTCATGCGTTCTATGTGTCGATCGCAAATCGTGTGTTATGCTCTTTCCTTGCTTGCACAAGTATGCGTGTGTTTTTTTTTGTTTTACTTTGTCTTTTCAACTTGTATTCTAAATTTTTTTTGATACTTTAAACGTTAAAAACTACATGAACAAAAAGAATTAATAGCAAAGTAGTTATGAGTAATGACAACAACAGGGATTTGTGTAAGGAGTGTTCAGATCAGCTCACCTTCTGCCCCATATGTCGTGGTCATATTGTGTCTAGGGTCTTCGTCTCATAATAATAATAATGTCCTTAAAAATTTTAAGACTTATTTTGCCATGGTATTTGTCCTCCACAAAATCAGTCATTTCATTCATTGAGACTCAGCTTTGCCAGTGATATTACGCCTATGAATTATTGAGAACTCAATCCATCAGAGACTGCTGTGTGTACTTGATATTTTGAAATTATTTTCAATGAGGAATCTAAAGAGATTTGCTTGATTTTAATCTCATCATGCTTTAAAATTTCTTCTTTTAATTCCATTTAATGTTTTATTGTTTCCAACCATGCATTGCCTTGCTTTCCAAAATCGCTGTATGTGGTGGGGAAGGTGTACGTGTATTTGATGGGGGTTTGTACGTGTGTTTGGTGGGAATTTATACGTGTGTTTGGTGGGGGTTTGTACGTGTGAAGGATAATAACCTCTTTTGACCAATGTATGGCTATTTTTATAGTTTGAGCTATTGTCTCTCACTTTCACTATATTTGCCAAAAAAAATTGTTTTTTCTATTCTTAATTTAAATGACCAATCATAATCTAGAAAAATTTATTTGAATTTAATTTTTTATTTTTACACTTCATATTTAAATTTCAACCATTTATGCCTTTTTTGTGATTACCGTTAAATAAAGCTTTTTATGCATTTGCTCACAAGAAATTCGCAATGAAACTAGATATATTTGTCATTGGAACATCTCTATTTTAATCAGGTTTTAACATTTTAGTGAAGCAATAAATATTTCAAAAAGCTATCCATACAATCAGTTGAGAATATTTTTAAAATACTTTTTTGTCTTTTATACCAACGTTATACGAGTCAATTTTTTGTGTCAGCAGCACGCGGGTGTTCAATGTGACTTGCACCCATCACGGTCAGTTTTTCCACCACTTTTATCGATGCGATTGCAATATTTTTTAATTGATGAATCTATTATCACTGTCCAATCGAATTTTAAAAAGTAATAAGATTTCAAGCTATAATAGTTAAAATCCCAGCTTTAGGTTCTATTTCAGCTTAAATCATAGCTTCTAAAGTTTTTAATCAAAAGAACAAAACACCTCCAAAGTAATTTTGAATTCAACTTTCGTAGCACAATTAGAAGGCTTTTATCTTCAAAATTCCTACAACTCTGCGTCTTAAAACTTGGTTAGCATCTAAAAAAATACTTGTTAGTCTGACGCAATGACAAAAAAACTGCTTAAGTTTTGGAACGGTGGATCATAAATTCGATAATTTCGGGCTAGATGATACCTCGGGTTGGCAGTCTATAAAAATGTGTCTCAAATATATAGCTTATTTTATGAATTATGCTATAAAAGTATCAATAATCTAAGCCTACTACTCTCAACCCCAGTTACTTAGACATGTATAGCAGTATGACTTGATAAGATTATTATTAAATTTTTAATTTGGAAAAAAAACTGTAATTTATTTTTTGACTTTTATAAATATAATTATTAAAATAAATAAAGATAGATAAAATTTATCAACATGCTAAATTATTTTTCCAATGAATTTTTTCAATTCTCAAAGTTAAAAAGTAAACTCTTAAAAAACGGCGATTATCTGTAGATGATTTGTAGGATAGTAATAATAATCGCTAGCAAAACAATCTTGAAATGGCCATAAACACTAGCGCATCCATTCAAGTCTGTAGTAGTCATTTTCTCTTTTTCTTTTTGTGTTACAGCTGTTGGCTTCTGGGTCACCATTGTTTGTGGAGAACATTGTTCTAAAGAAAAACTTTCTTTTACCCAATACGTATTGAAATCTTTCACCAAAGTAACTCTAAAAATGTTTAGAGTAATTCAATTGAAACCAGCAAAAATCAATAAAATTAATAATAATAATAATAATAGTAATGGAAGTTAGAATAAAAATAATTTGTTGACTCTTACACAAGGTCCACGGTTCCAGTTGTATTTTCAGAATGCCATGAAAAATTTATAGTTTCTTTCAGGGCTGAACTAGAATGGCTGAGAGCGTCCTTAAAAAATGATTATTGTTGAGTTTATAAGTTTTTTAGAGTCATCGCAATTTTCTTTTGTAAGCTCAAATTTCTACAGTAAAACTTCAAATTAGGAGGATTTATAAGAAAAGGTAGAGAATTATTATTGAGCTAACATTTTCAACAAGTAAAACCATGTCATAATTAATTAGCTAATGAATTATGACAAGGTTTTATTAGTTGAAAATTTCAGCTCAATAATAATATAAATCATCCTACTCTGATTTTTTACTGTAGAAATTTGATTTTTAAAGTATTTTATTCTATATGTTGTGAAGATTTAGCCTTAAAATTATTTTTTTTGAAGTTATTTTTGTTTATTTATTATTATATTCATTTTAAAAAATTTTTCATTTCATTATTTATTTATTTTATTTTCTTTCTTCATAGCGCTTAGAAACGGTAGTAACTTTTGAACTTTTGCTATAGAGACCCGCATAATATGAGAAAATATACTTGTCATGTCGAAAACTTTTAGAACGAAAGTTTTGTGAATATAATTTTTTTTATTACTAGACGGTTATTAGATTTCAAAAAAGCCTGAAATTGAGGTTTCTTTCAAAACTCAGAACGGTTTTATCTTTACCTTGAAATACTTGTTAAAAAATATAGTTTAACTTATAAATTTTAATTAAGTTTTTAGTTTTATTGTTTAAAGAAACTTACATTTTCTAACAAACATGTCAAAGTCTTTATTCCACTTGTCGAACTACCAGCCAAAACAAACTTCCCTTTGGTTCTTGAAATTTTTTAATTGAAAACTTTAAACGCACATTTTTATAAAAATATTTTTATTTGGATTTATTTAACTCACTGGTAAATGGAAGAATTTTTTCTAAATTGAAACATAAAGCCCTTAAAAGCAGTGTCGCTCCCCTTAACTTGAACTGAAATTTCAAATGAGATGATTGATTGTTTATGAAAAAATTAAATTTTTATAGTTTCCTATTGAAGTTTTCGTGCTTTTTGTTAAAGTTGAGTTTGCTCTTTTCACGTCTCACTCATGTTTCTGCTTTTTATTTAAGGTTACTTAGTCAAATTCTTATTTTTACTTTAAATATATGCTTGAATTCTTTCCTACATACATATTCACTATCGTTCCGAAGAGTGCATCGTTGATACCAAATTTAAACTTTAATGTTTGAAATATTTCTTTCCCTCATATAAATTTACACAAAGATTTGGTTCAAAAAATATTTCTTTTTATGACTTTTCTGTAATTTTTTTTCTTCTATATTCGCCTTCTATCCTTCTTAATATGATCCTGTTATCTTGATCTTCCACACCTTCTCACAGTCAATTTGAACCTTTCTATCTTAAACAGTTTGTGAAAAAGTTTTGAAAAAAAATTTATGTTTTTTTTTCATAACTTTTCTTTGACCAAATTTAGGGATTTACTAACAAGTATTTAACGCGTTTGGAACATAGCATGAAGGAGCCACGTTAGCAGGCACTGATGATGTTTGTACTGGTTGGCCATGACCTTAGTAATGCAACGATTGCAGTTGTAAATATTCAATTATTTTTCCAAAAAATAAAACATTCACATACCTGGCAACATTGATCCACACACTTTTGTAGGAGGTCCGGATGAATACCCCTTGAGAAGGTTTGATACTTATCAATATGGTGTAACCTCCACCAAAATATGAATTTTTGGCTCAGTAATCTATTTGAATAAACGTACATTTTTTCGAGCATGAAATTATTTAATATTATGCATTGGCGCGCGCTACATTGTTTCATGTTTTGAATGAGAAGCTATGACAGTATGATTTAAAAGAGCTTTGGATTTTTTAAGATTATTCACTAAAATATTTTTTTCATCAAAAAAACAAAATCTGAACTGTTTTTGTGTAGGATTTTATTTTATAAAGTTTGAAAATTAACCAATAATCTACGCAGTTTAAAAAAACAAAATCAATTTTACTTACTAGAGTTCCTGATAGGAAATAAACCAGAAACAACGACGAATAGATGAAATTCTGAAATAAGAACGATATTTTATTAATATAGTAATAAAAATATAAAAAAAATATAAGTTTAAAGCACTTGATTTTTTGAAATTATGTAAGAAACTCAACCAATTATTTCGGCATAAATCTATAAATAACTACTTGCGTCAATTCAAGCATTCAGATATATATTATTATATAACCAATGTTTATTTTTTGTTGATAACTCGTGTCGAATTTTCTCAAAATTTTTGGTATATTAGTTTAGTCAACTCTAGGTTTCTATTAGAAATTTTATAGTTTTCAGTTTAAATACAAGAATATCTGATTAAGCGCTTCCAAACTTTTCACAATTCGAGACGCTTAAGTTCCTAAAAATCCACAATCTCTAAAATACTTTCAAAAGCTACTTAATGCAACTCAAATACCAAATAATTTATAAGTATAACTTTTCAATATACCAATCTGCTTATCGCCATAATCGTTCAACTGAAACAGTCCTCCACGTTCCTGAAGATGATCACCTAAGCTGCGCCAATTAAACAGCCACAGTGCTAACTTCACTCAACTTTCTGCAACATTTGACACTATTGATTGCAAAATCATAATTGAGGGTCCAAGTTGTGAGTTTGGATAGATGGCCTAGCACTGAAAAGGTTAATTTTTTCTCGGTGAAGCAGAAAAATTTTTTTAAAACATTATATGTCTTCAATGGTATAATCGAACATTATGTATTATGAAATTCAGTTCTAGGACCCCTCTTCTCCATTATTTAATAATAATGGTGGCTAAAAATGTGTCGAGAAAAAACCATAAAGAAGGAGTTTACTGAATATGTGAGTAACAAAGACTTTGAGAAAGTTGAAGGATTAAAAATGAAAGAACCAAGTATTTAATGACTGCCATGATTTTATATCTCAAACATAACTTAGTTTTTTCAATCACCTTAAAAACAATAAAAATGAAAATAATTAATAGCAGCCTAGCACGACTTTTTGATGAAAACATGTCAGTCTTCTATAGAATTATCTTCAACAGATTAAACGTTTCAATTAGATTTGAGAACTTTAATATAGGGACCAAAAAAATATCCTAAATACTATTAAGGTGTGACTCCACTTTAAAAACGAACATGGTAAGGGTTCAATCTCAAGCTTCAATACCATGTTAAATCTAAACAAAATGCTAAAAAAGTTGACTAAAATTGATTATTTATTTTTTAAATTTATTGAGCTTTATAACCATAGCTACTAAAACTTTTTCGCTAATGATTTATGATAAGGCTAAACTTATCGAATATTATAGCTGTTTTTGCTCAATAAATTTACTAAATTCTTTCATAAATCCACGTGAAAAACTGTTGAATTTTGTCTATAAGCTCATTAAGATGTCTCTTAAAAGTATAAAATGTATATTTACTTGGAACATTACTGCAAAAAGAAACGAACGGTTTGTAGGCAAATCTTAAGCGCAAAGCTTTCTTATAAAGCTTATCCGTCAATAAGATTTAAATATGTTCAACTGAACTATAGTAGTATGCTTAAATGATATTTTATTGATAAATCCCTATCTACCTCGAACGTTTCTGAGCTTTAAAATGTAGGTATTCTCAAAATCACGCACTGCATTAAATGGAGACAATAGCGAAGCTAATTTCAACTATTGAATCACAAACGTGTTGGATGAAAAAGCACTTTAAATGAGTCAAAAGCTTTTCGAAATTTACAACAACAATGTCTTTCAGTATATATTATTGATTAAATAAAGTTTTTCATGAAAGTCAAAAATTCGCGTTTTACACGTAAAATAAAAGGCGTATTAGGATATAAACTATAAGATTTATGAACGCTAATAATTTTTATTGAAAAGTGAAAAGCTTTTCGATAACAATGTAACATACCTGAAAATGCTACAAAGGTAACGAAAAGCTTCTTACTGTAAACACGCACAGAAATATAATAGAATCTCTATTTTATATACCTGAATTAAGTTGTCAAAATTTCAGGCTTGAAAGATATAAAAATTCTAAACTTTTATTAGCGACAGAATGAAAACTGGTTAAAAATTTTATAACTCAAGTTTTTTGTGTTTTTCTAGTTTGAATGTTTTGTAAAAATGAAGATTAAGAAAACGACAAAATGTGAAATTGATTGCAACCGGAAAATTCTTTGAATAATATTTTCTATCTTAAATAAAGATAGATAAAATTTATCAACATGCTAAATTATTTTTCCAATGAATTTTTTCAATTCTCAAAGTTAAAAAGTAAACTCTTAAAAAACGGCGATTATCTGTAGATGATTTGTAGGATAGTAATAATAATCGCTAGCAAAACAATCTTGAAATGGCCATAAACACTAGCGCCTCCATTCAAGTCTTTAGTAGTCATCAGGACATTGGCAGATGTGGTTTTGAGGGCTTGTTGGGAAGTGGTTTTTATTTGTTGCTGAAACATCATGTCAACGGTTTGTGAATAATTTGGATTTTGTCACCTATTTGTTTGTTTCTGCATCTCAACTGTCCAAGTCTGCACCTCAGATGTCATTTTGTGTGTTCCAATTGTCGCTTTTCGTGTTCCATTTGTCGTTTCTTGTGTCGTTTTTTGTATTCCAGTTGTATCCTTTTAGTTTAGCTTTTTTGTTACAGCTGTTGGCTTCTGGGTCACATTTTTTTGTGGAAAACATTGTTGTAAAGAAAAACTTTCTTTCACCCTATATGTTTCGAAAACTTTCACCAAAGTAACTCAAGATTTTTTATAGTTATTCTAATAAAACCAGCAAAAATCAATAGTATTAATAATAATAATAGTAATGAAAGTAAGAATAAAAATAATTTGTTGACTCTTACACAAGGTCCACGGTTCCAGTTGTATTTTCAAGATTTTATAGTTTCTTTTAGGGCCGAACTAGAATGGCTGAGAGCGTCCTTAAAAAATGATTATTGTTGAGTTTGTTAGTTTTTTTATTCTATATGTTGAAAATAATTAGCCTAAAAATTTCTTGAAAATTTTGTTTTAAAATCATTTCCATTTATTTATTATTTCGTTGTGGTATATATTTATTTGATTTTTTTCTATAAAAAATAGGTGCACAATTAGTCTTCAAAAATTTGGCCCAAGAAAATAAATATTTTAATTATTTTTACACTAATTTTTACTCGTGATTGAAATTTTCACATTATTTTTAAACCATTTTTCTAACTTCCCATAGAAATTTCGTGTATTCTAATATATTAATTATTTAAAGAACATCGATTTGAGGAATACTCATAGATTTATCAAAAATTAAGCTATAATTTTCGGTAAGCGTGGTCTTTCCATAAACCTCAATTGACAATTTTTTTACGTCATTTTATGGAAATATATTTATAAACAATTTTTAAACCTATCGATAATTAAAGTTGTTTTTTTTGTTCAATTAATTTACTTAAGTTCTTCCATAAATTGACGTATAAAAATTGTTAAATATTTTTTATAAGAAAATTTCAGATGTTTGTAGAGTCATTTATGCTAATAGTAAGATCATACTTATCGGAAATTTTAGTTTAGTTTTCAATAAATTCTTTAGGTTGATGTTCTATAAATCAAACCATTCTTTATATAAAACCAAGCTCATAAGAAAAGTTATGAATTCAATTTCAACTTTGTAATGTTTTGAATAATTAAACTCGTTTACAATAGATTAAAAATATATAAATACAGACTTTTTTTGAATAAATTTCTTTTGCGTATGATTACTCAAAACTGAAAAAGATCAATACCACATTAATAAAAGCCATGGATTTTCTTATAATTTAAACAGTCCAAGAATTGTTGTGACAATTAAATCAAACCCATCACAACTTTACTAACTTGAAACTCGAATGAAGTTTATTTCATATTTGAAATGAATTTTTATAAAATTGAACTATTAGAAAGAGATTTTTGGTATAAAAACTTTTCATTCCAATAATATCTTATGTAGTTGAATTTGTATATATTTTAATATTTTTGATTTGAAATATGAAAAGACTTATTAAGATATTTTCATATAAATATTACATTGAAAATTATCAATTATAGATATTATTGTTTGCACTTTTAAGTCTGCAATCTCCGTTAAAAAACTTTGTATATTTAGTTTTAATAAAATTTTTTCGTAGAATGACTTTGTTATTGTGAATCTTAAAAAAACGACAATATTTGAATTTTTAATTTTGACGAAAGTTTTCGATATATTCTATATCCTCATCAGATAACCTGTTTTTATGATTCGCACGTTTGAGGCTAATTATTCAAAAGAAATTGTTATTATTATGAAATCGTTTAAAGTTTTATGGTGCGCTTAATTTCATTCGACGTTTACACTGGCACCCATCTCAACTTTGCTAACTTAAAACTCAAATGCATTGATAAAATTTATTTAAATTTTGAATGAATTTTTATGAAACTGAACTTTTGGAAAAAAATTCTTTTTTTGAATTTTCAGTTTAAATAATCTTATTTACTTGAAATTTCATATATTTAGATTTATTTTAATTTGAAGAATGAAATAATTTAAAAACTCATTTTTACCAAAATATGACATTTAAAATTATGAATTATATTTTTAACAAATCTAATAGTCTATGCGTGCTCTTTTCTTTGCTATTCCGAGCCGAAACTATAATCTTCGGTGATTTCGTTTTTATTCCGCTATTAGGATTTAAGTGTTAGTTTCAATGAAATTTTTGAAATTTTAAGTGATTTTATGTTTTTTCATAAAAAAAATTGTTTCGATCAAAAATAGTGTATTAGTAATTATAAATAAAAATCATTACAGACTCTTAATAAACAATACAGGTTTGAAAAAATCAGAATAAGATGGCCAATGACTTGGACGTAAGTGCTGTGGGCAAAGAGTTCGTGAGACAGTACTATACCGTTCTCAACCAGAGACCGGACTGCCTACACCAGTTTGTCAAAATTATATATTTTATAGATTAAATAAAATTTCAAATTTTATTTATGTCATTAGGTTTTTTACTGAGAGTTCAAGTTTTGTTCATGGTGGCTATGAAAAACCGGGAGAAGAAAAACCTTCCTCCATCGGACAATCGGTTAATATTAGTTAATTTTGTCTACTAAAACCATCAAATAATCTATTAATTTCTATATATTCATATACTCTTTGATTGAATTTCCATAGTTGATTCATCAAAAAGTGATGTCACTTGGGTTTCATGACTGTCGAACCAAGATTCGGCAAGTTGATTGTCAAAAGACCATTGGAAATGCTGTGCTAGTACAGGTTTCAATTAATTTCAAAACCTTTTATATATATAATATGAAAAAAAACTTGTTTTACAAAACCTGTATTTAAGGTACCATCATTGTATTTAATTTTTTTTGTGATAAGTTTTTTACATTAAATAAAATTTTGTAAAATAAAAATCTTTCAATGCATCACTATAATAATAATGGTCATATCAGGTATCAGGAGAACTATCAAAAAATGGGGAAGCCATGCGTAGGTTCATGCAGTCTTTTGTTCTGGTGCAGCAAACACCAAAAAACTTTTATGTTCATAATGACATCTTCCGTTACCAAGATGAGGTGTTTGTGGAAGAAGAGCCAGAAGAAGCTCATGGTTGTTGAGATTGTGTATCTAATAATTTTTATGTATTTAATTATAAAAAAATGAGTTGTAATTGAATGATTTTCAACTTCCTTATATAGTTTTATGGTTTTCCATCTTATCTATTAATTCTATTGTTTTGCCTATTATATTAAAGACACGTCTTTAAAAATTTAGATTTTATAAACCTTATATTCATTGGTAACACCTTACCCATGCTAGCTGCAGTGGTGGAGGAAGAGGTGTCTCATGTCCCTGAGAAGTGTGTGATTCATCATGATTTGTATTTCATGCTGTTTTATTTTTTTTTACTCCAAGAAGATTCACTTTAATGTTATTTATTATTGATGAATATTAATCTTGCTACTTTTTAAGAGATTATAATTTATATATAACGTTTTTGGGGACACATATGTAATTTTAATGCATACATGATGTTAAATATAGCGAACACGAAGTGGTGCACGAGGTGGGGGAGGAGCTCCATAATGGACAACAGTTCAATACAGCTCCTGTGGCTGCAGTGGTTGCCAGCCAGGTATTTTTTTCTGTCTAAATTTTTTATTCTTTTTTTCAATATGGGGAAATTTTAGATAAATTAATTGTTTCATCAAAACTAAAATTTTTCATGAATAAAACCTTATCATTTGAATGAAAAAGATACATAATATGTCAAAAAAGTTATATCTGATTAAATTTTTTATGTTAGTATGAGTTTGCTTACTGAATAATATAGAAATAATGTTTTGTGTTTGTTTTGTATTGCAAAAAATTAATTCATAATTTTACAGGTAAAGGAGAGGAAAGAAGAGGAAAATGTTGTTGAAGAAGTGCCTGCTTCTGAGCCTGAAGGTATTTATCCATTGCCACTATACTTAACTCCTTGTCTGACTGACATTATTTGGACTAAACTCCCACAATCTTTGACATTTAATTTTTCAAAAACTTCAGCAGAACTGAAGCCTGTTGAGAGGATACAATCACCACAACAACCGGCATCCAAGGGCTTTTCTTGGGCTTCAATGGCAAGCAAGAATGTGAATGTATCCCTCCCCAACAAGCCCCAGGCTGCAGTCAAGCCTGAAAGGAAGGCAGAGCAGCAAGGACCTGTCAAGGTGGCACCTCCGCCTAAGCCTCGGTGCGTCTAATGGGGAACCCGAGTTATTTTGGCATATTTGGTTTTTAATTTTGAATCTGATGGTGGGCTTCAAACATATGGGCTTCTTATGTTAAATATGAAAGTGCCCTAAATAATTTCAGTATATGTGGTTCTAAAGTTTTTTGTATGAATTTATTGTTTTGCTTTATTTATTCACTTTTGCCTTCTATTAAATCAATTGTGGCATTTAGTAGTGTCAGGAGGTTTTTTTTTTACAAATTATTTAAATTTTTTGTTTAGCACTTATAATTTTTATGATGATTGTTTTATTGACTCTCAATTAAATTTGGCTGATTATCAACATTAGAATGAAAAATAGACTTTGAAAAATTAATTGCCCAGTTATTATTAGCCTTATCAATCTTTCTAAAATCATTATTGACATTAAAAGATAAATGATGATATCAAATTTCATGATTTAAAGTGTGGTAGCAGACGAGAATGCTTCCATCCCAGACAACCAGCAGCTGTTTATAGGCAACCTTTCTCATAACATCACCGAGAACGAAATAAAAAAACTATTTGAACGTGAGTCTATCAGTCATTGTGCTTGTTTTATTGGGCCTCAATCAAGTGGCCATGTTTGTGTGCTTGGTAAGCTTTGAGTATATATGATGTGATTAAATTTGTGGAGATATTTTAGTGTAATTTTTGTATTATTTTACTGTTAAACTTTGACATATTATGTTAAACTTTGACATATTATGTTAAACTGAGAATATTATGTTTTTAGTAATTTTAAATTAATTAGAATATACTTCATGATTTATGAGGAGTTTCTTGAAAGAGCATGTAAAACAAATTTCATCCAACTAGTTGAATAAAATGCGTTGATTTATATTTAAAAGGCTCGTTTTTTATAGAAACAATGCTTTTTATTACATCAAAAATAAATACTCTTCAAGCTTCTTTAGCGTGCTCTTTTATTGATTTGAAAGTTACAATATTAATTACCTTTCATACAGAGTTTGGTACGGTTCTTAATGTCAAGGTTAACAGGAAAAGCAGCTATAAAGATGTTCCTGTGAGTTATTTTCAAACATATCCTATTTATTACGCATATGCATGAGGTCGTATATATCCTATTTCAATAAAACTGCTTTTTTCAATGAGTAGAAATTATTCTACCAATATTTCATCACGATAGATTTTTTAATTTCTGTTGTGCTTTCTGAAAAATTTTTGTCGATTTATGATATTTCCAATACATTTATTGTGAAAAAAATATAGTTGTAATTTTCATAGTTATAATCTCATCATAAGATTTTAGAAACTGTCATTTATGTTAGGACTGTCATTTGTAAAAATTTTGCAAAAAAATCATGAAATTAAATTAGTTAGTTTCCTAAAAGTTAGACTTTTCACTAGCTACTATTGTTGTTATCCAATCAGAACTTTGGTTTTGTGGCGTTTGATTCCCCTGAAGCTGTGAAGAAAGCTCTCATTGCTAAGGTTGCAAACAATATATCATTATAATTTCAAAACATCTCCGTCATTTTATCTATTCATATTTTAATTCACACTGAGATAGAAAAACCAAATAAAATATGACTAATTTCTTATATAATTTATATAGTTATATTTTTTCCGTTTTTCAGAAATAAGTATATATTATGAACAAAGCAATAATTTTTTTCCGCTCTTAGTACGCTCAATGATTATAGCTTATTGACCTAATTAGTTTGATACTGATCCAACAGCCGATTAAGCACGATAAGAAGCGCATCAACATTGAAGAGAAGAAGGACCAGTCATCATGCAAATCTAGAGGTTCTGGGAAGCCTTTAAGAGTGCATAAGGAGGAATAATCAATTGTGCGCTTATTTTGTTGTCGCTGTCGACTGTTTCTTTGTGGTTCCTCTGATTCTTGGTTATTTTTAACGCTTCTTATTCTGTGTAATAAACGACTTAAATCAACTGTTTTTCTTTCATTGTTTAGAGTTGCCTTTCAAATTGTGAGGGTAGTTTCGAATTCCCGTCTTTAACGGGGTATCATAGAAGCATGTAAAGCGAAATAAAGCCTCGCAACTTGAAAACTGTTCATTTTGAACTAAGTGCTTATAAAAATGTTTAATAAAACAATATCTCAAATTCAGTGAAAGTTCAATTTATACAAATGGAGTTTAAGAGGTGCAATAAAAAACGATCAAGATTATATAAAAAGCATCATGAAAAAAATAATAAATAATTAGTTTTACAAAAGTTGACTAAACATGACTATTTTTAAATTTAAATAAAAATTCTGTTTCAAATATACTGTGATAAAAACTAAAAAAGTTGAAGTCTTTCCAACTCACACTTGAAATTTTGTTTGTATTGTGTAATGTTGAGCAACTTGAGTAAATATAAGGTATGAATATGCCTAATTGTACACTTTAAATTGTATTCAACTCGATCGTAATTTACTACGATAATTTTTAATAATATAACTTAAAAGTTAAACTTTAGTGAATAAAACCAAAAATGGATTTAGGTTCTAAAGATATTCTATCACTTATACATGATTTAAATGGGAAAAATGTGGGGGAGCGAAACAAAGGTACTTAAAATTTCAATTAAAATTAAATTATTTCATAAAATTTATTTAATGTCAATATACTAAAAAACTGAAATAGCCGATAAAGATATTTGGGAGTGCCAACAAAAAATTGGATTTTATAAAGACATTGTCAGTAAGATTCTGGGGAATAAAAATTCCGATTCAGAATTACTCCAAATGTTTGTTCAAATGGTTACTAGGCGATGGTTACAGGTTGAATATAATTTATGCAATATAAATGTAACTAATTAAAATTTATTAATTATCTTCAAGGAATTAGATGGGCTCAAAACTAAAGAATTCTTTGAAGAAGTCAAAAAACCATTCATTGATCTTTTATTAAATATAAATTCACCTTCCAGTGAAAAACAAGTAAAGAACTATTTCTTTATTTAATAAGATTCCAAGAGAATAAATTTCATTTAAAATAACTAATAACTCTTTCCACAATAAAGTTGCTTGAAATAGTTAAAAAAGTAGCAGAAAGAAGTGAAGCAAGAGATGAATGGCTAGTAGATTTCCTTTTAAAGAGTGGTTCTATCTTAGCCATACAAGCCTTAGTTGTCTATTTCAAGTTAGTACAACGATTACTCTTTGATGATAAGCATATTGTATATCATATATCTCTAATTTTAATGATTCGATTCTATTTTGCCCATATTATAAACATATATATTAAATTGTATTTTATAAACATTAAAAGCTATTAACATATTGAAAAGTTTTTTGCACATTTATGTCAAAAGTTATTCTTAACTTTATGAATAACCTTTTAATTGATTTTCAAACCATAAGATAAAGGTGTAATAGAATTTATAAAAATTATTATTTTCAATACGAACCAATTTTCAAAATACAATACAATTTTAAAAGTAGTAAATCTGGACATATAGTAAAGATTTTTTAAAATCAACACAATAAAATTAAAAACACAACTATAGTAGCTTGAAGTTCAAAAGCTTCTAGACCATATGGCATATTAATAATGTTATTTTGCTCTAATATTTCCATGAAAAAAATTTTTTAAATCTTGATACATTAAGCTCCAAGATGATTAGATATTATTGGTTACACTAGGTCATTTGATGGCATAGATGATTCCATTGAAATGAAGAACTCAAATGAAAGTATAACAATTTTTCTACAAAAATCTTTGGAGGTATAAATGATTTTCAAATTAATTCTATTTAAGGCTTTAATATTAATTATGAAATAAAATAATAATGAGTTTAGTTAAAATAATAGTTTAAGTCATAAAAAGAATAATAGTTTTGAAAAAATATATAATGAAAAAGTGGTATTTGATGATATATGATTAAACTTTTTTTTTCAACTAAAAATCAAATGTGAAAATTTTTTTAATACATTGAAAACCAAAAGCTAGACATTTTGGTTAAGTTTAGCCTAACCATTAAATGTTAACATATGAATATTATAGTTATATTATTATTATTAATCGTTTAATATTGATTAATATATTTAATATGATAATCAATTCTATAACTATTAGAGTTACTGATCCTATAGTAAAGATTACACTGAATATGTCCACACCACCTTGTCACACAGAAGTCATATAAAACGGATGCACTCATGACCACAGCTCTCATCCAACTCATTGATTGCCTCCTGTCTCATGTATGGGTGAGTTCAATGTTCAAATACAAAGGTTGACTGTGAAACAAGGTGTTTTCATACATGTTATCGAAACAGACTTGATCTTAATTTGTATTGGCTGGATATACATATAAATCAATATATTTGAGCAAAGAATTAATATGGATGGTGCTATATCAATCGAAGTTTATGTATAAGTAATATAAGAATTGATATATTTGATTGAAGAATCATGATCTAGTTTTATTCAAAATATATATAACTAATATAAGCATTGAATATATACAAACTTGTATGTAACTATTATAAGCATTAATATATCTATATATAGACAAACTGTATCAGCAAATGATAAATTTGAAGGACATGGCATCCGAAAAGTCCACTTCATCATTGCTCGTTTTTGAGGCTTGTATGTGTATCCTTGAGCTCGAGGCTAGTGCCATGTTTCATTTAGAATACTTATATTGATTGCATCTGATTACTTTCGTCTTCAAAAGCTTTTATAATCACTTTAGTATTGTTCATACTATCATTTAAAATTTTAAATATTTTTTTATTAAATATATATTTTTTAATCAAAGGGTTCAAAGGTTTCGTTTTTAGAAAAAAATTGGATTAATTTTTGATAATTTTTTGGATGATTTATTGTTTTACCATCGATCTTATAACAAATACCTCATTTCCATCATCCTCATTGTTCAATGTCTATATACTGCCACAGTGGTTGAATGTTCATTTATTCCTACTTACAGACAGATGCCCCAGAATGGCTTGAATGCCAGAAGAGTGCCATGAAGTTGGTAGAAAATGTGTGTTCTTACACTGTCATAGAAGAAGGCAACATTTTCGCAAGACTCTTTGTGAATATCAAAAAACGCCTAGAAAACATGACCAAAGAACATTGTGACGATGAGGTTGATAGTTTTAGTTTGTTTTATTGTTGAAAAAATTTTTTGTCTTCTTTTTTGAAAGTTGCACTTTTTTTCATTGATTAAAAAAAATATTCACATCGAGTAGGGAATAAATGCTATTATACTATAAATCTATTTGTAGCATACCGTAATTTTAAACTCGGCTTATCTTCGCTATATCGAATTCATCCCAATTAATTAATTTTTGCAACTTTCATTAATTATTAAAAACTATATAATTGTAGTTTTGAACGTATCCAGTAATTGAAGTAAACTTTCTCCATTAAACTGTTGAAAGCACTCACCCAACCCATACATTCCTCACAGATGTATGAAATAATGATGAAAATAGTGAGGCTGTACAGTGATGTGCATAAATTTGAACCCGGCCAAAAGCCATCATATCTACTGTCAGACATTATCATATCAAAGGCACTGGAAGTTAATATAGGTGTGTTTGTATTATTGAAAAGATCGTTTTGTGGTTCTTGATGTTTTCATTTTGTTGTTATCAGCTATGAATGAAAGTTTGTAAGATCGATGTATTATACATTTTAATGGCATTGCAATATTATCACAACTGCTTCTATCACTACTATTCTTGATAGTAATAAGAATAAAGATATTTATACTCTACCAGTAATAATAATTTAATGTTAAGATTACTATAGTAGTAAAATTACTGAAATACTACTATTACTACAACTCATACTACTACTATTACTACTACTACTACTATTACTACAACTACTAACACTACTACTATTACTACAGCTACTAATACTACTACTATTACTACAACTACTACTACTAATACTACTACTACTACTACTATTACTAAAACTACTACTACTAAGACTACTACTATTACTACTACTACTACTACTATTACTACAACTACTAACACTACTACTATTACTGCAGCTACTAATACTACTACTATTACTACAACTACTACTACTAATACTACTACTACTACTATTACTACAACTACTACGACTAAGACTACTACTACTACTACTAATACTACTATTAATACTATTACTACTACTACATATATTAAACCTTTTACCACTACTACTATAATAATAATAATAATAATAATAATAATAATAATAATAATAATAATAATAATAATAATAATAATAATGATGAAAGATGAAGAGGCGACAATGTGCATGACAGAACCCCAATCATACGCCAAAAGTCTCATTGAGGACTACTTCGAAAGTAAAAATAAAATAAATAATAATAATAATAAAAAATAATAATAATGATCAATATGCTTGATAATGATAGTAATTAGAATTGAAAAATTACCCGATCTAAAATAATTTTTTAAGATATAATGTTTTAATAAAAATATTTTCAGCTCACTATATAATATAACTCCCACTTTTCTGCAGTAAATTACAGAACCAGCGTTCGTAATGTTCGACTTAATAGCCTGTGTGCCTTCATCAGAGAGGCTGTGGTATATTCCTCTGATTATGAACACCCCTCCATCCAGTTTTTCAAAGAACATCAGCATGTAATGTATTTGTTGCTGTCAAAGTACTGAGATTCATAGAGTTTTGTTTCTTGAATGAAAATTATCGTTTTAGAATCTGATTGTACTTTCTAGGCTGATTGTTGTCAACTCTATTTATTGGGTCATGTACAGCAGTATAATCTAATTTCATTAAAATAAAGATTATTAATATTCCTTCATTAATAAATTGAATGAATACAACTACCCACAAAAGTGGTTCACAGAAGGAGATTTGAAAGAGAAGCATTTTATTTGGAGTTTTATCTTCTCACTGCTTGATGATGGGGATGGTGTCGATTACACTCATGTATGTATTACTCTACATTGAGATTTCTTATTCAACACATTTCTTTTTTTTTTGTAAATTCACTAATTAATTCTCTATCAGAAAAACGACTTTCCATTTTTTGATGCTCAACTCAAAGGGTTCATATTAAGGAAAAGTCTCCACGTTTTAAAACAACGTTAGCCTCCATACACTAACAACTATTTATACTGAATACTAATGTTCATGCATAGGATCCAGTTTTTTAGAAAATATAGTTCAATATAAATATAAAAAAACCAATAATCTTCCATATTGACTCATCAACAATAACATACACGAAAAAAAGTAGTGATGATTCATAGGAATATTGAAGATGCCTCAAAGCATTAATTAAATGTAAAAATCACTCCATTCTTTAAAAAGCTTCCGTCAGCGAACCTCGTATTGTAAATCGCTTATTCCACTCACCACTGGCAGGCTTGGATAAAGACTATACCCAACATCCCCTCATCGTTTGTGACGTCATCAAATTTCTTCAGTGGCAAAGGAAACAGGTTGTTATAATAATAATAACAATCATTACAAACGATAAATAATAATAATATGGTTTTATCAAAATGATTTTGAAGAAAATCTAGAATATAGAATTGATTTATATTTATTTATGAATAATAAAAACAGCTGAATGTGAAAGGATGATGATGATGGTGGTGGTGGTGATGATGATGGTGATAATGGTGGTGATGATGATGATGATAAAACCATTACCCGAAAACTCTTTTAACGAGATAGTTATTACAGCCGCCCCCATTGATTAACAGTGCAGCGTCGATGAGTTGAAGGATTTAACAGATATCATGTCTTCTCTGTTAAAAGTTGAAACCCATCACGCTATTGAAGACATGTGTCTGTTTTTCCTGCACAAAACCCTGTTTTTGCAATACGACACATCGCCTGTGTGAGTGCTGTTGTGTTGTGGCTTATTGTTGATTGGTTGTGGTGTTCTGTTATATGGGGAGGAAGTGTTTTTAGTTAAAAGCATCATCTTGAAATTAACCATTGCTAATTATCTCACGTACTAATGATGGTTGTGTTTTAAATTAATGATTTTTGCAAGGATTATTCTAGTATAATTGAAATTAAGAATTCGCTATTTTTTAAATAATTTGGATAATTCATTATTAAATTTGATTTGGCTCTATAGTAGATGACTAAAAATGATCGAATTGTTAAGATATATACTAATTTATGATTGTCAATAATCTAGGCTGACTGCTGTCAACCCCATTTACTGGGACATGTACAACAGTATAATCTATTTAAATTAGTTAATTAACTTTTATATTAAATGATTGAATCTAGGATGCCCCAAGATTATTTACGACAAAAATTGGAAGAACTTGTCGATCCGAGCAATCACCACCATTTGAAGCACACCTCCTTATATCTTACTGGTTACTTGCCAAATTATTAATTGAGTTTTCTCAGTCTTTGTTTTTGTATTTATCTATATATTATTTTTTTTCTTCGCCGCTAAAGCAAAGCTAATGGTTTCTGGTTCGAACCTTGATGTGTTGAGAAAATCTGGAAAGTATCCTTGTGGTGTATGCCAAGCAGGTGTGGGTAGAAATGCTATTCAGTGTGGAGGCTGCAGGCAATGGGTACACAAGAAATGCAGCGGCATAAAAAGCCCTCTAACTTCGTATCTTAACTTCCGATGTGCTCGTTGCCTTGGTACACCACGGCCTGTTGATGGAAGATTAGTGAAGGAAGTGATGATTGGTGATGAAAAACTGGAAGTTGTCCCAGAGTTCTGCTAGCTTGGAGATATGTTATCTGCAGGTGGTGGATGTAAGCTTGCTTCAATAAAACGTTGTGTGTGCCTGGGCTAAATTTTGCCAACTTCTTACACTCCTTGCTAATCGTCATTTATCATTATTGACCAGAGGCCTTGTCTATTCAACCTGTGTCAGAAGAGCTATGTTACATGCAGCTGAAACATGGCCTGTAACAGTTTCCACATTGAACCGTCTTAGACGAAATGACCTTTTCATGATTCGCTGGATGTGCAACATCAAAACGAATGATAACGTTTGCTATCAATCACTTCTTTCAAAACTTGGCATTCGGGATGTTGAGGTAGTTTTTTGTACAAGCAGGATGAGGTGGTTCGGACATGTAGAGCGTAGCTTGGGTTGGATTTGTCAGGTGCGAAAGTTGGATTTAGATACTTGCAAGAAGCCTGGTAGGCCCAAAAAGACTTGGAATGAGCTCATATTGAATGATAAAAGAAAGCTAGACATGGTTTGTGTAGATCCACTTGATCGCTTTGAATGGAAAGGCCGACTTCGAGATAGAACTTTCAAAAAGCCCAACCCTTGGTAAAAAAAAACGGGCTATAAAAAGGATTTGATTGATTGATTGATTTTTTCTTCGCCATGATATTCATGATACAGACGCAGTTTTTATGAAGTTTATAATATCAATACAAAAATTAACATTAATAATGATAATTGAAATTTTTCATTTGAGTCCATCACTTGAAACTTGGAAACTCTGAGTTAAACATAACTATAATAAATTTTGTAGATTATGGAGTCCATCACTCCTACAATATTCTTCCCTATTTCAATATCCTTTATAGTTAACCAAAGTCATTTGGTCTTGAATCTATTTCACTCAATCTGATTGAAATAATATCTCAACATTTAAAAGTGATCAAGGAAGTTTTAGCAACTTTGAATCGTGGTATTCTTCCCATTCCTAAAGTTCTGTATCTCTTCCTTAAGAACTGTTTGCGTGTCATTGTGGATGCACCAGTGAGTTGAAATGCTGATTGATGTCTATATTCAATTTATTCAAATCGCTTTGTGAGGTTTTATTTTCATCAACTTTTTAAATGAAGTATATAAAAATGTCGTAGAACATTTTTTAAATCCAATCACTCAGTATATTGGGGATAACACCTTTGAAATCTTGGTATCTCTCTATCTATCTATCTATCTATCTATCTATCTATCTATCTATCTATCTATCTATCTATCTATCTATCTATCTATCTATCTATCTATCTATCTATCTATCTATCTATCTATCTATCTATCTATCTATCTATCTATCTATCTATCTATCTATCTATCTATCTATCTATCTATCTATCTATCTATCTATCTATCTATCTATCTATCTATCTATCTATCTATCTATCTATCTATCTATCTATCTATCTATCTATCTATCTATCTATCTATCTATCTATCTATCTATCTATCTATCTATCTATCTATCTATCTATCTATCTATCTATCTATCTATCTATCTATCTATCTATCTATCTATCTATCTATCTATCTATCTATCTATCTATCTATCTATCTATCTATCTATCTATCTATCTATCTATCTATCTATCTATCTATCTATCTTCTGAACGTCATTACAACAATGAAAGAACATAAAGTTTGTGCAATGGCGCTAACTGAAGTGCGGTGGCCTGGGTGCGGTGTTCTAGACATAGAAGATGCTACTGTTGCGTACTCAGGATCCACAGATAATAATCCTATTAATCAAAGAGGCACAGCAGTAATTCTTCTAGGCAACCTAAGAACTGCCTGGAAGGAAAACAAAAATTCCACTCCAAAAAATGAGAGACCGATGAAAATGAGACTCAAAATAGGAAAAATATGGCTGAACATAATTTCTGTTTATGCTCCTACAGATGTCACTGATCCATCGATTTCAGAAAAATTCTATCATCAGTTATTTCACACTCTAAAAGGAGTAAATAATAAAGATTTATTGCTTATGTTAGGAGACTTCAATGCTCGAATTGGCCCAGCTGTAAAGCCTACAAGGCTTCATGGAGTTCACAATCCCGACACTCGCAACAACAATGGTGAAAGGCTTCTGGACTTTTGCACCAGCCATGGCTTAGTAATCACAAACACATTATTTCCTCATAAAAAAATTCATCAGTGATCTTGGAGACATCCAAACCAAAATGAAGGAGGACATGTGTTGGATTACATCCTGGTCAATCAAAAGTTCAGAGCCTTTATACTAGATACCAGAGCACATAGAAATAAAAATTCTTTACAAATATCAGATCACCACCCAGTGATATCAAAAATAAGAATTGACATCAATATAAACACAAAACTAAAAAAAGTCAGTCAATATAATCCTCATAATATCAAGACAACAAGTCTATCTCTTGAAACAATAAAAAAGTTGAATATATATTTATATTCCAAAAATAAAAATGGCACAGTAGAAGAAATCTTGAAATATTTCAAAAGAAAAACCACAAAGCAGTTTCTCTCAAAAAGCAAAAAACTATTTGAAAAAAAGTGGGTCACAGATGAAGTAAAGAATTTAACCAAAAAAAAGTTTGTTACATTTTCAAATAACACAGTTGCTCCAAAAAGGTGAATCAATCCCATCAAAACTCAAAAACCAATACACTACTGTGAAAAAAGAAACAAAAAATGAATGTCGCAGAGCCTTAAATAAGTGGTGGGAAGAGAAAACCAAGGAAGCCGAAGACACATCCGAAATCAATAGGAAACTTGGTAGAGGTGGTTCTCTTCTCAAAACATTAAAACTTTTAGGCAAATCCCGTCATAATCAGCATCAATATTTATTAAGCTCAGATGGTTCAACAAAAATTGTCACAACTACACAAAAATTGTAAAGTTGGCATGAACACTTTATGAATTTGATAAATGTTGACACCGAAATCGACGATGATGCATACGACATTCTGCCAAAAAGTAATATACAATATGATCTAGACCAATTGACAGTTCCAATATCAGAAAGAGAAATAGAAACCGCTCTAAAACAATTTTAAAAAATAGTGCACCTGGAATTGACGAAATCAACACGGAAATTTTAACCCTGACATCAGAAGCAACGGTGAGTTGGATGAAAACACTAGCAGATCAAATATGGAAGAAAGAGGCGGTACCACGAGACTGGAAAAATCAAATAACCATACCGGTATTCAAAAAAGGGCAAAAATCTGATTGTAACAATTACAGAGGGATCGCTATTTTATGCGTCACAAACAAAATAATCAGTAAAACGATATTAAACCGGCTTATTCCAGTATTGGACTCCCAGCTAAACGAAAGTCAATGTGGCTTTCGCTCAAATAGGGGTTGCAGTGACCAATTATTTAATTTACGAATAATAATGCACAGAGCCAAAGAGTATAATACACCTCTATACCTATCCTTCATTGATCTGTGCAAAGCATATGATTCCATAAATCGCAATGCACTATGGAAGGTTTTGCGTCATTCATACAACCTGCCAAGCAAAATCATAAACATCATAAAAGCCTTCCATGAAGAAACTCAAGGAGTAGTTAGATATAAAGGCCAAACTTCCAAAGAATTTCCAATAAGATCAGGAGTGAAACAAGGCGACATACTATCTCTTTTATTATTCAATCTATATCTAAACGCAATTATAAATAGCGCATTAGAAAACCACAAGAATATTGGAGCAAAAATTATGTATTACATCAAAGCTCCTTCAATGAACAACAAATGTAAACTAGATCGTCGTACAACAGTGCAACACCTCCTATACGCAGAAGACATGGCTATAATCGGTACGAACTATGAAGAATTGAACTGTCTTATGAACACAATAGAAAACAATTTGAAAATTTTTGGTTTGAAAATAAACATTGACAAAACAAAACGAATGACAATATTGCCAAAACAGAAAAAACTCCCAAAACAAACTTCTAGTAACAATTTTTTGAAAAACATAGAAGTGAAACAATTAAAGTATTTGGGAGCCATTCTCACAGATGAAGTAGAACTAAACGCAGAAGTGGACGCTCGAGTCAATAGCTTTTGGATGCTTAAATAAACTGGTGTGGTACCAGCCTGCAATCAAACACAGTACAAAATTCCGAGTGTTCAAGGCTGTGATACTCCGTTTTATTATACGGATGTGAATCTTGGGCTCCACTTAATCATCACATTCAACGTTTAAATACCTTCATCAATCGCTGCATACGAACAATACTTGGTCTGTCGCTTTTCGACAAATTAAGAAATACTGACCTAAGAAGACGTGCAAACATCGAACGCGTTGAAACAATAAGTCGTAGACGACTTAGATGGCTTGGCCATATCGAGAGAATGGAAAATAAACGTTTTCCAAAACAATTATTAGTCAGTAAATTCGAAGAAGGTAAAAGACCTCATGGAAAACAACGTCAAAGATGGCATGATGTTATGAATGCTGACCTAAAAAGCCTAAATATGGTTTTATCATGAAGAACTAAAGCCCTAAACAGAAGCCAATGACGAAAAGAGGTCAACGTTAAGTTGAATGCGTTAAACCAGTTCAAAGAAGATAAAAAAAAGACAAAAAGGACCGCAAGAAAGAAAACTCAGAAACTATAACAGATCTTAAATGTCTTCAATGCAACAAGGTCTGCCTTAACAAGACTGGTTTAGCGAATCACATCAGACTATCACACACCACTGACTTTCAAGCAACAATAATTTGTCAATTCTGTGGTAATAAATTCAAAAAACAAGGAATGCCGAATCATAAGAAGAAATGTCAAAAAACAGCAACACATACCCTTTCTGCACCTGCCTGAAGGTGGATGAATGCAGCTGAAGAAGAAGAAATCTATCTATCTATCTATCTATCTATCTATCTATCTATCTATCTATCTATCTATCTATCTATCTATCTATCTATCTATCTATCTATCTATCTATCTATCTATCTATCTATCTATCTATCTATCTATCTATCTATCTATTTATCTATCTATCTATTTATCTATCTATCTATCTATCTATCTATCTATCTATCTATCTATCTATCTATCTATCTATCTATCTATCTATCTATCTATCTATCTATCTATTTATCTATCTATCTATTTATCTATTTATCTATCTCTCTATTTATCTATCTATCTATCTATGTATCTATCTATCTATCTATCTATCTATCTATCTATCTATCTATCTATCTATCTATTTATCTATCTATCTATCTATCTATCTATCTATCTATCTATCTATCTATCTATCTATCTATTTATCTATTTATCTATCTATCTATCTATCTATCTATCTATCTATCTATCTATCTATTTATCTATCTATCTATCTATTTATCTATCTATCTATTTATCTATCTATCTATCTATCTATCTATCTATCTATCTATCTATCTATCTATCTATCTATCTATCTATCTATCTATCTATCTATCTATCTATCTATCTATCTATCTATCTATCTATCTATCTATCTATCTATCTATCTATCTATCTATCTATCTATCTATTTATCTATTTATCTATCTATCTATCTATCTATCTATCTATCTATCTATCTATCTATCTATCTATCTATCTATTTATCTATCTATCTATCTATTTATCTATCTATCTATTTATCTATTTATCTATCTATCTATCTATCTATCTATCTATCTATCTATCTATCTATCTATCTATCTATCTATCTATTTATCTATCTATCTATCTATCTATCTATCTATCTATCTATCTATCTATCTATCTATCTATCTATTTATCTATCTATCTATCTATGTATCTATCTATCTATCTATCTATCTATCTATCTATCTATTTATCTATCTATCTATCTATCTATCTATCTATCTATCTATCTATCTATCTATCTATCTATCTATTTATCTATCTATCTATCTATCTATCTATCTATCTATCTATCTATCTATCTATCTATCTATCTATCTATCTATCTATCTATCTATCTATCTATCTATCTATCTATCTATCTATCTATCTATCTATCTATCTATCTATTTATCTATTTATCTATCTATCTATCTATCTATCTATCTATCTATCTATCTATCTATCTATCTATCTATCTATCTATCTATCTATCTATCTATCTATCTATCTATCTATCTATTTATCTATTTATCTATCTATCTATCTATCTATCTATCTATCTATCTATCTATCTATCTATTTATCTATTTATCTATCTATCTATCTATTTATCTATCTATCTATTTATCTATTTATCTATCTATCTATCTATCTATCTATCTATCTATCTATCTATCTATCTATCTATCTATCTATTTATCTATCTATCTATCTATCTATCTATCTATCTATCTATCTATCTATCTATCTATCTATCTATTTATCTATCTATCTATCTATGTATCTATCTATCTATCTATCTATCTATCTATCTATCTATTTATCTATCTATCTATCTATCTATCTATCTATCTATCTATCTATCTATCTATCTATCTATTTATCTATCTATCTATCTATCTATCTATCTATCTATCTATCTATCTATCTATCTATCTATCTATCTATCTATCTATCTATCTATCTATCTATCTATCTATCTATCTATCTATCTATCTATCTATCTATCTATCTATCTATTTATCTATTTATCTATCTATCTATCTATCTATCTATCTATCTATCTATCTATCTATCTATCTATCTATCTATCTATCTATCTATCTATCTATCTATCTATCTATCTATCTATCTATTTATCTATTTATCTATCTATCTATCTATCTATCTATCTATCTATCTATCTATCTATCTATCTATTTATCTATCTATCTATCTATTTATCTATCTATCTATTTATCTATTTATCTATCTATCTATCTATCTATCTATCTATCTATCTATCTATCTATCTATCTATCTATCTATCTATCTATCTATTTATCTATCTATCTATCTATCTATCTATCTATCTATCTATCTATCTATCTATCTATCTATTTATCTATCTATCTATCTATGTATCTATCTATCTATCTATCTATCTATCTATCTATCTATTTATCTATCTATCTATCTATCTATCTATCTATCTATCTATCTATCTATCTATCTATCTATTTATCTATCTATCTATCTATCTATCTATCTATCTATCTATCTATCTATCTATCTATCTATCTATCTATCTATCTATCTATCTATCTATCTATCTATCTATCTATCTATCTATCTATCTATCTATCTATCTATTTATCTATTTATCTATCTATCTATCTATCTATCTATCTATCTATCTATCTATCTATCTATCTATTTATCTATCTATCTATCTATTTATCTATCTATCTATTTATCTATCTATCTATCTATCTATCTATCTATCTATCTATCTATCTATCTATCTATCTATCTATCTATCTATCTATCTATCTATCTATCTATCTATCTATCTATCTATTTATCTATCTATCTATTTATCTATCTATCTATCTATTTATCTATCTATCTATCTATCTATCTATCTATTTATCTATCTATCTATCTATTTATCTATCTATCTATTTATCTATCTATCTATCTATCTATCTATCTATCTATCTATCTATCTATCTATCTATCTATCTATCTATCTATCTATCTATCTATCTATCTATCTATCTATCTATCTATCTATCTATCTATCTATCTATCTATCTATCTATCTATCTATCTCTCTATCTATCTATTTATCTATCTATCTATCTATATCTATCTATCTATCTATATATGATTCATAAAGACTTTCTCTCAATTTCATTTAATAACAATTGACTATCAATTAGCTATAAATTCAACAGACAGATAAGAAAACGGATGGTAGATTCGTATCATTGGTATTCGGCTGCATCCAACACCTGGCCTGGTTGGCGCATTTTGAAACGTATTGTTCCATTGAAAAAAATGGTTTCAAGTCTGATAATGATTTGCTAGACAATTTCAATGATCACTTCCTTGAAGTTTTCAGAGATTTGGTTTATCATAAACAGCATCAAGGTATGACAATCTAATTTGTTTTTTATTGTGATTTTGACGATTATATTTTTTATATTTTACGTTTTTTGTGCTTAATTTTTTTGTTGTATTTTCTTTTTATTTAAACATGCTCCTAAATTAAAAAAATGAAGAGTTGTATGATATCACTTGATGGTGGTATATTGAACTGCAAACGCTTGGTACTTCAACAAGTATGTTTAAAATCGTTGCTGGTTTTATTATGGGGCTCAACAACACTTTCACTTAATCGATTAAAGTTGAGGTTGAATATAAAATCAGTGCAAGAAATTCATATACAAAACCTGGCATTCAACACATAGAAACGGCACTGCATTGAAGTGGTTTAGTCATGTAGTAGGCAGCTGAGAGTGGTTATTGAAAGTCAGGGAGGTAAGAATGAATGGTGATAAGAGACTTGGGAGAGGTTGTTGAAAAAGTACAGGACAAAGTTTAACTTGAAAATTGACCCAAATGACTATCTTACTTATAAAAAGAATTTTTTCAAAAATGCCTCACTCTGCTGAAAAAAATGGGCTATACGTAGAATGCTGATGTTGTTCCAAGTTTTAGTTCTGCAGTAGATTATTTATCTTCATAAATAGTTTTAATAACTATTGTTAATATGATCGCAAGTTTAGTTTTTCAAACTAAAAATAACTATTCAATACAATTAGTATTATATGCATTGAAACTATGCTAATTAACATTCAGAATACCATTTGTTCATTCTTTTCCTACTGGTGAAGACGTTAAGCCATAGTGAAAAGAGTTTGAAAAATGAATTGACATGGGTTATGGTTGACGTCAAAGAAGATAGGTTTTTAATACTTTGTTCTATGTTTTATTTAATAAATATATATATTATATATATGTTATATATAATACACATAAAATTTGATTGTAATTTGAAAATTTCACATAAAATTAACTCGAAATTTTTTGCATAAGACACAAATAAATGATATTTAAATAAGCCTTTGTAGATGGGAGTTTGTTAGGAAATGAACAACAAGCTCGATCAAATAACTATATAATACTTATTTGATCGATATATTTCTTGTACTTTTTTGCGTCTAACCCCATAAAGTGGGAATATAGAGACAATAAAAAAGGACAAAAATTCATCAATAAACCCTCACATCTCATTACCCCTCAAATTATTATCAGGAGTATCATTTTATTATAGTCAGCATCATTATCCCTTCAAAGCTCCTACAAAATGGAGAAACTGACTGACGCCATGAAAGAAAGAAGTAAAAACCTCAACTGTATCTATCTGCCCATCATTGCAAAGTTCTTTCCCTCCAACAACTTCTCGACTGCCTCTCTGTGGTGGGACAAGACCCACATTGATTCCCTGGTCTTTTGTGCTCAAGTATGTCAGTTTTTATCATTATCATTGCTATGTTGCTTTTCTCATTAATAGTATTTTTTAATTGATTGGTTTTATCCATCAATTTATTTTTGCTGCTTTTATCATTTTTTGTTTTTGTAAGACATTAATAAAATTACTGCATAAAACACAGAACCACCAACATGTATAAACACAACACGTTTAATAATCCTTAAAACATAGATAAACATTTTGAAATTGCCAGGTCTACATCAGAAAATTTCCTGAGAGGATGGATAGGAATGCACTGATGCAGATAGCACTACGTTTATTGGATGGACCGTATGACTTCTGTGCCAAGGGACTTAGAATTATGCTGGCGTTGGTCGAAGTGATGGATGTGTGAGTAAAATTGGCACATTTGTTTAAGCTTTGGTGATTATGGAATTCACTTTAAGAGATTTTGTGGACAAAATTTTTCATCGAAAAAATATAAAACTTCAGATCTGTAGAAATTTTTCAAATTATCAGTAAGGCAAATGTGCTTTTTAAATGAAATTATCTGCAAAAAAAAATTAAAAACTCCTACATAAGAAATTCCTTCCAGTCATGTTCTCTTGAGAGTTCAATAGATTCGAAACGATCTATTTATCAATTGATCCTTAAATGATTAAAAAACATGATAGTCATATGTTCCACCGCAGTGCACTGCTGAAGAGTGAGTTTCCTGATATCCTTAAGGTCATTGTGAAGGCCCTGCAATACAATCAGAAGAGATCGTTTCTTTTAGGTTTTATTAATATATGATAATGAAAATAATAATTGTAATAATAACAAAAATGGTTATTTTAATATTAGTAGTATTAGTGATAATAATAATAATTTTCATTAATGTTAGTTTCATGATAAAGGGCGTTCAACCTAATGAAAAAAAAATGGACTTTCGTATGATAAAAGAAATGAAAAACATTGTATATAACAGATTCAAATTCTAAGCTTTTTGTAACACGAGCTAAAATTCCCTCCATGTAATTCATCACAAGAAAGCTAAATGCTCGGAAGTTGGGATTTTTGTTAAACAGTGTCTCTTCATTTATAATTATAATAAAAATTATCTAACCCTTCTTTAGAATATCTTTAATCTTTTTGATAAATAAATCTAATTTTGAGTAAATGATAATCTCAACATTGTTGTAATTCTAGCCATTTGCACGTTTTTCGGCATCATCTTTTTGAAGCTGGATGCGAAGTTCATTGTTGAAGCGTGTGATTCCATCAAACCGAGGTTCGTGCTTCTATATGAACTATCGAACAAGCTTTTATATTTCATTTTATATGGGCTATCATGATATCTGTGAAATAGTGAACTACGACGTAAACTATTGCTAAGCACTTTATTTTATTAACTACAACTTTAGCACAATACAAATTGAATTTTTGTTATTTAAATCTCATTGTTATTGCCCTATTAATTTTATTTTATTTCACTGTTTTATGTAAAATAACATTCTCATTCATCTCTCATGTAAGCTTATACCATATAGCTTAAATATTAGCTTATACCTCTTTTTCAGGCTATTCAGAGACTTGTGCGCCAATGTCTTTCTGACCTCAGCTTTGAAAGTTGGAAGCTACACCGACAAAAATATCTTCTCACACTTCATCATCGGGGCTCTCGAGTATTTTTCCGACAAAGTTGCAGAAGGGAAAGAAGTTGAAAAGAAAGAAAACATAGATTTTTGGTAAGTTTATGATTTGATGGATTTCTCCTTGTATTGTATCAGAACTACACTGGGTTTTCTTGTGTGGTAGTGAACGCCCCAATTGTATTTCATTAACAATTATAAAGATTTGATATTTTTTGGACTTATTTCTATGATATTTATGTATTTATGTTATCCATAATCCTACCAGCGTTCGTTTCATACACTTGGCAACTGTGACGAAGGAGGAATACACTGTTCAAGTTCACAAACCAAGTAGTCTTACTCCGATTCATCATACCAACATCTTTATGATTTAAAATGTTTTTTCATTAATTGCTCAAATGAATCTGTTTTTTTTTTATTTCTTGGGCGAATTAACTTGGTGATAAAAAAGTATTAGGAGATTAATTATGACTCAAATCCCGCTTAGCTGTAGGCAGTTTTTCATACATATTTTATCCCTCAAATTGCAGATTATGATGGCAATTCGTCTTTTTATGATCAAATGGGAGTCTTTTCTTACCTAAATGAAATCTTGTTTCATGAGAAACCACATTTCATACAAGACTCACTCAAGAAACTCTTTGATAAACACTCGTTTCTGGTATTGTACTGTTTTTAATACTATTAGATATATCTATATATTTTTTTATTATATTATAAAATTTTCTTAAATTAGTTTTTTCAATTTTATTAAAAAAAAAATTTTATTGTTTCAAGTGGTTAGTCGGGTAAATGTTTTTGCGCACACTTCACGTCATTAGCAGCTGTGTTGCTTCGAAACCCTCCGATAATTAATGAGTTAATAGCAGTATCAATCGCAATTACTACTATCTTTCTGTATATAACACCAAATCCAAATATAACTCAATTATAGTCATTATAATATCAAATTTAAATAAAACCCAATTGTAGATAGAGTTGGAGGAGTACAAAACGATAAAACTGGAAAAGAATGATAAGTATGACACTGTAGAAAAAAGCAAAATGAAGTCGTTTTTCGAGCGAAAAAAAATCGCTAGTGTTCCAGCCCTTAGTTCTTATCCTGATTATGAATATTACGAATGTGAATAATAAATATAAGTTGTTATTTAAAAGTCATATAATTATTTTTTTTCATCCTTGTTATCACTGGGTTTTCGTTGCTTTTTTCTTCCGAGATATGGTATAAAAGTAAGTTAAGACGAGAGAAATGAAATTTCAGTTGTTGATATGTCTTATCATTGTTTTTTTGTTATATTTTTTAGCATTTGTTTCAGTCGGCTTATTTTAATTCAATCAAATGATCTTTTTCAGAGTTTATTAACTTTAATTAGTTTATTTTTTAAAATTAGCTTTATTAGCTTTTATTTCATTTTATTCAGTCCTAGTGTACTTGTATTCAAATCCAAAAGATTCTTCTAACCACATGGGCTGGGTTTTTGTGCATCTTTGATTAAAAGAATTTTTTTCTTTTTAAAACATATTTTCTAGTTACATTTTATAAGTTCTAGAGCGCCTATCTTTATTGGGAGTTTCATGGGTGCCTATTTTTGCTGATTTCTAATCTGGCTCTTATATTTTATTAACCTAGAAAAATTTTATCGGTGCATTTTTATCAGAAGAAAAACAAAAGTATCTATCAATTTGATAACTTTTATTTTCTTATGTTTTACTATTATTTCGACACGATCCTCTTGGGTTGTGCATTTAGTGTGTTGGAAAATAATGAAGAATTGTGAAGCTCTTCTTGACTGGCTTAGAAAATTTTGGGTACAAAATTTTATTGGCATTAATCAAGACAATTAAATATTTATAAAATTTTTTCAAGCCAACACAGTTTTTTGATTTTTGCTTGTGTCTTCATTAATTTTATTGAAGATTTATTTTTTTTGAGTGTTTCATGTTGTCATCGTTTGAAGCTTGAGATGACTGTTATATTATCTGCTTAAACTTGAATTTATTGATTTCAGCTTTAAAATGAGTACTTGTTAGATACATTTATTTCAAAACTACTTTTCGATAAGTTAGACCTTATCACGAAACATTAGTTACTGTGTGGTTACTGAGATTATTTATTGTGTTGAAATGTACATTGAAATTAAATGTAAGTGGACACGTGAAAACGAGTTGATATATCACCTTTAGCGAAATCAATTTGGTTACATATAATATTTTCACTAGTTTATCCATTCCACTTTTTTTTGCTTTCTTTACATTCTTTTTGGCTAACAATCTCGTCTATCAGTTTGCACGTACTGCATAGTGACGAAGTCCTATTATTTTTGATTTTGAAGCTTCCATAAATTTTTCTGAAGACTTGTTACTCCGCAATGGTCAATCTTCTCTCGGTCCCTCTCTTCAGCGTCCCTTTCTACAATAATAATCATAATCCGATAAAACGTTTGTTCTTAATCAGTCTCAAATCATCCGTAATTTTTTTATTTTACTGTTAAATCAAACTACCAGTGGCCTAAAATTTTTGAAATAGAAGGTTTTATTTTTGAATATATTTTTTCCAATAATATTAGCTGTTAATTGCTCTTAATTAAGCGCTGTACTAATATAATATTGGGGAATTTCATGATTAAAGCAATCCTCTTGCTCCATCATGGCGTGGTAGCTTAATGTTGCTTTTGAAGTTGAATAAAGTTTTGAGAATTTTTTGTCATTTGTATGATCTCAAAAATAAATATGGAAGCGATCACTCTTATAATCTGGTTCTTTCACTAGTGCCTCAATTCATATAGAAATATACAATTTCACTTCTCACTAAGCAGATTTTCACAAATGACCTGTCTTGCTATAATATTCTGTTCAAGTATCATTTCATTACAGTCTGCATCTCAGTTAAATTTTCAAAATGATAATTTCTAGTCTAAATAACCTTAAGAACTAATAGGAATGATTTATGCAAAAAAACTTACGTATAAATCAAGTACTTGAAAGTTTACCCGTCAGAAAGTCTGTAATTAACAATAAATACTTTGAATAACGGATCATTCGGAGTTCGTTAACGCTTTTGATAGGAAAAATTTATAAGTCGTCATTAAAAACTGTTTCCCAATACAACATTTAATTTTATAATGTTTTTTTACCACATATTTGGTCAAATAAAATATTAAGGATTCATTATATGTAATGATATTTCACATATTTTAGTTGAAAGAAAAAGCTTATTATATTTCTTTATAAAAGACTTCCCATTAGTAACAAATTGAAATTTCTTTGAAAAAGTTAATAAGTGAACATATAAAAAGGTTAAAAGAAATTAAATATGTTTTTTCAAATGTATCGAAAGATGGTCAGATCGGGTGAAAGATTTGGAGCAAGAAGCGCATTTATAAGGCCTGTCTCCTGTGTGTTTTCTCTTATGTCTGGTGAGTTCATCTGATCTTGCAAACGACCAATTGCAGCCCGCCCATGTACACACATAAGGTCTTTCACCTGAGGTTCAGGTGTTTGTTAAAGTTTGAATAAGCTATGTCTATGATTAATGGTTCGTTTTAAAAATTCCTTGTTATTATTAATGTCGTGTGGTTTTATAAGGGAAAAGTGATGCATAAAAATAATGAAGGCATTTGAAAAATTCTTAAACATAGTTGGTGATGTAATTTTTCAAAGACATCGTACGTATATTTTTGTTTGTGAAAATTAATTTCAATGTTTAGAAATTTTTTTTAAACACATTCATAAATAAACAAATATAACATTGAGTATATATAAATCTTCTATTGTATAATAAGCTTGAACTTTAAAATTTCTCATAAATTAAAACTAATCTCAAGTCATTAATGCATATAGCTCGGAGGAATCTCAAATATACCAAACATGAATTATAATGAGTGAACCTGTGTGTGTTCTGAGGTGTGTTTTCAGGTGAGAACTTTTGATATAATCTCGTGCACACCCTACAAAGGTACATTTGTGTACTCTTTTGCACTTTTTTGGGTCACTTCTTGGGTAGAGCTCTTTATAGTTTTCATCGTGAAAGCTGGTGTTGCTTTGTTTAGTATTCCAAAAAGCGTCGAAGTTGTTACGGAGAAAAATGTCAGAAAAAGTTGAAATTTTATTGCTGACTAACGGTTCGTGATGTGAACTAGAGAAATTTTTGGAAAAGTTTATTCAATAAATTATTATAAAAATTAAAACGAAAATCTATAGCAAAACTGTGTATACATTTTATATAAACTTGAAAAAATACCTCAAAAGTACTTGGAAGACTTCATAGTTGCTTGGTTTTGTTTTGTGTATGCTGAGTGGGCTTTTGTTCGATAGATCCACCGCAACCGTTTGAGACTGTAACAATAGAAATTTTCTATAACTATGCAATGATAAGCATTTTCATCAATGTTTGATACAGAAAAGCTGTGTTTATTCTTTCGAAGCCATGAATTCAGTTTAAAACTTTCTATACCCAAATATGAAAGTTTTACAAATAAAAAAAAATATTTTAACTTAAAAAAAATCATTTAAACTACTCGAATATAAATTCAAAACTACTTTAAAATGACATAAAACAATGCGAAGTATCTTTGAAACTACCTTCAGTGAGTAAGGTGAGTTAGTGGACAAATCTAAAGGACCCTCAGAATTCAAAAAGACAGGAGTGGTGAAACAAAACTCATTAGATACGTGTTGTGGTGTGTTAAATAGCATTTTCTATATTTTTTGAACAATTTTTAACTATTTTGAGAGTTTCCAAATTGAAAACAAAATAATTTTTTTCCAAAATCGTTGAAACTCAATTAGAACTATTGGGGCTTTATAGTAATAATTCGTGGTTTGGTTTTATAAAGCAGGGTGTGTATTGCATAGTTTTAAACTATTAGTTCAACTAGTGACACAATATATTGAATAAATAATCGTTATGATATAAATAGTTACAGTTATATTATTAGTTACAACGAAACCACGTGAGCTGATTTTAAGAGTTTATATGAAATTTGTTCTACTTCATTCGTTTTATTTGCATTTTTTTAGCCATTGAAAAGTTTAACATGTAACTTTTTGTTGTTTTGGGTTTTTAATATTTGATTGATTAAAGTTAACTTTAAGAATTATAGGAAAATATTTTTGAATTCCTCAACATAAAAATATCTTTAATAAGTTTTTTACCTGGTGATGAAAAAAATAGATGTGAAAGCTTCATGTCAATACAAAATATCATCTTGTTTTCATAATTCACATTTAATAGTTCACTTGTTTCAATGAGGAATAATCTTCAAGAAATGTTCAAAGTAGGGCACTAGGTGGGGCTAGGTAGAGATTGAGAAATTAGAAAAAAGTCTAAAATAGTTCAAACAAGGTAAATATAGCTAAAATAAATTCTATATATAGTGCATTGTATTGTGAACAATAGGGTAATATTACTATTTCCTAAACTTTTATAGTGAGTACATACTCTGTCGTTTAGGCAATATGTATAATTTTAGTTACATCTTATGTTAAGTTATAATTCAATTATAGGTCAAAAGTAATGATTTTATACATTTATTCACACACAGATATAATTGAAATTTTTGAAACTAAATATTTTTTGAATTCAGTTTATTTTTTCTTTGTATAACAATTAAAATTTTTTTATAAAAAAATAATTTTCATCTGCAATGCCCATGTTTCATGCTTTTTGGATATTAAAGATTTTTTTAATAAATTTGTTGAACTTTTCGTTCATAAAGTATAACAAAGATAAAACACGTTAAACATGTAGAATTTCCTGAAATTTTCAGACAACTTGTATATTGCCCAAATACATACGTTCTGTTAAATAGTTAAGACCACCAAGGAGGTCATTATATATTGGTTTAAACATAAATTATTCTTTAAGTTATAACACACGTTCATTCTTTTTGCTTGAATATTAAATCTTGTTTATGATTTATATTAAAGATAATATTATTTTGCATAGTAACTATGCATAAATTTTAATTAAAAACACGTAAAATTCACCAAAAATGTTTTTTATTGGTATTTTATTTTAAAAAATGAGAAGTGTCATTAGCTGCATATTTACTATAGTTTATACTTGGGGTCATTATATAAAACTCATATCGTGCTGTTTCGTTCTTGTTTATCATCAAGCAAAAATAAGGGAGTTCTTGCCTTATACACGCCTCTAACCAAGCTTTCAGGAAAAAATTTACTATAGTTTATACTTGGGGTCATTATATAAAACTCATATCGTGCTGTTTCGTTCTTGTTTATCATCAAGCAAAAATAAGGGAGTTCTTGCCTTATACATGCCTCTAACCAAGCTTTCAGGAAAAAATTTTTTCAAAACTTTGAATACCAATAGTAATAATCATCATGAAAACCACTTTTCAAGTTGTATTAAATTTCACGAAGTTTTTTGTAATCTCAACTCCCATTATCAAGCAAAGTGTACAATTAAATAATATTATAAATATTTAAAAGTAAAATTTAAAAAAATAATTAAGAAAAACTTTGTGTTGGGTTAGTTTCCTATAATTTATTGCAATCTATAATGAAAAAATCAAAATAAATTTCAAAAATTACATTTATGAAACAAAAAATAGTGTTATTGCTCTCTAAAAGCTGCTGGTTTAAATATACATTTCTTAATATTAGTTTAATTAATAAATGTTTTAATTGTTTTCAAAGAGTCCTCAAGTTATATCAAATAATAAGCAAGCTGTGAAACTGAGTTATGACTTGGATATCAATTAACTTGCAATAACAACACAGAATCAAAATTATGGTCTGAGAAGTATAAATATATTATAAATTTAAACGCCTCTGATACTTGTTTAATTTATGTGAAAAGTGCGCTATATAAATAACCCAATAGTTTTAAGAACTTAATAAATAGCAAAAATTTTTAAATTATAAGAAAACCCATTATTAGATTAAATTCAATATGAATGTTAAACATCATCGTATTTTAGTCTAACGCTAAGTTGTGTTAACAAAAGATATTTGAAAACTTTCTAAGACAATCAAACACTGTCCAAAGTTGTGATAGTTAGTTATATAATTCTCTTTGGTGATGAGCCCCATTGAAAGTTGATCTCTTATTATGAAAACTATGAAATTATGATAAATAAATATTCAAATTCTTCGAGAGATTATTCGTCTGATTGAGTAGAATTTCAGACAGAAAGTTGTTGTTTTTGATATAATTACATAACTCCACTTGAAAATCGTAATAAAATATGTTTGAAATTCTTGAAACCATCAAAAAATAGATGTTTATAATTCCTCAGAGACATCATGTATCAATTTTTTGTTAATTTTTTAAAAATAACTTGATAAAATGAGGAGAAATTTTTATAAATAAAATTGTTCTCAGTATAAAAATATACTAATGATTTATGAAAAAGTTGAATTTGTCAAAAATTTTGGTTTGAATAAAGTGTAAAAAGAAGGTGTATTATTTTATTTATGAAGTACTTAGTTTAAAACATGGAAATTTTTATAAGCTGAAAAGAGATAATCAATAGAAGTTAAAAGTTGGTTTATTTACCCAATACTAACGTTGTATCATAAAACTTTTCTTAATTTTCGCTGTAATTACCCTTTTATTAAAGGTAAAATTAATTTTCTTTATAAACAAAGTTATATTACTAATCATATATTACTATAACTAGTTTTCATTTTTATTAGTATTATTATAATCATCTTGATAGCAAGAGAAACAAACACAAAATATTTATTATTTTTATATTATTTTGCATCCATTACTATTATTACAGGCTATAAAACGCTATCCTCTTGATGTATTTTGTTGTCCATTTGAGACCCACCCTGTTGCTAAAATGGTTCAAAGAGCAGTATTTTGCCTTTTTTAGGGTCTGTGAGCTTGTGTAGTTAATGTCAACAAAGTTTGTTTTTATCGCCCTGTATTTGACAAGCTTGCAAAAAAAACAAGCAATAAATTCAAAACTATTTTTAGGTGATCTTTGATTGCATGTCAGTTTAACAATTGTGAAGAAATATTTGCTATTGTTAAAATTTTCTAATTTAGCTTATCGTTAAATTCTTTGTAGTTTTTATATCTCTTCCTTTAAAAAATTCAAATCCTTCTATTTACATATATTCAAAGAGCTATTCATGTGATTCTGATTAAAGTTACATAGAACAATGTTTTTTAAGAAAACACTGCCGTATCCTTTTGATTCTACTCATACCAGCTTATTTTAATAATTACAAGCAACTGTCAAAAACTAAAATAATTTTATTAATTTAATAAAATTTTACACGTTTTTCTCCGATATACAAAAATGCATAAGACAAAAGCTGTACCCGGTAGATTATAAACCCATTTAATGCACACACCTTAAAATCATTGTTCGCCTTAACACTCGTGCTTTTACGCCCTATGTCCTAAACGCTTCTTATTGTTGTTGCTAATTTTTACATTCATCTTTGCTACAATACTACAGTTTATTTTTATACTTTTAATTATTACTATTAATGATATCATTATCTTTATTATGCTTCAATTTTTTTTTATTTTTACATATTCAGAACAACATAATAATTAGAAAAAATTATTTAAAATCATCAAAGTGAAATAAACCAAAGATTATTTTTAAACTGAACGATTGAAAAGAGATCGAAATAGTTCAAGTACATATAAATAAAAATAACTAACGATAGCAGCAAAAAATATGTATGGTTATCAAATAAAATGACAAGAGAGAACGATACACAAATGTAAAACTTCGACTACTTCATCTTCATCAACCTCAGCTTCAACAACTTCTTCAACTTCATCTACAAGCAAGACATCTTCAACCTTTTCACTTTCTGCTTCTACAACCACTTCATCTCTTAGTTCAATTAATTTCCCTAGAATCATTCACACCAACCAATTCAACCACATCTATTCTTACTACTAACTCATCTCAACCTACTTACAACACTATTGTCAAATCAAAAAACATGCACACCCTCTCTCATCCATCCACTAACAAAATTTCACACTCACTCCTTCCCATCCAACATAAAATCTCTTCTATTAAAAATACCACACCCATTATTAAATATTCCACCAAAGTTATCTCAACCACAGGTGAGACTCCTAGTGAATTGTGCAGGAGATTGGTTTCGTCCATCAACTTTTCACAACAAGTCTTTAAATCTTTTTCTAAGCATCTTTGAGAGTCTACTGATGCTGTTGTCTGGAAAGCTGACTCTTCTGATTCACCCAAGGATGCCAAACTTTTCCTTTCTTTTCTTCCCAACATACGCTTCTACGACCCAGTTCTTTTGAATCCAACAATCACCGTCTTGGGTCTACCGACATGGGTTACTAATGAGGAACTTGAAACCTCTTTCAATCTCCTCTTTCCATCTGTTGATCCCAGCGCTTTCCGTGCCTTTAGGCACAGGCCCAACGCACGAAACCCTTCTACTCGTGACTGGTGTATCCAAGTTCCAAGCAATGTTTTTCTCATTCTGAACAAGTCCAAGAATGTATATCTCCCTTTTGGTAGATTCCCTTTCCACTCTCGCATCCATCCAACTAGATGTCTGAATTGTCAGACTTATGGTCATAACATATCTAAGTGCCAAAATCCTAGAGTATGTGAGCACTGCGGCAAAGACCATTCGTCTGACAACTGCCCTAAAACCTCTCCTTCCTTTTGTGTTCCCTGCTTTAAATCAAAGTGCTCTTGCCATGACCACGTCACAACATCCTGCTCTTGTCCCCTTTATAGGCAACAAGTGCGACGTACGGCTTGGGAATGACGGTCAGCCTCTCATCCTAAAGTCCATAATGTACCTTTGTCTACTAAATTAGCTCTCCTCAATCCTAGGTCTACTCGTAGTAAATCTTCTATTATACTCGATAATATACTTTCTCTTAAACTTGACATTATTGCTTTGACGGAAACTTGGATTCTTGAAAACGCAGACAATGTCACAAAATATGACATTGTGCCTCATGGCTTTCATGTCTTGCACTGACACCGACCCATTGGTAAACGAGGTGGAGGTATTTCTGTAATTTCAAAAAACTCCATTAGATTGGATGCCATTAAATCCCCATCCCACTCTTTTTTTGAATAATTGACAGCCAAAGTGTTTTTGTCGTCACACTGTTTGTTTCTATCGGTGATCTACCGTTCTCTAAACACCGGCAATTTTATCGACGAGCTCACGTCTCATCTCTATTTCCTTTATTCTCTTTCTTCAAATTTCATATTGGCAGGTGATTTCAACACCCCAAATTGTACGTCTCATGACAACCCGCTTAGTGCTCTTTTACGTGAATTCGAGCTGGTCCAACACATAAACTTCCCAACCCACAGACTTGGTAACATCCTTGACCTCATCATTACTACAGAACCTAACAGTCATCACATACAAGAAATCGGCAGAAAAACTTTTGACTCTGATCACTATCTTATTTTATGCAGTCTCAACCTCGCTCCTCCTCCCCTTCCCCTTCGCATTGTAATTTCCCACTTCTTTAAAAACTTTGATGATGCTGTCTTCGAGAAAGATCTCAGACATATCCATAATATACTAACTAACCTTTCTGATGTTCTAGTTGAAGAGTTTTTTACAAAAATGAACAACTCTTTTCAATCACTTATCGACCACCATGCCCCTTTTCGCACCCACATCTTTCGCCTCAGCAGTCACACCCAATCACAAGCTATCCACTGACGCCATTGCCACCAAAAGAAAAAGACGAAAACTTGAAAGAAAAATTTCCTTATTGTTAAGGTCATCCAAGCCTGTTCCAGCCAGTCTTCTTGCTGCCCTCAAGGAATCTCGAAAGACTGCTCGTGCTCTCGTCTTTGAATCCCGTGCTGATTATTTTAACAACATGCTTGCATTTGTCAAACCAAACTCGAAAGTTTTTTGGAGAACTGCCAACTCCATCCTACATAGATCTCCTCCTTCTCCGCCACGCAGCTCTTCAGAAGCTATCAATTTTGTGAATACCTTTAGTAGCTTTTTTAAAGAGAAAATCGCTCTTATGCACAAATCTTTGCCAACGTTCATATTGCGCTGCACAGACCCTATTCTACCAGACAATCGAACACCACTCTCTTATTTTTCATTTGCCAGTATTGAAGAAGTGAGTAGGCTAATTCGCTCTTTACCCAACAAATCTTCTCCATTAGACTTAATCCCCACATCCACTTTAAAACGCTTTTCTCACCTCTTTGCTCCAATAATTTCCAAACTTACCAACTTGTCTTTTTCACAAGCAATATTCCCCGCCTCCTTTAAAACAGCACAAGTTCTCCCTTTGCTTAAGAAAGGCAATTTGGACCCTACCATTCTTTAGAACTACCGCCCTATTTCTAACTTCAGCACCATTTCAAAAATTATCAAAAGACTTGTTCATTCCAGAATAACTTCTCACGTTTCATCATCTCCTAATCTTAATCCTTTCCAATCAGCATATCGCAAGCACCACTCAACAGAAACCACACTCTTACGCATCACTGAGTCTTTGCAACATCTGCGCTACTGGACATGCGGCCGTTTTGGTTTCGCTAGACCTTTTTGCTGCTTTTGACACTCTCGATCACAATATCTTAATTGATATTTTGAATAGACACTTCAATATTTCTAATCTCGCTTTTTTTTGGTTTCGATCTTACCTTTCTCAACGTTCTCAGTTCGTTAAAATGGACAATTTCTCTTCTTCTCTTACATCACTCAACTCAGGCGTGTCGCAGGGCTTCGTTCTGAGACCAATCCTCTTCTCTCTTTATACATCACCCATGTGTAGCATTATTGTACAGCACGACTTGCTTTTTCACCAGTTTGCTGATGACATCACTCTTTTCACCGGAGTCTCTCACCCAGATCCTACCCCCACTCTCCTTAAATTATCCAGTTGTCTTTCCGCTCTAAACTCCTGGTTTTCCTAAAGCCAACTAAAACTAAACTCTACTAAGAGTGAAGTGATGTTTGTCGGCAGCTCTCGTCTTTTCGCAAACTAAAATCTCCCTCCTGTGGTAACTCTCGACGGCACCACACTTCCTATATCTTCCAAGCTCAAAATCTTAACTGTCACCTTTGATTCAAATTTGAACTTTGCTCACTTTATTTCTCAAATAATTCAATCTTCCAATTTCCATATCTATGCCATAAAACAAGTACGCAAATTCTTACCTCTTTCCACTGCTAATGCCCTCTTTATTTCACTAGTTCTTTCAAGATTGGACTACTGTAATTCTCTCCTTTGCGGGCAGCCAAACTATCTTTTATGCAAACTTCTAGCCCTCCAAAATCACGCAGCCAAGACGGTTCTTCAAGCTGATTATTTCAGCTCTTCCAGCGACTGTCTTGATCGTTTGCACTGGCTACCTGTCTCCCAAAGATGCAAGTTTAAATTACTTTGGCTCATTGCATGCACTCTCAAGCTTGAACAACCTGCTTTTCTTTTTGATCTTTTGTCAATCAGACACACACGTCAACCACTCAGATTCTTGCACTCTGGTCTCCAGCTTCATCAACCTGTTTCTTCAGGCTTGTTTACTAGTCGCTCTTTTTTTCACCAGGCTCCACGTCTGTGGAATTCACTTCCTTCTAACTTGCGCTCATCGCCTTCTCTCATGAACTTTCGCAAACTTTTGAAAACCCACTTATACCATAAACATCTCCAGTCATAATCTCTCACAAACCTTAAGCGCCTCTGAAGCAATTTTGAATTGATGACTGTGCGCTATAAAAATCTTAATAATAACAATAAAAATAATAATAATACAAAAAACTAGCAAGCCCCCGGTTAGAGAGTTGTCTGAGCGTTGCCACGAACAATGGCCAGTGACAAACTTTCAAACAACCAATTAGATTCTCTGGGCTAATCATTAACCTTTTTTATTTTAATTATATTTATTATATTGTTATTACGATTAATATTATTACTATTAGGAGTGTCTCACTATTTTTTTTATTTTTCCTGCTCAAACAACCTTAAAGGACCAGAAATGCTATCAAAAATGTTGTGGTGTCTATTAAAATCAGCAGTTTGGGAAGAGTAAAAACTTCTGCTGAATGTTTCGACCTCAGTCTAGTCACCTACCGACGCTCGCGTCTCTTGTTTGACCGCGAGAAAAGCGTTGCGGGTATTTACTTTGTAATTTCTTTGAGTACATTTTTTCCATCTTCTAATAACCTTTGTTTGTTTTAATATCATATTCAATATATATTCAGCATCATTTTTTTTCAGATCATACATATTTTTTTGTACTTTGACCTCTCGCCATATTTAACATCATTCATATTGTATATTTATTTTTTTTGTATCAGTTTCGTTATTTTTTATCTTAACAAAACTATTACCAAAATAATTACTCTGAATCAATGTCATACCATCGTCATACATCGTTGTATTGGGTTTTTCTTAGCCAAAACTCTCATTATGCATTTTATCTGCTTCAATTCTCTCACATCTTTTTCTCTATTTGATAATTTAGCTATTTTGATTTTCAGTTTTTTTTTTTATAAAATTTTCCTAATCACTTATTTATTAGTTTTTTCAACTTATTAGCAATAAATTTCATTTCAACACTTAGTCTAAACTATTTTAAATAAATAAATCAAAATTTTTTATTAAAATTATTTCTATTTATCATCACTTCAACTGAATTGTTTTTTTTTATTTTTATTAAAACACTTTTAACTACTTTTTTTAGTTTTCTGTTTGAGCCAATCATATACCACAAGCACTTAACGCTTACTATACAAAGCTTAATGAGTAACTAAAGTTTGTATACTTGATAATGTGAGTTCAACTTACGTAAAGCTTCGTATTATTATTCAGTTAATAAAAGTGTTTGATTCAAATCGTAGAAAGCATAATGTTTTTTCCACTGACCAATAGGAATGAAGCAGAAAAGACCAATCATAGGATTTGTAAAAATACACACTAACATTTATTAAATACCATAACATATATAACACAACAAGCCCATTACACATTACAACATTTCAACACATAACAACATTATAAAAAACTGTAAATACTGTATTTTTTTATCTGACAAACCCTGTGATTGGTCTTTTCTAATTCAATCCTATTGGTCCTTGAAAAAAACTTGTGCTTTCTATAGTAAACGTGTACTTCAACTCATTTAATTGGTCATCGTTGATAACGTCTTTTGTGAAAGAGAAAAGCAAAGTTAGAAGCTTACTATAAAATGACAATCGAAGCTTAATTAAAAGCATAATAAACACACAAATTTTTTTTATTCGGCCATATCAGCACAACGCAGTAGTTCCATCGTTTGCTATTTTACTCTTGTTTGTTATATCCCTTTTAGTTTAGACATGCATTTGACACAACAGTCAATGTAACATCTTATCTAGCACTTATTAACTTATTAATAATCGCATCTTTATAATTAACTGATCGAATTCACTCATCTGTAGATATAAAAAATTCTTATCTTCAGTTTTTACGGGCTTGGTAAAAAAAGATCATTCAACTAAAAAGTTCATTTGTAGTATTGTTTCATGGATTTTGCTATTTCAAAATAATTTTATCAAGAATTAGAATTATTCTAGCTTGAAAAGTAGATTCTAAATGTTAAGGCAGTAACTTAAAACTTATACAATAAAAATAAAACAAAATGGTGTTTAAGTCTCAGATTCAAGACGGATATTTCATCAGCTTGTATTAAATTATTCCTATCTTTTGAACTTGACTTACAGCTTGTGTAGAAATTCCTTGAAAGAAAATAGAACTTTTTGAATTCTGTCATTATAATTATGTGTTTATTCAAAATGGGTTATGTAATAATAAATCGCAAATAGTTTTAAAAGTGACTTTAAGATTAAATTAAGCTTGAATATAAAAAAAAGTGGTTTTGGTAAACTATATCAAAAAAAAATTTTTGAATGCAAAGTTTTTTATTTTATGAAATATTTATCGACTGTTGCTCAATTAAACATAAAAATTAAAATATTATAGTTATAACATAAATTCAATTTTACTCTTCAATACTTCAGTCTCTTTTTAAACAATAAAAGGTTTTATATCTTAATATCTTGTATCATGCTTATGTTATTTTAAAATTAAGTTTAAATGAAAATATTTACAAATTTCTTATTGTCAATGTCGAAGTTTTATGCTGTTAGGAAAGGAAGAAACACAGGAGTATTTTCAACATGGTTAGTTATCAACTCAAGAACAGTTATATTTTTGCATAAATTACCAAAAGTTTATATATTTGAATATACCATTATATATGCAAAAGTTAAATTTTCATTTCATAAATGAATGTTTTTCTCAACTAAATGTTGTGTTGAAGGCAAGAATGTGAATCACATGTGAAAGGCTTTCAAGGAGCCATATTCAAAAAGTTTTCCACCCACTCTGAAGCTATTGCTTTTGTGAATAATAAAATCAATACAGGTTAATAACATTCATGTATATATTGTTTCATGAATTTATCTGAACTAACAAAACACAAAATCAGTTTTAAAATTAGTGTTCATTAAACTATATATAAAAACTGGTTTTTTAACTTACTCATCTCCAACAATTCACCAAAATTTTATTTCTTATAAATTCCAAATGAGCAGCTATTCCTAAACAACACAAACGTAAAATTACCACTGAAACACCAGTTGAAACAAAGAAAGCCAAAATTGAAAGTATTATTTTTTCTCATAATATCCAAAGTGATTTAAAATTCATTTTTTCATCACCAAAAAACTAAGTCTCTTATTCATTAAACTTCTTTTCCATATAATTCATGTTTTATGACATTATGAAATTTATATTGCTACCAGATTTTGCAGTAGTATACACAGATGGAAGCTGCTTGAACAATGGCAAGTATGAACCTAGAGCGGGCCTGGGTGTGTTCTGGGGACCTGATCATCCTGAGTAAGCTATTTCTTCTTTTTATTATGTCTAACATTTTCATCATTATATATCCTTTAAAGGATGATTGCTTTGAGTCGTTGTAGAGTTTTTGTGTTATGGGCAGAAGAGAGCAGGCTATAGTGAGCTTAAAAAATAATGGTGAAAAGACATTTTTGTAAGCTTGAGTTTAAAAAAACGCAAGTCTACAAAAAGGTTGAGTTGAGAGAGAGGATGAGATAGGTAAAAGAAGTGTTTCTTTGCAAGAACAAAAGATGATAACTAGAATGAAATAATGGATCAATATAATATTGTCTCCAACATAACTTGATGCATAAAATAATTGTGCTCAGCTAACTTCAACATTTTTTAACATCTTCTTTATTTCATTGCCTTGTTTCACAATTTCATGAAAAATATGGATTAATACTGTTTAAAAAGTTTTTCAGTTTCATGCCACTATAAGAATATTCATCATTTGTTTGTTTAAGAAGCTGTATTATTTTAGCTCAGCATTATAGGGCTCTGTTATGAAAGGTTCCAATGATTGGATAACTGATAGTTTTTGAGGACCTCAAAAATGATTTCACATCTTATCTTAGTTCACTTATTTCAGTTTTTTGGGCATGGACTTTAAACCGGATCAAAATTCCTTTTTATAGTTAAAAGCTGTTGTCTGTTATGAACTGGATCAAGGTAGATTCCGGTAGCAGATACCGACAAACTCGTATTCTGGTCATTTGGCTTGACTGATGATTTTTTTCACCCCAAGCACCCTAGTGGTGGGTGGATGCTTCTCGGGTTACCATTAAGATTCTCCAGTTCTTCAAAATCTTGACTGATGATCAGCGACAAATAGAAGTGTAGGAATGGCGAATGCTTGTTTTTTGATAATTTTGAGTTGGTCGTTAGCTCGGCAGTATGAAAATTTGTATAAAATAAAGTGAGGTTTTTTGTGAATTATGCTTAGTAGTATCGATAATTTAGGCTGAGTGTTTTCAATTCCGGTTACTGAAACATATACAGCAGTATAATCTAATATGGTTAATAATGATGAAAAAATAGTTGACGTCAGTAAATAACGTAAATGACAAAGTTTGTACAAAATATTTTATTGAACGTTATAAATTTTAAAATAACTTCACAGTAATTTGAGTGAGAAATTGGAAGGAAAACAGACAAACAACAGAGCTGAAATACTGGTTAAAATTTAATTATCTTACAATTCTGAACCCTCCATTTTATTTGAAACTATTTTCATTATGTTTTAATATTTATTTTTCACTACAATGTTATTAATATTTACCACAGGCGGCCTGCATGGCCATACAACAAGCAACAGAAAAGAAGATGGACGGGCTGGAGATTCGCACTGATTCAATGTTCCTTATTAACTGTTATAGCCTTTTTATTTATTTAATGTTAAATCATTCAATATAGTTTCTAGTTTTTAACGATTTATCTCATTATTGTTTTTTTATTTTTGGATCACCGACTCAAAGCATCTGTATGATGGCTTAAGAACGACCAATTTATTAATTGTGAAACTACGGAAATGTAACTAGAGATTGAAGAGATGAGGATTGGTTGGGATAAACGACACAATTAGTTTCATTATATACAATACAGTTCAAATAATTTCATTAAAAATAACAGAGAAATGTATTCAAGTTATATTGATGATGTTAGGAGTAAAATGAAATGTGTGATGCTATAATGTCCTTGAGCTCCGTATATTTTCACACCGTACTGAATTAAATCATTTTAAATTTATATCGTCCAACTTTTTCGTTTAAAAAATAATTTTTCCAAAAATTTTTAAATTGCACGCCATAGTAACAGACGTTTTTACAAAAGTTAAAAATGCTTTCGACACCTCGGAATGTCAACTTCTTTAGTCATACATTCTTTAGATTATTTTTCGCACATTTTGAAGGTGTTGAAAAATGGATGGCGAAATGGAAGAAAAATGGCTGGGTTCTGTCAACTGGAAAGCCTGTGATAAATAAAGAAGAACTGCAACTATTGGACGAACGCATGAAACGAATCCAAGTTAATTTTGTAAGTTAATTTTGCTTTGGGTGAATAGTCAATGCGAATGAATGATCATTATTTTTTGAAACTTTAGTTGTAGACTTATGTGAATAAAGTTAATGTGTTATAATTGAACCAAGGTGCACGTGAAGGCACATGATGGACTTCATGGCAATGAAGAGGCTGATCGGCTTGCCAACATTGGAGCTAGGAAATGAAATCGTCTAAAATGTTTATTACTAAAACTTTTCTGTATAAAATCTGTTTTAACAGTTGAAAATATTATAAACATTAAGGTATTGATGTAAAGTAAAATCATTTTAAATATCAAACAAAAAGTTTCAAATAAAGAAAAACTATCAAATAAACTACGATCTGTAAATTTTGACTATGTCTTTTATTTCTTTTCTGCATATGGGGCAAAAGGGGTTGGGGCTTTTGACAAGACCGTCGGCACATTTAAAGCATAAACACATGTGTCCACACGTGTATAATACACAGTCAGGCTGTAGGTCTAAACAGATAGAACACTCGGGCGTGTTTGTGTTCGTTAGGTCTTCATCGTTAGTTGTATTTTTTGTATCTTTTTTCAGTCCGCCAATTTGATTGATAAGCTTTTCGATCTCTTGTTGTTTTAATGACGATAATGCTTTATTCGGAAAGCTTGATGTATTGATATTTTCATTTGTCGTTGATATTGGAGAAGACGTGGCTTGTGAATGTGGTTCAAACGTTGAAGACTGATGTGTCATGTTTAAAGAAATTTTAGGCTGTATTTTAATTATTTTCGTTTTTTCTGTAGGCGTAGCAACCTTTGGTTTTGTGTTCGAATCAATTGGAGGGCTTGTCGAGGACTGATATGAAATCGTTGAATTTTCTGCTGGTAATGTAGGATTTTGAAAACTACTTGAAGGCAGAGGAATAAGTGGATCAACGAGAAAGACAGGGATATCAGATGTTATAAAATTATTCTTCGCTGAAGTGGGTTTTGGTTGGTATAAGAATGAAGGTCTAGGAGGAATGGTTGGTCTTGGAGGGAGAGATGGTCGAAGATTGCTCGTTGATTTCCTTCTTGAATCTTCGTTTGTATTATGCTGCTCAGTGAAGTCAATGCTTGAAGATGTGGGCAATGCACTAGGAGTGTTGGGAATGGTGACTTTACAGCTCCTTGCGTTTGATTCTCTTTTTATGGCTTGCTTCTTAGATACTCCTGAAGTACATATATACTTCATTTATATATACTTGGTTAATTTTCATAATTATATATTTCATAAAAATTATAGATGAAATTTTAAACAGAAGACGTAAAAATTTTACCAAAAAAATTCTTATACACGCTAAAAATACATTTTAAATTTTAAAATTTCACTAACCACCAAAAGAGATTTGGAAAACACATCCAGTGAGTTCGAAAAACATCCACATACTGACAGAAAGGTCTACATGCACCAAAGTTTTTTCTTCAACTTCATTCTGGTCATTTATCATTTTATTTCTTGAAAGACTCACCCTTCCTCTACGACTAAGAGAGAATCTAATTTCTTCATCTTCCAAAGGGTTCCTGACGACATCTCTCACGTATATCCAATACTCTTCTCTATCTAATAGTTCATCACCGTCATCAGGCAATTCTTTCAGGTCGTCAGGGTTACATACCGTCATGCCGAAGCTTAAGCCTTTTTTCTGCATTTTATCAAGTGTATTAAGTGTTATCGTCACTGTTTCATCAGGCAAAATTGGTTTTGGAGTGAACACATATGCATTTGAATTGCCTTTCCTAATAGCTGTGTACCCGTTGGAAAATAACATTACGTTTTTACCCGTTTTAGAATGAAATTTAAATTCAGAATGTGCGTTTTTTTTTGGTACATGTGAGCAACTCGGTAGATACTGGTGCGTAGGAGAATGACTGCCGGAGTGACCAGGTAAAGGAAATTGCTCAAGTGAAGAAATAGGTAACTTGAAAAACTTTGAATACTTGTCATCGGGAATTGCATTTTTGTCTGTATGTGGTTGGTTGTTTGTAGAATCGTCATATCGATTCAGTTCTTCACAACTTAGAGTTTTTCTTACGCTATAATTATTGTTTAAAACTTCTTCTATAATATTTTCTGAAGAATTGAAGGTGATTTCTTTGTCTGTCAGCATTTGTGAAGGGAGCGAAGCGAGGATTGGAATCAGTTCATCTGTGATTCAGTTGTATGTATAATTTAAAATTAAAAATTTGTATTTAGAGTCAAGGGTCAGTTTAAAGTAAGTGTGTATATACATATACATGTTTTAATGAAGGTTTGACCGTCAAATCTATTCACATATTATTGTCATTATGCAAAAAAAAATTATATTTCAAGTTTATGTGGTAACCTTAATAATGAAATTCTAGTATTAAAATAATTTTTTAATTTTGAAAAAATAAAAATATCCTCACTTTCGAGTCTGAATGCGACGTTTTTACCGAAAATGTCGAAAACAGCCCACAAAGGAGTATTGGGACTGAGGCCTGTGAGAAGGGTCATTTTCTCTTTGATTTTTCCTTTTTTAGACCACCCAAACATGATTTCATTATTAGAGGTATATTGGAAAAAAAGAAGATTATCTTTTTGAAGGCATTTTTTTGGTAACATAGCTAACATTAATTGTTTTTGACTATCTAATACCGATCGTTCAAACTCAAGTGATGTGGTGTTCTCTGGGTTATCAGTTGTTGTTCCAAACTTAAAAGTGCCTTTGTGAAACATTATCACTTTCAAACAAATTATTTCATTTGTGATTAGTCGTCTATCACTGACTACCATTGTTCTGCCATGATCAAACTTTCTAAATATAAGTTGGTTTGGTGATATGTGTATGCCTCCATCAAAATCATAATGAAATTTTATTGGCCTTTGTTGTTGTTCAGGACTGACTGTAAACAATAAAAAAATTTAAGTTGGATCTAATATTGAAAATTTCATTTTTAGATTCATGAAAGTAAAATTGGTTATTGAAAATTAATTTGAAAAATTTTTAATATTCATTCAAAATTTCAAACTCTTTTTATGTTCTGAAACCCGGATTTGGGTGTATAATAGTGAAAAAGAATAATTTAATAAAAAAAACAAAAAAATCCATTTTTCTTACTTTTAAAATTGTATTCTTCGCTTTGATTGTTTCCCATTGTAAAAATCAATAGATAATTGTTATTAGAATTTATTTTAAAGTATCAACAAATACAGGTGGACGTGGTATGTCTAAACGCCACATTAATACTAAATTGTTTTAACTTTTAATCAATCTAACTTAATATTCACAAAAAAAATTTTAAAAATTGTTTCAAAAATTAAAAAAATCTGATTTGTTTGAATGAATTGGGCATGGTCTGTTGAGGTTTGGGATAGATGATGTTTCAGCAGAAGAGTCGATGAAAGAGGTTGAAAGAAATGGTTTTGTAGACTTTTTACGATCTTGATAAAACTGTTTTGACCACGAAACCTTCAAATATGCTTTTATCGACGATTTTTTCAGTTTTGGTTTGTCTTCCTTTTTGACTTCATTTATCGAAAAACTCGACTTTGTAGTGATTGTTTTTGAGTCGTTTAAATCAGAATTTAAGTTATAACATTGGTTTATAGATAAAGAATCATTAGAATTCAGCGAATGTACTTTACTCCTATCGGAATATAAAGGTTTAATATCTTTATAAGAAGTAGAACTTAGAAAAGGAAGAGTTTTGTTGAAACCGTCAAAATAAATTTTGTCGGCGTTTTTACAAAAGTCCTTGCTACAATTTGAATTGTATTCCCCAAAGACCGCTTCGCTGATGTTCTTTTGTGCTCCTTTATCTTGCATCAAACTCAATTTGCTTGCTTTCCTCTTATCTGGTCTTTAATGAATTTTGTAAATGTGTGATGAGTAACAAATAGAAAAAAAAGATTAATGCAATAATAAACTTAAAAATTTAATTAGGAATGTTATTTTAAAGAAAAGTTTTTTCAAGGTTGAAGAAGATATTCGAATATAAAAATAAATAGTTTTTTTTGCAAGCCACAAATACATTTTCTAACTTAATCTCTCTAAAACTTCACACTCCTCATAGTAATTTTTTAAATTGCAACTTCTGCACTACGTGTTCAATGCGGCCATGAAACAAAAGCAAGAGAATACCGATCTGTTACGGCACTCCACACATGGAAGTTTGACATTGTGCATGTATGAAGTTGATGTAGTCGTGTATGGAAAAAGTCTAGATATATGCACAAAAGGTATGTAAAAGCACTAGAAATAAAATAAAAACTAAATAATTAGAAGGTTTTTACACATAGCTTATAAAACACTTTGATAGGAAAAGTTTGACGTATTTGAGAGAAATGCTTGAGGATCATTGTAAAGCCTCTGGACATGAACAAAAAAAAATGGTTTTACTCTGGCTGTTTTAATTTATTTCTGAAATTAATATAGCAATGACATCAATAAATTTATTAAAATTCTTCTTTTTTTATACTGTCTTTGAAAACCACGTTTAAACGACGTGAAACACAAAAATGATTAATGAAAGTATGAATTATTTATTAACCTTTAAAAACACGTGAAATTTATTTAAAATTGTTTTTATATGGAAAAGAAGTGAAATCAAAGACATTTTCTGCAAATCCATTGAAAAACTTAACGCGTCTGTTTTGTTTATTTTGGAATTCTTGAGCAAATTCACACTAAATCACATTTGTATTGCCGTATTGACTTACGTAGATCGTATGGCGTCTTTTGGAAATTATTCGACGGAGAAAAACTCGAGTTAACTACTAATTCATTATTTCTAATTACCAAAAAGAAATTTCAAAATTTTTGAAGTTTTGGTGAAAATATTATCTCAAAAAGTACAAAACTTTCGACGTAGGAGCTCATATTTCAAAGTAATAGACAAAAAAAAACAATTTAGTTAATGAAAACAATAGCAAACCTTTTCTTCGATAAATAAATGCATAGATAGATGAAAATCCCAAAGAAAACCCCGATCACCGACCCAGTGACGATGGCTAGAATTAATCCTGGAAAAATAAAATTTGCCTTGAAAGCTAAATTTCAATTATTTTAAATTGAATTTTAAATTAAATTGAAAATGGTTTTAAATGATTTCAATGGGCGAATACCTAATGATAGCAATTTATTCTTGGAGTATTTGCTGCTCCTCTCAAGACTGTTTGAAGCTGGGAGATTTATTATTTATTTTGATTGAATCGGGCTTGAGAAGCTGTTTAAATATTTATTACTAATCTCAGTACAATGTGAATGACCACTTTTGAAATTGAATTCAAAAAATGATCAAGTGAAAGAGTTGTTAAAGCCCTATACAACATATTCCAGCTAAACTTGTACATTCTGAGTCTTATAATATACATTTTAATTAATTTCTATTTTCAAATATTATTTCTAACATCTATTGATCTCAATTATCATTATAGCCATCAGACCCAGAAAACAGGTACAATCAACATAAGACATCAGCCTTATTAAAATATTTATTTGGCCATCTTTCTAGTGTAATTTTCTAACAGGCTTATTTAAGTGTATTCTCTCGCGGTGCAAAAGAAATAGGTGTGTAGTGTTGAAATTAAAATTTTCGTTTTTAATCGAAACTTTATTTCTCCTTTTATTTCTTTCTCACGAGTGCTTTATAATTTTGATTTTCTTCTTTTTTACAGATGTGTTTATATTGTTTATTTTGCTGAATCACTTTTTTTTGCATTCAAACGATAGAAAATATTATGAATTTCAATCATACTTTCAAGAATTCTTATTCAAATTTGTTCAGAGCATATTTTACGATATCAGAATTTCAAAAAATTTCTAGATAATTAGTTTAGTTTTGAAATTAATATTTTCATAAGATATTTCTTTACTTTCTAGTTTATTTCTTTTGAGAAGTATCAACTTTGAGACTTTCAGTTAATGGCTTTATAATATACTTTAACACATTTTCAAGTTTGTTCATATGGGGATGGAGAGAAAAAAAATAAAATAAAAAAAATTTAAATAAAATAAGCGAGTTTAAGTAAAAACTAAAACCAGCTTGAAATGGAAAACTAAAAATAACTTCGAATAAATACGAATATTAATAAAAATAGAAATAGATCAATTAATAAAAAATAAGAATAACATAAAATTTAAAAACATCAAATTCAAACAAGTTTAAATTCAAATAAATCAAAAAAAAATCCAAGCAAAAGAAGATTTAATCGATTAAAAAGTTAAAAATAGCTCCAATAAGAGGTTAGAATAAACAGCTAGTAAGGGTGTGCTTTGAGACACGCGTCCATCATCACGTCCACACAGCACCCAGCTTTCTATTAAAATCTCACTGATTTCTCTATTTCCATTATTCAGTTTGAAGTTTGTGTTGCTTTAAATATTTGTTGAGTTATTTTTACAGTGAAGTGTTACTCTTTGAATTGTTTTGGGGTTTTGTCATTTTTGATATTTTGATTAATTTTTTTATTTATTATAAGCTTCAAAAAAAATTTTTTCTGATTTTTATCAAATCATTCATGTATTCATTAAATTATTGAAGTTTTATAAAAAATTTTCTTGACTTCAAAGATTGGATGAAAATTTACAATGCAAAAGTTATACGTGTTGGATGAACGAAAAGACAGTTATGATAATATAACAACAACAATAATAATAATAAAATAAAAAGAATAACAATAATATCATCATAAAACACACGGTAAATTACCATTAGCGCAAGCCACCATATCTCCTTTCCAGTTGTTTTCTTCGCAGATCAACTGCCAAGTTTCTAAAGAAAATGTGCATTTGAACGTAACCTTATTGCCTTCCCTTACAAAAGTGCTGTCTTTGGGGGGATCTTGAATGTCACCGCATCCCAGCACTGTAGTGTAGTGTGTAGGGGTTTGTGTTGATGTTGTTTGAAGTTATTTTTACTTAGTGGTTTATTAACGTGTTGATCAGAAAATTCGAGAGATTTCTTAATCTTGAAATCTTCTCTTAAAATTTTATGTTTCAAAGTTGCATAATGATATTTTTTTTCGAGTTGAATTATTTGAAAGTTATGTTTGAAATAGTTTTTAAAAAAGACTATTAAATCAGGCATTATAATAACATCTGTATCTAACGATGTTATCATAAATTATTAGCATTACGTGATAACAACATAAATGTAACAGCATAACATGTATCAACATCATTGAAATGAAATGAGTGAATAAGAGATAATTACGAAGAATAGTTATTATAACGACGAAATAATGTCATCTAATACGCCTATATAGAAACAATAAAACAGACAAACCTTTGAAGAAAAAAGCTTGCCGAAAACTTGCTTCCACAGTGTTTCCTGAATGGTTATGCATATGATGCGACAAGTAGGATTTCGAGTCGAAGTTGTTTGGCGGGATGGAGAGTTGTACCGAAGAGTGGTTAGTTGTGTAGAAATGAGAGTTGTCTGTGATGTTATTACAGATTTTAACTTTGTGTAGCTGGTTAGCTTCGAATATATGTACATCGTAAAAACACTGAGTTTTGTTTGCAGAATGCAACGAGTTTGATGAATATAAAGACTTGAAGTATGAATTGAAGTAATTGATTTGTATTTGTTGGCCTGTCAGTGCAACGACTAAGATAGTGCAGTGGTAATCTGCTGAATGGTCTGGGAGGTAGGATAAAAAAGATGTTATTTGCCGCAGACTCAAAACTACATTGCAGTCGCTAGCCCGCATCTCTGTGGAAAGAATATTCTGCGTTTAACATTTAGTCTGTATAGAGATCAAAATTTAAATCATTTTTTCGAATGCTATAACCAAGATACGTACAGTGATCTCTATTATTCAAACTATGTAATAAAAGTTATATTGTGAGAATTAAAAATTTTGAATAAAATTTTTCATAATTAAAGTTATATTTTTTTTTCAAACTGAAATAAAGTTTCATTAAGTTCTTGTATTTTAAAATCTTTTGTTTTTATATGGATGAATGCTGATGATAGTTGAAGTAAAACGCATTAAGCACGATACTGGGTGGAAATTGTCAATAAAGAACTAAAAAGCTTAAACAAAATGTTTATTTGGAGTTCAGTTAATAATTGTAAAATATTATTTATCTATTACTTAAATTCAATTTTTTTGACAGACGCAATGATTGTCTTTGTGTAATATTTATAGGGTAAAATTATTTTATTTATATGGTTAAAACCATAAACACTCATGAACTTTACAAGGCTTTTAGAAGCTTGTTACATCTCGAGAATCCCCAAATATTAAAAAATGACATTGAAGTTACAAAAGAATCCTTGAAAAACATCAAAACCATGGCCATTATAGCACGAAAAAACTTGGAAAAAACAATTTTGAACGAATAAAAATGTAGAAATTGGAACAATCAAAATCTTTGAAAGTTAGTTTAAACTTTAAGTACCAATTAAAGAAAAGCACAAGTATCAATATTTTAAATTGTTATTCCTAGTACAGAAGATTCAAAATAATATAAATAATTGAAAAACATACTTTGATTAAAATTTAACCTAGAAAATAATCAAAAAAGTGTAAAATAAGCAAAGCAATGGTAAGAGACAGTTGTTGAAGTTAATGCAAGTACTTTTCAGCTAATAAATCAACTCTCTAATGAGAAGGACTAGTAATCACTCACTCTGTAGCCATTCACACTTCAGTCTGCTTTCAAGTATTCTCTTTTAAACTTTATCTTCTTCAAATTCTCTCATGTTTAGCACTCAATTTTTATATAAGATTTTTTTAATGTGGGTGTTCTATTTTTTTTAGTTATTTTTAGCTTGAAATGGATCCGTGTTTGAATTAGTCTGAGTTGGATAATATAGCAAATTATTGTTCTATATCATATAATTAGTTTATCTTGAATTATCAAACTTTAAAAACCGTTGATACTATTGCGTTTGAAGCACTTTTTAAAGAAGAATTTCAAAGTTTTGAATTTTTATGTTTAATCTTACATGAGTCTTATGCATCAAGCTCTTTTAAGATCCAAAACATTAAATCCCTAGTCATCATCTTTTCTCCGCTTCTTGTCTCTTTTTTTGATTGTTTCTTTTGCAAATTATATATCTTCTTGTAGACTTTTTTCCAACCGTTCCATCTATTTCAACTCATTAGATAATCCCACTGAGTTTTGAAGATTTAAATACTCCCAAAACAAATCGCTGAGATATTTTTAAACGAAGATGTATCACTTAATTATTAATACCATTATGTTTAATGGTGAATTTTAGATAGAGTTAACTAAAAAAAATTCTAGGCAAATAATCTTATGTTAAGTTTGAGCAAAGTGAGGTTTTTATATTTATATAAATGTTTTTCTTTGAATATTATTAGTTTTTATTTCCATTTCAACAGTTTTCTCATCATTTTATATGAGTTTTTTTTAGGATTTCAAAGTTTTCAGAAATTCAATATGAGTTATATATAGCTTAAATTTTTTATTAATATCTTTGAAAATATCAAAGCGTCAAAAATAACTGTAATTAGCCTTTTTTAGGTAGAGTAATTGGAAGGAAAGGTATCCACATTATGCTTAACATTTTAATCAGAGCCACAAATGACTTCTACCTTTTAATTGGAATTTTTCATCTGTTTTTTTCAAACTTCTGAAGATTTCAGATTTAAAAAAATAAAAGGAAACGCAATCAAGACTTTTATCAAATAATATTGAAACGACTAGTTACACAAAATAACTAGTCTTTGTATAAGCTTTTCAAAAAAGTGATTACCACAAAATTAAATATAAACTTTAATAATCTAGGATTTTTTGATCAACTTGGAAATAGCTGTTTCAGAACTAGTGGTTTTGGTACTAGCACTTTTATAATCGGTATTGTTTTAATTATTTTTAAACCTGTAAATATTTCTTTGTTCCACGATAAGTTTGAACAAACCTGAACTTATGGATTTCTTTTGAATGTATGTAAATACAATTGTTTTTCAAATTATAAAAAAATTTTTGACAAAAAACATTATGCTATTACACTTTTTTCATACAAAAATTGTAATTTCACCAAACTCTTTTGAGAACAAAACTTATAAAAAATTATATTAATTTCATCAAAAATTCCATTTCACTGAACAGATCCTATAAAAAAATAATGTTCAAACCATTGAACTGTCTCAAAAGCACTGACTCCACACAAAAACTCTGTGCTTCGCAACAATTGATACGTGCTGGTTGAAAAGTAGGTTCAACACAAGTTTCAATGTGTAACTGCCCATGCTATCTTATAATTGCAGTCATAAATAAACAAATATTATTAAGGTCTTTTTTTTTCATATGATTATTATATAATACTATTTTTTTTACTAATTCTGTTGTTTTTGTTGTTATTATTGTTACAAGAGCTGAAACATTTACAAAGCTTTTATAGAAAAACGCCATAAAGAATATTATAAAAATTGACATTATTAATTTTCACACTTATTTTGTTTCGGGGTATTACTCTAGGATTTGCGCTAGACATTTTATAGCTCTGATACTTGTCGAAAAAAATTGTTTTTTATTTAACATTGCGAAAATTTTGCTTAGAATTATTAATTTTCATTAAAATAATGTTGTAGGTAATATAATAGGGTTGGGTTTAGAATTAGTTTCTGATGCCTAATAATACCACACAAAAACACTCGTCTTATTCTGTAATGGTATTATATAGAAAATAAAAATTCGCCCATATATTCACTATTTCATTTATTTATTTAAAGCATTTTGAAGACTTACTCGACACTATAATCATCGTGAATCTTATTTGAAAGTTTTTTCAACCTATCACTAATTGTATCTACTTACTAATAGAATTCACCAATCTATACTATATTTACGTAGCAGACTCACTACCTCAAATTTCAAGTAATTAATCATGTAAGTTCGCCTTACAAAAACTTCGTGGATTGTGAATAAAAATATGTAATATTGTTTCTTTAGTTATAAATGTGACAGTTTTAAGCTATAAAAGTTGTTTCACAAACTGACATAATGCGATTTGTAACTTTGTTATCATCTTAAATTTAATTCAGTTCCACACTGTTTCAGTTTTTCTTATTGAAAGAACATGTTTGAAGGAACTTATAAAACACTCGTATTAAAAACCAGCCAATGCTTTATAGAGCAGACTATAAAGCTTTTGTAACTTATATTATCAGTAACAGTCATCAAACCTTTTTATCTCAACAAATGATGCATATGACTAAATATAATGAGAAAAATGAATTCATCATGCTGAAATTCTCAAATCTTGATTTTATTTTAGTATATTTAAGTTCAAAACCACATTATCTTGTATATTTCAGTCGATTTTGAGTTTAATGGAAGTATGCTACTTCAAATGTTGATAGAAAAAAGATAATTTTATTTGAAATTTATTCAAAAATTTATATTTAAGGAAAAAGATAGTATATATAATGCATATAAAAATATTTAGAACTTTGTTTTTGAGTCTCAAGTTATTTTGAGAGCTGTTTTGCACAGCTATTCTTGACGGAATTTTCGTGTGAAATTTCCTAACGGAACTAGCCTTTTTGATGCAGAAATAGTTTTCATATTTTTTACACTTTTTTTGCTGCTGACAATGGGAGATTTGACTGATGGTAGCAAGTGCTTTGCTTAAATGCTAGCAATAAATTACGATTATGAAAGCATTAATATAAATATTAATATATAAGCCTGCGCTTTTTAAAATGAGCCTGTTGATTGGCCATTTGATGGAATATGTGTCGTCGAAATATTGTAGCAATCAAATCAAAAAATCTGTATAATATAAAAATTTGTCATAAGAGAATGGAAGGGGGTCAGAAAATGTAAGTATGTTTTAAGAGATTTTTAAATAGTTGAAATTAAAATTGTTTAAATTAAAAATGAAGCTAAACCAGAAGTATCTTAATTCCTTAAAAAAGCACACTTCAAGTTTTACCAAGTAAATGTAATGCGGTATTTTTAAAGCGTTTTTCCTAATAGACCAAAGCGCTTGCTCCAAATTTAATGTCTAGAAAGCACACTGTGGAACAGTTGCTATTTGTCGGCCTACGCGGGATCGAACCCGGTAACTTTAGATAATTAGTCTAAAACTCAACCATTGAGCTATAGGGGCCGATTCTTTCACACACCAAAAAAAAAAGTAATACCCTGCACAAAAATTAAGATAAAATCCAAGTCACAAAAGGTCTGAATTTATTTCATGGAAAAGCACTATAAGATTTGAAATGTTCGGGTTGCTATATTGATCCGATTCAAATTTGCTCGAATCAAATCTCAATTAATTAGTGCTTGAATACTCATTATCTTCTATTTTTATGATTATTTAATAACTATTCTCATTATGGATTTTTATTAAATTTTTTTGTTTTTTTTTTCTCTTATTATTATTTTTTCTATTATTCTTATTTTGATTATCATTTTTACTGTTGGTATTCATATAAATTATTCTTATTGCTATTATTAAAGTCGTCATCAATGGGAAACAGTATTAATAGCATGTGGTCGAAGCTTCATCACACAGTTATTATTGAAAAATGCTCTCATTTGCATAACTGAACCACTGCACAAATTACTCATCTTCAATGCAGACAAAATACCCTCATATGCCGGTGATCAGCGGGTTTCAAGGTTTTATATATGAATTATTAATATCTGGATGCTCGAATGTATTTGTTTATTATTTTTGTTTTTATTATTGTGTTATTGTTTTTGTTTTGCTGCATATGGCTAATTTACCAATAATATATTTTTTAATTGCTGAAATATCATATTATTTTTATTTGAAAAAAAAACTCTTTTAAACATTTTTTTTGTTTTTCTAGATTTAACTTTATTCTTTTGGTGTCTCGACTGATTTAACATGGCTAAGTAAATCAATTTGTGTATTTTTCTAAAGAATCATGCAAGTTAATTAGCATAAAACACTTAAAGTATATTATAAACTCTTTCAAATCCCATCGTAATGACATTCACCAAAAAAACAAAGCCCACTTACTGACAAAGGATGTACAGACGAAATCAGCGTCGAGGTAAGCAGTGAGATCATTGGGGCAAGGCTGGGCTAGCTTTCTCAAGGTAGGAACGGGTACCACACAGGTTTTCTGCTCACTGCAGACGTGTTGCAGATGGCCAGCCACATTGGATGAACACCCGAGGTGGCCGTAGTCTTTTACCACGCATGTCAGCATCTCCATGCGACCAAATAAGCCCTTCGTTATGAAAACCGTGGTGTTAGCTGGGCACACCGCAGAAAACGTTTCAAACTGGCAATATTCTTTTGAGTGCACCAGTATTGCTGTTGTGAGTGAAGTGTTGTTGTGTACAAAAAATTTTCAAATGAAAAGTTTTTTGTGCCAAATAATACTTACCCAGAAAAAATACATTTGCTAGTGTTTTCACCATGTCTGCAAAAATATTTCAATTTTGAAAAAGTAATATTCAAATATAATATACAAACATAAAAAGGCAAAAAACTCAAATGTAATTTGTTTTAAAAATTGAAAAAGCTGAAAATATTTCAAAAGACTCGAAGTAGGCGATAGTTTCTAAGAGAGACCAGCGGTGGATATAAATGAGGGCAACTTGGTCACAAATGACGGATGCTTGAGCACTCCAAGCATTCATCACCCTTTTCTCATCAAGCCACGCAATTCAATACTGTTTTAGACGAAAAATTAACTGAAGAAAAGTGAACAGCTATATTGAAACTATAACAATACTTATCATTATCACTCTTGTTTCTATAGTTAGAATGATTGTTGTTGTTGTATTTTTATTATTACCATAAATTTTAAAAATTTTACCAGTATTAAGCCGGTCTTATTGCTCTTGGTCTTTTAAAATTGATTTTTTATATGAACAGATGCCTCATTCAAAAATTCTCCTCTTTGCATATAAAGATCATTTTTATCTTCTGAAAATAATTTTTATCATTATAAAATTTCCAATACTTTGCAAAAGATATTGCTTTTCTTGAAACACTTCAAAAACGCATAAAATCGTTCACATAAAACTGCAAAACATAAAAAACCAGAAAAAAAATTTAAAACCCAGTATTTGACTACAAAATCCCTATAAACCCTTGTTATGATAGCAGATTGTATGCAGCTTATTAAATTCAATAGTATAATATAGTAGGAAAAATCTTGTATTAATCACGCATTAAATACATAAATCTTGACTGTTCCAATTATTGTGACGGGGGTTGCAAGCACGAAGGATGAATCAATGGTTTTGAGTGAAAATCTAAGAATTTTTAATAATGATACAATGAATAGAAAAGCTGTTATATATATTTTTTAAGTATTAATTTTAAATATAATGAAAATTATTATAATAGTAATGAAAACAATTATTTTAATATTTCTTATATATATGGGGTTAATATTAAAGTGACTTCAAACTTTTTTCAAGGCGTTCGGTTTTGTATTGGGCTGATATTTATAAGACCCTAAGATTTAAGAACTGACGAAGTAGAATAGATTACATGGTAAAAGTAGATAAATTTATTCACGTTGATTAATGATTGCGATTCTGTAGAAAAAACTTGTGAATTTTTTGTGTGAGCTTGTGTTGTTTTGAAAATATTCTCTGTAGTACCATTTCCATTTTTAAAAAAATTCCAAAAAAGTTTTCTATGAAAATTAAAACTTTTTAAAATTGTTATGATGTGAAAAAAGAAACACTACAGGAAGTGTCTCGAGCATTTTCTTTCCTTTGGCTTTCCCTTTCTGAGCTTCAAGCCGCTGGTAAACTTTTTCATTTATTTTAGTTTTATGATAAATTTTCAAAGATGAAGGCAAAATAAATTAAAGTAATTTTTTTTTTAAACAAAAAGAAAAATGGTGCAGCTTTTCATGAAAGTTGCAAATTGTTAATTTAAACTTTCTGGCAACACCTTTTCATTAGCCTTCAAGTCGTTGGTTGAAAATATTATTCCTCTATTTGCCGTTGATATTAATTTTTTACCTTTTTAATGATATAATTTATGATGAAGAATGCGATATTATTAAACCAAAGTTTTTTTGTTATTTTGAGTAATTCAACTGACATTACGCAGTAAATTCAGACATTCTTCGAAACTATTTCAAGATAAGAAAAGAATTTTTACTGCATATGAAAGACAAAAACCGGTTAATTAGCAGTCCAAATTAACCCAATAGAAAAGTTTTTTTCTTGTAGGATTCTTCACACTCCTATATCATTGTTTCTCTTTCCATAAAGCTCGTATGATGATGAATAGATTGCTAATTATAGACTAGATTTACACGAATATAGAAAGTAGAAAAAATTAAGCTTTCGCATTATTTTTACTTAGGAATTTTTTTTTAAATCGCCCAATGTAGCATGAAATAAATTTTAAGTCAATTTATGTTTCTTAATACCTTTTTATAGAAATTTCATTTACTTCAATTTTTTCTTTTTTTTCAAATTTTTACTTATTTTCTCTTCCATCTACCCATCTCTATGAAAATAAACACCAACATCGAGCAGCACATTAACTATTTCAAATATGCCAAGCTATTGAATATTCTTCTAAAATTATATCTGAAGGTACTTCGATTTTTTGAGACTTCTTTACAGCCCTTCACCTGCCTATCCGTGTTGCAGCTTGTGAAAGGTGCGTGATTTTCAATTGAATACCCGGCAAAATATGCTGCATGTGTTTTTATATTAAATTTTTAATTATTTCATTGGATATTTTACCACTTTGTGGTGGATAAATTTTTGCATTCTATAGAGCTTTTATTCATGAAGTTATTGATTTTTGACATTTTTATTGTTGGTGTAAATACTTTCATCATTTAGGAAAACCGTTTCACATTTTTTCAAAAAGAATTTTTTCAATACATTTCTTTCAGACCTGGTTACAATAACGACACATAGTAGATATAATTGTTGAATAAGTAAAAGTCAAGGTTTATTGGTTATTTATATCTAGCGTGGAGAATTCTAGCATATGATTTGCAAGGGATATGAAGACTAAGTCATTGTGTTGTTGACACTTATGCTCAGTGGAATTGTTGTGTGTTCTTTATAGCAGAAAAACTTTTAAAATACTAGTGAATATGTAAAAAGTGGAAAAACCTTCGTTAATATATAATAAAAAAAAACAAATATTAGTTGATGTGTATAAATTTCATTGGGAACCTGAGATAGTGGAGTGGATAATGTCGATAAGAGAGAGAAAATGTAGGAATGACATGAGCAAGCTTGGGTGGTGGGTGTGAGAAAATAAGAAAAAAATTTGATAAAAAAAATTATTACTAACTAAAACGAAGAAAAAATTTGAGTTGAAAGCGAGCGAAGAATGGAGAAGTAGCATATTGAGTTGGTAAGAAAAAGTTTAGAATGGAAGAAAGAGGTCTAAAAAGGCGAAAAGTGATGAATTAAAATTTATTAATAAAAAGTAAAAAAAATTGAAAAAGCTTTTAAACATAAAATTAATTTAAATAACTATTCTAGAAAACCTATAAAATTTATTTCAACTCGTTTAATAATAAATGCATAAACTTTAATAAATTGAAAGTTAGCAAACAAACTCTGAAAACTCTGTTTAAATGCAAAAAATAACAGTGATAAATTCCAAAAAATATTAAAAATATAATGCAAAATGAACAAGAAACAAGGTAAATTTAACTTTGAAACGTGTTGACTATGAAGTTTAATAGTAAGCTCCAACAGCCACCTTATATAGTTTATGTTTATTTTTCAAATAATATACTTTTTTGAAAAATTTTAATATATAATCGGCTCAAAAAGATTTAAACTATCATATGTTAATATGATGCTTCATTTCAAAAACTCAAAATTTCTACTTTTATTCATACGATGTTTTTTTGAAACCTCAGTCTCAACCAAACCACAAAATTTAATCATTACCTCCACACTTTTTGAAAAAAATTATTTTATTCTCCAACACTGAACTTCAGCGTGTGTATGTGTAGTTGAAATGTGTTGAACCCTATATTAAGTCAATGCACAGAGTTTAACTATGACGTGAAGAAATAATATTCTCAATATATTTCTGCTAATTTAAAAGCATATTCATATTGAATTAAATTAAAATGGTGATTTAAGTTTTATAACCACGTGTTGAAAGATATAATTATCTACAAGATGAGTTTAATGTTGCCTCTTTATGACGACACAAGCTCACTTTATCAAATAACTCTTTTATATGGTGGCTTATGGTGAATGAATGAACTATTGATTGAATGATTGATAGATAGAAGAATGGATGAGTTAATTAATTAAAAATGAATGAATGAATAGATGGATGAATGAAATATAAATAGATGAATGAATGAAATATATATAGATGAACTTTCAAAATGTGAATACTTCAAAGTAGTTTTACCATAGAGAAAATATTAAAACCCAGAAATTTTGCATGATTTAAAATATTTAAATAATTTTTCAAAAAACGTCAAAAGGTACCCATAAAAAAAATTTAATGAGCTAACAAAAATGGTATAAAATATAACTTTAAAAACTCAAAATTCCACAAAATTGAGTTTTCTGAAACATCAACAAAAGCATAAAAAATAAACTTAATGAAACACACTCGAGTTTCGTCCAATCACAACCTCTGAAACCACAACACATTTACAAACCAAAAAACGTCATCAAAAACCAAATATTAGCAAGCCAAAAAAAACCATTGAAAATCGAAAAAATAAAAAACCAGAAAAAAATCGAAAAACAACAGAAAACAGAATAAAGGTGATAAAATATATAGCCTGAAGTAAAAGATCGGGGCAGTGGAGAGGACTAATTGACGGTAGGTCTTATCACTTGAACGCTCACTGCTCCACACTCCCAAGATAAGACGAGTTATGCGATCCGTTGCTCAACTGTGCTCTTGTTTTTTTTTATTTTTTATCACTGTTTTTTCTCGGTTTGTTTAGAGATTTTTGTTAAAAAACTTTTTTTTTTTTTTGTGTTATTTTTCATTTTTATAGTTTTTTGCTAAATTTTTATTTTCAATTTAAGTTTTTTCAAACTTTTTTCTTGGTTTTCAAATAATTTTTACATATTGTTCACTTTTTTTTTGCTTCTCGTTTTTTTTATTCTTCGGATTCTTACTCTTATTTCGTTTTAAAATTAAATATCAAAAAATTTTTTCTTTATTTTAATAGATTAAAGAAATACCGATCTAAACAGATATACCATCAATATAAATTTATTTAAAGGTGTGAAGATATTCTCAATATCTTTCCCATCCCTCAATCTATCTTAATAAATCTCTTCTGAAAAATTCGATCATTGCCACATTCCCTAGCAACTTCGTCCTTCCTTTGACATATTTCAGAATTTAAATATTTGCTCACTTTATTGAAAATACTTTTATGAAAAAATAATTCATATTTTTATATGATTTTTCTATATATGAAAAATTTTACACGTTAATTTTGTTTTATTGAATCAAATATAATAAAATATCAAAATTTTCTTTTTGTTCTTTGGATTAAAATAAACTTTGTTTATAAATTCTTTCAAATTTTAATTCAATATAAGTTCAGCAAAGTGTTATCATTTTGATGGCATTTTTAATCTACTATTGAATATTGAATATATATCCATTCATACTTCTACTCAAACTCTGAAAGAGTTTGTAAATTTTTCGTTTGCTTAAATTGTGTTTTTGATCAAAAAGAAGTTTTTTTTGCCAAAAGGAGCTTCTTTCCATACTAAAACAACAGCTACTACTATTACTAGTAACAATAAAAATAATAAGAATGATAGTAATGGTAATAATAATGATAATAATAATTTTAATGATAATAATAATAATAACAAAAATAAAACTACTACTACTACTATTCGTACTAATACTAGTAGTACTAATAATAGCAACAAAAATAATTTCTCTTTCATTAATGTGAAATTATTCTGAATCTTGGAAAGGACTTCAAGGTATAATAGGTTTAGAAGTGTTGGAGCTAAAAGCAGACGGGACATTCCACCATTAATCTTTTTGCGTTTGAACCAGTTTATAATCACTTCATACCGCAGTCAAATGTGAAGTCATTGAGTTTTACCACAAAGTTTAAAATTATTTCGAAAAGATTCGAAAATTTGCATTTTTTTTATTTTAATCGTTAATATTTATCATCCAAAACAGAATTATTCTGTTTGAATTTTGAATAATTAATATTCCAACACACAAAAAAAAATAAATTAATGGATTAAAAATCGAATTACTTTTAATTAAAGTATTATTTCTCTGAATGGAAAAGCTCAGTGAAATATACTATAGCATTAGGCTGTGAACAAGATCGGCCTTAAAACAAGGTATATTCCAAACAAAAGCTTTTATTTTAGGATTGAAATGCAGTGCGCCAATACTAATAACCGCTGTTTCATGACATAGAGATTTGTTTTGTAAAATAGCTAACTTTCAGAATATAATATGCACGGTTTCTTCGCCATTTGCTCAAGAATCACTTCTGGAGAACCATTCAAGTTGATATAAGGAGTAAAAAATATTAGTTCTTGCATAGTAAAAATGAATAATAATATAAAAAATAATAACAATAAAAATAAAAATGCATGCAATATTAATAAAAAAAATAAGGTGGACTAAGAAATAAGAATAAAACTCGGCGCATGTTACAAATGGGATGACAGAAGCAAATATAAGGCGGCATTGGTGAGAAATACCAGAAGACTTGGTTGGCTTATGCTGCTGGTGATTGATGCATTTGCCTCTGTTCATCAGCCGCAGTTTTTTTAGGTTCAGTAGGCTTTGTCATTAAGAAAAAATATTTATTTTAGTCAGAGATAAATTTGAAATTGAAATATTAGTATAGAGACATTTCTTATAGTGGCTGTGCCAAAAGGTATTTAAACATGCCAACTTTTTGAAAAAATGTTAAAGTCTTTAATGTCTGTTTAAGAACTAGACATTAGTGCTTTTTGAACGTTGGAAATAGATAAGAGTGAGTGAAGTTGCAAAAAAAGATACATCATAATGGAGGTAAAAATGAAATTAAGCCTTCTCGCGTTTATCTTCTTCCCAGGTCTATTTAATCAGTATTATTTTACAGTTGAATCTTTTTTAAATCCCTTTTTTATTTGAAAATGAAATCTCGTGAAAAATTAATCTCAGCAAAACTTAATTTTTTCTGTAGTGAAAAATTCTTTTTAAATTTCAAAGCACTTTTGGTGTGATGCAGAGAAAGGTTTATAAAACGTAAATAGAGTTTATTAGATTTCTAATGACAAATGGTGATGTGAGGACTTGAAAAGCAATTGTCTTTCAACAAGAAATCTCGTCAAACACCACATACCCTTGAAGAATCATGGATTAAAAAAGCTGTTACGCGGTCAAAACGTCGCAAAATGGAAAAATTAAGCAAGATTTTCACAATGTCAAGAACCCTTAACCAAATTCACTATTTATCTTTATGAAATGCCGAAAAAGTCTTTTAATACGATTGAATCGAATAAATTTCTATATTTTGTATTGAATTTGCAAGAGTTCATGAAATTGAAAAGTGAGCATGCATGAAGTTTGTGGATCTTCAGCTCACACAGTCACCTCTGCACGCCGCTTAAATCATCCTTCTAGTGATTTGGTGTTGTTTTATATGAGTTCTTGTTGTGTTGTTGCAGTTTTTTAAAGTCGACGTTTTTGTTTAAGTTTTTAAATAACGTTTTCATGACAAGGTTTTATTCTCCATAATATTTTTCAAGTTAAAAGTTTATTTCTAATTAATTTAATAAAGTATTTCTTATAAGTTTTTCCATTTTTTTTTTCTAAATTACCTTGAAAGGCCTGGTAGCTACAGTTTTAATTAAGTAAGTAAAAATTTTATTCAAGTAGAAAATATATTTCATAATATAAAATTCACCCGAAACAAATTTGAAATATGTAGAAAAAATAAAAATAAATTCACTATAATTTGATACGAAGCATTAAAATTTAAATTAGACTATTTAGTATTGAAATGAATTATTTCAAAGTGAAATGTAGATTTCAAGTATTCATAAAAAGTTCGAACTATAAAAAGCTGAAGCACGTGGAATCTCATAGAACATGCTGAAAATTAAAATTATAAACGGTTGTGAGGCAGTTATTAAAGGATCTGCTAGCATCTGTGTTCTTATGCCTCTTTGAATGCTCATATACGTGTTATTGTCCTGTTTAATGAAACAAATTTCCAAACTTTCAAATTTTTTTTCAATAATTTCAATGTTTGAAAAGCTTTCGAAAGTGCCTCAAAATATTTTGCACAAAATGGTTTTGAGCTTAAATCCAATAGCAATCTCATTGTTATATTTTTATTTTGATAGTTCATCAAAGTTAATGTAATTTTGGGAGATTATGTGTCTAAATCATGTAAAAAAAATCAAAAATGAAATTTTGTTTCAATATATGGCTCGACGAGCTGAGGGAGTTGCAAGCCTTTCTTCATTTTCCTACAAAAATATTTTCCGGTGTACATACCAAAAAAACTTGGAGAATTTTTATCAAAAGTTTTTAAATTTTAATTATTTGTTTTTCACCTCAAGCATATTTTTTATTTTCTAATTGTTTGATTTTAAAAAAAAAAATTTGTTGGTAATATCATTAGTATTAGTATAAGTATTAAAAATAGTGAAAAATGATCTTAAATATATGTGATTTTTATCTATATAGAGGATTTCTCTCTTAAAATATATCCCAAAACGCAATATTATTCACACAAAATCTCCAACACCAAGTAACGCAAAGGGTCAGACATCGCTGAGCCAAATGACAAGTTTAATTAAAAAGCCAAAACACAGGATTTCAATGAAGAAATAGATAGGTCATTCTTGCAAAAAGTCTATCTAACACCACCAGAATTCCTTGGGTCATTACGTCAGCACTAGACTTTCGGGAGTGTGATGAGTTACGAATTTGAAGAAAATAGCGCTTTTTATATGTTGCAAGACGTGTGTTGGAAATCTTATAAACTTGCATGCTGATAAAAACCTCACAATATTAATGAAATGAGGTTAAAATTCTGTGTTTTTTGGAAATTATTGCACAATTATTATGATTTGAGATTGAGTTATTATGCAATTTTTGAAGAATTAAAGTTTTGTTGTTTGAAAAAGAATATATTTTTGTGAGCAGTTACTAATTTCAAAAATATTTTGTTGATACATTCAAAGTTATTCCAGCGAATCGTAAAGTAGCATGCCGGTATTTTTAATCAAGTCTGGGCGAAAAAAAAATTCAAAAATAACTACAATAATTAGAATAAAAACCAACTGTTCTAAAAACCTGAAACCTCATGCAGTTAAAACCACTATAACCGTAATAGTTTTTTTTCCAATAATAAAGAATCATGCTGACAAATGACTTTAATTATCAATAATATTCAATAAATCATATTGGATGTTGAAAGTTTCTTGCAATGTTTTTATTGCGTTATGAAGGCATTTTTTAACGTGAGTACATTCTGCGGTAATTTATTGTCGTCTGTATGTCTACTATTCTAGTTTAGAAACTGTGCAAACGAGACATTTATTAGGAAGTTTTGCGTTTTAGAGTTCGTTTGGCCGGTTTTTTACGATAAATATTTTCGGAATAATGAACAAAACTTCCACAAAAAAACAATTTTCCAACTTAAAAAGTTGCATTTACAAAGGATTAAGTTGGAAAATAGATTTTAAAATTTTCGAAAGGCGTTGTAATAGATTGCACAAATATTGGACTTATCAACACAAAGGAACTATTTCAACTTCATCATGCCAAACCAAAAACCGCTTCTATATGAAATTTTCATCATGTAGTCTTTAATGTATATTTAATAGTATCTGTTCCAAAAAATTATTTAAATAAATCAAATTCCAAGCTGTTTTAAGTGTTTTTTTGAATATGTGGATGGTGAAACAGAACAGTTTCAAGTCTTAAAGTCTTGCAAAAGACATTCAAGAAGATGAAGCTCAGCTATTCAAAAAATTTACCAGCGTAAAATGAAGGTTAAACCATATTAAATAGCTTAAACCTGTATAATATCTCCAACCAGATTTGATATTTTTGGAATTTTTATTAGATAGAATGAAAACAGTAATAAAATAACCTCTAAAAGCAATATCCTCCTATGACAACGCACCCGGCCATCTTTTTATACCTTCTGTACTGTTGACTGTATGCATGAAGACATAGAGAAACTATTTCTTCATGAAATAACATTCATATAAGCGTATAGATATATAGTCTAACTTTCAATTGTCTTTCATAATGTAGCTTGTGTAAAAAACTCGAAGGTGAAATAAATCGGTTTGATTGTGGGTTTTTATACCTTTTTAGCGAATAACCTGATTAAAAACCACGATAAAAAAATCTTTAAAAATTGAATTTGAAAACAATCACAAAAGAGTAATAACATTTAAGATTGAAATCACACCCGGTGACAATTACACAATTACGCAGTCTGGGCATCTCTCGCAATGGTCCTCAAGAGAATGATCAGAACATTCTTTCTTTCTTGCCTTCTTTTCATCAATCCATTTAATTAATTATTTTTCTTTATATATATATATATATATATATATATATATATATATATATATGAGTTTAATACAATATTCAATATCTCCTGTATTCTTTTATATATATTACAAAATGGTGTATAATATATGTATATAATATGTTGTATATATAATGTAATATATATTGTATATAATGTAATCTTCAGAAGATATTTTTATGTTTTTTTAAGATTGATACTTTTATAATAAATCTTACTTTTAAAATCGTTTTGTCTCAAATTGTATTTATAACAGTTCTTTTGTAATAAATAATCCATCTCTGTTTTTTTTCTCACAACACTATATAGGTGCGTAGAATACAATCCACAAACATCTTTGTTAACATCAATGATATTGTCTTGAAAAGATCAGTAGAGGTTGAAAAAAAATTTCAAGTGAAGATTGATTGGATATGAGTTTAGAGACGATGGGATATTTATGCTGTGATTGAGGCGAGGAAGATAATGAAGATAAAATACTTTGCAAAGTCCTGAAACTGCAATCTAAAAAGAAAAAAAATTATAATATATACGTTTTTTTATAGATTGATTCTGCTGAAAGATGGAATTGTTTATCATTCAAAAGTTTGGAATATTTTTCACCAAATAATATTTCAATTTGTTGGTGTCGTTCGATGAAATAAACGACATTTAACACCTCAATAAGTTTCAAAATTCTAATTTTATTGGAAAAAATTTTATTTAATTATTTTATGTATAATGAAATCTAGTTTATTTTTATATTATATAAATATGTTTTTTTTTTCGAATGACTTTCGCATAAAACTAGATTGAGACTTTTTGGTAATATAGACAGAAAACTGCTTTGGTTTCTGGCGATTGTTTTTTCTCTATCTAATGTTTCTTAGCAACTGTTTTTCATTCTGCTCAAATATTTTCAAATTTCAAAGTCATCATATAGTTGTCAAATTCGTTATCATTACCACCATCAGTGTTTTTCTCATCATCATCATCATTACTCTTAAACCGTCATCATCATCTGTTAGCATGATCATTCGTAAGTTTCATCATCTTTTTCGTTTTCAAAATCATTATCATCCTTTTTTCATCATTACCATAATCATCATTATCATCACCACCATCATCATTATCATCACCGTTATCATCATTATCGTCATCAACATTCTCATCATCATCACCATCATGGTCAACCATTAAAAACAGTTATACCGTTGATTTTATATCCGAGACTTTATGGAGACCCCTAAATATATATTTTGTAGGGTTTTACGGCAGTTCCAATGTTGTTTGTAACATTGAAGTTTATGGAATGTCATGGTCAAAGGAGTGAATAGAATACTCTAGCCTTTAATAGGACAATTCTTTTAGCAGTTTTATTTTTAGTGTCTTAGAGAATAAGGAAATCAAAAGTTTTGGATTTTTTATGAGAATCTTCACTTTTGAGAATTTCCAAACGTATTCCAAATCCTGATTTTTATGTAATTTCAAGATCGCTTGCAACTATCTTAGTTCCGTAATCAAGCATTAATTTCAGTGAGTATATCTTTACAATGAACGAGCTATTTATCAAATATTTCAAGAAAAAGGACATTATATAGTGTTGACTATAAATATTAATCTCAATGGTTGAATGTTTAATTTTGTCCATTAATAAATCGATTCTGTCATTCATTTATAGTTTTTTGGCATAGAGTTTTTATGTAAATTTTCACACATATTACTTCGATCAAAAAGAGCACTGTTTTGAATTACTTTTTCAACTTTTAATACTTTTTTTAAACATCAACTCACAAAATATACTTCAACTTTCAGTTATGTTAATTATATTTCTAAGCTTATACAGCTTAGACTAATGATTTATGACAAAGTTAAAATCGTCAAAAATTTTAGTTGAACAAAAAAAATTCTCAAAATATTGTTTCTTTTGTGAAGTTTCTTCAAAAAAATTTATAAAAAGTTGATACATGATGGCTCTAAAGAAAGCTTATACATATTTACAATATATTTTTAGAGATTCATGCAAATTAAAATCAAATTTTATTTTTGTTCCTATTGTTCTATCAGTTCACATTATGCTTTTTTCAATTGTTAGAATCACCATGACTGGGAATTTTTTCTTACAATAGTATTTCCCTACCATTCAAAATAGACCCAAAAAGTTTGATATATCATGAAGGGCTTCAAAATTTTTATTTTTATATTTTTAAATATGATGCTATAAGTCAAACTCAGAGGATGGCATGTTTACCATTAGGACATTTTTTTGATGAGTAAAATGTGTGAAAAATATGAGTCTAACTTCTCAAAAAGATTCAATATCACGGGTGGACTCCAGTTTAATTTAAAGCTCCTTCCTTAAAAGACCAGATTCGGGACTTAATTATATTCACATGCTAAAATCACAGTGGGATTGTATAAGATTCTTTTGTAAATAACATGAATGGATTTTTTAATTTCAAAGAAATTATAACTGATGAATTTAAATTATATGTATAGTTTATTCAAGTAAGTATAGAATGTTAATTTAGGTGTGGTGCTTTTGTGAAAAACTAATTATATTTTATTTATATTTTAAAAATTTGTATTGTTGATTAATTTTTGTTGTTATCATTTCAAGGCTAGAATTATTAGCATGATAAAGAATTAAGAATGCACGAAACCACATAAAGGTTATTAAGGAGAAACAAATTTCACTGAGAAAAACTTGAATGTTTTTATTTATTTTGCAATGATTCCATTGGACTAGAAATACGATATCATATAAAACGAGAAAACTACGTAAATAAAGTTTATTTAAAATTTTTCAATTATGACTTTTTTACAACCTATATTTTTTATTCAATATTTAATAAATTAACAAGGGTTGTATCAAACTAGCAACCACGTATTAAATTTTATCGAATATCATAGCTAATAACAACGTGACTTCAACTGGACTAAAACATGATCCAAATCTCAAAGTAACTAAATTTGCCCTCAACTGAGTTTAGGTTTTAATGATAGTAGTATCATTATTCGATGCAAACTTCATTTACAATTTCATTCCTTGTGTTTTTGAGTAAATAATGTAAATTTCAGTTGTAAAATACTTTTCCATTGTTTCTAGAGTTTTTGTTATTTAACAACGATTAAAAGCCATATTTATCAGATCTAGTGTTTCATGCTAATTTTTTTTTAAATAATTATTTTGCTAATTTTACACATAAAAATACAAAATGGTAATTTCGACTATCTTATGAACATAATCCACTAAAATTCTTCCTTCTTATGCAAAAAATTTTTGAAGATTTAAGGTGAGGGAGGATTGACGAAAGGGGGTCAGTTGCATATTGGTGTACGGCAGATTAGGAAATATTTCATACACGATACTTCCGGAGTATGTAATACTATGGCGAGTAGAATCACAGTTATATGTATCTTTGAAGGCAAAACAATAACGATCAGGGTTTTAGTGGTTTTAAATACAAAAATGTCTATGAAATACAATAATAAGGATACTTATAATGGCTTCAACAAGCTATAAAATAACAAGTGGTGTAAACTCAAGAATATCAAGACCATCTCACAATAGATTTTTTGCCATATACACAAATTATAAAACATTGTAAGATATACTTATAACACACTTTATTCCTTCAGTCTCATCTTTCTGATTAAACGTTTGAAATTTTTCTTCTACGTTTGCGCGACTCTTGTTCGTTTGAGTAGAGCTTGATGTCTGTGCTGATGTGTTTGTTTTTCTCCCTATTTGTATGCTAGTTTTCCATTTTTCTTTTTTTTAGAAATAATTTAATAACTGTGATTGTTTTTCTGCTTGCTTGTTTATGTGTGTGACTTAGTATCCGTGCATGTCTTTGTTTTTGCTGTGTGGTCGAAAAACTATACAATGATGCTCCTCCAAGCATATAAATCTGTGCATTTAAATTTTTATCTGACTACGTGGGTTAGCGAATTTTTCTTATTTTATTTTATAACCAGAGCCGTACTTAGCGGGCTGTTTATCGCTTATTCAATGTAGCATTGTTTTAAAGGCTTATTTTATGTTCTTTTTCGTTACTTTTTAATAATTCAAAAAAAAAATCCACCCTTATACCACATTAAAAACGCCCATTACTTCCAATGGCCGTAGTTATTTTCTGTATCGCTTGTAAAGTTGTATAAATTTGTTTAAAGTGTATTTGAATGTTTTTTTCCATAATTTTTTATTTTGCATGAGTATGTGTGGCTGACCTTATGTTAGTATTTACGATTAGAATGCTTTAATATGTCGAAGGGTCACGATAACTCCAATAACTTATGCATAATGCTAATCATAATAATTATGATAATAATAAACATAGATAATCATAAAAATCATAAAAAGAATAATAATATCTATAAAAATAAAAATAATAATATTCATCATAAAAAATAATAACTATTTTCATAAAGGGAATTTCTGTGCATAACACTAATCATAATAATCATAATTTCTAACGCTAAATAAGTTTCCCATAATGGTTATTATAAGGAATGATTGGCTGCGACCACAGTGCTTAAAAAGAAAGAAGATTATACAGTGAACGTTTTTAGTGGTGAAAATTTTAATAGAAGGAGTTTGTGAAGTTTTACAGATAACGTTGAAGCAAGCAACTGAAGAAAAAGTGACCGGGATTTGAATCTCTAAAGTACGTGTCAATAATCTAGATTTAATACTCCCCATATAACAGTTATTTAATCTAAAAATAAAAGAAGCAGTTGGTATACTAGGGTTGAAAATGTGTATAACACTGCATTAGTTACATCAAGTTTGAAAGATTAAAGGCTTGTATTTGTTAGGTTATTAACACGGTGTATAATTCCAGTGAAAAAGTAACCCGAACAATTAGCCTCAAAATTGTGAATCATAAATATTGGTTACCTGATGATGATATAGAATATATAAAAAGCTTCGGCAAAATAAAAAATTCAAGTTTTGTCGTGTTTTTATGATTCATGAAAAAGTAATGATAAAGTTGATATAGGTGCGAACAGATTCCACCAAGTTTGAAATATACTTTTGCAAAGAATCCTTCAGCATATTTTGAACTATTTTGAAATATTGGTTGCGCAATTTTCCATCTTATGACGATATTTTAAAATGCATTATTGAATCAATTTGAACGGCTATGGAAGCATTGGAATAGAAAATTTTATAATAAGAAATTTATTTTTCTCATTTTATTTTTAGATTGATATTATTTTTATTATTATATTTATTATGGTGTTTTATTCTTTTTTAATTTATTATCATACTATATCTTTTTCATTATTATTGTGTTTATTATAGTTTATTTTTTGTATTGTTTTATGACATCATTTTGATTCTATTACTACCTTGATATTATTACCTTGTTGTCGATCCTTTATTATTGCCTTATGAACCATAATGCAGCTGAACGCGTTGTCCTCTTTCCAAGAATTTATTAAAATTTATTTTTCTGCCAACGTGTGTCGGTAAGCTGGAACTCAACAAAATATTGCTTTCGACAATTATAATAGAATTCACTTTTCATGAGGGTATAAACTTTTCTGAATCTTTTTTGATTTATTTATTTTAATTATACCATAATTGAGAGAATAAATCAATTTTTTGTATTTTTATTTATTTATATTTTTTCATATTTAGATTTTTTTTCAAAAAATCAATTTAGACTTTGTTTTTATATTAATATTAAATAAACAATTTTTTAAATCAACTCAATTTTGGAAATATTGGCATAAACTGCTTTTAACTTAAACTATAAACATTTTTTTTCGTTTGAAAATGACTACAGAGTCAAAATATTTTGTTAAAACTGGTAAAAAATCAATAAGTTTCAATTGAAGAATGCTCGCAAGCAATTAAAAATTTTGAAGTCATTTGTTCACTTTATATAGCTTCAAATACATGTTTTTTTAATGAAAAAGTTTTCTATAAATCCAACTTTTTAGCTTTAACATTTTTCGTTCATTTTGTTTTTAAGATTGAATTTTGGAAACATTTTTACTTTTTACCACTTAACAATGAAATTCCAACAAATTTCTATCTATCAAATAAAAGTGGAAAGCTTATATTTTTTTCTTTAACTTTTTCACAAAAAGGATTCATATATAAAATACAAAACGTTTTTAATAAATATCCTCAAAATTTTCAATAGTTTTCCAGAATAATTTATTCTCTGCCTTATTTATTGCTCAAATATTTTTTTTGACGCAAGATTTGCAAATTGAATTAGTGCTAGTGTTATTATCTTTATTAGCACTACCGTCATATCACTTTAAGATAGTTTTCCATCAGTCTTTTCTCTTTTTTTATTTTTGCAAAATTGTTTTCACGTGTTTTGAGTAATAGTATTTATTTTAGAACAATTGAAATAAATATATTCAAAAACACTAATAATTTCCATAGATACTCGAAAATTTTACTTATTTAACGAAAAGCTTCGTGTTTTAATAAAATTATTAGTATTTTTAAATAGACTCGCTTTATTGTGGCTAGTGAAAAATTAATCGAAAGTAAAATTTTTCTTTTTCGTATTTCTATTGTTTACTTTTGAATTTTATTTCACCAAAGAGAGTTTTTTGTTGAGCAAAAATAGATCGAAAAATCCATATAGAAAATAAAAATGTCAAAAAGTATAATTAATTGAAGCTCTAAGAATATTGGAACAAATGTAAATAACCAATAAAACTGCTTGAATACCAATTTAATTATGAAATTTCATTTAAAACTAAAAATTTTATTTTTAAAAAATTCATCATCAAATAGCATTGGGCAATCGTTCAGTAGGGATAAAGCAACCGAAAGCATTGTACTTATAGTTGTCATAACTTATTGAATGTATGATTTTTTTGAAAATTTCCAGAGTTTCTATTCCTTTAAAGATGGACGTTTTTTATATAAAAGGTTCAAACATGGTATTATTAATTTTGCTTAGTTTTAATATATCAATATTAATATTGCTTTTGTAGATTACTGATACATAGTTTTACTAGCAAAGATCTTGAAGCGTTCTTCAATATTAAACAAGATAGTATGTTCAGCAAAGCTATTGAGTTTCACAAAGTCTTTATATGAGAAATTGCAAAAAGCTGCATAGTTCAATGGAAACGTATTTTATAATGTAGAAATGGTAGCTAAAGTTTAAAAAATTCACGATATAAAATGAAGCGTTTTTCGAAACCTATTTGAAACCTAATAAGGTAGGTATAAATTCTTTAAAAACTTCCAGATTATAAATTTTTTTTCTCAGATGCTTGCATCCTATAAAATGTATATTTTTGAGATCTTCGAAAAACTTCAATGAAAAAAGACGTTGACGTTAGAATTGGTAAGCTCTTCAAAATTTCAATACTGTTTTGAACTCAAATCTGCCTATAAACTTTCAATTAACATTATTTATACTATAGTGATATTTTTATTAGTTTATGGATCAAATACTTAAGCGTTCACCAAAAAATTTGAAAACATATATATAAACAGAGGTTGTAAATAATATTTGTGTTGAGAAAAATATGCTAAATGGTAGCAACATAATACCACCAGCATTCTCTACAACGGTTTACCGCAAATAATCCTTTCAAACACAGCTCAAAGACTGGTATCTTCTGGCCTTGTTGTTTCAGTAAAAATAAACTAACACACATGTTGATTTTTTGAAAACAAGCACATGATGAACATTCCTGGATAAAACCAGCTCAAGACATTATTGACCAGATAAATGCGGATACTAATCTTTGGAGACGGTATAGAAACCATAGACAACTTTTATAAAACATTCATAGAAGTTTCACGGCAGTCGACATGGTGGTAATATATGCATGTTTCTATGTTGTTACTATACATTGAAAATTCTTAAATTGTAATGCGGTATTTATAAAGCGCTTTTTCTCATAAATCAAACCGCTTGCTACAAATTTAATGTAGCGAAAACACACTGTGGAACAGGTGCTAATTGTCGGCCCACGCGGGTCGAACCCGGTAACTTTAGATAATAATCTAATGCTAAATCATTGAGCTATAGGGGCCGACAATTTCCTTATTTACTCAAATTTTTCTTAATTTTTCAAAACTTAGTGAAAATAATTTTACGCTTTTTTTAGCAAAGGTGTCCACTTCAGTTCAGTACAGAGAGTAGTGGAGAAAGACTACATAAGAGAAAGTGAATGAAACTCGTAATTAGCTTGAATATCAAATACATCAATCTAAACTGAGTTTTTAAAAAATTTTAATATGTTTTTGCAAGTATTTTGAATTGTTGATTTTTGTTTATATAGATTAGAACCAAATCTCACTTTTAAGCAGTTTGAAGTGAACGGAAGTTTAGTGGCTGCTAGGAAACGTTATTACTACTCTTGCTTCCAAGATGACAAAAAATCAAGTCGTTTTAGATTTCAATAGAAGTATTCAAAGACATTTAAATTGTTTATCAGATGAAAATAAAAATGTTCGCTATAAAGCTCTTTCTGCAATTCATGAAGAATTAAGCAAATTTAATTTCACACCAGAAGACATAGAAAGTATTTTTATAAATTCTTTATTGAACTTTTTATTAAAAGCATTTTTAGATAAAGTAGAAAAAAATCGTGAGCTTTCAGTAAAAATTATGGAAGAATACTTCAACAAGTTACCTCACCCAGAGAAATCCATTGAGATTATTATTCCTGCTTTTGTAAATCGTTTGGGTCAACAAGAAATTTTAGAGCCATCTGAAGAAATAAGATTACAAACCCTCAACTTTCTTCATGTTATAATAAATACATGTGCAAAACACATCGCTCCTTTTGTTGGTGAAATTGTCAAGATACTCCAACAGACAGTAGTAGATGCATACCCAGAAGTGAAAAAAGTTTCATGTTTATGTGCTTCATCACTTGCAAAATCTTGTCCAGAATATTTTCACAATGAATCTGAACTTCTTATAAAACCACTCCTTCTCTCTATCACCCATCAGCATTCCAAAGTCAGAGTTCAAGCTATTAGTACTATTGGTATGTTTTCATTATAATTTTTTCAAGCATGTTATTTGTTATTCTTTTATTTTTAAAGATAAGATTCAAATCTCACTTTTAAGTAGTATTTAAAGTTTAGTTTTCATAATTTTTCTCAAAAATATCACAATTTTAATTTTATTTGAGTCCAAAATATATTGCATCACAAATTTTTTATAGGCACTGTGATACAGTATGGAAACAACAAGAGTGTAGATGATGTGGTTTCCCATCTAGCACAGAGATTATTTGATAACTCTGTGCCTGTAAGATTAGCAGTGGTCAATGTAATAGGCAACTGGTTGTTGAACTTACCTGACAGATATTCATATCAACACAAACTTCTACCTCTTCTTCTCTCGGGCCTCACTGATGATGTGACAGAAGTGCAGTCTGAAGCTGATGCTATGTGGAATGATGTGGGTATGTTTGTAAGATTTATTCATGATTGAGGTTTATGCTTAGCTGGTTAGTCTGTTAGGAAATTAGATTTTTGGTTTGTTGGTAGCCTATTTAGTTGGTTAGTTAGCTTTTAGTTATTTCTTACATTACTTGGGGTTTCTTAGAAAAGTTAATCATTTTTATTTCTTTTGAAAGATTTTTTTAGAAAAGAGCATGTGTTTTTAAAAATAAATTTTAATGTGAGTAAAACTTTTTATAAATCTAATATCTTCAGGCATTATACGTATTTTAAAAATTCACAAAATATTTAAATAAATTTCAACCAAAATAGATGTTCAGAAGTGTAATCAGATTATAAGAATATGAAAAATACAAATCAGCTCAATATCTAATTGATAAATATTTTCAACAAAAATTCTCACTATCATCATCATCATTATTATAACCAGGAGAAAAGTATTTGCTTGAAAACGAAGACCAATTGAAGGACAAGATTGACTTTGACAAACCTCTTGAAAAAAAATTTCCTCTACAAAGTTTATATCTCAAACTTTAATTTTTTTGTTTTTTTTAGTCTATCAGAATATACAATTTCTATATCATAATTATGCTGTATAGCATCATATATTGCAGCTTTACCATTTACCAGATTTGATGGGATTTTTTTTGACCAATATCTTCAAACTCATTCATTTTTATTTATTTTATGTTTAATATTTTAAGGTTTTTTATTAAAAATTTTTTTTTATTCCAATATATTCACAAAAATTTTTTTTATATATATTGTTCATCAATAACCAAAGGACCAAGAACAAACTTGGGCTGCAGAGAACTGATCAGCTCACACTTCTCTAAGATATTACCTGCAATCTCTAACGACATAAACGACTGGATACCAGAGACGAGGGTGAAAGCGGTGAAGTTGTTGCTGGAGTTATTGGTGAATGTGGAGGTGCATGTAGTACAGCACCTTAACGTCACCCTCGAGTGCCTCTACAAAGCATCCACGGATCCTACTGTTTCAGGAGATGTTCGTTTATTGTTGTTTGATTTTGCTTAAATAGATCTAAATAATTGAAAATATTCTTCGTAAACATCAACTTTTTATAATGCCGAGCTTAAATATTATTTCTTTATTTATTTATTACGTTGGTTTAACCCTGGTAAAAATTATATTTCAACTTAAACTCTCATTCATAAATTAAAAAATTACATGCCATCAGATAATGAAAAGCGCCCAGGTGATAGGCTTTTTTGTGGATCCTTCAATATGGGTGAAGATGATAATAGATAAGGTGAAGACGTTTCAAACCTCTGGTAGTGTTTTGATCCTCGCCAATGTCATCAAAGGCGCAGCCAACCACAACCTCTCGCCTTATTTTCCCACCATTTTATACACCTTGGATTGCTCTGGTTTCCTGCATTTATCTGATGTAAGTTTTTTTTTCAGTTTAATAATTATAAACATAGCGAATTTTTTAACTTAGATATGTTTAAATTTTTCATTTTTTTATTTTGAAATTTTTGGAAAGTAAATAATATTGTCGTCATATTTTTCAAAATTATAACTCAAAATAACTTTTGAACACACACTTGATCACTTGAAAATCACAATCATCACAACAGGAATCAATTCATGATGCACTATTGAGGGTGATACAAGAAGTTCTCAAGTACCCTAATGAGTTTGTTATCAAACCTCCATTGAAGGAGGAGAAATGTGATGAAACTAACGAGAAGAATCCTAGTTTAGATTCCCATGTTTTCAACATACTCTTTTATATCAAGGCTCTTGCTAAAGAGGATTCTTTCGACGCCAAGGTTTGCTTGTTGTGATCAATAATATTTTAATATTTCATATACACGTTCGACTAGTTTTATTATAATACCAATCTATTAGTATAATAGCATAGCTTCAAAATACTATTATTATAATAATATACTACGAACCATATAACTAATTGTTTATTATTAATCATTATAATTAAAATACATTTTTTAAAGGCGACAAAATACCTAGAAGAAATGGACAGTAGTATGAAAAAGGGAGGGAAGGCGGGTTGGCTTGAAGGTTGCATGCACAGAGTGATAAAGGATGACTTGGTAACCACGTGTCATCAATGGACTTCACAGTCTCCGCAGTTGAGGCTCTTTGAGAGCATGCTCGCTTTTAAACGTTGGGGTTTTATTGATAGATTCGTGGTCCATTTATGAATGTACAAATATATATTTTAATATATTGAACCTTTCTAGTTTTTTCTCTGTTTACAAATTTCAAATGAAATTAAGTATCTCACTTTTGGTTTTTATAATAGAAAATAACCCAACATTAGAAATTTTCTTTTCAATCAATAAATCATTTTTTTCAAATGCCATAACACTACTTTTAATCTAATCATTCATTTCCACACAGTGTCATACATCCACCCCATTTTCCCCCTCATCATCACCATCTGCCAGACCAACCTCCATCCCGATGTCCACCATGAGGTTTCGTTATGATATATTTCAAGATTTCAAATGATTTCTGGGTATTAGTGTGCTTCGTGAATTTTAAATCTTTGCAATATTCTTCTATAAAATGTAATGATCCAAGTGTTTGACGTGAAAATGTGGCATTCAAGAAAATAGATACGTTAAACTCTGGCCATTATTTTTTTTCATTACTGTTACTGTGTATTGTTTTTTGTTAAAAATAAATTTATATTATTGAATAACTTCAATGATGTTTAATCGTATGAATCTTAGCTCAAGCACCGCTTCTTCACCCTTCTCAACAATGTTGTCACAGCCCTTGATCAACAAAAACTTAAGTAAGTCATCAAGAATTCCATTTCAACCTGCATCAAATAATACATTTATTCAATCCACTAGGTTAATTCTCATGTCATCATATTCAATTCTATTTTTTCATTTTAATTTATTTAATTCCGTTTTTAAAGAATAAAAGAAGAAACATTGAAGAACATAGTGGTAACATTGATCCTACCCAACTTGGTTTGGAGGGTGGGTCGAATGGCCGAAGTGGTCAGGAAGACAGGGATATCTTGCTTATGGAGTATAATGAGCAAGAAGTTTCTGTCTCGAAGCTTGGTGAGTATGTGTGGGTTTAGTGCATGAAGACTTCATTTAAAATGAAGTAATTAATCTGAGATTGAGTATTTTATTAATAGTATATATTTGAAAGCTTATATTAAAAAGCAATTAAAAATATTTGTTGGAAATATTTTTTTAATATTCCGTGTCATTCAAGGTCTATCCTTTGTTCTACAATAACTAAAAATAAATTATTTTTTTTTTTAATTGTGCTTTTATTGTAAAAAATTTGTAAAGTTTTATAGTAATCATACAATAAACGGTAGTTGATAGATTTGGTAGACACTGACGAAAAAGATAAAGGCTTGTGTGGTGCAGCTGAAGAGGTGGTTAAAGTGTTTAAAGAAGGCCTTCTGGGCATCTTGACAGGTATGCCTTACAACTAAAATCATTACGTTTTAGTTTATATTATTTAAATTTTCATGCAGGGCTTTTTTTATATTTTTTTTGTATATAAAATTACAATTTTTATTTATATGATATAAGAGAAGAAACACTAAAGTTTTTTAAACTTTTATTGAGAGTATGAAACTTTTCGTGATTCTAGTTCCAATTACCGATTGGTTTTATTGAATTATGTAAAAGTAATACTATTTTATATAAAAATTTCCAAAAATGAAGCAATAAGAATATTTTTCAAAAATTGATACAAAATAAATACCCAATTCCGCAGGACTTCTATCAGACGACAACAAAGGTACGCGCCTGACAACGCTGCACGTTTTAAACTTGTTGTTCGAGGGTTTGGGTGAAGTGGAAGATGAGAAGTTTCCTATGGGTTTGAATGCAGAGAGGAAGATTTACAACTTCTACCCCGAGCTGCTCAAAAGGTCGTTTCACTTAGTTGTAATAGTTTTTTAAGGAAGGTTTTTTAATAAAGCTGACATTTTTGAGAATTATAATGCTTTAATTATAACGATAAAATGCAAATGATTTAAATCTTTATAATGGAAGTGAATTAATTAAAGCTACTCATATATTTTTGTTTTTTTTTAGATCGACTTTCAGTTGCCCCATATTTTGGTTTTGTTAGCTCAACAGATGTGTATATAATTGTCGTTCCGCGCGGGATTGAACCCGGTTACTTTAGATAACTAGCCTTATGCTCTACCAGCTGAGCTATGCAAGCCGTAACTATTACTTAATTTAAATAAAAATAAAGGTTCATGTTAATTTAAATTATGTTTCAACTTAAGCCCAACTCTTGGTAAAGGTAAACGAGCTATAAAATGGATTTGATTGATTGATACATCATTGACAGGCTTGATGACAGTTGCAATGAGGTTCGTGCTGCTGCCACAAAAGCTTTTTCATCCTATTTGAAATTTTTGGCTCCGATATTTGATACTTCTCTCTATAATTCCCACTTGATGGAAATCTTTGATGGGTTGTTGGTTCATATGGATGATTCTGATCCTTACATCCAAAAAGCTGTGTTTTGTGAGTGGGTTTGGAGGCCGTTCAAATTTTATATTAAAAATGCATGAATCTACCAAATAAATCAAATAATATACCCATTTTTAAAAATATTTCTAATAATCTTAACAATAGTTTTTTCTCTTGTATTCAATGATAGTCCCCAACCCCCCAGCCGTCTTAAAAAAGAACAGCTACATGGCACCTCAGCAGTTGTTGCAAATGGTTGAGCAGGTGAAGTTTAAACACCGCTCCACCAAATACTGTGACTCACTCACTCAACATATCTTTTCTTTGAAACTCAGTCATTAAATATTGTCAGTAGTCATTGTGTTTTTTATTGCTCCTATCTTTCGTTTTTATTACTCACGTGGTATTATATCTATTTTAATTTTTTTGGTGATTTTATAAATTTTTTATTTTTTTTGTTTCAGATTTCATTGCTTTTAGTTAAGATAAAATTCAAAGATTAATACAACTGTTTTTCCGTGTTTATTATTATTGATAAAATAAAATAATCAAACATTCATAATTTTTAAGATAATTGGTTATTTTTCATTTTTTAAATCATGATTGTTGTCTGTTTAGTTGAAACCTTTTTACACATCGAGGAGTATCTAAAAATTTTGCGCGAAATCCGCTTAAAGCGGATAACTTTTTTTCCTATTGTTTCGAAGGTGCGTTAAGTGTTTTAAAAATCCATCCTTTATTCTTAACGTGACGTTAAGGATTTCTAGATTTTTAGAAGAAGCAATGACCAACTATTCTTAATTAATATCACTAATAAACTTTAAAAACATCAATTGAGGATTCATACATTTATTTAAAAGAAGCTATAATTTTCGATAAGTCTAGCCTTATCATGATGCTTATGTTTCATGATAAGGCTATACTTATCAACAATTATAGCTTTTCTTTTAAATAAATTTATGAATCCTCAATTGATGTTTTTAAACTTTAATTGCTATAAAAAACATTCATAAGCTGTCTGAAAAATATCACTAATATTTTGATAAACTAACCAAAAACCTCACAGGAAGTTACAGTTACATCAATTTGTTATACAGCAGCTGAAAAATTCAAACCTTCCAAAAAGTTTAGCAAGAAAATTATTAAAAAGCATGCTTGTGAGCTATGATGCTGATTCAATTTTCACCGTTGGTGCTTTCTGAGTAGATTTTTCTCTAGTTATTGAGTTGCTTCTTTAATTTTTCTATATTATCTACAAATGGGTTTTATGAAGACGCAATCGCCATTCTGATGAATAACACCCTTTACGGGTATAAATGCCTTTTAGAGTCCCATCAAAACCCTCTACTTATCTAAAGCTCTGCTGCTTTCACGGGTTTGGTCCACAAGCTTTCAGAACTCAGGCTTGTGAAAAGGCGAGGTGTCATGAAGACTTAGCAAAGTGGACTTGAGGCTGATGGATGGAATGATGGAATTTTTTTTGAGTGAATGGGAGTTTTTAAGTCAAATGTTAGGGAAGTTTTAAGTCAAATGTTAGACCTAGGATAGGGGGGTTGAAGGTGAAGAATTTAGTTACTAATTAAAATTGAAAGACGTTTAAGGATATTTTTAGGAACTTAGGTTTAAAGTACATGGCAAAAACGATACAAGTTGGTCGGAGTAAGAGAAGCATCATAATCGTGAGTGCACGTTGATGTCAGATGTGATTATTGAGTTGGTAAAGCTGAAAGAGTTGGTATTTTCATGCTTTTGATGTTTTGAGGGATGTAAAGGCTTAAATTGTAAAGATGATTGGAGGGGTTTTATGAGGTTGTGCCTGAGAGTCGGTGATAAGAAAAAAAAATATATGAAGAGACTTAATGATGTTGACGTTGAAGATGATGAACTTTTGATGGCATTTGAAACAGGGTAAGTATGACTTTAGAGATTTTGGAATATTTAAAACGTTCTCAATAACTAGTGACATGGTTACATGAAATGGGTGGCTTATTTGAAGGGTTTTTATTTGAAAATACCGAACAAAAACACATGGGTTCCAAGTGGCTTTCCACATCTGCGAGGAGCAGTAGATTTCTATTCTTATATTTTTTATTGTTCATTGGATGAAAAAAGCATCATGGCAGTTTTTTATAACTTTTTGTTGAAGTCATTGTGCGGTCTATCTTGCTTTTTGAAATTATCCATCATAATCAGAGCATGTATCATAAAGAAAATAGTTTTTTAATTGATGAAAATATTTTATTTCATTGATGATTCTCAACTACTAAAGTCAAAATGTTCACTTCAAAATGCAAAAGCTTCAACGAATCAAACAAAATGATATCATATGCTTCACGTCACTATAACGTCTTTAATAGAAGAGCCTAATTTATCGATATTTTGAGTAAAACTCAATGAAATTCATACTTTTAGTTTTAAGAAAAAATTCATCTTAAGTTATGTGATGAAACATAAAAATCTAAGCTGATAAGAATTAAGTAACTCAAATATTTATAAATACCATCACAGGGCCTTGTGACGATAACATCAGTATTTTACATAATAGTACTACTTATTATTGATATTTGTATGAACTATACTTTTAATATGTATCATACTGGTTTTAGAGAAATACCATGGATTAGTTCGGGAAATAAACACGAAATATTTTGTTCCATGAAGTTTTTCTTACTTGATAATGTGAGATTTTTTTTACGAAAAACTTGAATTTTCAATGGTTTGCCGGAACATCGTGGGATTGGAAAAAAGAGAAAAATTTAAGCATTTTTTATTGGAGGAGTACATCACAATTTTATTCTAAAACTCACCTGTAACTTAAATCATAAATTTATTAATTCAAGCATTAAATTTTCAAAAAAAAACCGTATTATTTTTTTATTAAAATTAATTAAATGATTGCCAAATACTTCTGTGTCACATCACTGGGTAATTTTTTTTAAAGTCACAAATACGACGAAAAATGCAGACTAAACAGTTTTATTTTAAATTCTAGAGCTTCTTTTTACAAGTGTAAGATTTTAAAGTACGCGATTATGTTATTTATTATGTACGTAAAACGTTTGATTTTTTTTACATCTTTGAAAATGCTCAAAAAGTATATTAAATAAAGTAATAAAGATCAAATTATAATAGAAACAAACACTATGGTTTATTGAGAAACCTAATACGCGAAGCTTTTCGTAAGAGTATCTTATTAAGTGTGTAAAATGGTTGAAAGTTGATTGTCTTTATTTTTTTTTCTAGCGTTTCTTTCTTAATCCAGTCAATGGCAAGCATGAACGGCAAACCTTGTCGAACTCACATTATCAACAATTAATATATCTTTAAAATTGATCAATGGTATTGGTAATATATGTTTTGTTTACGAAAAACTTATTTTTTGATTAACTTTTAAGTTTTTGTCCTGTGAAGACCAGTTATGTATGAGACATACATACTATTTTTTTCAGTTCAAATGAAACACTCTCAGACGTTCTGATCAGCGCTATAAAATTATCTTTTGTAACTGGTGATTTTTATTATGCATCAAGATCATTTAAATTTAAATAATTTTTAAAAACTTTTTTTGGTTAATATTAAAAGTTTTATGTCGTGTTGTAAGGTGCTGAAGATGCGCAGTCTTTGTAGTTTTATACTAAAACAAATTATTTATTTGTTTTAAAAAATATATTTTTCATTTCAATTTAAAAACCCATTTTTATTTTTTTTATCAATTATTTTGAGCACGTGGAAAAAGTAAACATTTGACCGGCAACGACAACCATTTTATTTGTTTATTGTTGTCTAGAATACAGATAACGTGAAAATAAAAACAAACGTGAAATATAGATTAAGAGTTACTAGATGTGTTCTTTAATAATGAAAGACGAAAGAGAGACATTTGCATTGAAATATAGAAACAAGAGCCATTCGGAAATTGATCCTATTTTAAATGGAAAAAACGTTGACCAAGCAACAGCACACTTAGTGTGCAAAGAAAGAAGTGTGGATTATTGGATGAAAAATTCAAGAATTACAGTCGGAAGATCTAGTTCTAAACGCGGGAGTGCAGACGTCGACATGGGTCAGTCAACGTTCATATCAAGAAACCACTTGGAGATTTACACCACCGATGCCAAATTTTATGCATTAGTTACAGGGAAAAATGGAATTTTTATTTCCGATAAATTTTATAAAAAAGGAGGAACTGCTTTTGAGTTACCAGCAAAGTAAGAAGTCATTTATAGCAAATAAAAATTTACAGACTTATTGTTATGCTCCATAGTTATTAATATTATATAAGTTAAAGTTTGCAATTTTTTAATTACAGATGTATCATCAGGTTTCCGAGCACTGATATAAAAATCAACTTTGAAATGTTTCTCCAACATTCTCATTCCTCTCAGTCTGAAAAATCATTAAATACATCATCATATTCAAATTTACTCAAAAGCAATAGGTTTGAGTTATTTTAAAATCGGTTGAACAACCCATAAAATTTTTAATGAAGAATAGTATTTATTCATAACACTATCATAAGATGAAGTATATTCAATAATTATATAAGTTATTTTTTGATCTTCTATTTTAGTTGCATTCAAATTTTAGCATATTGATATATATCCAATTTTCCTATTACAATATCATTCTAAGAGAAATAATTTTTTCAACTTTTTTATTTAATTTATTTATAATATAAACTTTAATATAAACAATGGGATTTGTTATTTAATAAAAGAATATATATTCATAACTTCATAAAATGAAAATGTATAGAATAATTATATCATTTATTCATCAATTTTGCTTTTTAGCTGCATCTGACTTTCTGCATACTTATCTTATTTTTTTCACACATGCTCCCCAAATATCAATATAAGTTGACTAATGTTTTCATTTACAGCCACAGTAGTATAAGCTCCCCGGGTACATGTATGGCAATAATGGATGGAAATATATGCCAGATCTCTGAAGAAGTAGTAACACAAACCCAATCTCAAACTCCTGACTCAACACAAATGGATGATGATCAAACTGATATATCAGACATGTATAATAAGACACAGTTCAATGGAATAATGAAGAATAATCAAAATAATAACCAATCCAATAATGTAATTAATACCAATGGAACAAAACACACAAAACCTCCATATTCTTATGCTCAATTGATTGTTCAAGCCATCTCTTCACAAGAGGTTTCATTAAACTTTGTTATTGAATAATGAACATTATTATGAGTAAGCAATAGACAAAGTGGTCAGAATTCAAAGATTGAAAGTTTAAAATTAAATGCTTCAAGTTTATTCAAACATATCAAAAAACTTGTATTACTAATTTACATTATCAAGTACTTGATCAGATGTAACAAATAATTATACTTCATGTTTAATTTTTAATAAAAGTTTATCACATTCTAAATAAGATCTCTAAGGTTACTGAAGACTTGAGAATTAGACTGCATTATGTTCATTTGGCTGCTTGAGTGGTTTAATGAGAAGAATTTAAAGATTAGGATTTTTAAGATCTTGATTTAATTTTAATTTTGGTCATTTCTGTGCTTTATTTTTTAAAGGATATAATCAAGAGATTCAATTACTTTAGTATATAACCAAGTGTTTTCAATTTTGATTTATTAGGTAAATGTTATAGTCAACTAATGACTCATCAATAATTTAATTCATTTTCAAATAAGCAAAATCTTTTACAAAATATATTTTCAAAGGTATTTTTCACAAATTACAAATTTCAAAATACCATGATTATCATCAAAGTGGTATCAACTTTGGAAGTTTCTAGATCAAATTTAAATAATAACATCTAAGATCATAGAGAGAAAAGTCACTGATCTTTTGTAGAAGGGAAAGATACTCAGTATAATAATTAATTAATGAATCTTATAGCTTCAAGCACTTTTATGTTTCCAACTTTAAGAAAACTTGCATTAAAGCTTTAGTTTGAGGTAATAAGTTAGAAATGGTGAAAATGTGACTAGTTCTCTAACAATCTGTTTTGGAATAAAGGTATGAATTTGAAATGAAGATTAACTACCTCACATTAAAAGAAGTTATCTTAAAGCAAGTAATAGTATGTTGGAAAGAATACAGCAGGCAATTTAAGAAATATAGCATCATGTTTGTAGATTGATTGAAAAATATATACATCTGTTAAGGACTGCCAACTGAGATATAAGATCTATTTTAGAATATTAAATACTAACTTCATCATCTATCATTAATAAATTTAAACACTCAAATGTTTAACAGGATCACCAGCTGACACTAAGTGGAATCTACAACTACATCACCAAACTGTATCCCTTTTATCGACATGGAGACAAAGGCTGGCAAGTATGTCAACGTTGTTACCATTAGATTCGTATCAGGTGGATGATGTGATATATATAATACAATTTTTTTGATATAAAATGGGGATTAATAATAAAATTTATTTTATAAGAAATTTATTATATTGATTATCAATTAATATTAATTAAATTGATTATTGAGGAAATTAATATATTAATAGGGCTTACAAAGAAACAAAAATAGAGATAAAATTGAGTGTTCAAATATTCTCAAAAATCTTCGTTCGCCAGTGTACAGCTTTCTTCCAGTTTCCATAGGTCCCTGTCTTGCGCCTGTTCAACTGCTTGATCTATGTTTAGTTTGTGAGCTCTTAGATTGTGTTTAGTCATTGTGAGAAGGCTGGTACTAGGTCTTCCACGCTTTGCGTTTTTTTTTTCTTAAGGCATTTGATGGGGGTTTGTTTAGCTGGAACCAGATCATTCATGCGCAGGATATGGCATAACTTTGCCAGCGTCGCCTCGTCACAACTTGAAAGGCTGGTTCAATCAGCGCATTCACGTTTTATGTTTTCATACGGTTTGGCCAGAAAACCACACATACATGCCACATCATTCTTCGATTTTTAAAACTGTTCACTGATCTAACCATCTCCTTGTCCATTGCCCACGTGCTAAAGCCAAAAAGCATGATGATTTGAACGTAATCTTTGTAGATCCTTATCTTTTTATTTCTTCAATAAAGTTGCACAATAATAAAGAACAATACAAAACTCCTACAGAATTCCATCCGACACAACCTCTCTCTCAATCGCTATTTCGTCAAGGTGCCTCGGAGTCAAGAGGAGGCAGGCAAGGGATGCTTTTGGAAGATTGACTCCAACTCTGAACAAGTGCTCATCAGTCAAGCCTTCAGGAAACGACGACAGAGGCCTGTGCCGTATTGCAGAACCAACTCATTAGATGCTGTGTTGGTGTGCTTGTTCTAATGTGTTTTTATTATAAATATTCTGTAGTAAAATTTTAAAATCGCTTATTTCTATCTTTTATGAATATTATAAAGTTTTACTAGTAAATTTTATTTGGCATTATATTTAGCTTATAGTTTATAAACTAGATGTTACAAAAAATCTGTTATGTAAGTTTTATCAATGTTATTTAAACACAACGCTAAAAACGAACTCTATTATAAGCTAAACATGCACGCCATCAGAACATCAGGCTCGATGGATGCAAGCAGCCACATTGAGGATGGCCCTTGGGAGGCCTCCAACAACGACGATAATGTTTTCTCATACCTCTCCCCCCATGACGACATCAAAGCTTTTGCCGCCACCATTCCTCTTAATGGTGAGACTGCTTTCATAATGATTTAAAGACACAGACTTCTAAAAAAACTTTCATAATATTAATAATACACGAACTTTATTATTGTTGTGTTTCACTCAGTAGGGCTCAAGTTCAAAACTTAACTTTTTTTATTTGGATAAGTTGAGTATATTACCTGAGAGAAATTTGATTTTAGCGTGGGTTATTAATCATGAGTGTATTGACGGGATTGCTTGTAGTTACTTCTAGAACTTCTGTGATTTCAAAGTGGTGTGCTCAGTGCATGCTATCATAAAATTGACAAATATATAATGATGTGTTGATACATACACTACTACTGCAAACATCCGAGGAATCTTGCATTAAATCAGATTTGGATTTTAAATGATTTTCAAACCCTTTTATCAAGATAAAATGGCGTAATTAATAAGTATCATACCTAGTATATGTAGTATATCATGATGATTGTTTTTAAAAGAAGCTCCATACAGTCTTTAATGAATCTTCAGTCTTTTCAGAGACATCGTATGTATTTTTTCTTCAATATTTTGTAGCGAAAAACATCAACTGATTCTCAATAAATGTATTAAAAATTCCTCTTATTTTATGTTTTTCGTTACAAAATCTTTAGTCTTAATTCTTCTTCAAGCTTGCTAAACTTCATTCTATTACATAGTTTTTACTTGATACTTAAATTTGGTAGGCCAAAACTTGGGATTCTTTTAAATAAACCATGAGAGTTAATGTCACCACTACTTGCACACAGGCACTGCGTTCAACCCCACACTGAATGGCAAGAGGCAAATCCTTTTTAAAACGTCAGGAAACATAGCTTCGAATCAAGACGTTTTGTATATGAATGGTTTGTTTTGCTTTTTATTTTGAAATTTTTTTGAAGAAAGTAATTTTAAAAGGAGCATGTTTTTGATTAGAGCGCAGTGTTTTGTTTGTATTTCAATTAATACTTCGAAATCTTTTAGTTTTTTATTACTTTTATAGTGCTTTTAAAGTGTTATTCAGCACGTGAATGTTTTTTCCATTAACAAGTTTAGTTCTAAATTATTGGAAAATGTTCTATAATCATTTTACCTCCACGCCAGTTTCCTATCAATCAAATGCTTTGTATAGCCTGTCTTTTCTTTACAAAGAATGATGGTGATATTTTATGTTTGCCAATAATTACAGGAGAACGTTTAAAGTTAGATGCGAGTCATTTTTCAACAACGCAAGCTCCGGTAAGCACCGACCATAAAAAAGCCATAGTATTCTCAACCCAGCCAAAAACCATCGTCTTACGATCAACCAATAACAATAAAATCCTATCTCAAGTTAACAACCATGTAAGTGATGCGCTTGGGTTTTTATCATGAAGTGTTGTAAACGTTGTTCATTATTGACGAAGCTTTTAAAATCACATGCTTTAAAAATATTTCTTCAATAATTTTCAATGATTTTTAATTTCAAAACAAGCTGAACCGTTAAATAATAAGCTATAGAATATAAAACTAAATAATCATACAGAATCTGAGCCTTCCAGTAGCGAATCAGTTGATAAAGCTTTCATACGCGCCACCAAAGACAATATCAAATACAACTTCACCTCACGTCACCACTTCATCAACACCGATTCTACCATCTTTTGAAAATATCGCAGAAAATTCACTATTATTTTAAGAAATCATTAACGATGCCTGGTACGACGATGGATGTTCAAAGATTGGATTTTGGTTATAAGGACGGTCATCCTTTGAATTATGCTTCATTAGTTAATGCGCTCACTATGATAAAATGGTTGACTAAAAAACAGAAAAAGATTAAGTTAATTATTGGGTTATCTTTGAATTAATTAATTCTTTTTCAAATTATTGTCAAATCTAGTTCATTCATGTAAGTTTGTCTAAGAGTAAATTATTGATAATTTGTACATACTTTGTTATTTTTCAACTTCTTGTCATTCATTGTACAAACAAAACACAATTTCTCATCTCATTTCATTGTTTATTATAAACATTAATTTGTATTTTTAAAGAGTTTCAAGAAGTAAACACAGTATTTAAATACTTGGTGTAAAAGCTATCTATTTTGAATTAATTAATGATAATTTTTATAGTGTTTCTTACCGTCACTTATCTTTGTTGCAATCATTTCTCGGCCTGCATCATTATGTTATCATTTCAATTAATTTTGATATTATTTCTATGCTTCAAATTTTTTATCGTTTATTACCTCATTGTCTTAAAAGATAATGCATTTTGCTTAATTAAAATAGTTTTCATTTTTAAATTCTTTGACTCAGTAAATTCATGAAGATTTGTTTGAAATAGATTGTGACAAATTATCAAAAAGTTCTTTTTTTTCAATAAAATTATTTACATTACTTCGATTCAAATCAACAATATCCTTACTCCACATTATTTTAAACGATTTTAATAAGTGGCAAAAATTTTCGGTTAAAGTTACAAAAAAAATCATTTGAAAAAGAGATAATTTTATAGGTTTCAGTATCGTTCAAAAGCAAAATCTGGTAGAATTTCAAACATCTGGGTATTCAGTGTTTGTATAAAGATCTTGTATATGAGGAAATGAGATGAGAGAAAAGGACTTAGATGTATAAATGGTTGACTTTAAACAACGATAGCAAAAAACTTTAATGCTTGAATTAGCAAAATTCAATGCAAAAATTATTTTTTTATTTGAAAAGTGAAATTAACTAATTTTTTATGCGTTCATTGAGAAATTAAAAGATCTTTTCCATTAATACCGATAATCTTTTTGAAGGTCAAGTAACTATAGAATTGCTGTAAAGTATAAAAATTCTTTCATATAGAGATGAATTAATATAAAAGTTGTAGACAAAATGCTATTGTTTTTATAGTTAATAGTATATCTTAAAAAATCATGTTTTATACTATAAAAAACTGGTTTCAAGCGATAAAAAACGTTTAAAAACAGACTAAACTTATCAGACATTTTTATTATTACTTTTCAAATAAATTTTTTAAATAATTTATTTTTAAAATATAAAAAAATTCAATTTTTATTAGTCAAGACTTTAGACCGCCTAATATGGCTAAAAGTGTTTGCGATTTCATGGCACAGGTTGTCATCAAATCTTCGTGTAAAAACAAAAGTTTCATTGGAAACAGAGGAAAAGGCTTTGAAATCATGGCTTTCACAAGATAAATTTTCTTTTTCTATATCTCTCATATCTCTTTCAAACATCACCGATTGATTCTGTTGCTTTTTTTCTTTCTGAATGTATAGACAATCATTATAAGGAGTTCAGACGTATGATACAACAGTGTTATACATGCTTCTGTAATTTAATGTAATGTAATGCAGTATTTATAAAGCGCCTTTCCTTATAGATCAAAGCGCTTGCTACAAATTTAATGTAGCGAAAACACACTGTGGAACAGGTGCTAATTTTTACTTAATCAAGAAATCCTTATCGATCAACATCAATGAATAAGAACAAACTAATAATAGAACATAATAAACACATATTTAAATATTTTTTAAAGATATATACCCGTGTTTCAAAGTCAATCACAAATACTTACTTGTGAGTGTCCTAGGGGAGTGTCTTTAACAGAAACAACATATCTATGGTGAACTGATGGCCCTCCGTCCACCAGGAATGCTATCTCTTCAAGGCAGTCTGTCTTCAGTCATTTTTATCATATAATGATAACATATTTGATTATTGGTAGTTTATGGCACTATATAGAATAATATTTACAAGATCAATGTTTATTTTGTATAACTCAGTTGACAATGTATTTGGATTGTCTTTAGCGCCTCACGAGTTTTTCTTGGCGGTTGTGAGTAAGAATCTATTTTTATTTGTTGAAAAAATTCGAATTTGAACATGATTTACAATTGTGGGTTTTGAGAGTCTGCTGACGAGGCTTGCAAGGTCAATCTTTTGGAAATTTTTTCCTTTGAATATCCCATCTGGCGTGTTTTCTGTTGGGTTTTTAGTTTGTTTATTTAGGTGTTTTTGTTTGTTTTCATATCTAAAAACGTTATATACAGTTGTTCATAAACGGTTCACATGAAGAGGTTTTCAAGACAATAAATTGCGGGGAAACTTTAAAACTTTGTTTCGAACCATCGAGGAAGACGATAATCAGATGTATGCATTTTGACGCTTTGATTCTGATGTTCAACAAAACCTTGAAAGATTTTTCAGAATAATAAATTTTAATGTTCCCAAAAAGTTATTTTTAAAGAATTTAATACATTTTGAAACGTTAAACTTATCAACATATTTAAATGAATAGTTATCAACGCGCTTACTTCCGTTCAGTACCAGGGATATTTTAAACCGATAAAAATTTCATTCAAGTTTTTTGATCATGTTAAAAACATATGAGCAAGCTTAAATTTTGCTAAAACAAACTTTATAGGCAGTTTTCCAAATCAATTGATCAGAAACGTTTGAAAAATCAATGGAAATCAGTTTGTTTAAGGTTTTGAAGTAGGCTAGGAGATGCTTGATACTATTTCTGAATGACAAAGCACGTTTCTGAGCGGGTGATATGACATATATTTGCCAAGAGAAATTTAAAAACTTTTTTCTAACACTAATGAGTCAATAAGCCCATCATAACGTCACCCTTAGAAGGGGTTTTTGTTGCACAAATTGATATTCCATGGGAATAAATTAGAGTATTTTTACCTTTGCTATTCAATCAACTTAATAATAATTGTATCATAATTTCAATGACCGACTTGAAGTTTGAAGCCATCAGCTTCGTCTCCCCTAGCTCCTTGTGGTAGGCTTTTGTGCGAATCTGTGCTCTCAACATACAAGTGAAATGCCCCACCTATCTGGTACTGGTTGATATAGTGGCTTGAAAAAATTAGGTTTGATACAAAATTTGGTCATTAAGTGTGAATATTTTATTGAAGTTTTCACTACAAACTTCGTTTTCGAAATTTTCAAGGAAAGAACCACAGTTGCTATCAAAACTTGTCTTTTTTAGTTGCACTATTATATCTACCAAATATCTGTTAAAAGTTTACTAAATTGAAATCTATTTAAAAAATTATTTAAACCGACCTTTTTCTTTGTTTCTCTCCTATTTCCAATGCCAGCCTCGATAAGATCACGTCCAGTTGGTTAGTATCATAATTAGGCTGAAAACGGTTGTATTAGTTTCATCATATAAGTTTTCATATCACATTACGTTATTGAGCTTTAGAAATTCATTACGTTGCTCTTTACATAGAATTGATATGAAACCTAAATTTTCAATCTTACGCGTTTATTAAGTTAAAAATACCTTCTACCTCGTCGTAACAAGCGATATATGCGAAATCGAAGCAAGACATAAGACAGTCAATGAAAACCCCTTTCCTACTGCCTGGCCCTCCTGCTCACCATGGTTTAACTACCTTTTAAAACTTTTTAATCGCTTCATAGAAATATGAAATGCTTATTTTTTTAAATAAATGGAATCTAATTTCTTAAAAAATAGGAATAAATTCAGAATCGGATGGCTATAATCTTTTGATATTTTAGGTCTGTCATGAGGTTTAGTTTGAAATCATCGAAAACTGAAAAAATAACCGAGAATAAAAAAGACAAGAGGTTCCATGTCGGTTTGAACATCGTTCAAAATATTCACAGGTATTTTTGGGCATTGGCTCTTGTCCACGATATCGTTACTACGTCTCAAGAACTTTGAAATCCTTCGAAAAATGCTGAATGGGCATCGGATAGAGTTTTCAAGAGCCATTGACTCAATGTTGTTTCGTAAAAAAATATCCTAAATTTATTTAACTATTATTTTAAACTCTTCTATGGTAGGTTTTATGGTTCATAATGCTCCTTCAGTTTAAATACCAACTGAAATTTACCGAAATTTAGTCTGTTGTTCACGTTTTGTAGTTCTTATTCAATGAAATCACGAAATAACATTAAAAAACTATCAAAAGCTCCAAATTCCATCTTTATTCTTCCGAATTTTTATTGATTAATCACAAAATCTAAGTCAACAATTTTCGAAACAATGCTAAGGTTAGATGTGTAGTAAAATTCCATCAATTGTTAAAAGCCTTAAAGCGTGTAAAGCTGTCGGGTTTTAAATGTTTCTAGTCATGATATATTTAATGACGTAGCCTTTAAGAAATCGATAAAGCAGGTATATTGAAAAAAAAGATAAAAGGTTATTAGGTTATTTATAGGTCTTTTTGTTCAAAAATTATATTTTGAAAAAGTTTTTTAATTAATTTGGAATTGTTCCACATTTTGATTGTAAGACAGTTTAATATTAAGATCCAGGCTTCTTCTCACCAGAAAACACCAACACAATGCAGAAAGCACATTTGGATTGGTGTAATATAATTGACATCTCTTTCCACAGTAATTTATTAAATAACCTATGTGATTGCAAAAAAGAGTTGTTAAGTCTGCACAATTTAACAAATATTCTAGATATTATGGTAGCTGGACAAGACACATATTTTAATTCTATTAATAAATGTTTCAAATGTTCAAACTTGCAAAAAAATAAAGTTATTGAAAGGTGAAATGAAAAAAAATATTTTGAAAAATTATTTAAAAAATTTCCAAATTAATTTTTCAGCTTAACTCTTAATCGGTTTGTTTAAATCCTTTTCTGTTTCTTAAACGAATAATCGCGTAAATCTCACTAACATATTTCAAGCTTTGGAAACGGAATCTAGAAACTGTTGACAATACATGTTTTGATGAAATTCTTTACGTGACTAGTCTCATCTTGAGTTCTCCATATCACTTTAGAACGCTGTGGAGTGCTCAAAATATGCTCGCCAAGCAAGAAATAATGTTCACGAGTTTGTTTCTAAGTTCTGAATTAGAATCCCTAAAACTAAGTTTTAAATTACGTTGTTGAAACTCAAAACAACCATTTGAATGGGTTTATTGCATACAAATCAACATAAAAGTTGAATACGACTCGAACACAATACATTTATTCAATTGAATAAGTTTAAAGTGCGTCCAAATTGAAAAACATTTAAGCTGTATAAAAAGTTTTGAGCCGCAGCTCTCGATAAGCACTATCAGCTTACAGCCACATGATTCATGAGTGAAGGCCAGCAAACCGGGGTAGAAGAGCTCTTCCTTGCACACAACGTCCACCCATACAGTTGAGTTTTAGTTTTTTTTTCAAAAGGCCGATTAGGAAGAGGAGGAGGGGGGAAGTCCATCTTTTGGAAGACTGGGCCCAAAGTCGGTCTAGTGCTCGAAGTTTCAGAATTAAATTCAACTCGTTCCAATTTTCAGGCATTTAAAAAATATTCGATCACAAACATGTTAGTTGTTCAATTAGTCATTGAGTCTCGAGTTTATCGTAAGCAGGTTGTTACCTCACACTTTTAAGCGTTTTCATTTCACATTTATGGTAAACGTAGCAGAGATAATCGTTTAAATGTAGTTTGCGGAGAAAATACTTTTAAATACATCATTTCAAAACTTTTCCGTATTAAATTTTTGAAAAATTAAAAATCTAATACGCAATTATAAAAAAGGAATTCAAAAACTTATGTATTTAAAACCGGGATTTTCATTCGATTACAAATTGTTTGCACGTATTTGAAAACTTTGAAGAAGAAAACAACTTAAAACGACTATATTCATATGTCAAAGTTGAAGCGCTTACTAGATTAATGAATATTTATAAATTTTATTTTTGAAAAATTTTAAATAAAAAGCAGAAATTTGGTGCATAAAGGTGCTATTATATAATAAAGCCGTGTATTATAAATTATTAACATTCTGTCTAATAAACCTTTTTAATCATTTCTCAAGCGAACGCGGTTTTCTCGACGTTCATATATTTATATCAAGTTTTATCTTATATATTTGAAAAAAAATCTTGTTTTTCCCATTCTTCTCTGTTTTGAGCCAGCCTTGTAGCTTCTTTAGGGTAAAAAAGTCTTCTCTTTTGAGTTGTTTTCGATGTTAGTTACTATATTTTTCGCAGACATCTTTTTGAATCTTTATCAGCAAAATAATATCAAACTTTCATTTAAAAAAAAAAAATACAGTTAAGACCATTGTCAATTGCTTATAAGTTTTTTCCATTGTTTTTAGTCAGTGTTTTATCAAATTTAATAAAACTGCGTACTTTTGTGAAATAATTTTTGTGATGATACTTTTATTTAAACTGATATTTATTAAAAACACCAATTAAAACTGGAACTTTTCACAAGCACTTGACGCTTTTGCCACAAATATTTAATAGCTTTATCCGCGAGCCAGTAGTTAATAAACCAATCATAGAATTCTAAAAAATTGTGAAAGTACTAAAATAATCAATTTTTTAATACGTCTTGTCTATTTCAATAAAAAGAGTTTGTTTTAATGAACCTGGTGACAAAACATTAGTTTTGCTCAAAATAAATTTTCCTAGTGTTTCTTTTAATTTTATTCAATGTTCAAATAAAAATAAGTCACATCAACGCATGGATGAAGTTTAAAATTTTTATTAAAAAAGAACATGGAAAGAAAAGTTTTCAAAACATAAATTCAATATATTACTACTTGTTTATAATTGTTTAAAGAAGTTCCAAGGTACGGAGCACTGCTTTAAGATTAGCCAATCAGCTATGCACCACTCATATGCTTTGTTAGGATTTTGTTAGAATTTATTATTTAATATTTATTTTTAGAAGTGAAATTATGCAAAATGAATATTTTTTCATTTAAAATCTATATAAAATCTCCAATTTTCAACGCTGATAAATCAATCCAAATGTATGCAAATCAATTTTCATGTATCATAATGTTAAAGTATTCATGGATTGTACAAAAAGCTTTGTTACTTGATAAATGTTAATTTTTATTCAAAAAACTTTTTTTTTTTTCATCACAATAATTTTATTCATCAGCTTCAAATGAAGATACACTCATAATATATAATTTTGAATCCATTGTCTTTCCTACCCATTGAAAATGTTTCTTGAAAAAAACAATACAGCATTCTAATTCTTCAATCCAAACATAAATATTCAATTAAAAACACTTTTAGGAGTTTATTTTATAACATCAAAACTCAGAGCCTACATTACAAACTCAAAGATGTTACGGCTTTCATGCAACGAACAGCTTCCTGTATTGGCTTCATTAAAAATGCCTTCTTCAAAAATGTCGTTCTTACATTCGCGAAAGTGAATTTCAAACAAGAAAAAGATAGGTACAAACAGAAAAATACTAAAAAAGCTACTTAGTGAACATGCAAAAATTATAAACCAAATAGAATCATCATAGTACAACCAGCTAAAGTGTTATCTAATTAACTCAAACTTATTTCTTATAATAATTATATTATTAATAATACTCAAGTATTTCCAAAAATGCTTAATAAACTTCCCCTCTTCAACTAGCTAAAGCAGAGGTAAGTTTTTATATCGAAAATTTATTTACAAATATACTAATAGAAGACACCATTAAACACATTTGCGACCAAATATACATAAAGAATAAGCTTTCTCCAATATTTGGAAGAAAAGTTTTTGAAAAACTATTAAACAAGGTTACTAGAGAAAACATTCTCAGTAAATGAAAAATTGTACAAGCGAGTTAATGGAGTGATGGAAGGAGGCCCTTTTTCTGTGGTAGTCGCCAACTGCTTCTTCAACAAAATAAAAAATGAAATAGTAAACCCTGTTAGACCAATATAGTATTGTAGATACTTAGATGACACCTACATCAGTAAAAAGAAATTAGACAATATCTTTTATGATTCTCTAGCTAATTTTCACCAAAACCTTAAATTCACCAAGGAGCTAAACCTAAAGAAATTTCTCAATACAAGCATCCAATAAAATTGATAATGGTACTTATGATTTCAGGGTGGTTGATAAAACCAACAAAATGTTCCTCCACTGGTCTCCAGAACTGCCAATTCACTAAAAAAGAAGTTTTGTGGAAGCGAAAAAAATAAGCTCAAATTTTGAGAATAAATTTAAGGAATTTAAAAGCATACACGTCTGCATGATACCCAAAATACATTAACTGTACAACACAACGCTTCTCTTTGTCAGTTGATGAGTTAAATTTTTATTGTTTTCGTAACAGGCAAATTTAGCTCTTCACTTAGTATAATCTGTTAAGTTAAAATCTATTTTTACATCTGTTATTTAATTACTATAATTATTAACTTGTAAATTGATGAATTTGAGCTAACAAAATTCATATTGTGACAAATCACGAAAAATATGATAAAAATTTATAGAAAACTTCCTGTCACGTGGCTTTTCTATGGTTGTTAGACTTGAACAGAAAATAAATAAACGCTTTAGACTAGTTTGATCTTTGATTTTTATTTAAGGTAAGATGAAACTCACGGATATGAAAGAGTTAAAACAGTGGGTAACTTAACAGGGCTGGTTTATCCGGTAAGGCACAACTGAGAGGAACATGACACGTCATAAGTATGTAAGATATAGCGGTTTAAAGATGTTATTCTTCTTGAAACTTTCTTTTGAAACAAGAAAGATTGGAAGATCCAAAAAAAGTTAAGCCGCATGCATATCGTCAACCCCTATAGCTCAATGGTTGAGCGTTAGACTAATTATCTAAAATACCGGGCTCGATCTCGCATGGGCCGATCATTAGCACCTTTTCCACAGTGTGTTTTCGCTACATTAAATTTGTAGCAAGCGCTTTGATCTATAAAGAAAAGCGCTTTATAAATACTGCATTACATTACATATTTTTAAAAATTGAAATAAACTTGCCATAGACCGAAATGCAGAGATCCTCTTATAGAAGGGTTAATTCTTTTGAAGTGAAAGGTACGATAGACCTGAGAAATAAAAAAAATTATTCGATTATGAACTTTGTTCGTTTGGTTTTTTTGTGCATTTAAAATTGGTTTTATATTTCATGAAAGAAACTTTCTAGACTAAGGCAGACTTCCTATACATTGACTATAATATTTTATTTAGAAAATTTTGAAATTGAATTTATTCAAAGTATAAAATTAATTATTAAATTTGTTCGATTGAACAATTTTTAAAATATCTCTTTTTACTCAAATCCGTATGAGACGTTAGATGAATAGAAACCAAAAACAGTTGTCGTAAAAAGAGTAACAACCCGGTAATTTCCAATAAAAATAAGTTATGCCAATGCATAGACAGATTTAAAAATTAAAATTTAGTTGAAAAAAAAGAGCATTCATTTTAAAATATTTAGAAAATAAATTCCAAATTTTGCTACTTGTTTATAACCTCTGGTAGATCTCGAAGATGAAACTTCTTGTAGCGTTTGATTTTGATGACACTATCATTTTAAAAAATTCTGATTATTCAGTTTTGAATCTTTTACCGGCTAATACGACTATACCACCTGAAATAAAACAGCTTTATAAAAGTACTGGATGGATATCCTACATGGGTGCAATATTCAATCATCTCCACAAACAAGGCGTGACAAGACCACAGATATTAAAATGCATGGAATCTATTTCATTGATGCCTGGAATAAAAGAGTTAATGCAACTCATTAAACAAAATGATGGAGACATTATAATCACCTCAGACAGCAATTCAGTTTTTATTGATCATATACTAAACCACAATGACCTGAAATCTCTAGTGGATAAAGTTTTCACAAACCCTGCATACTTTGATGATCATGGTCAACTTTTTGTTTCAGGCTACCATAAACAAGACTGGTGCAATTTAAGTACAGAAAATCTTTGCAAAGGATCTGTGTTGCAAAATTTCTTGGAAGAACAGGAAAAAAATGGAACAATTTATGATGTTGTGGCATATGTTGGTGATGGAAATAATGATTTTTGTCCTTCTCTTCGTCTCACTCCTAAAGACATAGTTTATGCAAGGATAAATTACAGTTTGGATAAAAAAATAAAAGACCATCATGGAGAAGTGAAAGCTACTGTGGTTAGGTGGAGCAGTGGATTTGATATTATTGATAGTCTTCAAGAAATCCTCAAATGATTATCATCATTTTGTATTAAAGCTGTTTATGCTTATCAAAATGCCTTTTTGAGAAAAATTTTATGTATTCTATTTTATGTTTATTATTTTTTTTAATGCAAGTAAAATTTTAAAATAAACTTTGAGTTAGTTTTTCTAGTTCATTCAAAATTTGCAGTAATAGTTCAATTAGTTATCAAAGTTTGCAATTTAATATCTGTAAATTACAATGCTTATTTATTAACCATGTAATCTTCTTCAGCCAAAATAAATACAGCAAAATATTTTAGCACACAAGTAAATTTGTTATGTAAAAAGCTTTTCATTAACAAAGTAAAATTTCCAATTATGTTCAAAAAGATTCATACTTAATAAAATCACCTCTTGTGTTCAAATATTCCGCTGTATTTATAATGTTTCTATCATCAGTATTTAGTTATTTTTAGTTTTTTTGGTTGTGAGAATTTTTTTATTTATAAATAATTTTATTTGAAATATTCATTTAATATCATTGTTAATGAAGAATATATCAATCATCCATTCATGGCTCTCAACAGCATTATTCAAATCTGGTGATTGTTGTTTAAGACAACATTATTATTATGGTTATAGGCAGATCTCTTGTTTATTCATATGTTTAGGAGTTAGAGTTTATTTATTTTAACACCAATATCTTGTTATTTTTATACCCGGTGTATATTCTATACATAGAATACTTTATAGCTAATTATTTTGCTTACGATTATGACCATCATTATCACTGCTCAATGACATCTTTCCCTTCACAGGAGGGTTTTGATGAAACCCTAAATCACCATTTATTTCTGTCAAAAGTCTGATTCTTTATTATCACCAACATTTTCATGTGATTTCCAACACACTTTTACAGCTATTCTTTGTTTCACTGGTTGGTTTACGCTTTTAAAGGTTCTTAGGATATACCTTTCTGCGTTAAACTATTCTATAACTTTTTATGCGGTCAAACTATCTCAGCCAGTAACTTCTATCCTTTTTAATTCAAATATACTTTATTCACCACTATCTACCTATTTGATTTTGTTTAAATTGTATTCTAACCCTGGCAATTCGATCGATGTTTTCCGTTTCACAGAAATATCTTCACCTCATTCTTCGATTCTGCTCTGAGGAAACATACAACACTTTCTAAGGACATCTCTAAATTCTTTTTCAATTTTTGAACTAAAAATTATGATTTGAAAAAAATATTTGATAAACATCAGTTCTTATCTAAAATTCTTTGGTATTTACACCAAAAGTGTTCTATCTTAAACTTGTTTTCAGATATAATGATTTTACCAACTGAACTATACTTTTTGACATTTTGTCTTTAAACAACTACCTTATTAGCTTTTTCCTAGACAGGAATAATATGGTGTAGCTCCTTTATGACACCACGTTTTTCCCAGTTATTTAAAAGACAGTTCTAATGATGGTCATAATTGTAGTGATAATTACTTTATTGTTGAAAGTTTCATAAATTTTCAAAAAATATTTTATTTTACTGAAACATTAAAAATATTGACGCGATTATTGATTTCAAATGATACATTGTTTAAAACTTCCTTCATAAGATTTAATTCTTGAACAAGCACTTTCCAGCATTTTTATTGTCTCTTTCATATTGTTTTCCAATTTATTTTGAATTAAAAAAACAAACCAATATTGCCACTTCTTAAAAACTATTGTAATTATTAATAATCATACATTTTAGAACTATCTATCGTAAATTTTTGAACTATCTGTCTATAATTTCTAGAAATATTTTTATTATTTTTTCTATTTGAAATTTAGTGTTTGAATAACCGATGAAAAATAAAAACGTGTTTTTATTCAGTTATTTAGGAACAGCTAATCAATTTCACTAAAAGTTGATGTCAATTTAATCTTTGTTGAAAAACGACAAGGCGCATAAAATAAAGAAAATTCATGTTTTATCATTTTACTAATATGGATTTCCATTTAACTATCAAATAAAGCAGATGTTTATTGTATTGTAATAAGCTATAATAATAAGAAAAAAATTTTCATTTTCTTTTATTCCCTTAAAAACTTCCAACAAATGGCTCATACATGGAGCAAGCTGGAAACAGTGGCACAATAGAAACATGAAAAGTATTCAGTAGCAGCTTACGAGGTTCACTCTAAATGAAAAAAAAAGTCTAGGCAAGTAATTACCGGGTTCGATTTTTTGTCAAACCAATATTTAGCATCTAATAAACATTTCTTTAAATTATGGTTATTTTGAGGCTTTAAATTTTAAGTGAAAAAAATTTTTCTACAAGCAAATTTAGATGATCTAGGTTATTTCCAGTAAGAAAAACTTTAAATTTTAATAATAAATGAAAAAAGTTCGATCCAAACATATTATAAAAATAAAAAAAATCCTGCTTACACAAGAAACTCCGATCGTACTGCTCGGCGGTTTTCAAATACTATTCATTTTTATACGCATGTTGTTGTATGCGGCGAAATCTTTTTTGAACGAATTTTACTTTCGAAAGATGTTTGCCAAAAGACCGACTATTGGTGAATGTGACGAGGATTTGTTTTTGGAGCAAAATAAAATGTACGAAGAAGGCAAGATAAAGCTAAATGAATCTCTTGCTAATAAAATTAAATCAGAAAACAAAAAGATGTTAGAGGGCAAAAAAGAAACAAAGTTAAAAGCTGTTCAAGAATATATAAAAAGTGTTTCCAAAAAGAAAAAATTAAGTTTGTATGCGCTAAAAAAATTACAAGAGAAAGGGGAAAAAATTGACAATGAACGACATTCTAATGAAATGCGGGGAAATTTAGTTACCGGTGAAGGTTTAATAATAGGAAAAAGCCAAAATGAAAAAAAAAAGGCAGAAAAGGATATAGAAAATATAAGACATGAAAATACAGTTGAGATGAACAAAATGTCTGAAAAAGAAATTCTTGAAAAACAAGCTGAATTGCTTTCCAATCCAGGTTAGCAATAAAAAATATTAAATCAACAATATAATCAGTATAAAAGTATGTCTTTTTCACAGTTATAATGAACCTATTGAAGAAAAAAACCATCAGTAATTATACAACAAGAATAATTGATGAAACCACTAATATAAAAAGTGAAACTAAAAACTTGAAATCATATAAAGGTGAACAGCAAAGCAATTCAATAAACAAACAGAATTATTCAAACCACAATGACCAAAGTGAATCACTAAAACAAACTGATGAAGGTAAATATGAACAAAAAAACAAGTGTTCAAACAAACATACACATAAAGATAAAACAAAACATACAAAACCTGGTATAAGGGATCTAAAAAATGAGCCTTTGACTAACCTCTCAAATCCTACTAAGCTAATGGAGCTTGCTAAAGAATATGGGTGGCTTTCAATGACATATTCCAATGATGATAAGGCATTTGATGATTATACTATGAGTAATAGTGATAATAATAATGGTAATAATTATTCGTATGATACACCTGATTGCTGTGGACATCATGGTGATGAAGATGATGATAAATCTATCAAACAAGTAATTGATTTTTTTTCATTGTTCACTATGTTTGCGTACTATTATTTATGAATGTATATATACATCATATTTGTTTTGTTTAACATAACTAAAATCGTGTAGGCAAATGCTTATTCAGTATATAGATATATTATTACATATATTTCAATAGTGGTTTCAAATTGATCACAATTGTAATCATGCATTTCATCAGGTCAAAGCCAGATTCAATTATCATGGAGATTTAGCTTCTATTGGGGCATCTGGTGATTCTAACGAGGTTTAAAACTTGTCATATTATGTCTCTTTGTTTATATTATCTATTTACGTTTTACTTGTGTAGTCTTGAAAAGTGTTTTGTAATTTGAGTAAATCTAGCCACCAAAAATATAGCCAGTATAAAATCTAAAATTAGGGTCTTCATCATATATATTCATTGTTTATCTTATTTGTGTAGCTGTTTACATATAAATTCACTTATGCATCTACACACTTATGTATTACCACTTCAATCATTTTTCATTAATTCCTCAATGCATCCCTTGACTCATACAGCAAGCTTACAACACTCTTGAAGAACTCTTGAGCTTGACGCACAGTGATAATGTGCCACAACAAATTTTTGCCATCAATTCTCTTGTTAATATCATCCATAAGGTGACTATGTTGTAATTATGTGCTTGTCAATTTAATATAAGATGTAATAACACTTTCTATTCATTTACCTCATAATTATGATAGTTGTATTTTGTTTATTCTATATCTTTATTCCAGGCCCAACTAGGAGAATACAACCTTTCAACACCAATCCTCCCTTATCTTATAAGCAATCACATTGCCTTCACTGCTAGACTGCTGCTTGACAGCAACAACAACAATGTCATCATTGCTGCTTTAGCTTTGCTACATGCTATCATTATTGATGATTTAGACGAAGCAGCACTAAAGGCTACTTTTCATTGGCCTAGAGGGTGGGAGGCACCTCTTATGAATGTTAATAAGGTAGAATCATTAATATGAATGAAAATGTTGAAAATAAGAATAATATAGGCTTTGTTCAGATGGTGTCATATGAGAAAGATGAAGAAGCACAGAGTGAAGAAGAGATTATAAGAGAGGACATAATTGAGGTTGTTATACAGTTCAATAGGAGTCGATTCTAAGTGTACAGTGGTTTTTAATTTTTAATTTTTGACTTTTAGTCACATCGTCATAAAATCTATTGGACTGTTATTATAATAGTGCATCTCTTATGTTAAATTTTGTCTTGAAGTTCTGTCATTGAGAACTAGCAAAATATGAGTTGAAGTTAGTTAAAAGGGATTGAAACGTAGAAAACTAAGAAAGCCAATTTATCATTGTTTATTGGTAAGGACATTATTATTGTTATTAATAATAATTTTATTATCGTTGACAGGGACTCTTACGAACACGTCTGCTTATTAGACTCTTGCACATATCACAACATGTACCTGTGACCAGCCTGGCATTGTGTCAAGTTATTAATATCTCAGCCAGATTTGCCAGACACGCCCACATTGTTGACAGCGATATGGATAATGATACTCAGTATAAAGATATTCCTCAAACACATTATGAACTTTTGGTAGAACTATTTCAAAATATTTATGAATGGTTCATAGTTAATAATGATACTGAGAATAGTATTGATGAAGAGCTATTATTAGCATTATTGAGTTTAATGAGAAGTATCATCAGTGTCAACAAGACATGTGCTCTTGTGATGGTTGGTTATTATTATTCTTTTTATGATGTTTTTTATTTTATTGCTTTTATTAATGTTTATTTCACAGTATGACAAGTACTGGCCTCTGTATCTGAAATGCATTTTGTCTCAAAGGCATGTTTTTATACTTTTTAATTTGTATTTTTTTTAGTTAAATGTTGTTATTTAGTATTATGATTATCGCTAATTTTTTTATAAATAAATTTCAATATAGTGGAGTGAAATTGAAGTTTGAAAGTTTAAAAATTTTGGTTCTATGCAATAAATATAGAATCACTACTATTGAAACATTCTGCCAATTAGAATCAACTATATCAAATGATCTCACTCAATTGATTGATTCAAAAATCGAACATTCAAACTTGATTGGTTGTTTGTGGATTCTATATTTAGAATCTTGCTTCGAAGTTTTTCCAGACTTTATTGGCGTTTGTCATTTAGTTGAAATTTTAGTTTCAATATCTCAAAGTACCTTGAAAGAATTTATTGGAACTTACTATCAAAAGGTTCGATCTTGATGTGAAACTGGTTTTAATTGTAGTTAAAAATCATTAAAACTGCTTTATTTTACTACTAAATGTATATCTTTAAGTGATTCTATTTTTATATTTTTCGTTGATTTCTATTTATAGAAATACCCTTTGACGTCACTAGACACCTCCATCAATGCTTGCATGGGTACCCTGGTGAACAAGCTTGAGGTTTTTTAATAATAATAAGAATTGTAACAATAATAGTAATCAATTAATTATATGATTATTTCAGTTTTTTTTAGCACTAGTATTTTTATGCTTAATTCTACTGATAATCATTGCAGACTCTGCGACCTCTGATAGTGTCACAACTCAAACTCCTCATCAAGTCTCAATCATTTGCTTCTGCTGTCTCCTTGCTCATGTTATTATATTTACATTGTGTTTTGTTTGAAGTTTTGGAAGTTTTCTTTGAGATTATCATTATTATCATGCAGAGAGACCTCAACCATCTTGACTACACCTGTAATCAATAATGAGAGATTTCCTTCTCTTTGTTGCTTCAATTCTTATAATAACAACCATAAAAATAAAAAAAATAATGATAATGATAAGAACAGAAATAATAATGTTGAGATAAGTATGGAAAGCATACTGGGAGAAAGGAATATAGATTGGCATGGAGTATTATCATCACCATTGTCCTTCCTTCTATCTCTCACTTCCCTCATTATCGCCTGTGATCAGGATGGGGATGGTAGTAATAAAAAGGATGAAAACAAAAATAATAATAAAAATAATAATAAAAATAATAGTAAAAATAATAATAATGATGACATTGATGCAAGAAATATTAAAGAGCTGGTCAAATTATTCATTGGAAACCCAGATATACAGCGCTATATAAAAAAAGCTGTAAATAATAATAATAAAAGCAATAATAGTTGGTTTTCTCGTTATGAGGCTCATTTGATGTTTAATATTGTGAAACTACTCGTAAGGTATCATCGAAACAAAGGAGAACTAGGGGGAGAATGTAGTAATAAAAACATAAGCCTCTTAGACACGATGTTATTGAGCAGATGTTGCCTGCTTCACTTACGTGAAGGAGATGAGGGGATGAGTGCTGAAGTGTTTGACAAAGTGTTGTTCAATGTAGATTTTAATAAGAGGATGCTGGAGGAGGATAAAGAGATGAAAAAATATGTAGGAGGTGATAGTAGTATTGGAGATAATTGTGATAACCGCTTTGGTGTTGTGGGTAGAGATGTTAGTGATTATAACGTTGATGTGGATAACTCTCACGATGTTTGTCTGATGAGGATGAAGAGGATGGTAAGTTACCTGGATGAACTGCCCCAAATATCACAAGCTTATCTCAGTTCTCTCATCTCTTATAAAAGCTCTGATGGGTGAATATTGTTTCTTATCTTTCAATTTGTTCCTTTAATTTATTATGTTATATGCTTTTTGTTATATTTTAATTGAATTCAATTCCTTATTTGATATAGTTTTTATTATCATCATTGTAGTTCAATAATTTATAAAATTATATCATAGGAAACCTTCAGAGTCATTCCTAATTGGCCACTGCAATCATATGCTGGTGCAACAGACATGGGTTTTTCAGCCAATCATTGACCTTCACCGAGCTTCTATTAATAGGTATACTTTTGATTATATAGATGTTAGCACTAATGATAATATACAATTTTATTAGAATCATTTTTTTGTGATTAACTTAATTGTTTATTGTGAAAATATACTCATGTTTTTTAGAGGCATTTTGTGTAACTTATTTTTAATTCAATGATAACTCGAGTTAATTTTATCATAATTCAGGTAACAAACTCATAAATTCAGATAGCAACAATACTTTGAATTTACGCATGTCAACAAACAATCACACAGGCTATCTTCAGAACAAGCCAAACTGACAGCGAATCTTGTATATTCTACAGTTTTTTCTTTAAAATTATTACAGTGTTACCTTTGCTTCTACAACGTTTTTGATCAATTCCTTCTTTTTCCGGCAGACACCATTTTTTATTACGTCACTATGGCGTTAGTGAATGCGGGTGATCGATTACTTTATGTGGAGTTTGATTCAAGTGGTAGGAGTAACAAGGTAACCAAAAGGAGTACAGAACATAATGGAAAGATAGGAAATGAAGGTGAAACTTTGACGTTGAAGGAAGCTTGTGAAACTATCAACGAAAACAATAAAGGAAATTGTAACAGTAGTAATAACGAAATTAAACTTTTTAATGATGCAAAAAATAATAATGGAGAAAATGTAATAGATACCATAACAGATATTGTCCAGTCGTTATGTTATATTTATGGGTTTGTTAATAGAGATATCATAGAACGGAATAACTCCAGTTTGAACAGACGTAAATGTATCAGCCAGCATAACCAAATATACAGACACAAACACACGTTCACACCATCGTTGTACAAAAATTTAATAAAGGAATACTCCTCTACCTTTGGTATCATCAGTGGTTTTGATCGTATGCTTCTCATGCCTCTGCTGTTTTGTGCTCATGATGATGATTCTAGTAATAATGGAAACAATAACAAAAATAATAATAATAATAACAGTGGTAAAAGCATGAATGAGAGTGGCTGCACATACATAGAAGACCTGATGCTGATGTTATGGCTAGAGGATGTGGAGTGTCTTAGGTTTATCAGGGTGCATCCTTCACAGGTTTGCTAATGCCATTATAGTTTAATACTCATGCGTATTTTATAGCTTGTTAGTAGTACCTAGTATAATTTAATTGTTATATTTTTAGCATTATTCATTCTCTTATTTTTTATTTATTCAACAAAAAAGATTATGAATCAATAATTTATAAATACCATCCAATTACAGTTGTTCTTTGACATAAATCTCCTTTTAAACTTCAACAAAATCTTAAATAATAAAAAGATTATTTTGGCTTATTTAAGTTCTTTGGGTAGAGGTTATATCATGCCCGTGAGAAATCCTACCTTGTATCTGGTTGCTGTTACCTACCTCAATAGGTTCCATTTAAATTAATATTGTTTTTTCATTATTAGTTTTTAATCTTCGTTTAACATCTATTGTCTCATGGTATGAGGTTATTCTTATTATTTTATTGTCATTTGCTATGTTTATTTTGTTCATTTTATTTATCGTTTATTTTTTATATTAATATTACTTTTATTAGTTATTTCTTTCAATATTTTCATTAATTAGTTATATTATTTTTTGCTTATATTCCGAAGTTCCAATAAATACATAAGATCATTCAAACTAATTCTAAAACTTCTTTCATTCATCATCATATATTGTTATATTTAGTATTAACAAGTATTATAACACTTATTCCTCCAGATACATATACTACTCGCCACCTAATGATAGCCACTTTGACAACAAGAAATATATCGTTAAAGTTCTTCACGACAAGTTACCTCAGGTTTTTTCTTTTTATATCATTACTTCTTATCATGTTATTTTCTTTTTACTATGCTGTATAGTTATTATGGAATTTTTACTTATATTTATGTAGTTATTTTCTGTTATGTTTTGATTGGCACTGCGCAATCCAAAACCGTTTCTTGAAGTGACTAGAATTACTTCATTATCATCACCAGGACATTTGCAATGATATATTGATGTACAAAGAAGCCGACCTGAGTAATATTAGGTATCTAAAGCTTTACGAAAAGTTGCCAAAGATTCGAGAACAAAGACTCAAAATGCTTTCAACTGATAGTTAATTTCATAAAGTTTATAACTTCATATATTTTGTATGTATATAGACTTTTATACAAATTCATTCATTAAAGAGGCATCTTAGCAACTGGTTCTTTAATTTGTGCCAAATTGCTTTTTTATTTCAATTTTTTACTTATTTCATATTTTCTAATTTCATTGACTAGTGTTTTAAATTCTCACCCTCAATTCTTATGGCCTTGAGCATTTCAATTCTAGTGATGTCTAACTTCCAAATTAATTCTTTAACCAATCCATACATTTCAAGCCTGGATATTACTTTTGGTACATTTATGAATTTATAAATCACAATGGAATAAAAATTGTTGTGGTTTTCTATCAAAGAATTTCGCGAAAATTCTTTTTATGTTAATTTTCTGATATGCTTCATAATACTCAGTTTAAAAAGAACATACTAAGAGAACTAAAAAATAATCTTTCAAGTTTATGAGTTAATACCATAATATGAGCAAAAGATTCTTAAGAGCCCCTTCTCTACCAGTCGCACCTTGGTGTAATAAGGCCCGGCTTATTTCGACTATAAAAGAAATTCAAGCAATCTTGAAGTTTTTTGTTCATTTTTTATCCATAAATGTAATTGTCTGTTTTACCATGTTTGACTTACATTTAAATCTTTTATAAGTTTATCAAATATTATTTCCATTTCTGGCACTTAGAATATTGTGAAAAAATTGTTTTGTCACAATCAAAATACCAGTTTGATTGGTGGCATGAAAATAGTAGTTTTTTTTTTTAACCCGAGCGCCCTAGTCGTGGGTGGGTGCTTATCAGGTCCCCATTAAAACCGTCCAGTTCTTCAGAAGCTCAGCTGCTCTCACAGGGTTGGTCCACAGACTCTCGGGTCCCAGTGTGGTACATATTTTGAGGCAGGTGATGGGTGGGCATAGGGTAAGGGATGGGATGATAGGGAGATTTTGTTAAAGTATGAGACGACGAAGAGCGACTTTTTCGATCTGAGTTGGGCAATAATGCGTCGTGTGTGATGATCTGGAGTGGTTTCTGAGTCGTGTATATGTGAGGGTTTTTGCTGATGATTTTGTTGTGAGTGGATGGTATGTATTCGTGGAATATTTTTGTGTATATGGTTTTTATTTGTGCGTGAGAGGTGTTTTGAGAGGAGGATATGTTTAAAGTGCAGTTTTTGTTGAATGTGGATTGTTTTTTGTATCTGTGGTAAGTGGGTGTATTGGGTAGATAGGGTGTGAGGCTTTTTGTATGAGTTGGGAAGCGTGGAGTTTGAAGTGGGAGGATTTTGGTTTTTGAGTGGAGGTGTTGGTGTTGGTGTTTTGTTTGCAGCCCGTGCTTCTCAGGGCTGCGTTTTGTATTTTTTGGAGTTTTTTGAAGGAGGTGGATAAGATGATGGGTGACCAAATGGTGTTGGCGTATTCAATGATGGAGAGGAGTAGTGTTTTGTATGGGGTGATAGGTGTCTCTGCTTTTACCCCAGAGTGTTGATGTTAGGAGTTTTATAAGTGTTGTGTTTTTTGTAACGAAAAGATGTTATTTATGCTTAAGTAAATTTCTGTAACACCTCTCCACCAAGCTGACGTCAGTGAAATGTATTTGGTTTCAGTCGTTTAGAGTGCTTTGGGTTAGAAGGTTTATAGTTTTCAGCCGTTAACGTAGGTGCACGTGGGTTGCGATAAACACGAGGTCTTGATGCGCTGTTGGATGTGTTTGTATCAGCTAGCGAAGTATTGGCTGGCTGTTCTGGATCATGTTCCGGCTCAGTGTCTTCTTATGAGTAATAGCGTGGGTGAAGCTGGTCGGTGACGTCGCCAAACTGGACCACTGGGTATAACTCTTACATTCACGCTTTTTGTGTCATGAACTTTAGTCACAATTGCTGGTACCCACCTTGGTTTTTTATTACTTCTTGGTCCACCATAAAGAGCAAAGCAGGTAGCTCCTTTCTTGTACAAGTAGCTTATTCTTGAGACTGTCCGAGTAGATTCTTCACTTTGTGACTTAAATGCAGCTTTTGCATGACGACCTTGAGCAGCATGTACAGGAAAAGATGTATCTAGTTTACTCCTGATTTGAAGTCCGTTTAGGAGTTCACTGGGTGAATATCTTGAGTCCAAAGGCATACGTCTGTACTATATAAATAATTCTTGGAGAGCTTCTTTGGGTGTAAGCAAACACTTTTTTAAAGATTGTTTGAAAGTTTGTACCAATCGCTCAACTGCTCCATTGGTAGCAGAATGGTAAGGGGCTCCGGTGAAGAGTGCAACTACCCATTCTCTACACCATGCTTGGAAATCCACAGACAGAAAACTTATTGCATTGTCTGTTACTAAGGTGTGCGGATATCCGAAATGTGCGGTCTTGCTCTAGTAGTGCCATAGTCGTCTTAGGTGATGTTGAGCTTGTAGGATGTATTCAAGGATACTTAGATTAGGCATCAACCATCACCAGTCAGTCTGTTCCCATGAAGTTGATGGCATGATCAACATTTACACGGTTCCATGGTTTTTCTGGTATCATTTATGGATGATTAGCTGGCTTGGTAATGGCATTTTGATAAGCTCCACATGAAAGGCATGATCGGCTTAAAGCTTCGAAGTCTTCATCTATAAGTGTCCAGTAAACTGCCATGCGTGCGAACTGTTTCATCCGTTGCATGCCATAATGATTTAAGTGGATCAGCTTCAACACTCCATCACGTAGCTTTGGCGGTATGACGACTTTCGATCCTTGGACTAAGCACCCATACTCTAAACACAATGAGTTTTCCAGCCTTTTAGAATGTCGAAACTTTTCTGTATCTAACGTATGTGGCCAGCCCTCCTTAGTGTATCTTTGAACTGCAGAAAGCACTGAATCTTCCTTAGTTTCTTTGGCCAGTAATCCAGAATCGGTTGGTTGCAATTGAGTACTCAATGTATTTATGGTGCATACAATACTGATATCGGCATTTTTCTTTTCGTCAAAGCCGGTGTTTTCACCAACAGGAAGACGGTTTAGTGCATCCGCATTGCCATAGTCAGTAGTGCGAGTGTACTTAATGCTCTAATCATCTTGAAGCTTTTGTATTTTTTCATCTGATTTCTTTTTTCTAGGAATACATTCCGACCACGTGTAGGCCTGCTTCGCTTGGGACAAACTAATAAAGTCTTCAAAACAACTGTCTTTCCAACAATACAAGGAATAGATATGTCAAGCGCATTCGATACAGTAGACAGAGAAAAGTTGATGGGAATATTAAAAGGTATTCTCAATCCTCAAGATACAAAGCTTTTTGATTTTCTTCTTACTAAAACTGAATTAAAAGTGAGAGCAAATAATTTTGAAGAACCCAACTTTTCCACTAACATAGACGTCCTTCAAGGCGATGGTTTAGGTTCTGTCTGTTTATATTGGATCTGGAAACAATTCTCAAAGAGGTCAGAAATAAAATCAAGGCGCAAGAAATTTTTACGCCGATGACGTGGATTTTTTAAGCAAAAAAGGCATAGATCTCACAGAAGTAGAAAAAATATTGAAAAAATGGAATCTTTACATAAACAATGACAAAACAGAGGTCTCAACAATAGAAAGAAACAACTATGAATGGAAGAGTTGCAAAAAGTTAGGCATGTTACTCAACGCTATAGAAGAATGGAAGAAGAGAAAAACCATTTCGATTGTAACAATGGCGAAGCTAAGTAAGATTTGGAGCTCCAAGATTTCAAGAAAAAAGAAAATTAGGATATACAGTGCTTACGTGCAAAGCATTATGCTCTTTGGATGCAGCACTTTGGAAATGGACAAAGGAATGGAACAGTTAATAGATTCTTTCAACAGAAGAATGATCCGACAAGCGTGCGGTAGCTTCCGGCCCAACCGTATGTTCACAGAAAAAGTCAACACTCTGGCAGAACCAGTGTTTCAAATTGTACCAAAAAGAAGCTGGCGGAAGTTAGGCCACATTTTTCGAATGAATGACCTAGTTCCGGCAGGAAGAGCTACAATGGAATGTCTAGCCTCAAAAAACAAAAAGAGAAAGATCGAGCACCAGTCTCCTAACAACCATTAGAAGAGACCTAAAAATCCATAAGCTCACACTCAACAAATCAATTGAACTGGCTATAAACAGAAAACGCTGGAAGCTGCAGGGAAGCCTGCTAAAGGCGCACGAAGAAAAAGAAGATTGACTAAATTTGATTTTTTTTTCGTCAACCTTAAATATAAAAAACGAGTTATTGAAATTTCATCCTCATTTTCATATTGATATAACTAAAAAATTTTTCATTTTGAAAATTTATTGATGATTTATGACCAGATTGAACTTGTTTTGTTTATGAATGCACTTTTCATAAAAATAAGATTTGCCAGTTTTTGAAAAATTTCATTTTGCTGAAAAACCTCATAAGGGGGGTATCATGGAAGTTTACAGAAATAATTTTTTCAAAATGGCGGTTTTTTTAATGCCAACTTTTAGTATTTATCAAGAGCATCATTTCAAGGTATAATACTTGAGGAACAAGTGAATCGGAGCCGAGATAATCGTCTTTTTCAGTTTGCTTTGAAACACGCCTTTCTTTTAATCGCGCATATCTGCCGAACTAATGGTGGAAAATTGATAAAATTTTCACCGAAATTCTTTTTTTTGAATGCACTTTTCATAAAAATAACATTTGCCAGTTATTGAAAACTTTCATTTTGCTGAAAAACCTCACAGGCATTTTACGAAAATGCAACTTATTTCAAATGGCGCTTTTTCCGATGTAAGTATTGAGAGGATCATTTTGAGGTGTATTTCATAATTAACAAGTAATTAGAAGCCCAAATTGCATTTTTCAGTTTGTCTCAAAACACTTCTTTTATTTGAACGCGCATGGCTGCCAAACTAACAGTCGAAATGGCAAAAATTTTTTAGCGAAATTCTTTTTTTTGAATGCATTTTTTATAAAGTAACATTTTTCAACTTTTGACCACTTTCATATTTTCGTAAAATGTTACAGAGGGGTTATCATGGCATTTTACGAAAATGCAACTTTTTTAAAATGGGTTTTTTTTGGTGCTAAATAATTTGGTGATTCAAAAAAATTTTTTTAAATTTCGTCCAGCGTGCCAGAACTTGAGCCGGAAAATATTCATTTTTATGATAATAATGTCATTACTTCAACATAAACCTAGGTTCTGTTTAGCTTCTATTTGCTTTAGTTTTGTTGAAGGTTTTTATTATTTTATTTAAAATTCAATTTTTTAGTTCACAGATTAGTTTTTAAAATGTTTAAACAATTGTCTTTGTTTTGTTTTTGTTTGGAATATTTGTAAATTGATCTCTAAAGTGAGGTATTTCAAAATAGATTTTTTAAATTATTGAGAATAATTTTTGTATGGAATATTTTTTGAATAGGGGCATCAAATTCTCAATAAAAATATTTTTGATTAAGATTCTTTTATAGCTCTTAGTAAAAAAAGTTTTTCAAAATATTCGAAACTAAAAATTTTAAAAATTAAATTTCTGGCTATTGTTAAAATCGCTCGACTAATTATGTATAAACGGAAAAAAAATTTTAAATTAACTTTTTTCAATTAAAAATATTGTTTGATATAAAAAATTATTTAAACCATTTTATTAATACTAAAACATAATTTATAAATAGGTTTGTAATTTGGTTTTTGGTTCTAATGTATATATGCGATAATTATTTTTATGAATGGGAGTTTTTCGTTCAGAAATTAATATAGACTATAGTATGAAAGTAAAGTTAAATTTAATGGTTTAAGATCAAAATTATTCTCATTTTTGCTCATTTATTTTTTAAATATTATGATTTAGCATCACGACTAGAACTCTGACGGATTAGTAATTTATAATAGACTAGATAGTTTCATTAATCTATTGGAACTCTTATATCAGGAAACAAATTTGGAAGTTTTGAAATTTCTTTAAAATTTTTCGTTCGTTGTATGGTGAGGAAGACATGTGGAGGTTGCCCAAAAAGTCAGATTGAAGGATTTGTTGATTATGAAAAATAAGCTGGTTGACCATGTCTTCCATGATACACTAAATCAGAAGCAGTAAGCTAAGTTTTTTCGAAAATTCAAAGTAGATTATATACTCATACTATGTTTTTTTTGATTTTAGAATAAAACTAGAAAATACAAGTTTTTAGTGTAAAAGTAAATTCTTTCCAGCTTATTTTGGTTCATGTTTCTATTTTCAATATACTGTATATATATATATATGTGTGTATATATGTATGATTAATAATCACACATATATGTAATAAATAAATAAGTGTGTTTATAAGTTAATATTCAAGTATGATCAAACCCTCAGACAACTGATAGAAGTGAAGGCTCAAGTGATGAGATGGGACAGTAGTACAAGGTTATGGGGGCAGTGTGTTGGGGGTGGTTTGAGTCGAGTGACTCTGTATGAAATACATACTCAAGAAAATATCAATTCACTGCAACCAAAACCTCCACTGAATGAAATGCACACATCTCCTCAACATCTTTCGCCTGGAATAAACGCCGAAGAAAATGTAAGCATGACATTGCATGCTGTCTCCTCATATGAAACAATGGATGAATCTGATACATCGAAACATTTATCAGCTTTGCAACTAGCATTTACAGACCCTTTGACAAACTCTTCAGAAGAATCACCCTTAAAACTCATCCCATCTTTCAAGATTTTGGCTCACAGAATCAGTGATAGAACTGTTGGTTGCTTTCATTATTTTTATCACTCATACATACATATATAAATATTTATATATGAGAACATGTTAATGTATATATATTTTTTTTTTATCAATTTTTTATATTTTACTTCTTTTTTATATATTTATAAATTCAGTTTTGATACTTTAAACAGTATTTATGCAAAACCTCAAAAAAATTGATAAGCTAAACACTAGCTTTATTTTTTAAAAAATAATTGATCTTTCATAATTAGGTGGTTTTATTATAGGGGTATTGAGTCTACATAATACTAAGATTAACTAAATAAACTAATGTTTTCTCTTAGTGCTCACAAACATCTTTCCAGTTCAAAAATTTTTGTATTGATCTAGAACTTTATTTTCGCCACAAAAGTTTGAAGATATTGGATAATAATTATAAAAATGAATCATTCATGAATTATTTAATCATAAATCAATATGAAATGAAATGGATGAAGCATGTTACATAATAAACTATATATATTATTATATATATATATTATATTATATATGTTATGCTTGATTATATTTTTTTGAAGTATTAAGTACTATGAAAATAAAATTTAAAGATAATGATTATATGAAAAAAAAATCAATGAGTAAAATTTATTTGTGAAAATTTCATTGAAAATCTTGAAAAAATATAATTTAAAAAAATAGCAGATTTCAAAAAAAATGTTTTTTTGAACCTTACTAATAAAAACTAAAATTTCATGAATAATTTAAAAAACTAAAAATATTCAAAATTTGGATGCAATCAGAAGTTTCAGGTACTTATGAAGTAAGTTAAAATACATAATAATATGGATACAAACTTAAAATATATTAAGTTACCAAAAACTGCATTTACACCAAACACAAAATCATCAGCATTATAGAAAAAGCTACTCCAGCTGACATATTTTTTATAAAAAAATTATAAACTAGTACCAAATAACATGAATTTTATTACTACTGCTAATATGGCTTTAATCTGTTGGTGTGCTATTTAAATATTGATGTTACAAAATCAAAGTAAAATAACACTATTTATCAAACTTCAATACAGGTTATGAAAAAGATATCAAAAAGATTAATACAATATAAATATTTATTGTATAGAAAGATGATAATAATGCTAAGCTATAATTTCTATGACTATAACTTTGATACCCAATGTGGCTTTGAAAAACATTGTCATTTTTATTTCTTCAGTAAAATATTAAACAGATTGTGCCTTTATTCACATTTTGAGGCTAATGATTACAGAGTATTGGACCATTAATTTAAATAAGTTGAGCAAATTTTTGAACTTCTTATTAGCAATAATATTTTAATGAAGATCATTATAGCTTCAACTGATAACTTTTTAAACGTATTCTAAGAGGACATCATAAAAAACTCAACATAAGTATCTTCAGATTTATCTTGTTCTGGCTGAATTACTTTGGACTCATTCATTATAAACTAATTCACCTAATTTAAAATTAATACTATTAACTGACTCCAACTTTTCTGTATAATTGCATTAAAATCTTTTCAAATAGAACCATACCAAACCTCTCAATTTTAATCAAGGGTATGACATTAAATTACATCCAACTCGACACATTTCTTTCTTTTTATTTCTTATAAACTAAGTAGATACACATATGAGACAGAAGAGTTTATAAAGGCTTTATCTTAAGACCCCTAATATTTACTATTTCTCTTAATGAGTTTTGTGAATAAGATTTATGAAACGTTTTTTTGCTCACATGATTTAGCTATTTCATTTTCAATAAATTATAATCATGCGTATAAATCATAAACAATATATTATACTATAAATAAATGTTTTGTAAAAAACCATTTTAGGATATTTCTAACACATGTTCTAAAAATATATACACTAATTTGATGATTCAAGTTTCATATTTAATATAACTTTATCAGTACAAAAAAATATTTTTAAATATTTATGAATCCTATACGTTATTGTGCGTTTGTGCGTGTGTTTATTCGGTATGAAGTGCTTATTTCAGCATATTTTCTACATAGGCCAGTGAAATAAGTTTAATAACTTCATGTAATTTAGTTTAGTAATTTGAAATCAAAATTAAATAGTAGCACAAGCTTCATTGTAAGCTTCACAAATGTAAGTAAAGAATTTCAGTGAAAAACGCGTTAAATCGTAATCGGTTTACGTCCGTTTCTATGCTAGCGTGGGTTGGACATTGTTAATGGAGCTATAGTGCTTTATTTTTGATTTTGTTTCCTAGAAAAAATATTTTTTATATATATAGATTGTTATACCTCTGCCGTTTTGTGCTATTTTTATCCAGAGCTTCCCATTCATTAAAATTCATTTTTAGTTTTTCAATATATTTAAATTATTTTTAGTTCAACTATTTTTTCAGTTCTATTTTTAACAAAATTGTTTATTTTTATGATTACAATTCTTTATTATTATCATTTATACACCTCTACTACTACTAGTGGTAGTTGTAGTAGAATTAATTCTTAATAGTATTAAAACTTTCACCACGACCTCCATCATCATCATATCACCAATACAACTACAATGACAACACACTGCGGCAGTGCCTAATCGACTGTGATATGGAGGAAGGGCTGGAGTATAGCAGAACCACCCACAGTATGCTGCACCATTGGAGCTTGGGAGAGCGTCGATACGGCCTCACTTTCCAGTCTTCCCATGAGGCGTCCCTCTTCCAACAGACTGTTCTCAATGCTCTGCAAGTTATCAAGGGTAGATGCTTTTATTTGTGTGGTGTTACTCTGTTTTTGAGGATTTCACCTTTGTGATTAGTGAGGTTGAGTGTGATGATCATAAATGGTTTGATCAACGATTTGTGAGTTGTTTTTAGTTATGGTGTTGCATGTATAGATAGAAAAATCACTATAAAAAACTTTTTTCTCACCCAAGTAACATGAAATGTTCATTTTTTTACATCTCGCTCATTTGGGGTGCATTTGGTGGTAAATGCTTCTGTGTTCTCTTCAATAAATGGGTCGGAGGGCGATTGAGCACGATGTGATTCATATTCTTATTTCAAAACCTATTTGGAAAAAAAATATTTTGACCTGAAAATCAATATTTTAATTTATTACTCATATATCATGGTTTAAGTCGTAAATTAGAACAGGGCTTTTGTATCGTGAAAATATATATTGGCCTACTTATTTAATTATTATCGATTTAGGCGTTTTCAAGATATAGGAAATTTGTGTATTTTTGATATCAAAATTCAAAATTATGTTAACTAAACTTATCAATATTTTTTAGTGCGTTTTGTGTTTTTCAATAGTTTTCACAACCACTGAAATGATCACTGAATATTTTAATTTTCGGTAGTAAATAATCGAAATAATAAAAAATATATCTAGGATTTGTGTTAATGATTTTTAATATTTTTTCAACACATTAGTCAAAATAATCTTGATAATATGAATAATAATGAGAATATTCAATGAATACATTAGTCAGGATAAGGCTAATCAATAATAAAACCTAAATGATTAATAATATCAATTTTTTCAGGCCAACAAGACATATCTATTATGAAAGTGGGTTTTTTTTCAAATCTTATGAAACCACTTGCATAATTTATGGTACAATTTTCTTTTATTTAGGATATAAAAATATTATTAACTCATTTCAAATGATTATTAGTATTATTCTTATTATCTTAGAAATATAAATTATCATTTAATTTTTTTATCATTTTTCTAGGACACTTGTCGTCTACCCACGTCACCCTCACTACCACTGCCTCAAACTACTTCACTAGCAACGCCGTCGAAAGTGATAAAATCATCATCATCATTATTCCATCATCCTTTTACTCCTCCTCATCCCATCTCATTGGTGCATCGTCAATCACTTTACAATCAAAAGAAATCATCGTCGGTAAAGCATCACAAATCTCCATCTGTTTTGAAGGAGTCTTTGAAAGTATCTCCATCATCTCCGGTTCGTTCGTCTCCTTTCATGTGCCCGCCTTCCACGCTACCACCTCCACCACCCTGCAAACAACCTCTCTCAGGCACCGCGAAGCGATTGACACTACCTACACCACGCATCATCCACACCACAGCAACCACCCACTACCACAAACCTCGCGCCGCTACACCGCCTTCAGAATCCCCAGTCGTTCTCCTCTCATCACTGCATACACCTCAAAGAAATAATGTCTCACCTCTCACTTTGGATAACTTCAAGTACAACAAAAACAACAGCCATCTCGTTAAAATAGACGATGGCGATGATGAGGAAAATATATATTATTCGCGACGTCAGAGTATCACTACAGAATCATATGTGCACCTCACCAAAGACGTACCTACCACAGTAGCCCTTAAGCATGACTACACCTACCCCATGATACCTCAGTCTAATCTATTACCCATCTCTGTAGATATTCTGCCCACCAAGTCGCCTCCCCAACTTCCGTGGAGTCGCAACATCAGAACAAGCACACAAACCCCCATCTGCGCAACCACCAGTCTCTTCAACACCTCCTCCACCACCACCTCTCTCACCAACAACAAATACCGCTGTAAATATTGCCAGGAGTATGTTTCTACAAACGACAAAAAACGATGTAAGGCAGCTCCAGATAAGCGCTTGAATCGCCTGCAGACCCTGACCTGCTACCACCTTTTGCAGGCAGCCTTGTACCACTGCGCAGGCGATGCTGGCCCGTGTCGGAGAGGGATGGTGACTGCCTTGATGGCGATGTTGCTGCCATGCTTGTGTCTGTATCCGCTGTTGTCCTGTTTGCACTGCCGATGTTCTTCCACACCTTCACATCATCGTGATATTAACCACTAGACTTTGCTCCTCGTATGTAGCTGCATCTTTTTATAAAGTTGTCTTGTTTATCTTCTTTTTCTCTTTAAAGTTTTGTTAATGATGGCTTTGAAGTATTTTCTATGTTTTAATTGAATTAAGAGAATGATTTTGTTGTTTTGAGCTCTCAAAAGTCATACAACTTAGCATGCAAGTAAGAAGCTAAGCAGTGTTTATCCGTTTGTGGCTTGACCGTTTGTTAATCGTGTTACAACATTGTTATGGTTAGAAGCATTATAAGTTGTCGGACAGAGAATGAATATTTTTTAAATCTACTGAATATTTAGAAGAATTTCAAAGTTTTTTCGATATTTTTTCTAACTTTTGGAATTTTTTTCGTTAAGATCAACTTGATTAATCAGAGAAGTATTTTTTTTCATTTAACTTGACTTTAGAGTTTCTTCACTTTAATTTTTACTTTGACATATAGGGCTCAACATTAATTTCGACTTAATTTTGTTCCTATCTGCACCCTCGTTGCAAACCACTTCATAATGGTAGTCGTAGAGTTTTTTGGTGCTTCATTAGTGTTTGTAATGGCTATTGATGCATTATGCGTGTATTCAAAACCGTAGCTTTTGTTGGTTAGCATTTTAACGAAGCTTTAATTTTGGTTATTTGTTGTTTATAACATTAGTTTTTATATTTATTCATCAGTTTTTTTTATTATATCATTGATTTTCAATTATATTATTTGATGATAATTATATCCATTTTCATTATTGTTTAACTCGTTTAAAATTGTGTTTAATTTGATTTGATTTTTTAATATTAATAATCCAAAACAAGTAATATTAGCTAAAATAATAATAGTAAAATTATATTCATAATAAAAATTAAAATAATTTCTTGCTTCGTGTATTATTTTTCCACCAACCTTCAAAAGACGCCTGTCAATTGTTTTCAGACAAAGTGGCGCTTTTATGTGTGTGCATGTGTTGGTCTATCAATGTTCATTATTATTATTATTATTATTATTATTATTATTATTATTATTATTATTGTCATTTTAATTATTCTTTATAATATTATCTTTGGGACTATTATTGTTATTATTATTTTGATTGTTATTGGTATTATTCTTATTATTATTGTTATTGTTAATACAGTATTTATTGTTATCACTACTAAAAGCTTAAACGATGCAGTGCGTCGATCAGTGCCCAAGAGTTTAACGCTGTTATTCAAGCACAAATCATTCTTTATCTCGAATACGTGGACGTTAAGATCTTTCTTCAGTTAGGTTTTGTAACATGGAGTAGTCTTGTGCTTAAATAATTTTTAAGCCCTTGTCTTTTAATCAGTCTGATTTCAAGACACTAGCAGAAATTTTATGTTTGTGTGTTATGGAGCAGCTTCACCCACGTGGGGTTGTGCTTCTATGACTTTTGTATGAATCCAGTAATGCTTTTATCAATTAGTTTCATTATCTTTTGTATTCAGTAATTTTGTATTAAATGTTTTTATTCTGTTGAGTAATAAGTATTTTTTGTATTCAATTGATAAAAAAAAATTGAATTACTTTTAAATACTTATTTTATATTCACTAATATATGTTGCGTAACAATACTAAGTATAGCTTGAACCATATATAATAAAATTTGATTCTCTGCGTTATAAAAATAACTTTTTATTCTTTTTTCTTTTTTTAAATTTTATTATTTTTAATTTTTGGACATTTCACATGACTTCCAATCTAAATATTTTTTCGTTATTTCATCAACTTGAATATTGGTTTTTGAATTTGTTAATTCTATCTCAAATTTTTAACTTCTTATAAGCTCAATTGCACCATGAAAGATTACTCACCATTTTCAGAATAAGCTTTAAGTTAACGTCAATTATAGTTCATTAAAAACATAAATTTATCTAGATACTGCTTCAGTTTGAAATTTAATATTTTTTATACTATTTTATTATCAATATTAGTATTATTGTAGTTATTTTCAATATTAATATGATTATTATTGATATTATTATTACTATTATTATTGTTGTTTTTACAAATGCCCACCATATTTTCGGGAGTATAGTAGCATATCAACAATACTAATGTTATTCTATGCAGTGACCCACACGTTATTGCAGCTTTTTTATCGGTACTACCATTGCTAATAATTAGTTATTATGGCTGATGGTGGTGATGATTATGACTAGCTACTGTTAACACTACTAAATCAACTACTACTGATGTTTTTCAGTAGATTTTTTAATGATTAGTTAATCATGTTTTTTATGTATGTTGCATTGATAATTTCAGCTGTTAAAAACTTATTTACATCACCGCTTTTGTATCACAGAGTTTCATGATGTTTTTAGTTAGTATTTTGAAGTTTTTTTGTTTTTTCTAGCTAGTTTTTATATTATTTTAAGCAAGAATTTGAAGTTTTTTTCAAAAATTGTTTATTTTGACGGTGTGAAGTGCCTTGGAAAGAACTATATTTGTTACGCAGATGATATATTTTTGTTTTTGTTATAATAGTTTTGTTGAATGTGCGTGATAGTTTTTGAATAGATAATGTAAATATTTTTATCGTGCAAACCAATGTAAATATTATTTTCCATTGTTCAGCAATATGATGTAGTCGTATGCTTCATCCAGAAATTTAATTTGAAATTTGTATTTTTACGCTTCTTAATAAATGAAAGTTATTTATTTCTATTGGAAATTATGTGAAAAGTTTATTTTTATTCGAAAATTGGCGTTAGTTTTTATTTAAATAAACTCCAAAATGACTCAAAACTCAATTTTAAATGAAGCGCTTTGAAGAGCCGAATCCATTTTTAAACCCAACAATTGTGAAGAATCCCAGATGGATGAGTTAAGAAGGAGTTTAAGTGGAAGGAATGAAAATGATGAAGAGGCTGGCATACTTGCTGATGTATGCTTTTATGTACTTTTTTTCCGTCAATTACTTGTCTAAATATGTCAGGACTTTGAAATTTAAATCAACCATATATTAATTGAAATTTGAAGTCAATACTACTGAAAATTTTTCATAAACAATAAGAAAAATATAACATCATTAAATGTTAGATTCGAGTATTATCTTCCCAGTGCATCATCATATCACTATATACTCTCATGAAAGCTGCAGAAATTGTTCTTAATAAAAAGCCATATTACTATTGTACTACTCATAATATTTTCAAAAGTTGTCAGATGCCACTACACTCAGTTGGAATCAACGCCTTAAAGGCTTTCTTGTCTGCTTTGTCATTGGCCTCATTTTTGCTATGATGGTCTGTATTTAGTAGTATAGAATGTTTTAGAAGTTTCAATATGCCTTCTAGTTATATTTTTCTCCTTGAATTTATGGTGAAAAAATTAAATTGAAGATTAATATTTTTTTTTGTATATATAAGAAATTTTTTGTAATTCTAAAATTTATATAACTTGTTTTCAAAAATTATCAAAGATGAATAAGAAGTAAAATATTTATATTGAAAATGTATTTTTGAAAGATATCATTTTTAGGGATCTCATACTAATATAACCATTTCTCATCTTTTCATAAATACATAAAAATCAAAATTTTCAACTCGTAAAATAGTTTTGTTTTCATCTACTTAAATAAAATCTATTTCCAAGTCAAATAATAATTCAATACATTAGGCCGAATGATAGATTTAAAATAAATTCAATTGAAAAAACTTATTTTACCTCAAAAGGCTACATTTTTCTTAATGATTCCTGGATTTGTTGGCTTAAGGATATTTGTGATTTTCTACACTTTTGGAAACATTCTCACTGTTATCAGGTTTACTTCTATTTCATTATTATTTTCAAATACTGCATGATTTATTTAAAAAATTATTATTTTGATTTGAATGCTATGTCAAGTTAGGAGGCTTGGAATATAAAAATGAATTTTGAAATATTTACAAATCTTTGATCCAAAAAAGAAACACTTTGGTTGAAACTGAGAGAGATGAGTGTTGCAATTACCTAGAAGGCAACTTTGTTTATAAGAAAAACAGGTTTGTGGTGTCTTTGCAAAACATACCTGGAAGAGGCAGGCTTGGTGGTGGTAGGACAAGAGGCTATATTGTCTGAGGGACAAAAAAGTCACATAGTCAGTGTATGTAAGGGGGGAGGCTTTGAAATAACTATTTATAGAGGTTTGAAATTAATTGGACAAATTATGAAGGTTTTACATTGCGTGGGGAAAGGCCAAAAAAGATTTGAGATAAAGTGTATTGAATGACAAAAGAAAACATGGTCTGTGCAAATCCTTTCAATTTCTCCATGTGTGATGGAGATTATAGCAACTATGATACTAATGTTGATGACGTATCATATTAGCACTTTCAAACAATCAAGCTTAATTCGAGATGATTTCAAATCTATCATATGATAATTTCTGCATAATTATCTACTCATATATATATATATATATATATATATATATATATATATATATATATATATATATATATATATATATATATATATATATATATATATATATATATAATAATTTACATAAAAGTAATATGAAAAAGTTACTACTTATAATGGAAGATGTGTGCTTGTACGTGTAAAACCCCCACACCGCGTGGATAAAATGTTAAAATAGCATCACAGGGCTTCACCCAACATTTAAATAATCAATCCATATTATACTACTGTATATGTTCCAATAGCTTGGTTAGACAGCAATCGGCTAATAAATCTTCTCCACTTATCTTCATTAAGTTGTTATTAAGATGTTGACACGCTATTAAAAAACCACTCAGTACTTTTTTCTTAATGGGCCCAGTGAACCAGCTCAAACGATTGTTCTCCGAGACTCGGTTTGTGGCCGCCATCGTCGTCGTCTTCTTCCTCATCCTCACTCTAGTTGCAGCACTCAAGGTTCTGTGCTGAGTTATATTTTTGTTGTTAAATTTGTCGTTGTTATTCGAATAACTTTCCAGAAGTAATGGGTTAATAGTATATTTTAATTTTTTTGGTTCCCACCGAGTTGCGTTCTGTAATACTTAGTCATTGTGCAACAGAAACCACACTTGGAAACGTTATAACGGTAATTACTATCCACCACGGGTCGATTTCAACATCTTCAAAATCCAAATAAATAAACTCAAATTTGAACACAACAGTGGCAAAATGTGGGTTTGAGCATGATCTTTTGTGGTCTGCAATTCCTTGCTTTTGCTTGGTATGGTTTATCCTTCGTGCCTTATGCTAGGTTGGTGATGGTTGAGATTCATTGGTTATAATTTTATATTTCTTATTACTAATATATGGCCTGTTCTCAAAGAGCGTTTTTCAAATAAGATTTCAACGATATCGAGAGTTTTTTTATTTATTTCGAAGAAAAGCTTCAGTTTTCTATGAGTTCAACCCTGCATTGGCTTTGTTGATTATGTTTGAAATGAACAAATTCAAATATTAAACAAAATTTTTTGGTTTTTCAAAGAAACCGTTGGTTCTAGGCATTACTCACATCCAATACAATAACGAGTATGATTAAAGTTATATCAACTTCGAGAATTTCTAAACCACATACACAGAAATAACTCAGATAAAAAACCACAGCATATAAAGATGCATCTATTTATATGATTATTTAACAGTATCTCTTCATTTTTGAACGTCAAGTAAAAATAAATAGCTTATCACATTAAATACTGCATTTTCAGAGACGCTGTAAAGAGCTGTTGTAATTCCTGTTTAGGTCTTTGAGGGTTTTTTGTTGTTCACTGATGATATCTTTATATGCCTTTTTGTGTTTATTTTTGAAAGTTTAAATCAACTTTGCGTTTTTAAATTGTATTTATTGTAAAATTTACAGCTTCAGTCAACCAAATTTATATCTAGTGCCTTTGAACACAATTACATTTTGTTGTAGTGAAATCATATTATAATTCATATTTAGTCATATTTATTTTATGTGGACCTTGAAAAATATCTAGAAGCTAACTAGTCAAGAACAAATAATTGAACTTTTGGGAAAATTCCTTAAAAAAAATAAAAACATCCAAGTCTTCAACTATTTCATAAAAATATTATTAAAAATTTTACATTTTTATATGCTTAAAAGTTCGAAAAAAACATCGAAATTCAAATAAAACTTTCAACTGGGATCAACGTTGTAAGAAATTGTTGTGGAATCCAGTAATAATAAGAGAATGTCTGTTATCGTTATTGTCTTCTTGTACCACTCTTAAGCAATGATATTGTTTCCCTGTACTCTTTGGCGCCAGTGGTTGTAAAATCTCTACTTTTTTGATAAAATTTTTTTGATAATCGTTCGCAAAACCATCTGTATCGAAATCCGTCTGTGGTTGGTTTTTCGGAGATTTAGGTTGAAGTTTTAAACTTGAAGCTCGCCTTAAAGGTGTTTTGTTTGAGGGGTATGCGGTTATCTGGGTCGTGTTAATGTTTGGAGCGCTGTTTTCGTATGTTGGAATCGAAGGTCTGAAATATAAGGGTATACTGAAAGAATTCGAAGAAAGAAATGATGACTTAAAAATTGGTGGGTTTATTTTATGAAGTTGAGAAGATTTTTGGTTTAATTGAGGAGAAGAAAACTGAAGATTTTGACGTTGAAACGGTGGCATTTCTTGTTGATTGTTTGGTGAAAACTGCATGGGCTGGCGTTGTGGGGATGTGGGTTTCAGTACCTTTTTGAGAAGTGGTGGTTTACTGATGTTTGGTGATGCTGATGAAGAAGTATTACTTTGCACCATAGACAACTTTCTAAGCTGACTGCCTGAATGATTGGTGTGTTTCTCTGCGGGAATTTCATCCCTAATTGCATTAAATCTCTCTCTACTTGTAATGACTGGTTGAGGGGCGTGGTGATAGTATGAATTGAGATTCATTTGTTGTATGTTCGATTTTTTAAGCTCATCTTCAACATAGGATTTATTCGAAGCGTTTTCAGATGCGTTAAGATTGTTAAAACTGTGTATATAAACAACATTGTTATGGAAATTTTCATTGTAGCTGTTACTATCAGAAACGTTGAAAACATTACTATAAGACACAGTAGTAGTGAGGGGAGTATCAAGACTGGTAATTCTTCTAATATTGTTCGGTATTTCATCAAGTGCTTGAGAATTTCTATAAATATTTGGGAATGGATTTTTTTCAACAATTAAACTACTTCTATTATCAAAACGTTGAATTCTTGCAGGATTATTTCTGATATTGGCTTTCTCTCTCGATAAACTGCTGCTACGCGTATCAGCTATCAGAAAGTAATTTACCCCTTCGCTTGTTTGTGGCGAACTTTCTGGTTTTATACTTGTAGCAAAATTATTAACATCTTTTATAAAATGATTATTTTTAACCCTTGAGAGATTTCCATCATTTTTTAAATTTTTTAATGAGTTTTCACTATGAACTTGAAAATTTTCTAATTTTTTTTGTCTGCAATCAGAATGCATTTTGTTTACGTTTGAGTTGAAATGATGAATTTTTTTTAGCTCATCATCATTTTTTTGTGCTTCATCTGCTTCTGATGTATAGCTTTTAAATTCGTTGCTAATCACTAGAGTGTTTATATTACCTTTCTCTATGTAAGGTATGCTGTAGTTACTAGATACGCTGGTTTTGATATCAATATTGCTCTGACCAGCAACCGTATATCTGTTTGTGTATAATTCCTCTTCAAAATTTTTAATCTTGTTCTTTGTGTCTTGTTGATTTGTGAACAAAGTATTTCCAAGATTATTCTTCTTTAAAATATTGAAGTTGTTGCTGTTATGATTAATATCATTAAAAGGCCTAGTTACAAGACGTCTAACCTTTTCTTCTTCTTCCTTTCTCTGCCATAAAATATGCTCATTCGATGGGCTTGAAGATAAGTTTATATTTGAAAAATCATCAGACAAAGCATAGTTTATTAGAGGAGTTTCAACATTTTCATATATTTCAGGACTACTGTTTTGTTCAGTGCACTCAAGCAACTTTTTCCTCTCTCTTTTGTTTCTGTTAACACTATACTGAAGTTCAGAGTGAAAAACCTCTTTAACATCGTTTTTTGAATTTTTAGTTGAAGGTTTATTTATTATATCGCTAGTTGAAGTAATGTTTCCCTTATTTGCATTAATCATTTGATTATGACTGTTATCATGCCGTGAAAACTCATTGTTTTCCAAGGTCGTTTTATCAGCAAAAACATCTTTTTTACGTTCTTTTTTCAAATCACTCATATCGAATTTTTCATTTTTTGAAATTTTTTCGCTTGTATGCGTGGAAGACTTGTCTTGATTGATTTTGCTCTCACCAAAAAATGGAGCTTTATCGTACAAATCCAGACTTGCTTTTCTTTCGTCAAAAGAAAAACAACTATTTCTGTTTAATGTTGGAGTGAATGTGAAAATTTGTTGTTTTTTTTTTGGTCGCTCATTATTCGCATTCTTCTTGCGAGCAATGTCGTTTTCCGTATCACTTTGATTGAAAAGAACACCAACTAAACCACTCTTATTACTCTTTCCATTCTCTTCACCTTCATCCTCTGCAACAGCACTAGGGCTATCTAAATTATCATAGCGACTGCCAAAGATGTCAGGCCCCTTGGATCGTTGAGGAAGACCTTGCACAGCACCCATTTCTAAGGCATATTTCACCAATTGTCTCCTGAAAGCTCTATTAGTCAAGCATATCCCCCTCTTCTTTTTTAACAATGCAACCGCGTCTAGTAGATCCATTCTGGCTTCAACAACGAGGTAGGCTACTGCCACAGATGCACTTCTGTTGATGCCCATGTTGCAATGAACAAACACTTTGCCCCTGCTCTGCTTAGCTCGATCTATAAAGGAGCTAGAAATCATTTTGTTTTCGTTAATATTTTTCAAAAATGAAATGCATTTTTTAGATGCTTTTTGATTGTAAAAATAAAAAAATAATAATTTTGAAATGTTAAAAGAATATAAGAGCCCTCAATGGAGATATAAACATCACTAGAACGTTAGTTTGCATATGAAATGTTTTCTGTTTAAGCCAACTTCAAAAAATAGTGTTTTTCGTTTACATTACAGACTCTTATACTTGAAATGGTATTAGTTAACACCATTCGATCCGACTACTGGAGCGTATAATTCCACTAACATCCATCATGACTACATATAGTCAGCTATTTTCCTTCTTCGAGATGGAATTTCATATGAAAAATTTTGAATTTTTTAAAATAAAAAAAATTTCAAAAACCATTTTTTATACAAGTTTGGAAATTTTTGAAAAACTGCACCATCAAATGTGCAACATTAATCATTAATGAACACTACATATGTTAACACGCAACCACCCCGTACACTCACCTGGTCTCTCTAAAGTGAATACTTATGTTGTAATCTTCTTTGTCTTCAGCCATCACAGCTAAGTATTTTATTTTCTCTGGTTGGTAGGGGCTCTCTAATGGATTAGATTTCTTTCTTGATGGAGCACAGTTGATCACGTGACTTACCCCAAGATCGAGGAGGCCTTTACGCAACAAAATGATTGAGTAAAGGTTAGGATAGTAACGCTGGTTCCAAGAATTTAATATATTGATAAATGTAATGTTGTTTTGGCGCCATTATGAAAGTTTCACAACGGGGAAAAAGAATTATTGAAGCATCGAGTGTTGCTATTGTTATTCTGGAGTATCACTAAACCAAACGGTACCATAAAGATTGAAATAATATAACATAGTATTCAAAACTAATATATATCAAAATTGAATTATAATAAATGAAGTAATTTCATCTATCAGGCAGATATAAATTTTTTAATGATTTTTGAAGACTACTGACTGTGTTCTAATGGATCATTGGTTTACACAGCTTAGGCATTTAGCATTAAATAAAAAATAAAAAAAAGATTTGTCTATAAACAACCATAGCCCACAAAATCTCTAAAAATGCTTATATCCAGCCACCCGCTAAAACCCGTTAAACACACCTTATCCATGAGAACTTCAAATAAAACAGACTCACCCTCAAGATTATCAGCATTGCTTTGATTACCGATAAATAAATGTGGGAGAAGTTGAGAAATGTGGGTGGGGAAAGGTGGGCGTGACTCAGGGGGGAAAAGGATTTGCCTCATCTTTCGAAGCCACACCCCTTCTGTCATCTCCAAGTCATTCATTGATATCCATCTGTTTAACCCTTTTCCAAACCCGTGCAATCCATCATTTTCTTGCCTCCTTCTTTCTAATGAAGATTGTCTATGAAAGTTCTTCATTTTTTTGATGACTTGAGGTTCAATATTCACCTAGTTATGTGGTCGCTTGCAATTTTATTTATTTACCTTGCTTTTATACACATTTTCAAAACTCAAGTTACTTTTTTTGTAGTTTTCACCATAAAACATAAGAAATTTGATTCAAAATTTAATTAGCAAAAGTAGCATCATTATGAAACCACAGCACTTTGCTATACATTCCTATCTTACACTATTTCAACTCATGTTTTCCAACTCATATATGCTATTCAAATCGAGCGTACTATATATTATGTAGCATTTTCATATGCAGTGATTCTTAAACTTTTTTAAACTGAAAAACACTGTTTTTGCTCAATAAAAAAAAATAAAAATATGTTTTGAAAATAATAATCTTTGATGGACATATACTCAAAACTACAAAAAAACTGAAAAAATAAAAGAAAAGTAAATGAAAACATTTAGATATCGAAAAAATATTAGAAGGATTTGCAAAAGTATTTATTTATAAAAAATAAAAAAAAATTTCATACAATTAATTCCACAAAAAAAGTTTTGAAGACAGAAATAAGTTAAAAATATTTCAAAACAAAGATCGATAATGACCAAAAAACAATCACTATCAAACTTCACATAAGCACTCTCACCACCACCATCTTTACCACACTCACACCAGCACACACCACACAACCATACTCACAACACACTTTCAACAAAGTCAAACACAGCAAGCCACTCTTCACCACCATAAAACCCTTCACATCTCTCCTCCAAAACCCTCTTCTTCCAATACAGAGATGAGCACAAATTTATCAAGGTTCGATTGCTTCTCAACTCTAGACAATCAATACCTGTTGTATATTATGGTTGCCTTATGATATGGTTTGGTCATGTAATGAGGAGGGATGAAGAGAATGTTTTGAGAAAAGCCCTCATTTTAAAAATCGATGGTTTAAAAAAGAAGGGTAAGCTGTTGATATAACTTATTAGTGAAATTATTCGAAAGTTTTGTGAATATATATGAGGAGTTTATCAAGACAGTATGTCAATACATGCTAATTACATGATTATAAACCAATACAATACAATTACAAATGAGATTAAAGTGGCTTCAACTTCAGGAGTTTCTAGGCCACATGATCATTAGTTTTTCACCACACCCCCCAATATAACCACCTTGAAGCTCCGATAGACACTCATTGAACTCTGTCAACTGGCTCGTCATTACCTGATTCATTGCTTGCACTGACGCCACGTCCAAAGAGGGCGCTCCTCCACTATCGGATAGGGAACGGTTGGTTTCCTGGTGAAAATAAAATAATAATAATAATAAGGCTTCTTTATATGATGATATTTTTAATAATAAAATGAAAAAAATGATGATAACAGTGAGTTTTTTATATATATAATGATGTTTATTTTGGAAACTACAGAAATACCAAGATGGCTTGAGCGATAATTAAATGCATCGTTGGAATTTCGCAAAATAGGTTATCTTCCTCACTAACAAACAACTCCAATGATGTCGACCTTGGTTTGTTTCGTCAATTATCATTAAATATAGTTTTGATAATGTAATACTAATGAAAAGTATTAATATTGAAAAGTGGTATTTATAAAAATATAAAAAAGATTAAAACAAACGATAACATTATTTATCATGAAACAATAAAATAGAAAAAAATTTCAATAATAAAAACATAATAATATCATGAAACAATAAAAAAACAAAAATATTGATTAAAATACTTCAATAATTTCACACTTGATAGCTTCACAAAAACTTTAGCAGCGATGAAACACTATTCCAAATAACCCACTCAACACCAACAATACTAACCGATAAGATCGCAGAACATCTTGTAAAACCATTTTAGTATCCTCCTCATCATCATCGTTGTAACCACCATGATAAGATAGATATTGTGAGAATAAGAAGACGACCGATTGATTGAAAGAGACATCAGAATAAAGAAGAAGAAACTGAGTGAAATTCTGTTTGATTTATGATAATCATTGGAGTATATAGGCTGATAATGCATGGGTTAAGCGAATACTTAGACTTGACGGTAATAATGCTTAACTAATTAATCAATCAACCAATTAACACACGAACAAATAATTAATATATCAGCTCTCCTTTATAAATCGTTCAAGTTAATGATGGTGATGCGTATTTGATGAATTTAATGAAAAATTATCTTTAATATATGAATTTATTACTGAATATATTTAATGTGACGACCTTCAAAGATAACGTAGGTTGGAGAAGGAGTCGACTGTTATTATTAACAACACCAAAGTTATCACCTCCATAATCCAAATCATTATACCCTCCACCATCGTCGGTACAACTACCATCACCATCACCACTACCACTCCCATCTTCACAATCAATATTAAGTCCCTCACCACCACTACCACCACCACATCTTTTCAACTTAGGGGTATATTTTAATTTATCTAGTGATGACACAGCTCTAGATGCTGAATTTCTGCAGCTACCTTCCTCATCCATCAACAACCGCAGACAGGTTCTGTATAAACTTGAATAGGTGCTGGTTATGTGAATACATTGAATAGGCAAATACAAATAAATAGTAAATATGATTATATTATTTAGAAAAACAAAACTATATTATATAGTTATATTGATTGCAATATGGTTTGATGAAAGCTGAGGCTGCAAAATTATGGTAACTATAAAGCGATTTATCATACTGATTAATTATCAAAAAAACAAAAATAAATAAAAAAAATGAAATAAAAAAAGAAAACTACAATTATAGATAAGCCTAATACAAAATTTTTATATGATCAAACATTAAAAAAAATTGAATTATTATTTTCATTACAATCAAAATCAAATACCATTGTAGGATCCTTGTGGCCTTCAAGCAGTGACTCCCACCACGAACAAAACCCATTAAGAACTGCACAACTGGCCCTACAGCCACTTCTACACACAGACCACTATGCAGCCTCACCTCAACATTAACACTAAAACTGCTAGTCTTCAACAACAACTTGGACCATACCGCTAGTAAATCGCTGTGTTTGTGGGCGTGTGTGTGGATGTGAGAGGTTGAATGTGTTTTTGTTATTTTTTATTTTCTGATTTTTACACTAGCTGACAGCTTGAAATTTTGAATAATTTTACTTTTACATTCATTAAATTTTTGAAAAAAAATCTCGTCATCAAAAAATTTAAAACTTAGTTTTTTGTATAACTTATATTTCTAAGCACTCACCCGATTCTCAAATACATTGAGAATAAATACAATATAGATGAGAACAACATAAGAAAACCTAACAAGATATTAGAAAGATCTTCAGCAACACTAGATGATGAGTGGGTGAGATGCTCCAACGAACCCACAAGCGTGTATGAGAGGAGTCTCAATGCTTTGAAAGATGGACTGTATGATGGTCGAGTCACTGTTGGAGTAGTAGTGATAGAGTTATAGATAGATAAATAATAATAAATAGATAGATAGAAAGATAGATAGATAGATAGATAGATATAGATAGATAGATATAGATAGATAAATAAATAGATAGATAGATAGATAGAAAAAAAAAACATACAAAATTTCCAAACCTCCACTTATCTTGACAGCTCTATTGCAAATGGACATCAAAGTTCGAATCTTGTTTAAGTGGGTTTTGTAATCAAAATGACACTTGTTGGTGGAACTCAAAAGTGGCTCATTATTTTTGGGCGCAGCTGTATCAATACAGTGTTTATCAGATAATTATATCGTTAAACTCAATGTATTATACATATATTATCTATTT